>CM039640.1:7972226-9172226 GCA_022405125.1 Anthidium xuezhongi
TTTGATCAAATTTAAACTAAAAAAGATATTCGACTTTAAAACGAAATTTTGAATCGTTACGGTCGACCATATTGCATTTCAAATGGCGGGAAACCCGGCTAAGTGGCAATGTCGTATTCCATATTACCTTCATTTTCGAAACTTTATGCTATTTGTTCCAATATTATTTGACATGCATGGAACTTCACAATCGAAATATCTTTACAGATATTCAATATAAATTCTAATTTTTACGAAATATGGAACACGATCGTAAGCACAAATGGAGGTACACTTGTGTTCTTTCACGAATAAAATTAGTCGAACCGTGTACCGTTGTTTCACCACGGAAACGTGTAGATTCGAGAACCGATGGTTTATCGAAATACATTTGTACGATCCAAAATACTCATCTAAAGTGGTCACTTACCGAAAAGCAGACATTTCTTATGCAAGACACCGCGGTTGCGTTTGGGTTCAATTTCCTTCACTGGCACCTGCGTAGCTGATCCACCATTGAATTTCAATTGGGATGAATCTCTCCATCGGGGAAAAATGCATAATCCTAACACCACAGTCTTTATGGAAACTTGCACTAACAAACACTGACCACTTATATCACGTTTGTCACTTCGAATAAACGACCGCCAAATCCATTAGTCAACGACGCAACTGATCTTCGACACAAACGATAAATCGCGACAGATGCGCCCGTGAGAAAAAATTGAATCACAGAAACATAGTTGCAGAGCATTGTCCACAGACGGCGCTGTAATGCAATTGATCGTTCTTTGACGATCGAAAGAAAAATCGATAGTGACCCGACCTGAAAGAAAAGAAAACGCATTCGCTTATTTCCCACTCACACTTATGAAAATCTTGCAGTATAGTCACACAGCACTCTTAAATACTATACAACCGTATATTACATTTTATTTTTTCCTGTTTCCTTAACCAATTTAACATACTCAAAAAAGGGAAATAATTATTGTTTGTTTAAAACAGTTTGGCATTCTCCGTGACGTTATTCTGTACGGAAGCCTGTCTGGTGATCCTGGTTCTATTGCTGAGGCGGACAAAGAGCATCGGCGGTGAACTAGGCGGCCCTTTCGTACCAAAGGTCATCACGTCGGTGATCCTTTTTTTCCTATGGGTGTTCTACCTCGTAATGTCGACCCTCGAGGCCTACGGCGTCATCAAGGGCTTCTAAGGAGCCCTATGGACGCCAAACGTCGGCCTACCTGCTGCGTCTATCTTAACAAAAAATATAAAAACAAAAAAATCTCTTACGTCCGCCAAGGCGTGTGCTCAACGAAACGTTCTCTTGGCAAGTATAATCATTTGCATATCGTACATACATTTAGATTAAGTAATTTGATTAATTTGATCGACTTTTGAATTTAATCATTATTGGATTTCGTGATTCTTTAGAATTTTGAGTCTCGAAACTCCTGAAATCCTGGAGAACATTTTTTGAAAGTCTGAGATTCCTTGAAGGTCCTTATACAAGCATTTCTTACAAATTTTTGATAACCTCGCAAGTCTTAAAGTAATTCTTGAAAATATTCCTTATGAATCTTGACATTCTTCATATCACCTCTTAAAAGTTATGAAATCCTTCAAGATTTCTTTTGAGAATCCTTGAACATCAACGAATCCATAAAACTTTTAAGAGTCCTGAAACTCAAAAGTTTTGACGTTTCTAAAAATATCGCTGAACAGTCGTTGAAAGCCTTGAAAGTCTTAAAACAGAGTTGGAAGGTTTTGAAATCCCTAACGACGTTACTTAATAGTCTTTGAAATCCTTGAAAGTCTTAGAAGTCTTAAGACGCCTGGAATCCTTGGAAAACTTGAAAATCTCAAAAGTTCGTCCCGTTTAAATCTTAGAACGACATAATTCCGTCTCTGAAAGGAAAAAAAAGAAAGTATTTTAATCACGAATCCGGAGTGCATCGGCGCGCACAGACTCTGAAGAATGCGTTTTTCAGTTCAACATCCTCCGGTTCGCCATCCCCCGGCCACGAGTGTGTTCCGACAGCCAATGAGGGTGCGAGGAGGAGGGGTGAACGACCCGGCGATCGTGCCGTTCTTTTTATCTAACCGATTTATCGTTTCTCCTTTCAGAATATAAAAAAAAAAAAAAGAAACGAGGAAGGGTGGAATCGAAGGGGTGCGATTTCGCTGGCGAACGAACTCTCTGAAAACACAGTGCCGTATCACCTACTGGTAGCTTTCACCCTCCCGCCTGAGGACGATTAACAACGAACGTGATCGCGTGATGATTGGCCCGAGTGTTTGCGTGTGAGTACGTACCTGAGAGAAAGAGCACGAGTATGTATGAATTGCAACAAAAAAAAAAAAAAAAAAATAAAGACAAAGCGTCGAAATGAAAAAAAAGAAAGCGAGCATGGAAGATAGAATGAACGAATTAGCGAGTTTGCCTTAAAAATAACGTTTAAACAGAACAAAAAAAAAAATGATGAAACATAATGAAAGGACGTAGATAAAATGGGAAATCCGTTTCTAGTCTCGAGCTTCGGCTCGTACGTTCACAATTGTTATCGAAGGAAATATATTATACAGGGTGCAGTTGTAATCGTGTATCTCGATCGCGGAAACAGTGATTCTTTATTTGTATGGTTAATAATTTTATTGTAGCGAGTAAGATTTTAAAAGTTTAGAAAATATCCATCGATAATTTAACCCTTGGATGACGAGGTTTTCAGAGTTTCGATTCGTTTTTATTTTTATTTGCAAGGTTTTGTAATATCTTTTTCGACTTTGTACGTCTGGCTACCGATCGGTCCAGCCATCGTCGTCCAAGGGTTGATAATTAACCGAGTTTTCTAATTTTAGACACGTTTCGTTTAATCAAAGGATCGCTGTTTTTGTGACGATACGACCATTACAACCGGCCACTGTATATGCACATATGCATACATACACAGACATATACACATAACACGTACTAAATAGCGTATTTATTAAACCGTTTAAGGAACACAAGTTTCTATGGTATTTTAATAGCGAATTGTATTGCCATTCCTTCTTCGCCAGAGAACGATATGTCGCTAATTTTATATAAACGTATATTATCGTACGATACGACACCTTTCAGCGCTCCTCGACGCTTTCCTGATCAATAACACAACTTACACCGTATCGTAGCATTGCCTTTCTAACTGTCGTCGTCCGGGATCCTTGTCTCGCCCCTTAAAGACGAAGGATTCAGACAATCGACGAGAACATAATTAATTTAATATTCTTTCATCAAAAATTATAATTGCCATAATGTTAATTTTCATTTATTTTGATTAAAATAACGTTATCTGTCCCCTCGAATCCTACAAACATCACTCTCGTTTGTCGGAACTATAAAAATCCTCACAAATCCTTGCCGGAAAGCCGGAAATGAGGAGTCGTTACGTAGAAAGGTGGACGTGAAGCCACTTACCGAGGCAGGTACACCGGTTCCTCGATTCCCACGATCAAAAGCGGATTCCCCCCGGCACGCAGGCTTCTCTTTCGCGACGTTTTTCATCCTCCACCAGATCCGATTCACGTGGCTCCGAATCGGGGAACCGGATGTCGCGTCGGGTCGATTTGCATCGCAAAGATGCCGATTCGCAAGCCTCGAAGAGAAACACTATTATAGATGCGCAAGTCGACGATGCACGCGGCTAACAAGCGAGAGGCAATGTACAGAGGAAGCGCGAATTCTCTCGGAAGAATCCCGGAGGGTAAGAAAGTTCTTTCGAAAAAAAAAAATAACCGTTTGAAAGAAAAACCATTCAGAAGTTACGAAAATTACTTTCGAACAAAACGTTCCCCGATGGTACACTGTCGAGCAGTGCAAGCTACTCTAGGGAAAATGGCGGCTTGGGGTGTAGGGTTTCAAATGAAGAAGGTTCATTTAACTCTTAAACATGACAGGGCCAAACATGACCCATCAAAATTAGATTTATAATCTTTTTTATTGAAAAATAGGAATGGTGTAGGAAATTAGAATGAAAATTATAAAATAGCGATTGTATGTTAAAAAGACACGAGGTAAATGATAGTCCCAAAGATTTTTTCACTTTCGTTGTTAATTATTTGTATAATTCGAAGAAAGATTTATAATAATTTTCAGAAATTAATCGTCATTTTTCCTAGAAAAGCCTGACACGGCCGATAGTGTACACTCGCGTACTTATCGATCTACTTAAGACGACGAAGGATTTACATATGAAGTGGTTTAGAATAATAGTGGTGTAACTGACATTGATTTCCTTTTTTAATTTAACGAAAGGTTCAATAATAATTGTAATTACACCATTGTTATTTTAAACGGCATATAATATTTTTCAATGAAGAGGACACACGGTGTCGCGTGATTATTGATAATAAGCCAACGCTAGCCGCGATAATCGATCGAATTCGATCGATCGCGTTTGTTATTTGTTAAGAATCATAACATAGGTAGGCACGATCGAACGTGATCGAAACATTCGACCGTGTACGCCTATGGGGTAAGTGTACGTACACGGTCGATGTTTACAAAGGTTGAACGGTTTCGTTGGTATTCACTGCCTTTGATCGAGGCTCGATTTAATTGCGTCGATTAAAATTATACGCGGAATTGAATGAGGGTGGTTATTGAATCGGGCCTGGGTAATTATTATCACCCATTTGATCGCGAAAAGTGCATGCATACGCCCAATGGATCCATCTTGGAGTTTTCAGAATATTTTCACTTTGAAGTTTTGGAATTTGGAAATGTTATATCTCGAAATCGTAGAATTATCACAATTTAATTTTATACAACTTTGGAATTCTGAAATTTCTTGTTTTTCCCATAAATATCACTGAAGATGTAATCATTTCAGTTCTCAAATTTTAATTTTCTTCCTTAACAAGTCCTCTTATTTAATTTGTAGTCGCCCAGGCCTGTTTTTAATTAAGAACATTGGGGGTGATTCATAAAATTGGGACGAATTTATTCTATTCTTTATTTACAATAGTCATGCTATGTTCAAAATTACAGTATCAAAAAGTAGGGTCCAAATTGATAAAAATGTATCTTTGTTTCAATTTTTTAACCTTATTTTCTTCCCATGAACCCCTTAAGTTACCAGAGAAGTAACTATTTAAATAATTTGAAGAAAATTTACAACTTGTCCCTCTTATATGAACGATTCTGTGGAAAAACTAAAAATCAACGCCATAGAAACATTTATCGAGCCAGCTTCTTTGTTTTTCGTTTAATTAAACCGTGTTTCGAAGTTCATTCAAACATAATCATAATCACGGTGGCTTACTTTAAACTGTTCTCAATGAGAACAACGCTGTTCGATCGATTTTAGCGAAATGTTATTAAAAAGAAAAGTGAAAAAAAAAAAAGTTGAAAAAGAACAGTCTTAGCGGCTGTAATTAGTTGACGTTCATTAGAGGTATAATCGACGCTGCAAAGGTTGTAATTAATTAAGAAAAAATACGAAGCGACGCTTCGTTCCGTTCGTTAAATCCCCGAGAGGGGGATTGTCGAGCGAACCTTAACGATAGAATTTGAGAAAAACAAAGGAAAATTGACATTTTAGTAGTGAAAAACTGGGGAGGGGGTAGAAGAGAAAAATTAAAAAAATAACCACGATATCGTCGTCGATGGACGAAGTTGTCGCGATGCCAGCCAAAGATCATACATTACAATAGAAATTCCATTATCTGACTTAAAAAATATGAAAAAAAGAAAAGATTTTCGATGAACAGAAGTTTAATTTTTCTGAAAAAATTGTAAAAAAGTTTAATTTTTTCTGTTGGTAATGAAACAGTCAAGCTTTCTACCTTGATTTTTAATATTTTGTAATTCATAAAATATAATTTTTAAAATTTTAATACAACTTCTCAAATTTTTACAAATTTTCTTATCAAGACCTGAACAATCATCCAATTTCATTTCTCTTATGAAAATCTTTTTCCCTCAATTAACAATAAAACTGATAAACATTCAGATACTGGAGATTCTACTGTACCCACATGTGTATAAATAAAAACTAAAAAAAAAAAATCGAAGTATATAGTGTATGTATGTATACATACGACATAGATATTTTAATAAGAGAATCGTTCAAAGAGATTTAATATATATATATACACAAATAACTGTATAAATATATATATAAAATATACATATTTAGTAGGACGTGTATAGACGACACTCAATAGCAAAGCGTTAAAGTGATAAAACCGTAAACGAGACACGAAACGTGACCGAATTTTCGTCGTTCGATCGCTGGGCAAACGATCTTTTATCGAGACATTTTTTTCATACACCTCCTTTTTACGTGGAAAAGCGACAGGACGAATAAAATCGTCGTCGATCTCTCTGTCGATACACGTGGATAATACGTTCTGCTACCGAGTACCTGATCCATCTTTCGATTTGCTTTCGAAGCAACCATCATTGTGTCTATATTATGGACAGGTTTGCTCGTAATTAGGGTATACGGTCATTAATTAACACCTCGAATGCCATGTATGATTCTTTCATTCATTAGGTTGAAATTAGAAATAGTAAAAATAATCAAATAAAGATAGACATTTTTAATAAATGCGTGGCAATCAAAGTGTTAATAGAAAAGTATTCATGTAACATTACGTTTTTTTTAAAAATGTATTATTTATTCATTTGAAAAATATAGATGCTAGATTTTTATTTAAATTATTTATCCATGATTTCAAGTGCCTGACACGAATATTTTCGATCGCAACATTGAACAAATTTCACCCCATAGGAATCATCCCCGTACGAATGACATTCTCTATACCAACCTTATCGGAACAAACGGAGCAAACCTGATCCAGAAACTCGTACACCTAGCTTGCCAACAACCACTAAACGTCGATGCTTTTAACCTTTGAACTCGACTACCTTCGCTAATGGAATCGTTATCGTGTTCTTCTTATCTTTCCCCCTGGCACCTTCAACGTGTCGTGTCGCCTTTCCACCAAACAAAGGCCGCAGTGTGAGCCCTTCTGCAACGCGATCCATTCGCAACCGCGGTGTATCAAGCTCAGAATTAGTGCATACTAATCGGATTAAGAACCTCAGTATTATAGCGAATAAAAATTCGATTAATTCGTACCGTGTTATGCGGGGGACCGTGTTATATGGCAACTATATGGCGTTATAGGAGGGCTGTTGCAATTTCTCTTCCGCGTTACACGGAAATCGTGTTACGAGGGTGTCGCATTACAGGAGACATTAGTGTATTAACGTCGCTCCATAAAAAATGGGAATTTCGAAAAAGTTTGATCAAAAAAACCCCAAAAAAAGGGTAAAGAAGAAATTTGAATCAAAAGTGCTACTCGTACCTCGTAGATCGTACTCGTCCAGCAATCGTGATCGACGCGAATTCATGGGAACGGACGGTCTCTTTTCTTCGTGCATTTATTCAAATTTTACTCCTCGTCCGAAAGTCCTTTTCGAGCCCTAACAAAACGAATTCAAAACCACTGCATGTTTAACCCGTCAATCTGATCGCGCTCGTTTTATTTCGTATAAAGGTCGTTCCCTTTTTATCTTCTGTTTTTACTTTTGGATCCGTGCCAGTCCTTTCATTCCGTTCTTTCTCATTCGACGATCGCGTAGCAAATCGATCGTGTTCGATTAACCCTTGAACAGAAAAGCTCGTTGAGACAATTATTCTTTGATGATAGGATTATGCACGGAGGCTTTTTTAAGTACGTTTTGTACCGGAAATGTATGTTTGAAACTGTAGATTTAATATATAAATATTGTTGCATTAAAACAAGAATTTAATAACACAGAAAATAATTAACTTTGAGTATAAAAATTCGTAGGTTCAGATTCCTCAAAGTTAGAAATGTCTGAGTTAATTTATGTTATTTTAATCCTCCAGTGTTGAATTTCATTTATTATTGCTGTATTTTATTTCAATCTCAATTGACCCAAATTTGATGGTTCAAGGGTTAATTAACAAGCGTATTTGAATTTCATCGAAAAATTTTATTCCATTGCATGGTTCGTATATTTTTCATTATTTTTATGAGTTTGTTCATGGTAGAGATTGTATTTCATAAATTTGAACGTTTTTCATGAATGATAATTGTTACGAATAATATATTCCTCGCTCATTATGGTAGAAATAGAGCATGATTAAACGGACCGTTCGAAGTGCCGATTAATTAATTTTTCTAATTGTATAGAATAATCGTACAAAATTATCGGATAAAATGAAGACACAGGGAATATTCGTTTGTGTTTAACTATAATAATGCAAGGGCTGATAAAAAAAAACTAGAAAAATCTTCCCTGCAAGCTTTCTAACAGCTATGCATTAATTGAAATCTGATCGGATACACGTAGCAGGTTAATTAGAAAACTCAATTAGCGAATATGGCTCCGACACGGAACAAAATCTCGTATCATTGAAAGTAAATGAAAATTGTGATAATTTCTGGCACTCGAGGCTTCCATTTAATCAGTCCAATTCGCTTATCGTTAATTAAGGTGCTTAGGAAATTAATCGACGGGGGCGTTCTTTAAACCCTTTCAAGTTTCATTTCGTAGCATTTTTCAAAATGAATTATTGTCTTTAATTTGTACAAATATTACTAATTGTATAATTATAATAAAACGAAATGTTAAAATTGTTAAAGGGTTGATCGAACGTCCCTTTCGTTCGAATCTAAGGGTATCGTTCCACGTGGCCAGCCCCAACCCTTCTCGATACCACGAGTCAACAACCAATGTCATTTTTTTTTATTTAAAAAATTTCAAGAATATTTCATAGTAAAAGTAAACGTGATTGATATAGTACGCCATAAAGGATATTCAATTTTTAATTAATTGATTGAACTATAATAGATTCTATTTATAATCAGCGTTGTTAAAATTGAAAAAAATACCGATAATAGACAGAAATTAATATGTTTAAACATTCCCTCGACATTAACCCCTTACTGTACTATTTTATACGTTATTGAGGTATTTTAGAAAAAATGTTAACACATTTAACATAATTCATGTTATATTAAATTCCAAAATTATAAATTATTAATCCACATTGAATTGCAAAATTATGAATTCCCAATTAATTCAGTGTATAACGAACGAATGAATTGCACACCAGTTGTGCTATTTGTTTACGCAAATTATCCGAGAATTGTTGTCAAATGCGGCACTCGAGTTGTTTGCACCGATGGAGGGGGGGCGGGTGGCAGAGGGAGGACGGGGGTTAAGTTCGATGGAATGCTTTTCAATCAATCGAAATGATCGATTGAACTGGCCAAATTTACACGAATTAGAGTAACCGGAAACGTATCGCAAAGTGTGTTCGCGTAGGTTGATTAAATCGAGTATAGCCAGTTGGTTTTATACGTTTTTTGTATTTTCTATACACGAGTAATTAGTTGATTAGAATCAGACTAATTAGAAGATTTTAGTTTAGAATTGGCATTTATAGTTTTTATAAAAGAAGATAGGATTTAATTGTCAATCGACGAAAAAATCGAACCAATCGTACGATTATCTACGATAGATGCAGATTCTTCGAAATTAGGAAGATTTTTTATGAAGAAAGACTTGAAAATTAGAATCGTCCAGGGGTGGATTTAAAAGTTATTGAAATTTAAAAAAAAAAATCATTTTTGTTAACGCAATATGAATGTTAAAGCAATATATATACTTCAGTGAAAGTACTTTTCCAATTTTTCACCCCTTTAAAAAATACTTCAGCATCCGCCCCTATAGTTAAGTTCATTATCGACCAATCACTTCGTTCTTATGATAAAATTCGTTTAAGTAAGAATTCGATTGTCCCCCAATGACAATCAATCAAGGATCAATCGTATATAATTATTGTTCAACTTATAGATAAATTCACTAATTAACTTATTGTTAATTACTTTAAGTAATAATTCTTGAAACAAAGATAATCCATGTGTTCGATTTTAACACATTCGGGACCGTAATATTAACAATAAAGTAATCCCCTGAAGGTAAAATTGTTTATTTTTTATCTCAATTTCAAAGCAATATCGACTTTTTATCATTTTTTAAAATGACGCATGCGGTGCGTCGTCGGTCTCGAACGTGTTAGTTAATATTTGTACGAGTATACGAGGGTTCAAATAAGTTCGATTCGATATCAAGCAAAGTATCTGCATCGAATGATCAAAAGGATCACGGTCATACGCACAGCAAGGACCAGTCGACAAAATTAAGACAGAACCGAGTTAATAGTCAAATTAGTAGAAGAAAAAAAGAAAGAAACAGTAACGAAGAATCATCTTATCAATGCAAAACGTCTGTTCTCTATAGTTTCGACTTTCGTCCGTTGATTAGTCAACTTCGTACGCGAAACGACCAATGATCTACGGAGAACCTTCGATCTGGACCAAAGATAATCAACATTCGTTTAGAAACTCAAACCAGTAACAGTTTTAGAAATGAAATAACATTCCTTTTACCAGCTGGTCTGATAAACCCGCTCTTCTAAATTGTATTCATTAATCGGGGCTGGCCATGTTCCTTCTGTAAATACTACCTACGAAAAATCGTATCGAGGTTTCTATTCAATTTTACCAAAGATCCTCTGAACGTATACACTTTGTCTCTTTCTCGAACTATAACGCGTTCAATGTAACGATATACTTCTATCTATGCCTATATGCATACTTTATTCCAGGTCTGCGCAGCTAATTGCCTGATTTGGGCATTTACAGTATCGTCTCTTCAAGTGGCATCCACTCAGAATCTTAAAATTTGCCATTTAGAAAGCCAATATTACATTAGCGTCTTTATAAAATGCAAAACAAACAATGTCCATTTGCCACTTGAAGAGCTGGAACTGTTTTTGACAAGGATGGTGTAACGCCCACGAAGGCGTGAACTATGTTAGCGCTTAGAACTATGTCTCTACAGCACTGTGGGCGTGAACCATGTTTCCAAGGATGCTTAGATCATGCACATGTGAACACGGACAGCGCTTCCATAGGCACTTAAACTATGCCCCCTTGAACATTTGAACTATGCCTCCGTTGGCGTGAACTACGCCCTCATGGACGCGTGTGCCACGCGTCAGCAGGCTATAGGGCTACCTCGCTTGGACCACGCCTCTGTGGGCGTACGCTATGCCCCCACTAGCGATGGGGCCACGCTTCTCGATCTCGTGGTCCACTCAATCCAATGGGAAATACCTCGAATAGTGGAGACAGCGGCCGTATGTATCCCAGTTCCCATTTAAACCCATAATCACCAGCCGTGCGCTCGTCAAGGCGCTAGTTGCGCAACCTTCTCTTTACTCTTTGATCTGTCGTTGAATCTTTGTCTCGAATCACCGCTCTAACGATTCGCACGATACTCGTAGAGAGAGCAAAGACCTCCATAGGACCATTTCGACGTCTCGCGTTAGTCGGGAACGAATGATAATCTCACGTGTCGCCGCCACCCAACAACGTTTCAACTTTATCTCCCTCTCGTAACGCGATAAATAATAGCTGAGGGAGGGGGAGAGGGGGAGGGTAGTCAACGCGTTTTCTGGAAACATTTCGCGAACTAACGTTACGACTGTAAGATATAGCAAAACTTTGTAAAGTAGATAGAAAACGAAGTAAAGGATAAAAAGGGGAAGGAGACTGATGTTGTTGGGAAGGGGATGGGTGGATGGCCTTTGGAAGGCGCCACCCTTACGTGGAACGGGGACGATTGCACATTCGTGAATCGGGTTTTGTATCGTGAGGGAAAATGACATACAACACAAAGTAAAATCTCGCTCGCCAGTAGACATGTAATACACACGTGTACATATATATATATTACATATGTATATGTATTGTTGCGTTATCGCCTAACGTTTTAACGATAGGCCATGTTGATAAAAAGAAGAAAAAATCCTTGAAACGTTGCAAACGAGAGAATTGTAAAACCTTCTTCCTCCTTTTCGCCGTCAGGAACGTCTGTCCGATGATTTAGGATGACTGTAGAGTATATATATATATATATAAATATATATAGAACGTATACATAAAATATAAATAGTTCTATTGTAAATAGATGATGACAAAAAGGTTGCTGATTTTAGTGAAATTTAGACGTGTTGTCGATTCGAAATTCGAAGGGAAACGTTTCGAGATCATTCCCTTTAACTCGATGGTCGCGAATCAATTATTTGTTCGTTATTGATTATTTCATTTTCAAAAACAATAGTACGTTGTTATTAATAATAAGATTGCACTTGATCTAGATATAGCGAACTGTATACCATCTTTGAAAAATTGTTTTTGGAAACAAAAAGGTATTAGCGTTGTTAATATTTTTTTTTATAAAATGGCGGCTGTTGAGGAGTCTGTACTGCAAAATTTGAATACTTAGTTCTCTATAGAATAAATGATCTATTATCAAAACGTGGTTAGGATGTCGTTGTTATTAATTTTTAGGTTTGTAATTGAATTCGGAACTTTTTTCTTTCATTTTTTTTCAAAATTCCTCAAATTTTACTAGTTGTTATTTAGGGAATTTTAACGATTCTGTAGGGAAAATGCGAGGAAGTCACGAATTTAATTACAAACGTAAAAAAAAACGGAAATTGTCACGAACCCGCCGCAATGAAAGATCGTTACAGATAATTAATCGAAATTTTCCCTGTTTCTGCTCGACGACACGAATAATTCGTCGTTTTGTTGACCGTTTCCTCGCAGGTCGTACAGAGGCCTCGAAATATTCTCGCTGTTCGATCGATTGCTAAGATCCACGGTGGACACCATTGGTCCCATTAGCGCGTAAGGAGTTCCCATAGATCTTAAGCCGTAGCGAAGATAAACCGTGAAGTTCGATGCAACAGTGAACAGTTACAAGATATTGATTTTCTTATTAACACGTTGACTGATTAATAAAAACAGCCAATTCAATATTTTCTATTACCATTATTTCAAAGATTTCAATTTTAAAAGGTGGAAGCTCAAATTTTCTAAATCTGCATTCTAAATCTGAAATGTTGAGTTGAATATCAAATGTACCCGCCCCCAGTGACATGGAGAGGCAGCTATTGGCGCTGACGTGAGAGAAGTGGGGAGACTCCTCCCCTTTCGCGTCACGCCTACTCTGAATCACTATTTAACTGCTTAATTATGTTCTGTATACCGTGATCGTTGATTTTGATGACAGTCAACGTGTTAATCGGCAAATAGAAAGAGGAAATAAGGAATATCCAGCTGTTCTTTCCGCTCTATCTTCGTCGTCCTTTTATCCAATTTTTCTAGTCTCTCGTCTCCTCTAACCAATCTGACTGAATGTTGCTTCGGCTCGTTATTGACCCGTTTCCATCAAGAAATGAAATATACTATACTTTTCTTTATATACTATGTTCAACAAAAATGATTTATTCATTCCCACGACTATCACGATCACTTTGCTCCTCGTTGCTCCCCGCTTCTGTTCCTGTCCTCCCCCTGACATCTACCCCGCCAAGTTCTGCCGTATCTCCATTAGCCGGGACAACGAAACGCGATTACGTTTTACGTTCGCACGATTCTGTATCAGCCGAATCGAGAGACACCGTTTGACTGACCTAGCGACAGCCTCGTCGTGGCAGCAAGGTCGATACTTATCGCGTAATGGGCGACACACCGGAAGAGGTGCATGGGCGCACTTATAACGCGATAAGGGGTAATTATTGCTACACCGATACAGTAACGATTCAGTGACACATAGATTAGAGATATCAAATTACGGTAAATCATCGAAACGATAAAAAATTTTCTTCAACTCTGAATACTTCCGATTATTCGTTTCGCTTACCACGATGAAAAAGTTTTCCACTTTTAATCCTCATTACCTCGTCCGCCTGCAGGTAAAAGTCGTCCCTATAAACTGCACGATGATCCCTCCCGAGATACACGCTAACGTTCAAGAGTATTTGCCTTATCTTCAATTTTTCCTATTTAAAAGTTCCAACTTTCCCAAGAACGAAGTACGAAATATTTGCAGCGGGTATATATTTGCCCGCGAACGATTAAACAACGTTTAGAAACGCTGAAAATTTGATAATTCTCATTTCAAGACGAGTGTTAGATCGTTGCAAAAGCGATCGCGGTTGTAATAATCGGGACAGAATTTCATCGCGAACAAGTTTCCGCCGCTTTCGTCGTTTTCTCGTACGCGTAATTATAAGTTTCGCGGAGCGGCGCAATTTCAGCTCCCATCCTGTCGGTCAGGATCAAATAATTTTGAGCGCCGGTGCGTCTTTACCGGGGAATCTTTTTTCCCCGGGGATCACGTCCAAACGGGATAGCTCCTCGTGAAACGGTCGGTTGGCCGCGGCGAACCGCGAACAGAAGCGCCGTTTATATCCCATTATGCGAAAGTATCGATCCTGGCCTCTGCCTCCTTTTCTTCTGCTATCAGCGAAATCAAGCTTTATCTTTTCCGTCTTCACAGCGTATAATTCCTATTGTACAGTGAAAAAAAGAGCGAGCAAAAAAGGCCGATGGAAAACAATTGCCCGTTCGAGTATTATTGTAAAATCGTTGCGACACGTTAAAGCCGTTTTACGCCTACGCTCATTAATTAAATTATGTACTACCGTTTGTTAACCTTTACGGTGTTGAGCCAATTATCCGATGGAATCTTGTTATTTAATTGTTTAACCGTCGATTGACGCCTGTTGTTGACAATTGACGCCACGGTGGCGTCGGTCGCTGTTAATGAATGACATCCCCCGTGACGCCACCGTGGCGTCAATGGCTGCTACGGCTACTTTTCACTGCGATGCCACAGCGGCGTCAACGGTCGTCAACGATTTCAACGAAAACGATCGAATCCTGAAATAATTCAGCACCGAAAGGGTTAATACTATTATCAGCATATTAATTGTGCTGCCGATCCGTCTTCTCCGGTCGTTCGCGAGCGTTCGATACCGGATACTTGGCGAACGACAAATTAGACGGGACAAAACGTGTTAATTGTTGTTGTACGATCTCGTTGAGAACCCCTAAGGAAGAAAATTAGAGCCGAGGAGTGCTCCTTTGTGAAAAAAAAAACGAGAAAAAAAGAGAGAAAAATCAGAGTGAAAGAGAGAAATAGAGAGAGAAAGAGAGAATGGGAGAATGCGAGTTAAAAATAAGAGAGAGAGAGAGAGTGAGAGAGAGTGATGGAAACCACTTGCCTTCGTAAGCAACGAGAAATCCTTTTCGTAGAGTAATTATAGATATACATATATAAATATATATATATATATATATTATCAAAGGGAATAGCTGTATCATAGTTATCGCGAATGATCATTGAACCGGTTAATTTACAGAAATTCGCTATTTTAGAACGGAAAGAATGACAAAAAGAAAAAAAAAACAATCTGCTAAAGGGGATCGTTTGAAATCGTAGACACGATCTCGTTGCTCGATCGCGAGTGGAACGCGTGCGTACAGGGACAACGGTTACGCACGAACGACTTAAAGAGAATCAATCAATTGTAAGTGAGTCGAAAGTGCAAAAATATACAGACATTAAATGTTATTTACACCAGCTGGACCATTCATTACGACACCCTTCGATCCTCTCCTCAAGGTATGATTTAATTTTTCATTTTCAACAATTGTACTCCTTTTTTTTATCACCTTTATACGCGTTTGTACTTGGGCGATGAAAGAGGATCTGGATTAGACAGTTCGATGGACAGGGGATTAATCGATTCGCGATTGTCCCGCGGCGAATGCGGCAACTTACAAATTAGCCGACTCGTTACGCCGCGAAAGTACTAATTGTTCCCGAGAAAGGCTTGATTGGCTTCGAAATGGCCCTATTGTGCTCGCGCAACAATGGATCCTATTGCCGGATCAAAGCTGCGTTCCCCGCGATATTATATGTACCGGTGTTTCGAACCTGTTGACACGGTTTAAACTCGTATCGCGAGTTCAACGCTGTAGCTACCGATGTTTTATGTTCATGCACCTTTCGGTTGGGAATAAAAACGGAAAAGTAAATGAAGAGAGATTGAAACGTACGCGACTGCTGTATAACAGGATTAACGCGAACTCGCGTTAGAGCAGATGTTGCATTTTTCCCAGAGGGTAGTATTCGAATGAATAAATATTTGAAATAAAATGAATAATTTGAAAAATATTATTAACATTTTCATTATTCTACTAAAAATTCCACAATATTTTTAATAGAAATAGACGAAAGAATTCCTGAAAGTGTCAGGACTAGGGTTAGAAATTTGACGAAAATGCGAATCCATGGATTTTAATGATCGAGAAGAAAAAATATGTGGTAAAATAGAAAGGGATCGCGAACAAGCAAAGAATTTTACCGTTCCATGTCGTTAAGTAATTTCCCGTGTTGGTCGACTGCGACCAGCTGAGATATCACGTGTTTGTATCTTCGTCAAACGACCGCGGAACGCATTAACCAATTTTCTTCTTTTCCAAGAATCCCTCCGAAAAAGTGTGTCGCGGAAGATCGTGCAACGCGATTATTTCATTCGCTCGATAACTCCGTTTCTCGACGCTTTATCTGCCGGAAACCCATTAACCCCCTGACTACGAAATACGCGCCCCCGCTTGTCTATTAATGCACACTCGCTCAGTTTCAGCATTTTTTAACGCGCAACGCAAGAAATCGAAATTGAACAACCTATTTCGGACGAATTATTCGATCGACGAGTCGCAGAATAAACAGCGAAATCTCCGAAGACTCGGCTCCGTCGAAGAATTACGGAATATTTTGCGAGGGTTTTTCTAGCCTCGGCTGTGTCAACTTTCGGGAGGCTTCTTCAAACGGGGTGGGTCGAAGCTTTCCACTGAAATCAAAACAGCGGCGGATTAAATAAAAGAAAGGATTATCGAGGACGTGCAAACCGTTTTGCCGAGGTTAAATATACTCTTCCGGATTGATAGAAACACGACGTTGCACGAGAAACCGGGTTAGTTTTGTGGGCCAACATATAACAATATTATCGCTGTACGTACAAGTAATATTTCGGTTTCTTAGCTTTTATTTTGCCTCTCACCTGGCGCCAGCGTTAATAAAGTTCAAAATATTCTACAATATCTTTTCAGCGAACGTTGACCACCGTTGCGAATTACGATATTGCATTTTGCCCGTTAATAAAACAGGAACGAAAGCGTGTATTTCGGGATTAAAAACAGAGCGGAGCGGCGTCGCCGCTTTTACGAGTCAGCCGGAATTTTAATTAAGCGATAGAATTAATTACGGCGAACGTACGATTTCGAGTTGACGGGATCGCGGTGATATTCATTGATGATAAACGTGACCGCAACGCGACGTTTCTGTTGTTCGCCTTTTGTTTTTTTGTTTTTTTTTTTCGTTCTTTGTCGGGAACGTTTTAACTCTCGTTTTTATTGCATAATGCTTTTCGAATATTCGCTGGAAAAACGCCCTCGCCGCGAGACGTGTTATAAAAATTCATATCGGCCGGATACGAGCGGAGCGGGACGCCGGTTATTAACAATAAAGATCGAACGACTGAAAATACTGAACTTTTATTTACAATCGATGGTTAATTGTGCGGCGGCTTTATAACGTGTCGGGAAAGAAATTGGTAGAAAAAGGTGTGTAATCGAGGTGGGAAATTAAAGGGATGTTCTTTATAAGAGACTGTGATGTAGAGAGGTATTTTTTATTAGGTAATTGGTAAGTTTTAGATTGAGAAAATTGGGAAATTGGACAGTTATGATATTTGGAAAATTGGAAAACCTATGGGGTCTTGTAACTGGTGGAATTAGTTGATTAGGAGACTGGGAAGTTGGGAAATTAGGAAACTGGAACATTAGAAAATTGGGAAATTGGAAAAAAATCGCCCGCGACGGCGAGGGTGACTTAATGGGTGCATTTAACAGCCGGATTAAGAATCCACAGGTGTGTTGATAGTTTCTGACGCTGAACTGTTTCTACAATAACATGTCTACGATAACAATAACTTGTGATGAACACAGAAATGAATTACACGTGTAAATTTAAAGAATGTAACTTACTTTGTAAATATGGAGCGAAGAACGTTTTTATTGTCCATAGTTTAAAGAATTATAAGTATTTTTAATGATAATTCCTACTCCTAAGAATACAACCTGTCATAGTCGGTAAAGTAGAAAGTAACAAAAGGGTGACAAGAATTTTACTTCTTTTTTTAATGATACTTGAATTTCTTGATATATTAAGTTTATAGAGACATTTATAACAACAAAATATATCATGTAGCAGCGTCAAAAAGCAGATTTTCAATAAATTATTTTTTACCGACTTTCTTTTTTTACCCCTGGCGCCATCTGCGAACAAAGTGCTGAAACTGATCAATGATTATCGACTGAGAAGTTCGAAACATCGTTAAAAATGGCGGGATTTTTAAAACGAACAACGTATCGTTTTGGTATTTTCTTAATTAAATCCCTTAGAAAGGTTTATTAATTAAACTTCTGCCTTAATTATGAAACTACAGGAAATTGTGTATAATGTTTGATTGTTTAAACAAACGAAAACCCTATATTTATGTCCTTTTTTCATTAATACAAACTTTAAAGTTGAATAATAAATGTTTCAAAGGCAATAATATAGATATTGTTTCAATTTTATCATTTTCAATGCTTTCAGTACGATTATCTGAAGCGGTTTTGTGATTTAAAACGTTTTTTAAGCTGTAAAAGATTAAAAATATTGAGGACCACAGGAAAGGGTTCCTGAAATTAGTTCCAAGGTTTGACCGCTAGATGGATAGGCATTTTGGTGCCCGTGATCTGCACGTTTTTCCAATTTCGGTAATTAGCACTTCTTGGGATCATTAATGGCATTATTCTAATAGAATTTTGAACGTAGAATACAATGCACGTGCCCAAAAAGCTGAAAAGTGGCTTATTTTTCGAAAAAACGCGATTTTCTATTTCGTTAGTTCCGGCGCATGTCGCTAGATGGCGCCACTTGTGCCGTTTCGTAAGCGCGCCTAATATAAAATTAAAAAACGTCCGAAATAAAGCTTAGATGTTATTAAATTGATTATTTTATAATAATATAATGCTTCTTCTTGCTACTATTCAAACTGGGTAACCGTGGGACTTTGTAAAATTACATAAATTAATATAAATCTGCAGTTGGTGGTACTGTACGAAGAGAATTTATTAATCGTGTGTACAGAACTTACAGAACCCTGTTGGGATTACTTTGCGTTTCTGGATAGCGTTACAAACGAACATCTTTATAAAAAAAATGCTATAGAATAAAAATTTGTAACCCCTAAGTAGCATTCTGAGTCATCCTTTCTGAGTCATGCCAATTAAGGGTCAATACAACTTAAAGTGACGCTGTTACATTAAAAACTACCACCTACGGAGCGCATACATTTATTTTAGTCCGTTTTAGCCGTATACGCGTCTGGCGATGCGCCTTCTAGACAGAGCAAGTCTATTTCTGTCAACAAAGACACTGACCTCCGATGTCAATCCGTTTCTGCACTATCACTATAATTTATATTAATGATAGCACACTGTCGCCGCTCAAACACGTCCGTACATCATTCGATCGTGACTCATAAGATGTCGTGCAATATTTTAACCCCAGGTGCGGACGTTTTCGAAGCCAGTCGCATGGTCAACCAAAGCCATGGTTGGTAACGATACGTGTATCGAGCGGTGCAAGTAGAATACGATACGGGTTTATCGTTCGTTATTTGTAATACAAACAAGAAGGCGAGGCTAAGAAGATCTTAAAATAGTTGTGGGCAGTCGGTAAACAGGGCAAATATGTGTGCCGCGGATTGTCCGTAATCGGTAATTGTGTGTTCACGGTGGATTACAATTCAAAGTCATATTCGTAACGTTCCTCGGGGCCGATTTCCCCCTTTCTCTCTCTCTTTTTTTTTCCTAATCGCTTGGCGACCGGGGATTTAAAACAACGCGTAAATATGCTCGATCGGCTGGTAAACGTATCTCCCGCGAGATAAGAGCGAAAGACAATAATAGGGGCGACAAAAGAGTTTTCGCCATTCAATCGGTATCTATTCGCGTTCTATATTTGTCCGTGGACATGAATTGTCGCTTCGTGCCGTTCTGTTTTGTAACGACGATCGATCATTTTTAACGGTCAACCGAAATCGCGTCTCACTTGTACAAACACACGGTATCCCCCTGGTATAGAGCAAACAAGAGAGAAAAATAATGATTCGAGGAATATCGTTAGTCGATTAACCCTGATAGTGAGCAAAGGAGCATGAAACAATGGAAGTTAAGGAACCTACGGAGAACACCCGGCTACTTTACGGCAAATCGATCTTCGAGGCGATACAAATCAACGGATATAAAGGAAAACACAAAGACGAAGGTTTGAGATTTTCCTGTAAAAGCACGATCACGTTAAAAGCGGTTGTTTAACGAACAGGTACCAAAATATTTCCTCGCGATTTACATATTTCGTTATTTATCAAAACGTCAGTTTTTCACAAATCGCTCTTGCCGTAATTATAACCTAAGAAGTTAGTGTTTATTTATCTCATCGATGTCTTTCGACCAATGTTCTTTGTTCCATTGTTCTAACGTTGGCTACGTAGGAAAACGCCTCCATTATAGTTGTAACCTAAAGACCGTAGGATTATATTGGAATTTGCCGACGAATAGATAACCACTTTCATAGGAATTTATTTGCTACGCGTTTATCGGGACGTTATTTGATCAAAAAAGAGAAAAAACTTTCAGTGCAATCATAGTCGAAACAAAACAGAACCAAGGCTTGAATTTGAATTCGACCAATCGTATCTCGCTCGCGTTCCCGCCCAAATATCGTACGCGTTTAGAATTCAAAGTTTGAACGTCGAATCAATATTTCAATTTCGTTATTAAAGTATAGATAGTATTTTAGTAAAATAACAC
The DNA here is from genome assembly GCA_022405125.1 of Anthidium xuezhongi. Classification (NCBI taxonomy): domain Eukaryota; kingdom Metazoa; phylum Arthropoda; class Insecta; order Hymenoptera; family Megachilidae; genus Anthidium; species Anthidium xuezhongi. The sequence goes on from CM039640.1 coordinate 7,993,080, forward strand.
TACTGAAATATTTTACTTCAAAAAATAAATTCGAATTTTCTGTTGAAATATTGACAATGAAATTATGAAATAATATACCACTTCGGAAACGTTCTAATCTACCGAAATATCACTTACCTGATCGTATAAACACCGGTTATTATTAACACTGACATAAATATCAGAAAATTTAAAAAGATAATATCTTGAAGGAAATACGCGCATGGAAAATAACTGTTTCGTTTCAGAATCGGTGAACGATGATTTTAGATACTACACCATCGAACCGATGTGGATGAACGTTCGACTATGCATATTTTGGTTCCTATGGTTGCTGTTGATAGTGGTGCTTATTGCATACATACTATTCTACTGCTGTCTGCAAACACAGATGTGTACTAACATAAGAAGAACGGCTTCTTTAAATGTCACAAGAACGGTAAGTACGATTAAAAATACTCGATATCGAGTTCAGATTAATAATTTCGTTATCGTATAACGTGTGTTCAATTTCAGTAAATTTTCTGCGCGTTAAAGGAGTCCGAATCAAAATATCCCCCAGGTGTCTTCCTGTTACTAATCAAATGACAAAATCAACGATGGATGGTCGATGTGTCCAAAAGAGATAGGAATACATTTTTCTGTGCTATCGGTTAGATATAAGATAATCTTATAATTCTTTGCCCAAAATCTGAAAAGTAAATACACAGAAGCGTTAATTCGTGCTGTAAAAATTCGATTAAATATTAGAACGTTCGAATTTTCGTTACAGCCCCGATCTGTACACACGTATATCGTCTTTATTTCCCATTTGTATATTTGTATCGTACAAAATGCAGAAAAGAAGATATTCGAGAAGGTCTTATGGCGAAACGAAACATTCAACGAATGCAGTTGTGCAAAAGGATGCGCACAACTGACAAAAGAAGCTTTTGCGCTGCTTCTTTCGTGCAAGTGTTCGTCATTCGAACGATTGGATCGAAATCAGAGCATTTATTGCAGTTCTGGGCTATGGTTTTATGGAACCCCAGGCAAAAGAATTTCTTTCAAGAATTTTTCATTGATCTTTGCTTTCCACTTACACCCTCGCCAGCATCGATATTCGTTCATGAACATCTTTTTGAGCTAATCTTAAGCTTAAACGTTTTTTATATCGATCATATATCTGTAAAAATTGTTAAATATATAAATATAAAAATAAGCGTGTTGATAAGAATTTAAATCTTCAAATAGTTATGTTGTACACCCTTCCCTTTATGTTGTAAACGCAAACAATCCTATGAACTTTACTTCGTATTAATTCGAAAGAAACATGTAAGTCGTTTCTAAACAATTGGATAAGTTCCTTTTTATCGTTAATAAGATATTTATAGTTTCTCGATTCTAAAGCTAAACTAGTAGAAAGTTAAATTTTCTTTCGAAATATAGTAATCCTAATTTCATAATAAACGATTCGTATCTCGACGATTATCTTGGTCAAGCTCCAAAGACCACGGTACCTTCCAGGGACAAGGGTCGTCCCTGATTTTACTTGTTCCTGCTGCGTTCGTGGTAGTAAAAGTAAATAGGCTCCAAAAAGGGGAGCGAGAACCAACCAGACACCTCGATGGGGTAAAACGCCTTCGTCCAGTTCATTCTCGAAGCTGGAACGTTAAGGGCACGTTGCAGAAAAGTATATCTGAAACTTTAAAAAAAAAAGAGAGATCTCCGTGCTACAGATTTCGCACATCCTCGTTAAACGTTTAATCTTACGCGTATACGTCCTTGATCGCAATGGAGAGTGGGAGGTTGAATTTAGATAGCGGCGAGGCGAACGCTAAGGAAACGGCAGTCGTTGCCACGTACAAGGCGCTACCGGACGACGATTGTAACTTGCAAAACAAAGAAGAGGACGTCACCATGGGAAAACCAAACAGTGAAAACGATATCGACGACGAGGTCCACGAGAAGATTCTCAAAGACGAGAACAAATCGTCTCCGGTAAAAGATGCCAGCGAGGTAGGTCGTCGAGCATGGTTTTTTGGGATGACACACCTAGTCCCCGTGCGATCAATAAGACCAACCATTTTTCGCTCACTACTGAAACTGTCTTTGTTCTTTCATCATAATTTTTTATTTCCTGCAAATATAATCGATATCTCTGTCATCTTATGTAATATTCTTTTGAAAATGCCAGTTTTTTTTTAGACCCAACATTCATAGAAAAAGAACTTGCTGTTGCATCATCTTAGAACAGATCAGTCTTGAAATATGCTTTGGGAAATCCACTCTGATTCATTAAATGAAATGTATGATGATTATTTATTAAATATTTAATTTGATGCAGGTGAAATTCATTTCTGAGAATGGAGATGCCAAGATCGATATTGAGACAGTCAAACAGGCACTGTCTGGAATGGGAAAGGAGGAGCTGATGAAATTTGCTAATGATCCATTTTGGATCCGATTGAGATGGTTCTTGTTCATTGCATTTTGGTTACTCTGGGTTGCCATGTTAGCCGGTGCTATAGCTATCGTAGTGATGGCACCTAAGTGCACAGCACCAGCACCAAAAGAATGGTGGGAGAGAAGTCCGATTGTACAATTAGACCCAGAGGAGACAAGCAGTCATAATTTGAAAGGTGTTGAATCTATGTTGGATGCCTTGAAGGAACAGAATATAGAAGGGATATCTCTTGCATCCGTGGTTAAAGAGAGTGCAACAGGTACTTACAGATATATTTATAAACATATGCATTTGTAATTTGAGAATGGAGATCAATTATACTTTGAAATGTAGGAGGAGTGGAAGACTTCAAAGACATCAAGCCAGAATTAGGAACAATAAGTGATTTAGAGGCTCTTATAAAGAGTGCAAAAGATAGAGAACAGCATATTGTTTTGGAATTAGACCCAACCCATACATCAATTGAACATCCATGGTTCAAACGTTCTGTAGAAAAAGAAGATCCATTTACATCTTATTATGTTTGGGCTGATGGAAAGACAACTTCTGATGGCAGACGTAATCCACCTAATAACTGGGTTAGTCTTAATTTACTTTAAGTTATATCCTTACTATTTTATGTTGTACTTAACAATATGTATTTTTTAGTTGAGTGTCTATGGAGGATCAGCATGGGAATGGAATGAACAAAGGCAGCAGTACTATCTCCATCAGTTCAATAAAACAGAACCTGAATTGAACTACAATAACCCAGCAGTGGTTACAGAATTTTCAGTAAGCTATTCTTTTTATCTTCTTCAATGTATATGCACTGAAAAATGTACTAAATGAACCTTGATCGTCACCGTAGGACATTTTGAGCCATTGGTTGAAATTAGGCATAAGCGGTTTCCGTTTGGCAAATATCCGATACTTAACCGAAGATCCCCAACTTCGTGACGAATTTAGAAGTTCTTCCCCTGCAGAACCAGATAATTATGATTCGTTAGAACACGCGCACACTATAGATTGTCCTGAAAACGTAGCAGTATTATCAAAGTGGAAAGACAGAGTAAACAATGAAACAGAAGGCAAAGGGTTAGCACTATTTAACGATAATAAAAATTATTCTATATATATATATATGTATATATCTTCTTATAAACTTATGCATTAAATTATTTTTTAGATTGTTCACTCTTCAAGATGATACTGCATTGAATATCGTGCAAATTTACAACGAGAAGAAAAGAATTATCGATATACCACAAAATTCTCAATTCTTTGCAAACGCAGACAATAATCTAAACGCTACAGTCTTAGAAAAAGGTATTTTGAAGTTGCTGAATCGCACATCCTGGCCTGCTTGGAATGTAAGTTATTAATAACATTGTGTGAAATATTTTCAATCGTGACAAATGAAATATAATTGTGTTGTTGTTTTAGATCAATCCTACAAAGCAAAGCTTGAGACAGAGAATACCTGGAGACATAGCAGATAGTATAACGCTCATGACGTTGCTTTTACCTGGTACTCCGATACTCAGGTTAAACGATACATTATCTGCAAAGGATGCCTTTGCAACTTTGTCGAAAGCGCGTCAGAGCTTAACATTCCTTCACGGAGATACCATGCTCAAAGTCGTCAATGGAACTGTATTCGTATACACAAGGTAATGTAGAAACCTTTTTCGTACGATTACTAATACTCGTTTTTAATCCGTATATATCTGTAATTAATACGATTAATTATAAATAACACTGAAATTTTATGGAGTATAAGAACTAAACAATCTGTACATCAAAGAAAGTCGAATCAATTTAGATCCCAATTGCTACAAATCATTTCATTCATCCTTTGATACCACGCATAAGCCCCAAATTAATTCTCACATCTCACACAAATATACTATGTAATTTACTAACCAAAGATTAATTTGGCTTGTTCCATGCTTCCTGCTATGCAACACAGGAGCTGGTGAGTCCTCTTACTAACATACTGCATGAAACTTATAGTTTGTAATTCTAAGTAATAACAGTTTGGACTAATCATAATTTTGACTAATTAATATTTATTAAATTTGCTTTCCTTCGTTTAAATTGAATTGCATTAAAGTAGAATAATTATTTAGGTTAAAGAGCGGCAATCCAGGCTACTTAGTAGCGTATCAAACAGCTGATGAGCCTACTGTAGTGGACTTATCTAAAATACCACAAATTTCAGAAGAGATTAGTGTGGTTGCACATAGCCCTAACTATGTGCAAGACGGTGATACAATAAGGTAAAGTTTCTGTTATCCTTTTAATAAAATATAATGAATAATGATAATAAAATATTCCTTTTTTTTGTTACAGAACAAAGTTGTACTCTGACAGGGTTCCTATATCGGCCAAGAGCACAGTCGTTTTAACCTTCGTTCCAAGCAGTTAATCGCCAAACCAAAACGTGCTCAACTTATTAACAATAATCTCACACTTATCATCCTCAAATAATGGCATTTACTATGTATCATTATATATTGCTTTTATGAACTGTAAGTCAGTGTAATTAAATGTAATGCAGCAAAAGTACAAGATGTTTTAATTAATTCGTTACTTTCTGAAAGAAGACATTTTTTATTTCAATTATGTTAATAGTATGCATTTACATGATTTATTGTACACGAAGTTTATGCGGATCAGTGAATCTTGCTGTAAGAATATAAAATAACGCCGGTAATGGAACCAAAGCAAGCATCGTTGGATGAAAACTCAGACCAAGAAGAGTCGCTACGGCGACTACACCGTATCCATGTAAAAGCCAGTGACCTAAAATAACTATTATATTCTTCATGTCTGAGACTGAACTTATTATTAAATATTTCATTGTCTGAAAAAAGAAAATATGTATCAATAAAATTCAGTATTGAAATGCACTTAAATAACGTTTCAAGAAATGTTACCTGATTTAATTTGAAGGCAAAATGCGCTACATTAGACAAAACGGATAACGTTATCGTTATGTATGGAAACGAATAATCTACAAAAGAAATGAATGAAAATTAAGAACATATTATTTTTATAATATCAACCGTTTTACTCACATATCAAACCACCACCAACTGCATGTAACAATGCAAGAATGGGATAGAAATAAAGAGCAGCATAAATTGAAAATTTCCCTTGTTTTGGTAAAAATCTTTTAGCTATCAGTGGCCTTATCAGTAACATAATAGCTGTTCCTAAGGCATAAAACACAAAGACCATGGTGTACCTAAAAGTTTAGTAATTAATCATTGAAAGAAGACATGTTAATCCAATGGTTATTGAATTACTAACAAAGGATAAACTGCTTCTTGAGTACAGTGTAGAGTCTCTTCATAATTTGGGCTAGGATTGTGCAACAATGTATACCAGTCTGAAAGGTTGCTGGCTCTGCAGGATCTGACTGTAAATGTACCTATAGGATCTGTTAGTTGTAAAGTAATGAGTGATGCTGCAGTAACTTCGAGCAGAGCAGATAAATGTAGAGCTATCACTTCCTTTGGTATATTGCGTCGCATAGATACCATATCAATACAAAACCAATGTAACACCAATGCTAACAGTACCATAAACCCAAGGTACAACCAATCATAGAACATTGGCTCATCATCACAGGGTACACATATTGAGGATGCATTTGCTCTAAAACCTCGAGGACATGCACCACAATCACTCCAATTGCCATCAGGCAATAATTCCCTTCCACAATACAAACCAGGACATCGGGTAAACAGATTTAAAGCACTTGCTTTTGATATTGAACACATGAAGGATTGGACAGATAAAAAATTATTGTCAGAACGTCTATTATCTTCTCAAAGTATGCATTAAATATAATATAGCATAATCATTTAAAGGTTAACCAACAAGAATATTGTACAGCATAATGACGCGATACAATAACATGATCTTATGGTCTGTGTTATACGTTCCAAGCTTTGTTATTTTAAGTTGTAAATGTACAGATTATTTCAAACATTTACTTGAACGTTCTGATTACTGTTTACAAACTGTGATCAAGTACGTAACGTCATCTTGCGGTTATATTTTGTATATAAAATCAGTAATATGTGTGCTTGTATAAAACACGTTAGTATGTACAACGTGAGTAATTAAAAACGAAAAGAGTTTAAAAACGTTTACAAATTAGAAATATAAAAATTTTGAATTATGTGACAAAAAAAGAAATCAAAATTTACATGAAAAATAATGTTAAATGCAGTTATAGGTATGAGATAATTCATTTAAAACAAATAAAAAAGTTTTATAAAAAAAAAATTCTTTGTTTTATACACTATTTTACTATCGTTTAAAAATATAGCCATGTAATACATACACATACGTTATGTGTATACAAGTGTATACATAATTTTATATATAGTTTTATTAAGGCACGTTCATAAACACAAAAACAGTGGATGGTGAACAACGCAGTATTAACGACAACTTACAATTAAAAATAAAAATATAGTTTTGAATGATTTAGAATTAATAAGTTTGAACGTTATTGATAGTTTGATTGTTTAAATACGAATTCAAATGTTCCTAGTGATAAAATAATAGTAAAATAAGAAACGGTAAAGATTTGTAAAGTAGCGCGATCTAGAATGTTCGTACGGGTTCGTGTTCGATCGACAAATTCCGGCCGATGATTGCCGAGTGCACATTACTATTTTCAGGCACACAAGGCACCTCTTGACGGGTTTTCAATAAGTGAAGAGGGCGACGGTGCAAAGATCCTTTTTTCTTTTTCATTTAAATTTTACGTACGGTAGATGCCGAAATTTTAGTGGCTTGTGTGGACGTAATAGAAACATACGATGCTGGAAGACGTCTCGGCGGGGCTTGATGCCTGACGGTCTGTCGGTCGTTCCGGCAAAAATGAAAGAAGCTCGTCGGTCCGAGCAGCTGATGGCGGCCGAGAGCTGTTCAAGCCTCTGTGTCCCCCATCGCGGCGTTTAAGTGATTGTGTGCGTTTTTAACCGGGCTAACTTCGGTTCGGCTTAACGTTTGCGGCAACAAGATCGATTCTGTGGAAGATAGAATTACGGTGCGGCTAAAGACCGCTCCGCAGACGAGCTACGGAGGGTATTTCGTAACGGTGCTTCTTTAGCGACTCGGTACCCGACACGCAGGCACGGTACGGTGTAAAGCCTGCCAGCCGTTCACGGTCCCCGGTTGCTGTGAATCGAAGAATATCTCATTTGTACGGAGATAAAGAACTTGAGGAGGAACAAGGTTGCGAAGACGAGGCACCGGTAGTTTCAGGTAACGCGTAATCCACATACGATCCAAGGAACAGACACGGTGCCGCTTCTGTGTTGTACAGTGTAGGTGGGAGATTCGACGTACGACGGGGCGTGCGTTCGCGTGTGACAACGCCTAACAAGCGATCGCGCCCCTTTTCTCGACCGATACACACAAACGAGTTGGCAATTTCTTTGGAAATTTTTCATGAAATTGTGAACTTGCCGGATCTCATCGATTGACAAGCGTTCACTATTAAAGAGCACGCCTGTTACCCCCTATTACGCGAATAAAGCGAACCTCCTCGTGCTATGCACGCAACACTATCAATTCTCACCCCTCTCTGCCTCAGGAACATCTAAAAAACAGTAGGTTACCGTGATTCTAAACACACACCACGTGTGCGACTTTGGAATCGTGTAGTGTTGCTTTGTCCTTGTGAGTGTAGTGAATACATCCTCGTCGACGCGGAATGCGGCTTCCTCGGGGTGGACGCAATCATCTTTAGTCGCGTGCAACGTCGGAAAAGTGCTGCCGAGGCACGAAAGTACCTCCAGTGTTTCACTTCCCTCCAGCTCTCACAGTGCCTCTGTTAATTCCAACATGTCGTCAGGGACTTTTGTGGACCGGATAGATCCCTTCGCCAAGAGATCTCTTAAGAAGAAATCCAAGAAATCACAGGGTTCATCACGTTATCGGAACTCTCAAGATGTTGAGCTTCAGCAGTTACAGCAACTCAAAGGTTAGTTACAACTCTTACTTTATCTTCTTTCTCACGATTACATTTTCCTAATAATATCGCAAAGATGGTATTGATTCATGTAAAGAAAGAATGTAGATACATTTCATTTGACATCTTACATCCTTAAGCATGAATACTATGTAATACTCATTGTCTTTTTTGCAAATCAAATTGATAAGCAGACATTAAGCGCTTCAAGTATAACATATATTATTATTTTATCAAGATAAAGTATTATTTCACTTACTGCAGAACATGTTATTTAAATTACAATTCTTTTAGTATCTATTACTTTTACATTTTCATCTAAAACATTATCACATTTGTATGCCACTGATCTTACATAATAGAATGAATGTTTTACTTGAACTTACATTTTAAAATTTGATGGAAGAATTTACATTATCTATCTCTTGATATTATAAGATTGAAATATCAAATTTGTATAGCTAATAATATATTTATTCTTTTTCTATTGAGCAATCATAATGTATAGATGAATTGGAATTCATTCTGGTGGTAAACAAAGTTAATAATATGTTAATGATTTCAACGTATGTAGTCTTAAGATATATATCTTACTTCAATATTCTTTTCCTATATAATTATTATCTTTCTATTAATTGTATAACTATAACATTAGATGATTTTCACATACTTCATTTTTATATACTAAAATAATTAGTAGTATTATAGGTAACATACTGATTTATTTTCATACTTCATACAAAGTTGTTGAATATATAAAACATGAGGCAATTCTAATATTAATATTTGTTTAATAATTGATGAGATGTATAAGTGACGTAAGTTTGATATTATTTTCTCGAATTATACATTAGATTGCTCGGTATATAGAGATACGTGTATAGTCACCGAAACTAACCTCAAAATATTCGAGGGAAAGCATGTTCGTATCGAAAATCAAATCTTATTGCTACCATTCGAATTGTTCAAAATAGGATGTTAAAAAAATGAGATTTGTCTACTATTTTAAGGGGATATATTTTAATTCTATGAGTACGTGTCCAATGTACCTCGTATTGACGTATGTTCTGAAAATCGATGAGAAGCAGTAAAGCAGAGGTCAGTTCACGTTACTCGACTGTTTTACTGCGATATAAATTTTAAGCTGCTGTCGATGACCATACGACATGCAAGAAAAATTTATCGTTTTCTATGCAATTAAAAAAAAAAAAAATCAAAATTTATCATACACACACAATATGTGTGTGTGGTATGACTGTGAACGAATCGAAATCTGGAATTTGTATCGATACTTGCAAATTTTTGTTACGCCATGTGCGTGTCATCTTACGTCACGTATTTTTATTATTCTGTTGGAGATTTGATTTTGTCGATTCATAAATCCCTTTTCGCTTGACAGCAATATCATAATACCAGTAAAATCAGATTATCCGTGGAATTCTGATTCTGTTCTCGTGTTGATTAGGCCATTCCCCTATTGCATGTCTTTCAGATCATTCTTACATAACCTGTAAAAGCTTATCTCCTGCAGTTGGAAGTTAGTTACACGGGATTAATTTATTCGATTTTTGAAAAACAACATCAGACGCGCTATTGAAATTACTCTCTTTTTAAATGTTTAGTGTTAACTAGATATTCAAGGGGGTCAATGTTATTCTGTTTCTGTTTCAAGTAAAAATACCTCGATACGTTTGGTTACTATGTCCGCTCATATATGAACGCCGCTTAAATTTTGTAGAGTCCGTTGTTCATATTATAAGGAATTTTATTAATTACATAATTGTTTTAAATTGTAGGCAATATAAATAACAAAAGACTGTAAAAATACTAGATAAAATTGATTAAAAAATACAGATATCTGACAAGGTTTTCAGTGGAATCAGCGTTATGAAAAACTTAACGCTAAGTGTGATGTATTCAAAGATGGAGGATCTCTCTTTATCAGTTTGTTGCGATTATTTTGATTAAAATTACAAGATACGAGTCGGGAAAAAGTCTGTGAGATGGATTAACCCGTGACGCGTTAGCGTCGTCGGATCAATTTTAATTCAACAAACTTATACTATTTTCGTATGGGAGGAGGTGCTTGAAAACAGTATATAGTGACCTATAAACTCGCGGCACGTTCCAACGTTGAGCGGTTATGCGAAATACAGGCATCCACCTTGCAGTAGGCAGTGTCGTTCACCTCTGCCAATAAAACGGCAGTAGTAGTCCTTAGTCTCTCCTTCCCTTGTTCACTGTCTTCTTCGTTTCTCTTCTTCTCCTCCTCTCTTCCCGTACTCTCGTTCCTTACTCTCTACTTCTTGCGTTAAGTTTCTTCGTCCCGTCTGTTGCTCGTACGTCTCGGCGTACATAACCTTTTTACGCACGTGTTTTCAAACCGGAGCGTTGTCTACGTGCGTTTACGTATCGACACGCGACATCACGTGTTTTCACGGGAGAGTAACTTTCGATTGAGAATCATAAGTAAATAGCAAGGGTCGCGTTCTGTTGAAAATTTATCAAAATCAATGGAATCTCGTGGTCGTTTTTTTTTTTTTTTTTTCGAAACGTTTGGTAACGTTTGATACCGCTCTTATCAAACGTATGTTGATCGTTCGCGTGCGCGTAAATATTACCAGAAAAAATTTACTAGAAGCTCGTTCAAAGATATATTTTATCTTTGTTAACAAATGGTAAGAAATAGAGGGACATTCGGTTTTTATCAATTCAAAATCGTAGGTTAGTTGCATGACGGATCGTAATACCTCGGTAGCAGGGTCATACGTAGGTAATCCCGGTTTCATGCAGGATTTATGTACTGCATAGAGTCTGCGGCGTAAGACCAAACCAGGGAAATATGTTTCGGGTCGTTTACATATACGAATGGAACTCGTACCGACGATTGCAGTGCTCGAGAGGATTTACAGGGACAGCATCCTGCAAACGGTCCTTTTATATGTTGCCCTCGAACGGCAATGATTGGGTCAATCATGATTTTAACCTACCAAACTAGCACATCGATGCATCTATTAAAATTAGGCACCCAGATTGTTAAACAAAAGAGTTTCGTATATTAGAAAAATAATATAAAATTTATACAATTTATCGAAGATATGGCTTTACCATTTGAAGATTAATCGTGGATTCAAAGCTAGAAATGAACGGCATAATTTGGTTGCGTGGGTGTAAGGTTGTACAAAAAGACTGTAGGATATAATTCGCTACTATATGGACAATGATATCTTTAAAACTGAGTTTAAATAATAATACGAACGTTTCGTCTGTGCTCTGCAGAGCCAGCCTACGAATAAGACTTATTTAGAAACACGTAGGTGTGCGCCCGGTGTCTGCCTACGTTTCGCAATCACCAGCTGAAGTACCTTGGAAGTTTTAATCGTTGGTGCTGTAAAGTAGGAGGGAAACTTTTATGTGTTCTCGATCAACAGTTGCCTTATCCCTTGATTAGATTTTCATTGTGACTCGTGCCTTTAAGTGTTTTTTGTTCGGAGTAAATATTAAGAAAATAGACTGTCAATTACAGTGTTTGGAAAAAATAATCTATGTTTATTATAAGCATAGAGAGTGAATCAGGACTTTGACGCATCGCATGACCGTTCATGAACCTGAATTTCTTAAGGTAGCGCTTCGATTAGAAGTATAGTTCCAGTACGTATTCAAGACGATTTGAAATTTCACTGAGACTTGTTTTTCTCGAAAAATTGGTAGCAGAAATCGAATCGCTCTTACGTGGGGTTAGATGGATCGCGTTGAAAACTGTCGATCACGATCGGGACGTCTCGTTGCTGTTCGTGCTGTATCGTCGAATGTTACTACAGCTTGGTACGATCACGTTAATCGGTTGCTGACAGATAAGAAGCCACAGATTTATCGCCGCGCGAAAAACAAACTGTTCTCGCATACCGATGAGAACATGTGCGTGATGACTTTTGTTGCGATTTTTACCTGCCCATCACATGTTCCCTTATCGTCACGTCGATGCTAATAGATCGTCATATTCTTCTTTTTTTTTTCTTCTTTTTTTTTTCGCATAAAATGAATCGTTTGTTTCGTCGCGTTTACTTTCTTTCGTTCGACGATCGATCACCTAACCTCTCTCGTGTACTAACAAGGGGAACGCACGACCGTGAACCAGAATTGTACATTATTCGAATAAAACGCGAGTCGTTCGTAAATAATAAAATCATTTTTGTATTCGAATAAAATTTATTATCGAATAATACATTATAGGTATAGGTATATTTTAAAGTTGCACAATTTCAAATATTCAAATGTAAATTAAAATCATAGTGGAGTGTAGCCTATGGTATGGTGGCTTTTAAATGCTAATCAATTTTATTTGATCGAGTATTTGAAATTTCTGTTTGCGAAAGGAAAAATCCTATGGTGGATCTTAAATGGCTCACTTGCGATACTCGATACATTAGGTGGGTATAATAAGTTGTATTCATCGGCAGATTGGTTCTAATGTACGGAATAAATGGATCGCAGAAGGGTTAAAGGGGAATCACCAGTTAACGCGTCTGTGTATCGCAGTTGTGAAATCTGTTTAAACTCGATGACGCGTCTGGGGTATTACTTGTTATTAGTATCACTAACAGCCTCTTTGGAGTTCCTTTTCTCTATTGAAATCGTTCAAGATACGTACTTCAAGTATAAGTGCACGACTTGCTTCCCCTAAATCTTTGATCCCTAGACAAGCGTGCCATGCTCGACAGTGTACACAGAATACAAGCTAGTTATTTTAATTTCTATAATAGTATTAAAGATTTAGAGCGTTGGTAAAATACTTCGTACAGTGTTTTTCTATTGTTCAAGGAACTTTGGATATTTTTTCGGGCAGTGTTGATAAATTGATAACAACAATCAGGATAAGAGCAGTGAATACGTACACAATTGATCTCGTGGCACGCGTGTACCCTCGAGCAACGATGAGTCGCTGCCACCGTTTTTCCACTTGTCGCGCACGAAATTGGACTAATTTCGTACACTTCCGGTTTCCTGTAGGGTTCTCACGTATTTTGCCCGTCCACCGATAGGGGGTTTGCTCTTTTCCCTTTCTTTTGCCCTTCGATGATATCTCTCGATGTAAAGGTTAAAAAAGGAGCTTCTTCTTTCGAATTCATTTATTTAAAGACATTTTGAAACTCACTTGGAATAACGAAGAAATCGCTGAAATAAATAAAAACTTTATACAGTGGAATATTTATTAACAAGAGGTGGAAATTATCAAAATATTAGGTGTATTTTACTAGTTTGATCGAAATATTTGTTACGGGCTCTGCATGAGAGACAGGAGGCGTTGTCTAGGTTATAATATCGTTGAACCAGCTTCGTCGCTACTTCGAAAGCGAACCCTTTTATTTCTTTGAAGTCCTGCGCGCGTTTAGAACCCGGGCCTCGTTTAATGCAATAACGTTAATGCATCGCGAGCCAATTTTTTACTTTTCCATATATGGAACGGTAAGGTACATCCTTGAAACTCCTGTGTACATTGTGTTACGTCGTTGTTAATTTACAAATAATTCTGATGGATGGACCCTCTATACGTTCAACTAAATTTAGCCTGTGATTGACCTAGTTCAGTTCTTCGACCAATTTTTGTACTATTTGTGTACTAATTTTTATATCAATATTTATACTGATTTTTGTATTAAATTTTTTACCAATATTTTATTTTTAACTAAATCACAATTGACTCAGCTTCACTGTTCAAATATTTCCATTTCCATTTTCGATCAACATTATTTTCTAAACTCTAAAAATCTACTCGATGCACCATTGTATACACTTTGTATCTAGTTTCACCGTTCGAAAATCAGATTTTTCTGCTGTGGGATCACCATATGGATATCCAGCAGCAACAGTTCGTACGTTTCCACGATTGCACGTGGTCCAACGTCCACGAACGGCCGGTGATGGAACACTGGCCATCGAGCCGCGAACGCGAGTACGCGATTCGCCTAATTGACGAGCACCATTGATCTCGCTTACGGTCACTGTCAAGATCATCGTTGGTGCTGAAGGATGATAGCGCGGTTTTCCAGCCGACGAGAGTGGGCGAGCGTCGTTAGGCTGCGTTTGCATCGCGAACGTTGCTCATTTTTTATCGAGCCTTCTGAATCCTTTCACCGAACCGTACAGCACGAAGTTCAATTACGATTTCATGACATAAAAGTATCGCGAAACGATAGTTGTGATATATCGATTTGAAGCTTAAGGTTTCAGGAAAATAGCTATGTAGGAGCACCATTGATATTTTTAATGTGAAATAAATTACTGCTTGTTGTAGTGAATCATGACTGATTTTGAAACATTGAAATTCTGACAAGATTTGATGACATAAAAGTATCACCAAATGTCATCAAGGGTACATTCATTTAAAGCTTAAACATTAATAAAAATGTCTATATAGATGTTTTATTAATATTCTTGATACGAGGATTAGATTAGGGTCTGGATTGGTTCATGCGTTTCGTAATGAATCATTGTTCGCTTCAAATGGCAGTCAGCCATTTTACATTACAAATATTAATGAAAACTCCGCGTAATCACTTTTGTTAGACTGCAAACTTTAAATTGATGTGTCATAAATGATATTCTGAGAAACTTTTATGTCATGAAACTGTGCCAGACTTCGTACGTTTGCAAAATGGTTATCGTTCGCTTCGGTTAGCGACCAGCCATTTTGAATTAAAAATATTTACGAAAACTCCGCGTAGTCGCGTTTATTAAGCTTCGAACTTTAAATCGATGTGCCGTGCATGCTATTTCGAGAAACTTTTGTGTCATGAAATTGTGCACTTCGGAATCGTACATTTTCTATGGAACAACTTAATAGAATCCTTAACTCGATTCCCTTTGCTCGACACTTCGAGCAAGACGTTCTCCCTTTATTTGCATTTTGATAAAGAGACACCTTTCAGAGCGTGTCTGCATCGAAAAACACACGTTTTTCCTTCACCTTCAACAGGCAAACAATTAGTGTCGATCGATGGTCGACATGAAATGTTTCGCTCTATGCAAAGAACGTATTCTTTTAGAAGCTGTGGTAATAGCAATAATGTTAACCTTCTGAAACACGAATTTATTTTATTTTTATATTTAATGTTGTTTCTATTGCTCCTACGATTCATTTGTTATGTTTAAAATGGTAAAAATTCGAATTATTCAAATATTAATCACATATTGGTTAGAAAATTACATAAATACGTAAAGGGTTATTAACGTGACGTACACGTTTCCTCTTATTTTCCTCCTTTTCCTTGATGAATCGTAAATGAACGAACAACGTTAATTGCTTCTGCCATTGACATTGACGCGAATCATTATGGGAGAGAAGAGAGGTTGTCCCTAAAAAGGAACGAGTGCAGAGTGCATCCATGAGTGGCGTCATGGCGTCAATAGAGACGCGACGAATGGCGTCGCGTCGCTTAAAACATTCTCTTCGACGTTCTGCTAATTGGGTTCGATTTCGTTCGACATTCTGTTCCCATTTCCTAACAGAAAAAGGGTGCTGAAGAAAGGGAGTTCATTCTGTGTCAGCCATTTCTCGATCCAGACAATTGTTAAACGCGATCGAAGATAACGGAGGGGAAATGTTGTCCGCATTGAAATAACCTCAACATGTTGAAATTTTATCACCAATTCGAGTACGTGTTATCACTCTGGAAGAAAGAAAGATACAAGTACAGAATTTTTAACGACGATATCTGATTCGTTTTTAATATATAATTTGTATAATTGTAATTGCACATTTGACCGGCAGGGGGCAGTTACGTCGCTGTATGTAATGTTAACCTCTTACAGGGGCACGCGGTGGACTTGAAAAGATTCTATCGTCCTACGTAATACGAAACGTATATTTCTTTAACTATCTAAGAAGCATACGTCCCAACATCTGTCGCGATTGTAGGTCGATCGATGTAATTGAAAGGAAAGAGGAAACGGTTCTGCGATACAGGAAAATTTTTCATCAAACGTCAGCCGGCTTTGTGGAATACCCTTCGCGCATAATTTGCTTCTCGATGCCCCGTAAAAAAATCGGGCCCTGCACCGATTCTTGCCATTGTAGCCCCGAGCATCCTGCGCGTTGGATGCAGTCCATCCGTGGAACACTCCGTTCAACCGAGAGGATCGAGACCTTTTCCCTTAATCAAAGATTGGATCCCGTCCAAGCGTATTGGCCGAGCAACACGCTCGATGGGAGTTAAGCTGTAGCTGGTGTAACGAGAACCAGGGGTCAAGAATCTCTTTCTTCACGAGAATCGTCGAGTATTTCTCGAAGAGAGCACACCGGATCGCTGCATAACCTCCTCATCGTCATCTAGTTTTCTTCATTAGGAGACGGAGACATTTTTTTTTTATTTGAAATGGAAAGAATATCGTACAGTGAGGGGAAATGTGTTGGAAAAATGGACGATTAATGAAGCAAAAAAAAATACTAACATGGCAGTGGTGTGCAAATTACTGTGGTATGGAACACTACTATACTACTATACCACGGTATACTACATTATACTAGACTAATAATATATCAATTTAAATCGAAATCGTAAAATTGTATTCTGCAACGATCCGACCCACTTTGCTGCAACATGGATTGAAAAGAATCGACAAATTAATATTTACGAAGTGAAATTAATATTTATCAGTTGGAGGATTCGATCGATTGGAAGGGAACGGCAGAGGCTCGTTAGCGTTACGATGTTGTTCGAACAATTATCGAGATTACATCGGGTAGAATCGTTCGATTGTTACATCGGACAAATTACTTGTCGCGTTTTACGACTGAGACGCTGGTTAATTGTCCTCGAGAAAAACAGGAGAGGAGCGAGGCGTTGATAGAGGAGAATCTTAATAGAGTCATCTACGATCTCGTTGCTCGCCACGTTCTTTAGTACCGTTTTCTCGACTCGTAGCAACCTTGTTAATTTTCGCCTGTTAACTTTGTATCCGTTGCTTTCCTAATTAATGAAGGTTATTACTTGAAATATGAATTAAAAGATACATTACCGACTATATAATTGATAAATATTATAAATTGAAGGATAATAGTGAATAGATAAGGTGACCGACCGCAATTATAAAGGTCGCAGGTTCGATTTCCGGTTCCGTCGGTACCCTTTTTAAAAATGTAAAATTGGAGCCCTCAACTTATTAAACAATATTCGTTACAGGAATATGATTAAAATATTAACTTAATAATTTAACAGAATTATTGTATTAGTTAAAAATATACAGTCGAAAGTTCCCAATATCAAATTAAATAATTTAGGTAAAACAACAACTCAGTTCCAATAATGGTTAGGAGATTAGGATTATGAATGAGAAAAGCAGGTTCATATAACGTTTGTTGCTTCGACACATAGCCGTAAAGCAAAGTGAAAACCCTGAAGTTAATTCGCTAGGCGATATCGCGAGACAAGTATAATAGGATAGTAGCAGAAAGTTACCACTGCCCGTTGCTTTTCTTCACCTAGTTGTTACCAGTCACACTTTCACTCTTCTCGATGATATTCTCGTATAAATTTCTTCCATACACGACCCACAATAAATCTCGCAAAAAAAAAAAAAATGGATACGTACGTTCGAATAATTCGCATTCCTAGGATGACCGCAAACGAAGTACAGTTATCGTTCATCATTGCAGTGACATCATTGGAACATCGACCTTTTTACACAATCCCTGAAGACGATATCGTATTACGTTGTCCCGTTCCACTAATGAGAATTACGTAACGACACGTGCCGTGTCCGTCATTGTATTCTATCGTCCTGGAATCGGGTCTGCAATCGATTCCCCTTACTGTTGCGATCAGATTGAATCGAGATACCTTGTCTCAAAACGTACATTCTCGGTCCATTCGTTGTAGTATCGTGGACAGCGTCGAGTTATATAAAGAATGATTTTCCTCGATTGAAATTCATTTTGATAGAATAAAGTCATCCCCCAAAACTCTGCTGAATTTCTAAGCCGTGGTAGTTAAAGATCAAAAAGTAAAAAGAACAATAAAAAAATTGTAAAGATTTTTTATATGAGACTGTATGTTTTAAAGAAGGAGAAGAGATTGAAATTGAGATTTTCGATGGTGTTCAAAAATCTGAATGATCTAAATTTGAAATTTGAGTTACTCAAATTTCAGCTCTAAATAGTACCTATATATTGCTATGATTTATCCATTTCTGTATATCTTAAAGAAGAAGGAACGGAAAATGAGAAATGGTGAAAAAGTGTAGGAGAGAGGGGGAGAAAGAGCCGGGGCCACCCGACGAACCCCCAGAGAAGCGACGGCGGTGGGAGTATTGATCCGGAATGCCGGCGACCGCCTGCCTCGAACACTCTCCTCTACTCCTTTACCTTCTCTGCTCTTCTCCGCAAACTACTCTACCTCTATCTCTGTCCCTGTGGCTCGCCTAGGTATACACGTACACCTTCTGTCATCTCTGTTTAACCCCCTCGGTTCTTGTTCCGGTCTTCGTTTATCCCGGGTGTTCCGCACGGCAAAACCCTAACTAAACCACGAATCGCTCGTTTGCCCCCTTGCCTCGTCCTCCGCTTTGCAAGCTCCACGATATATCGTATCCTTGCTATCGTTTCTTATCCCCAACTGTATTAACCCTTTGCCTTACCAAATTATTCGTATCGATTGATGGTCGTTCCAAAAGATGTTAATTTCGCCTTTAGATCAATTGTTATTACGTTTAGAATAACCTAAAAGGTTTAAAATTTAAGGCGTCCAATTAACCGTTTCGTTACAACCACCTCTGCTACTACATCCTTTATCTTAAAATAATTTTGCTCGTCAAATTTTGTAACTATGATTGGTATGGTTAGCAACGAA
The DNA here is from genome assembly GCA_022405125.1 of Anthidium xuezhongi. Classification (NCBI taxonomy): domain Eukaryota; kingdom Metazoa; phylum Arthropoda; class Insecta; order Hymenoptera; family Megachilidae; genus Anthidium; species Anthidium xuezhongi. Next base: position 8,012,332 of record CM039640.1, read on the forward strand.
AGGGTTATGGATGTCCTAGAAAAATTGTGCACCGACAATTTTTCTTCCGACGCTCGCATCGTGACCGTGTATCGAGCAAAAGCAAACGTTGCAACAGCCAGGGGTGGGTCGTTTGAAGAGGCCAGCACAGACCCCTCTTGGTCGCATCAAAGAAATCGTGACTGTGGGCGAATAGTCGTAAAGGCAAAACGTGTTCATGCTGCAAGGCCACGGTAGAGCGATACACCACGATCTCGACGGCAACAGTACGTGAAAGTACGTCGGTTTTATGAATGAAATTATAAATACGTGCATGCTAAGGTGATCGTGCACGTAATTCAGGAACAACGTGGCGGAGACCTCTTGTGTCGATCTTATTTTAGAATACTTCGCGATACGATCGATTTACCTGTCCACCTCCGACCCTTTATCGACTTGTACGGTATTATACGAGTGATTTGATTGGGGATAATTAGACAAAGAACGAAAATCGTAATTAATCATGGAATTTAATTGTGTTGGAAGAATGTTGAGTTATATGTACGCTCATAGACATGCTAGGCTTTTCTAGGGAATATTATTAATATTGAAAAATGACTAAGTATTAAATCTAGATTGGGCCTCAATTAATTATATTTAAATATCTAATAATTTTTGGATACAAGTCGATTCCTCTACGACACCATTTTCTCTAGAGAAGACTTAGCTTGCTTGACAGTGTACAGTGGACGGACGGTCGACTAACAGACAGCACGTGTCCACAAGCGGAAGAAAAGGAGCAAGGAATCGGTTTGTCACGATCATATGCGTCATTTTCGAATGACGACATTCAGTACGCGAATTGACACCGTGCCCGGAATGAGATCGTCTTGCCACACATCCAAAAACATAATTAGAATTTTGACCAGCGCCGCGTTGATCACGGTACGCAGGCATACCCATGTCGGAAGTGTGATTTTATTATCTGTTATTAACGGATCGAATTTGCATCACACAATGGTCAGGGTCATGTGTGCTTCTATCTAATGTTCGTGTTCGATGGTAAAAATACGAGGTTGGCGGTATAATTCATCTAATACGAAATATTGAATTGATTAGGCCTAAAGTATTGTGTCGATCATTATCTACGGTGCTCCGTAATACGTACGCGGCTCATATGGAAACACACCGTAAGAGAAAGTTCTAGGAAGCATTCGCATAATTCGATAAATTCATTGAGGCCATGCCTCCAACCTCACTCAGAAAGCAAAGTTACTTGGAAACACGTCGATCCTCCTCTCGAATGATTATGCACGCATCGATAAAATGAGACCAATTAGTCTTGATTCGAAGTTCGACGGATACACCCTCTGATTACAGTGAAACCCTCGTGCCCCTGAGAATAGGTTTCAGGTTCTTACACGGATATCTGAAACTGCGTGTAACCTTTAACAAAATCATTGTTTTAATTACGATAAAGAAATGACGGTCAGTGGAACAAAGCTTAAAATAAATTGAGCAAACGCGGAGGAAGAGGAGATTCTGATCACTGCCACGGATGGAAATATATGAAATTATCGAGGCTGTTCGGTCGCGTAAAGAAAACAACGATTATTGCTCTCGCAACTCGTTGACCAACCTGAAAATAAACCCAACAGAGACCTCTGTCCATCGAGAGTTCTTTTTCCTCTCCTCTTCCCTCTACTCGTTTTTTACCATCGGAACGTCGAGACTGAAATCTCTATCGACCATGAAAGTAGCAGGGAATGAGGTAAAAAAAGAAGAAAGATTCAGTAAACACACACTGACACGTACATGGTCGGCCAGACCTAGGTATATTTTTAAAGTTTATCAGTTCGAACCGATTTGACGTACGATCGAAGTCTTATGGTCAGGGTTGCCATCCCTCTGGGTTAATAATGGCCCACGAAAAACTTCCATATATTGGAGAAATAATATTTTAAAAAATAGTTCAAAGTTTATAGTATAAATAAAATCAAACCACCATTTTTTCACGGGAACTTCTGGAGAATTCAAACGTTGCCTATGCTTATCAGAGCTTTTTTAAAGAAATAAATGAAAAGGTATGTTTCTTATTTCTGCTTTTTCTAATCTCTGAATTTTATGGCAATTTAAGTTTCGTGTTATAAAATTAAGCTTCTGCGTGCCACGCTTACGATCAGATTCTCCATCTTATCCGTGACTTTTTTTAAACTACACTAAAAACATCGTTTAACTGTATACGTACGGCTTGAACGCACGCGTTCGCAAGGTCGCATAGCTGGAATATTCGGTTCGCGATTTCACTCGTACTGTATACACACATAACGTTACGCGTTCGCAATAAGTAGATCGTAATTGATCGTTAGCGGCACATTGGCGCGCGGCTTCTGGCACACTAAACGTTTCCCGTGTGGTATATCCGTGTTCGTCGTGTGATATACTCCACTTTCGTCCGGAATTTCTAGTTGAATCGAACCAATCGCTTGGTTATATTGTTTTTTTGTTTGTATCGTTACTACATGTATTACAAGAACGTCACGTTTAATATCGTTTCAATTCGTATACGGTGTCGGAAACTGTGACCGTGACTTACGAGACGGTCGTTGCGATTTGACACGCGCTATTATTAAAATCGAACTGATCAGGGACGTCTCCAAAGAATGACGACAGGGGATTGATTGATCTCCAAAAATTATACAATTTTAAACATTTATTTATATAATTTTTTTAATTTCTAACATATAAAAATTGCATTCTCGTACTTCTGATATGGAAACCTTCATACATCTCTGTTTTTCAAATATCCTCCTCGCTTAATAAGGATTACGAAATTCAAAAACACCACTAACCACGAGGCTCAATTCGTATTTCCTTGATATTAGACGTCAGTGGCTCCGTTCGAGCCAATCCAATAACGAAACGTCAAATACGATTTTGCTATCAGGGATCATGATTGGGTTAATATTCGAACGAACGAGTTTTCGTGGGATCGTGTACGAGTCGAGAGCCACCTATCGACTATTTTTACCGGCCACTTTTAGCGGTATTCTAACGGTCGTGATTGCGGCCAAAATCGGTGCCTCAAAATTTCATTCATCCATCCAAGAGATCTATGCTCTCTCTCGTGCACCAGTTACGTAAATCTGTCGTATGCGTGTTTATATATGCAGAGACCAACGTAAAGGCCGGCGTGATTGAGGAGAAGTAACATTGTTAAAATAAAAACTTGAAACAGAGTTGTCGTTGCCGCATGGCCATTTTCCGATTGGCGATTAAAGCGATCTCTGGTGAGAGAATCTTTTGATGCTCTTTGCCTAGGGTCGTGAGTGCATTACCAATTAATTTTTCCAACTTTATTGTCGAGTTTTCCTCTCGTTCCTTTCAGTATTCAGTTATGCGGCCACCACTGGTATAATTCTATAATTAGAAGGAATATATTCACGTTTAGTTTCGATGTTCTAAGCCCATCCGTTGCATGTGAGTGTTGTTTATTGTTCCTGATTTGTTTCTCGAGGATCAGGGATTTCGTGTTATAACAAAATGGGGGTATTGAGTATCATCGTCGCGGAAGTTCGCTTTAACGAGCAAATGGCGACATTGGTTTAACGTCACGGCCTTCTACGTTAATTATCTTACTCTCGATAGCACAATCCATGATTCAAAAGCCGCAGAAGAGCGGTATGTTTGCGTGTAGCTGAAAATACGTGATCATCAATTCATGATTATCAGTTTCTAATTTGATACAGATCAGCGAATAACGAAAGTTTTTCGACGGTACTACTTTTACCCAACGATGTACATGGATTCTTTGCCTCTCACGGTAAAAATAGAAAAAAATGTGGTACTTGCTACCTAAGGGCTCGGGATGAATGAGGAAACCAGCAGAAATGCAAGTTTAAAGTTCATGGAGTAGCCAAATCAATACGCCATTATCAGAAATGAAATAAAAACCGAGAAATGCTACAGTGGGGCCGACAAGATAAAAGGAAAAGGACAAAAAGAAGTTTGTTCTGGCCTCCTTTTCCTGTTGCGTGAATGAAAACTCCATCCACGAGAACGATCAACTCCCAGGAGTAAACACGCTAATAAACCTGAGTAATTTATACTGCAGCAGCTATTTTCTCGTTCAAATTCTGAAGAAAAGCGTGGCCGTAAGATGTCGCTTCAACAGATGATTATTTTTTTCTTTTACTAACCTTTTGCGAAAGTCACTTGGCCTACTTTGAATGTTCGAAATAGTTTCCCTCGACTAACGGCAAGTTTTTTAATTGTTACTGATAATGTTTTATTTCTTCCTACTAGCGTTTGATATTACTTGAAGACAGGTGTACTTCATGCTTTTTTAACTTTTAACGGTATAAACTTTATAACATGAAAATGAAACGAACTTCAAATTAAATTGAAACACTGAATCATATGTTGAATGAACAAAGATATATATATATTTTAATCTTAAATGTTATTTTTAATTTTTATGAAAGATCTTAAAGAAATACGAAAGAAAATAGTAGAGCATAAATTTGCTAATGGTAATTACGTGTATACCGCATGGTGCGCGCGTGTCGTTTGAATTAATAACCATAACCTTACCTGACGTATCCTCCAATAAGATATACGATATATTATACCGGCATCATAATGTTACATTTTTATATATGCATTACAGATTGAAAAGCTATGCCAAATAAATGTTCACGTAATAAATATTGTTTACTTGTTCATTATCCCTCTTTGTTTTATTTCTTTTTTTATAATTTTGAATAAATTTAAGAGTATATTTGTATTCGTTATATTAGAAATTGATTCTGTAAAAATTTGATATTGCTGATCACGCGCATTTATATAAGTACAAATAACTTGAGTAATTTTTATAATCGTGGAATTCCTATGTGTACGAAACGTTCGAAGTCAATTCTAAAGATGTTACACAGTCTATAAGCGAACCGAAAATAACTTCACAGACTGTTAATCCTACTATATTGAGATTGACGCATCTCGTAGGAGGTACATCAACTGATTAGTATTACGACCGACGTAATGAAGATATTAATGGCCAAACCGGGTATTTAAAGAAATGTATTCCTTATGATCATAACTATGTTATTAAATCAGTAAATCTTCATGTAATTAAAATTATCCAATGGTAATTAGAAATATGATAGATAACAGATGAATTCTTTTTGTTAAGACATTGATTAAGCAATAGGTAATAAATCTTTATTATCAGTGTTTCATTTATAATAATATTTAATGAGGTTGATTATTTGTTACAGATGTCACACCATCGGAGCAAGAGGAACTGTTCATCAGGAAGCTCAGACAATGTTGCGTGACCTTTGATTTTATGGATCCTATGGCAGATCTCAAGGGCAAAGAAATTAAACGTAGTACACTCAATGAACTGGTGGAATATATCACAGCTGGACGAGGGGTTCTTACAGAGCCTGTGTATCCTGAAATCATTAAAATGGTAATTGTATTTTAAGAATAACACCTACAGCTACAATTGAACTAAAAATCGTTTTTAATATAATTATGTTTTTGTTAAAGATTTCTGCAAATCTATTTCGCACATTACCACCTAGTGAAAATCCAGATTTTGATCCAGAGGAAGATGATCCAACATTAGAGGCTAGCTGGCCACATCTGCAATTGGTTTATGAATTCTTTTTACGGTTTCTTGAATCTTCTGATTTTCAACCAGCAATTGGCAAAAAAGTTATTGACCAAAAGTTTGTTTTACAGGTATAATTTGTAACATGTACTATATTACTTCTACCCAATGTTTGTCACTATCATTCTGTTTATAACAATAAAGTTACATAAACTTTCTGTTCTAGTTATTGGAGTTATTTGATTCAGAAGATCCTAGGGAAAGAGATTTTTTGAAAACTGTTTTGCATCGTATTTATGGGAAGTTCCTTGGCCTTAGAGCCTTTATACGTAAACAAATTAACAACATTTTTTTGAGGTATTTAAATATATATGTTATATAACCAAACATTGCTCTATGTATGTAAGAAAATTTTACTTAACTAATTATTGTTACAGGTTTGTATATGAAACCGAGCATTTCAATGGAGTGGGTGAACTTCTTGAAATTCTGGGTAGCATTATAAATGGATTTGCTCTTCCTTTAAAAGTCGAGCACAAGCAGTTTTTAGTTAAGGTAAAAATTTTGCATGTACGCGATAAAATGTTATAAATATAATTGAAAATATGATGGTTTATCGTTTTACAGGTGCTGCTACCACTGCATAAGGTGAAAAGCTTATCATTATATCATGCACAACTAGCTTATTGTGTGGTGCAATTTCTTGAAAAGGATGCAACCTTGACGGAACCAGTTATACGAGGCCTCCTGAAGTTCTGGCCTAAAACGTGTAGCCAGAAGGAGGTGATGTTCCTTGGTGAAATTGAAGAAATCTTGGACGTGATAGAACCGAACCAGTTTGTTAAAATTCAAGAACCTTTATTCAGGCAAATTGCACGATCTGTGTCTTCGCCGCACTTTCAGGTATTTTCAAGTGATTTTATCGTTCAATGAAACGATGCTTTAACATACGAAATGTATTTTAAATTTTGGAACTATAAAAACAATGTTTAACTGCAGGTCGCTGAAAGAGCATTGTTCTTTTGGAATAATGAATATGTAATGTCGCTAGTCGAAGATAACAATCATGTAATAATGGGAATTATGTTCCCGGCGTTGTATAGAATTAGCAAGGAACATTGGAATCAGACCATCGTCGCTCTTGTTTATAACGTTTTAAAAACATTTATGGAAATGAATAGCAAGCTCTTCGATGAACTTACTGCCAGCTATAAGTCTGAAAGGCAAAAGTGAGTAACGTTTAAAAGCAACAAAGGTATCTTAAGATCACAGTGTTACATCTCTTTCAAGACAAAATGAAATACAAAGTTTGCCAGAGTAGTGTCTACATTATCTATGTTTTTATAATATCAGAGAGAAGAAGAGAGAAAAGGAAAGGGATGAACTGTGGAAGAGACTGTCTGAATTGGAGATAGAACGACGTAACGCTATTACAGCTCCTCCTCCCCCCAATAATCCAGTTCCTGCCACGACAACAGCTTCGACACGAGCCCGCCCTTGAGCTGGTGTGTAATTATTTCTGTTGATCGTTTCTGGTAATTAATCTTTTTTCTCTTTTTAAGTTCTTTATTATATTTAACTAATCGAGATTATCATCTTCTGTTCACAGGTGGAAGTACATTACCACGCTGCCCAATCGTTAGCCCTTAGTTTACGTCGATTGTTGATACACTACATGCAAAAAAAAAAAAAATTACTGTTGTTAGTGGAGCAACAAGTGTTTCACGACGGTATTCTTGACGTAATGTAATTTTCTTTCATTAGTTGTGCCTAAAAAAAAAAACGCAAAGGGCGAAACGGAGAAGAGAAAAAAAAAGAGTAACGAAAGGAGCAGTGATCGCAATTTTAATTCTTCTTTGGCGCGATGATGATTGATGATGAGTTCTAATATTTTTATTGTGTACATTAATTTCTACTTTACCGTAATTTTTCTTCTCCTTTTTTTTTTTCTTTCTTTGACAGCAATGATTTAAGTTGTACAATGTACTCAGTGTTAGCAACATACACACACAATACGAGAATGTTAGTCCCTTCTTAAAACTTAAGGTTTTTTAGCTGCGCTCGGTAGGAGGAGACGATCAAGGGTGTAAATTCGAGTAGATACACAAGTATATTGTTATTAAAATATTGATTTTTTGCATGTGACATTCGCTTCGGTTACTAAATGGCTGATGTCCTTCTCATGACTGACCCCACCTTTAACTCTGATTCTCGCCTCCGACCGGAGCCAGCGGCAGGGGCGTTGTTTGAAATGTACCATATATTCGTATTAATAATAATAACTATAAACAAAACATAATAAAATTAGGTAAATATATAAATATATATAAATATATATAATACAATATATTATAATAGTAATATTTGATGATACAAGCTACACGTTCACACAAAAAAACATACACACACACACGAGACACACTGGAAAACTGTGGTAAATACGTGTAACGTACAGACCGATGTGCTACAAAGAAAAATACTAACATTTGTGCTGACTGCATGCCCGCAGCAAAAATGGAATAAAACAAAAAAAATTTTTCAAAGAAAAGAGAAGACCGTGACGATATGCGACCAGCATATCAAGAAAAAAAAAAAGAATAAATATTATCGAACGATAAGGTTTAATTCATTGAAACAAGAAAAAAAAACGTAAAAAAATATATGTTGTTTTTTAAATAAAAAAGAAATAAATAAATGAAAAAAAAAAGTGATGCGAGAGGGGCAAGTATACAATAAAGAAGAAAAAAAATTTAATTGTACCAAAATATCCATTGCTTATAAATATAATAAATAATAGAGATACAATGCATAAGATTTATTCGGAGCTGTGCTCCCACAGGCCACCGCAAAGACGTGGGATCGTTTTTAAAAAGTTTCTTACCATTGCATAATAACGATAAAAAACAATAGTAGCTCTTAATAAAAAAAAAAAATAAAAAAAAATAGATGGTTAAACAAAAATGAGTGTCTGCTTGCTCATATTTTCATGAAGTAGCTGAGGAACATTTCTTAATGTATTTATCTTTTTATTTTACTTCTCCATCCTTCCTTTGTCGGACACATGTTTTTAATCTCTCATCTTCATTGTATATTTTATTTACAACACTTGTACACTGTTTATCTCCACTTCATGAAAATTGGTTAAAAAAGGAAAAATATAAAGAATAAATTGAAAATATGTATATGTATATATATATATATATTTTCCTATTTATATATATATATATATATGTATATGTATATATATATAAAATGTAAATGCTGTAATGTGACTTCGAGGAAACCAACACGGATAAATTCATAAAGAGTTCTATACGCATAAAAAAATAGACACTTTATTAAATGAATGTCTAATTTATTTCTACTCTCTTGATTCATTTTTCAAAGCGCTGTTTCAGTCCATTAGCATTGTAGATTGCTAAAAAAATTTGTTGTGGCCTATATTTTCATTTAACTCCTTTTCTTTCTTTTTTCAAGATTCACATTAAACATTGTCCTCTTGTGTTGACACTAATAAAGATAAAAAAAGAAGCATTTTTGATAATCGTTGCGTTTTGGGGCTAACTTAGCTTTTAGTGACAGTTGCAAATATACATTTACAATAAGAAATTCTAATGGATACATTAGTATTTTTTTATATCGTATGAAAAAGAAAAATACTGCATTTGTATGACAGGCATAAAATTTACCTGGAATCGGATACGAGATATCTGCAGATAAGTACTTCCAATTCTTTGCGGCAAAATGAATAATAATCAAAAAAAAAAGGAAAAAAAAATCATTAGAACAATAGAGATCCTACGGATATGAACGCGAGCTACACTGTGATAGTCTATTATCGTACGTATTTATCGTTAAAAAAAAACGCAATCACTAGTGATTTATATATTAGTTTTCCTTTTCTCATGCAAATTACAATTGAACAACCTCAATATATACGAGTAGCCCGAATTATAGCGGAATATAATTTGATTGTAAATAGATTTAATATATATACTTCAGATACTCATATTAATCATTGTTAGGAACATAACAGCTGTACAGTTGATTTTAGAATGTAAAAAGAGTAACATAAATGAAAGTTGATTAATTTATCCTTGTCATATTAAACATAAGAATGGTTAGCTATTCGTATAATAAATTTAAGTGCAGTAATTCAATACAGTTAGTCATTATTTATATACATTCAAATAATTGTTGCTTGAATAGGATATTCAACTGTAACCAAATACCTTTCGTTTTTAAATTAAAACAGAAAGTAATTTTGAAAGATATAATGTATTATGATACATACTTAAAAAGCTCAAGTATCGTTGTTTCTGTTTTTGAATTCTTTATCTTTTGATAACAAACTTCCTATAAATTTTCTTACAGTTTCTCGAACTGTAAATTTCTATTTATCTTCAATGAATAAAAATATATAATTTATTAGTTTCATCTGAATAGGTGTTCATTTGTTAAATATACATGTGTAACAAAGTTTGATTTTATACAGGGTATCCCAGAACTCCTGTAGGAGCCGGAAATACGGGGTAGCTGAGACTATTCTGAACAACAATTTCCTTTGCAAAAATATCGGATGGGGCTTCGTTTTTGAATTATTAAGCAAAAACACTGATCAATCAGAGCGCGTCTCGGGCGCGCGCTCAGTACCGTCAGTGTAGCGTCGAGCCTAGTCGTCCCGGGACAAGCGCCTCGGTAAAACAAGAAGCGTTAAGTCCTGGGATCATCTAATTTGAATAGTAGAAAGATAAAACATTGTATTATTATAAAATAATGAATTTAATATCGTTCAAGCTTTATTTTTCAATTGTTTTAAAGAGCAACTGAGGACAGTACATGGGGTGTTACCGACGAAATTAGCGAAACAGAAAATTGTGTTTTTTCAAAAACCAGGCCACTTTTCGGGTAAACTAAAGTTATAGAGACATTTATAACAACAAAATATTTTATGTAATGGTGTTAAAAAGCCGATTTTTAATAAAATAATTTTTACCGACTTTTTATTTTACCCCTGGCGCCACCTGCGAACAAAGTGCTGAAACTGCTCAAAAATTGACAGGAATCTGCCGTACCTACAATGATTATTTTTTAAGAAAATAATTTTTTGCTGTTTTCGCGTGTTTGAAGCATCTAATCGCTTCTATTTTACACTAATTATCGATTCCAATTGTCCGATTAATCCTAGAAGCCCGAAATATTGAAATATTAAAGATTAAATGTTAGACTTCCGAAACATCGTTCAAAATGGCGGGCTTTTCAAAATGAGTAATGTACTATTTTGATATTTCTTAATTAAATTCCTTAAAAAGGTTTATTTATTCAATTCCTACTTGATTATGAGACTAGGAGAACTCGTGTATAATTTCTGATAGTTTAGATAAACGAAAAACCTTCATTTAAGAACTACAGAAGTGATTTTTGAGCACTTACAATAGTAGCAGAATATTCCCCGAAGTTATTAATTTTTTACAGCTTAAAAAACATCTTAAATTAATAAAATGCTGTACACAATCGTACCGAAAGCATTGAAAATGATAAAATTAGAATGATACCCATGTTAATAGCTTTGAATCGTTTATTATACAACTTTAAAAGTTATATTAATGAAGAAAAGACATAAATGTAGGTTTTTCTCTTATTGAAACAATCAGAAATTATACACCAGTTCTTCTAGTTTAATAATTAAAGCAGAAGTTTAATTAATAAACCTTTATAAGGAATTTAATTAAGAAATATCAAAATAGTACATTACTCATTTTGAAAAGCCCGCCATTTTGAACGATGTTTCGGAAGTCTAACATTTAATCTTTAATATTTCAATATTTCGGGCTTCTAGGATTAATCGGACAATTGGAATCGATAATTAGTGTAAAATAGAAGCGATTAGATGCTTCAAACACGCGAAAACAGCAAAAAATTATTTTCTTAAAAAATAATCATTGTAGGTACGGCAGATTCCTGTCAATTTTTGAGCAGTTTCAGCACTTTGTTCGCAGGTGGCGCCAGGGGTAAAATAAAAAGTCGGTAAAAATTATTTTATTAAAAATCGGCTTTTTAACACCATTACATAAAATATTTTGTTGTTATAAATGTCTCTATAACTTTAGTTTACCCGAAAAGTGGCCTGGTTTTTGAAAAAACACAATTTTCTGTTTCGCTAATTTCGTCGGTAACACCCCATGTACTGTCCTCAGTTGCTCTTTAAAACAATTGAAAAATAAAGCTTGAACGATATTAAATTCATTATTTTATAATAATACAATGTTTTATCTTTCTACTATTCAAATTAGATGATCCCAGGACTTAACGCTTCTTGTTTTACCGAGGCGCTTGTCCCGGGACGACTAGGCTCGACGCTACACTGACGGTACTGAGCGCGCGCCCGAGACGCGCTCTGATTGATCAGTGTTTTTGCTTAATAATTCAAAAACGAAGCCCCATCCGATATTTTTGCAAAGGAAATTGTTGTTCAGAATAGTCTCAGCTACCCCGTATTTCCGGCTCCTACAGGAGTTCTGGGATACCCTGTAGTGTATCCACTATTGGCGCCTTGAGGTAAGTTTTTTAAATTATTATTTTTCAGTAAATGAACTATATTTTTGTTTATAATCTACAAGTATTGAAAAAAAAATATGAAACAATTTTATCTTTTAATAACTTATCAAACTTAATTAATAATTTTGTTTTTGCAGAAGTAATTCGTAAATGCGTCAAATTGACAATTGGTTGACAGATCAACCGAGTGCGTGATTATGATTCATTTTCAAAATATTTAAATATCTGTTTAATTAATCTTTTTTTAAACTTAAAAAGATTACAAAAACGAGCCAAAACAGATATGAAAGATTTGATAAAGAATTGAATATCTTAAATTATAGGTATACATAATGCGTGGTCGGTACTACTCATCCTTTATGAATATCCGCGATACAAAGGTACAGATACATATGTCAAGTGCAGTGTATAGTTTGAAAAGTCTCAAAGTTTCGACGCGTTAATGAAAGAAATTTTGATGAAGATGTAAAGAAGAAAGAACAATTTTTCGTTTTTCAACGCTAGGTCGTACATTCGAAATGCATTTGCATTAATATTACGCTTCCTGAGTCGTGTTCTGTAGGTTATAAATATCGAAGATTTATCGATTTGACATTCGATCAAATATTTATTATCATCATGCTGTCAAGAAAGAATAAAGATTTAAGAACGATCAAAGAAGGAGTTGTTGGGAAATATGTCAAGAAGGAAACTCCGCCTGAAATGCCAAGTAAGTTATTATTGTTACTATTCTGGATATTTCATTTAAAAAAAAAAACTTTTAAAACTTTCACACAGCTCAATATGTTCTCTTTATTTCCTGGTATCATTCAGTTTTTTTTCATTACTACTTTGTCATTTCAAACAATGACCACTATCTTGTGTGCCGATCAATCCTTTGTTTTCAAATTGTTATTTGTTTTCAGTTATTAATGTGTGGACAACAGAACCGAATAGGAGAACAAGAAATCGTAACAATCATCCAACAGTTCCAACATCAATGGTAAATAGCTATTACATACATTATACTTTTGTAAGCAAATAAAAATTCATTTGTGTATAGTCTATCTCACAACAACCCAGTATGGTACAGAAGTTTGGAAACACTAAAACAACAATGAGTGCAGTGGGATTGGGAAGTCACGAGGGAAAATATACACCAAACAGTTCTGTTCCTGATTTAGCTCAGAGGTATTTGTTTAATATGATTAAAGATTAACTATTGATTTCTTAAGTCCAAGGAAATAAATTAAAACCCACTTGTTCAGATTTGCCAGCCTCTCTGTTAATACTAGTACAAGGGATGGAATGCCATCTCGTACTGCCACTCCAATGTATCATACCGGACTCTCACCTGCTATATCTCACACTTATGTCAATCAGTATGCTGGGTCTGAATATCATTTAGACAGAGTCCAAACACCACAGATGCCTTATAAGCCCTTAGATATCGATTCAGGCTATGAAGACTATAATCATTCAGCATATCATCAGAGCACAGGGTATAATATGTTATAATTTGTTTTTCTACAATCACCATAAATACACACTTTATTTTTGCATGTTCAAGTTACAGTCAATGCCATTCAGAGAGATCAAGTTCCAGAAATGAACAGCAGGAAGAGCTTCCTTTACCACCTGGATGGTCTGTAGATTTTACACTTAGGGGTAGAAAGTATTACATAGACCATAATACAAAAACTACACATTGGTCCCATCCCCTTGAAAAAGAAGGCTTACCCACAGGTTGGGAAAGAATAGAATCACCTGAATATGGTGTCTATTACGTTAAGTAGGTATAATCAAAATTGAAATTTCAAAGTGTGTAATAGTTTTAACAGAATATTATATTGCTTTCAGTCATATCACACGACAAGCACAGTATGAACATCCGTGCTATCCCCATGAAATACAAGCGGTACGAGTAGTATCGCCTCCTCGTCATACGCACTTTCATTCTCACAGCGTTTTAGTTCCAGCTAATCCATATCTTAATGAAGAAATACCTCATTGGTTATATGTATATAGCAGAGCATCGGTAGCATTAGATCGTAAATTACGATGGGAGCTGTTTCGTTTACCGGAACTTGACTGTTTTAACGCTATGCTTACTAGATTATACAAACAAGAACTGGAAGAAGTGGTTATGCGTTATGAAGAATACAGGTACACTGAAAACATAATTTTCTAACAAAATGTTGCTTCAATAACAGGTAGATTTATATAATAACATTCATAATACAATATTTTTGTTAGGTCCGCATTATTATGTGAAATGGAACAAAGATTAAAAGAATTAAATCCAGAAACCTCAGGGGCAATTGCTTTACGTCAGTCTCTTCCTTGATACGTGGTTAAGTAAATATTTTATTTTTTGTGTATTAAGAACGATTTCCGTAATGCGAATGAAAGAACCGGATAAACATATTTTATATTATTTCCATCTATGAATAATATAAACCTTTTGAAGTTTCTAAAAATCTATTTTATTAATTATCAATAAACTAATATAGACTTTAAATATTTAATTGTCACTGTGAATCACATTTATATCGTCTAATTTCTCCTCTGTCATCTCATTATCAGGTATTTCTAACTTTTCTCCTTGTGCCTCAGTATCGGTTGCACTCGTCGTACCACTCTTGACTATATTGAATCCGTCAAGACGAATGAACTCTACATTACTGTCAGTCACGTTTAATTGTTTAATCATTGCAGCTCCTGAAAAGTTTTACATTAGAATAGTAATTAACATAATTGACAAATTAAATTATTAAGTTTATATTAAATACTTCGTTCAGCTGGTTCTGTCGGTAAGTTACGATTCATCAACTGGTAGAACACAAGCGCAACAGTATTCCATGCTAAAAATGCGTATGCAAGAGAAAGGCGATGTTTAATTACAGCAGCTTGTTCTGCATTTTTTGGTGTAAATAACTTCCATACATATTTCAACATTTTTCTATATACTAAAACTAAGGTACAATTAATGTAGTTATTTGTTAGTTAGTATATAGCTATTTGAAAGTATAATAACAAATATCAACCACTTGTTATCATTGTTTAACATAATAATATTCATAGATAAAAGAAAAGCAAAGGTCATTAATACTAACATTTTATTAAGGTAGATCTACTCGCATTTTACAGAATTAACGTTTGTTGCCAAGCCGCCATTAAAGACGTCACACATACTCTCATGAAAATAGAACTTAAGCTACAATTGGTCAAACATTATCAGGACTGTATAAACAGGACAATATTATATTTTAATTGTAATAATGATATGCAACATTAAAATTGTATTTTTTAATAAAATTTAATACGTAGTTACATATCAATTTTAATAATGTACAATATTTACGGTAATCAAAAGGGTTATTTATATGTATATACGTATCAATGCTTCAAATTTCTCCACTTAAGCATTATTTTTTTAATAAAAATTCAATATCAATTGTGAGAAAAAAAATATACAAATCATCGTATTAAGTATCAGTAAAAAATAGCTTGATACTGAAGAGTATGATAAAATAAATGAAAAATTTCCGGTAGCCTGTAGCGTAAACAAAATTATAATTCCTAATTATCGTAGAATAATTCATGCGTTCTTGGTTGTATTCATAGTTACGAAACATATCAAATGTCACGTGTAACTTAGGCCCATCTATCATCTTATTTTTCCATATTCTTTACGTGTGAGGTTTTATACGTTTAGGGTTGAGCTTTTCCTAGGACTTCCCTAGGTTCTGTCCTAGGTGGAAGACTACTTCCCTTAACTTTTTCCTTAACTAAGAGAAGCCTATTTGACTGTATTATACATTATATACAATTACTATAATAATAATATATATTCTCAATAGTATTAATAACTAATAGTTTCATATATATATTATACTCTTAATTTATATTATTCAATCTAGAAGTCAAATCGCAAACTCAACTGATACATAAAGACAAATTCGACTGGAAGTTAATCAAAATGTTTAACAAGGACATACTTGATGGCGTGAGGAGATAGTCATCGAATAAATTTGTTAGATTTTAATACTGTGTCAACCTTCAAGGTTTTTCATATGGTACAGCACTGCTTCCTATCGGAAAGTGAACTGTGATTGGTCGTGCGAACCCCAGACCAGAATGGGGCAGTAGAATGGGACGTCAGGCAATCGAATAAGAGAGGAGGGAGGAGTGATTTCGCGCGTTGAACGTACACCCGAATAATTTTCGAAGAGATTCGCGAACCGCGGCGTCGTCTCGAGTAATCGAGTTGATAATCGAGCAGGCTAGTCCATCCATCGAAGCCTGAGACGAAATGTCCGTCATGGGAAAGGTAAAGGAAAATTACCAAGTCTCCAATTATACTGAAGCCGACATCGTTGCGGAGATGTTGCTTTTATTACCTGCTTTTTTATTCGCGATAAGATCGTTCTACTTAATGTTCGATTGAAATTCGCGTTAATCCGCGAAAAATTTTTATCTGAGAATTATTCGTTTTGTTTACGATCCTTTGTCATTACTATGTTACTCTTTTCTCGAATAAAATTCACTTTTATCTGATCGGTCTCGCGCAAAGTAACATACAGCTTCGTTAACGTGCCGCTCGAAGCCGGTAAACATCGCGAAATGTTTCTTCGGCTACTTATCACGTTATTCTTTTCTTTTTTCATTCTTAGCCAGTACTCTACTCCTATTGGCGGAGTTCTTGCTCGTGGAGGGTGCGAATTGGTAAGTTAAAAATATTTTATTCTTCGAACAATTTTTGTTCCTGAAATGTATAAACAGTCGTGTGATCTTTTTCAACAGCACTGAATCTGAAGGAAATTCCATACGATATAAAACCAGTTAGCTTGATAAAGGGTGGTGGAGAACAGCATTCCAATGAATTTCGTGAAATTAATCCAATGGAGCAAGTGCCTGCTCTTCATATCGACAATCACACATTAATAGAATCTGTGAGTGTTTCTCTGATTTATTGATCAAGATCAGGAAGGTGTGATTACAGAGAACTATCTTTATTGTAGCTGAATATCTTGCAATACTTGGAGGAAACTAGACCTCATCGGCCCTTGATGCCTGCAGATCCAGTAAAAAGAGCTAGAGTTAGAGAAATTTGTGAAGTGATTGCCAGTGGTATCCAGCCTTTGCAAAACTTAGTTGTGTTGATCTATGTTGGGGAGGAACGTAAGAAGGAATGGGCCCAGCATTGGATCACCAGAGGCTTGACAGGTAATGAAGATAAAATCATAATGTTAGACATGAATTAGTTTAAGGATAATAAAGATTACATTCTATTTTCAGCTGTAGAAAAATTATTGTCATCCAGTGCAGGAAAATATTGTGTGGGGGATGAAATCACGCTAGCAGACTGCTGTTTAATACCACAAATATTTAATGCAAGGAGGTTTTTAGTTGACTTAAGACCATTCCCAACCATCCTAAGGGTGGATCGCCATTTAGAAAATCATCCTGCTTTCACTGCTGCTCATCCAAATAATCAGCCTGATTGTCCTCCAGAGGCAACCAAGTAGCAAGCAAGGCAGACCACCCTTTTCCTCTTTTAATTAATTAGAAGTAGGAAGAGAGGTGGTCCAATTTTGTGGTTCTATAGTGACAAAAGGTGGTGCAACCTTACTTCCATTAAAATGAATAATTATGTTATACTGATATGCATATGAATTTTCCAAAATATGCTTTATTTTTTTTTAACAATTATATGTCGATAAA
The DNA here is from genome assembly GCA_022405125.1 of Anthidium xuezhongi. Taxonomy (NCBI): domain Eukaryota; kingdom Metazoa; phylum Arthropoda; class Insecta; order Hymenoptera; family Megachilidae; genus Anthidium; species Anthidium xuezhongi. Next base: position 8,030,171 of record CM039640.1, read on the forward strand.
TTGACTGAAATTATCATTGGGTATTACAAAGAAAATGATCTTTTAATCATTCGTTTATTATTGTTTTTAACACGAGTTTGTAATACACCTTTTATCACTTATGAACTGCGTTTAAGTACCGAAATGGCGGACGGTATAAAGCGTTTAACTCCAACAATTTTAAAATCGAATCGTACGCCATACCATCTGCGTCTGAACGAAAACAGAGGCACCGTTCCATTTCTGTACTTATTCAGAGGATAGGAATGTTGGCCTGTTTTTAATTTTGTTATGTTTTTTCATTGGTTTTATATACACAGAATCAAAATTGACAAAGAAAGAAAAAAAGAGAAGAAGAAAAAAAAAGAAATTCATCTTCGTGCAGTACTTACAATTATTACTTTGTAAAGTGTGTATCGACCTATTATAAATAGGTTCTGTTGTCTGAAATCAAAAGTTTACTTTTTATACACTTAACAATAATATAATTTTTCGATTACTTTTTAGCTTACATAGATTAAGGAGAAGTGTTGCTATTGAATAATTATTAAAATATAACTTGAAATTCTTTACCGAGTATAAAGTAGCAGATCTAAAACATCGCAAGCGCACATACTTATATATACACTGACTAAATAGGAGGAGAAGAAGAAGAAGAAAGAAAAAAAGAGGAAACGCGTAATAAGGGAATACGGTCTGCTCAAACTTCATGATATTGAGGAATGAAAAGTACAAAACAAATTCTCTTCTTTTGAAAGCTTTCGTCCTTTGGCTACGTTACGTTTCTTTCTGTGTCCACGAGTATGACGTTACAAATATATTTCTCTTTGGTACGAAGCGAAAGGAAGAAGGTCTGTTTCGATCTTGATATGTAACGCAAAGAATCTTGGGTGATGCGTACGCTAAAATAAAATGTATCGATTACTTCATAAACATTCCACGAACTAAAACAAAAGCAACTGGAAAAGTATTGTTAACGTTTGTATTTGGTAACGTTTTTAAAATAATTTTTTTTTAATCGTTCTTTCTGAATGGATACAAACGATAACCGAAAGTGGATCGTAGAAAAATTCTTCGAACATTTCTACGTTTCGATATTGAGCATACTCGAAAACTTTTACAGTGTATTTTTTGCAAGATGTAATCTTATATAGAGATACATTTTTTATTGTACCACTTATATTTGTATAACTTCTATATATATATATTATATATATATATATATATATTTTGTAGTTTTATACATGAAATTATACGTTTATTAATACGACAAAAGCTACAAGAGGTCAAAGATAATACTGAACTTGTGTGTCGAACAATGTTAATAACTTTGTATCTGTCAGCATCGTTCCTTATTGCCGGGTTCCTTCTTGCCATCAATTTTCTATGAAAGGACTAACCTTGATTTCTAACGAGACTTATATTTTTTTAATTAGGAATCATTAATTTTTTAATATATATTGTACGACACAGTAATCAGAGGGGGTATTTGTTCGCACATGTTTCCTCGAGCTAGATTGAAGCTTGTTTATAATTTATATTATAGCAAAGATTTCGTGCTGAAACGTGTGCATTATATAAGTGACTAGATAATAATGTATATATCATTTTTGCTGGATCATCAAGTCTAACTAAAAGGCTGTTTTTACATTGTGTACGGCATAAGATTTTTATACAATGAAAAAGAAGGAATCAATGCAAACAAGTGACCACCCCTCGAATCACAATCGCACAACAAAATCATTTCCTTTTTTGTTTTTTATCATACTGTTGACGTAATGAGAAGAGACTTGATGTTTTTAACTTTCATGTTATATATATATATATATATTTGTTAATCTTACAATTGAATACTGAAAGCAGGAGAAATGGATAATATTTTGATGGAAACTTTTATTTTATGATCATTTTTTTTTAAATACAATTGTGGAATGAATGCATATGAAATTTTCCATTTCTCTGCGACGCTTTTCTTTTTCAATGAGATACCGACGACTACTTTTTAACGTACGCTGCTTTTTCGCTGTATTAGCTTGTTCGCGAATACGCGCGCGCGCGTGTGTGTGTGTGTGTGTGTGTATTTGCGAGAGCCGTATATGCACGTTCGTGACGCGTTCCGTGTTGCTTGAACAGGTGCAAATAAAAAAGTTGTATACCTTAACGCTTAATTATTATAGAAAGCCGTGGTACACTCATTATGCTCTCGTTTCTTGCTTTTTAGTCTTCCACGCTTGATTGAAAGGAAACAAAAGTTGTGCCTCTGAATGAAACGTCGTGGACACGGAACGTGCATCTCGGCCACAGACACGCATTTGCGACACACGCAGACATAGGAGAGAATGAATTATTGTATAGCTGGAATCGAGATTCAAGGGCGATAAAACGAGTAACCGTACTTTTTAGAACTTTTTATTTTCCACCGGCGGTCCTAAACGACGATAGACTTTAGTTAGGTAGAGCCTGCGTACCTATTTGTAAAAGGATGCGTGAGAAATTCGTAGAAGGAGCAAATGCGACTTATGTATAAAAATAAGGATACAAACGAGGAAAAAAAAAATAAACGAACCGATATGATACGCATAGATATTTTGTAAGTGAAACAAAAAAAAAAAATGAATTATGTACGTTCACTGCTTATGAGGAATAATAAATTCTGTGTCATAGTGTACGCGCGTTTAGCTATTAACGACTACGAGTATAATTCTACTGGAGTAAACCGCCTGAAGGTTAAATGTTGCAGCGTGAAGGGGAGCTAAGTGACGTGAAACGTCATCGGCACGAGTAATTGTGTTGTTTTCTAAATCGTAACGATCACGATCGCTGATTAATCGTTCATGCCTCGAAACACGATCACACGGTTACGGGAAAATGCATTTTGTAGAATGTAAACGAAGAACGAGAAGTAAATGGGAACGAGCGCGTTATTCGAATATTCCACTGCTCTGGCTGCGCATGCGTATTCGAAGTTTCACTCACGCTCGGAACAAACATACACGCGAACGCGCACCCGTCGCAAAGTAATGACAGCACCTTTTCATTGACAGGATTGTTCTCCATCGGTTTATGATTTCTCTCGTTAGAACAATGGGAACAATGGAACGGAAGTGTACACGCAACTCGACGAGCTATGATATAGAATGCAACTTACCCGATCAAAGAAGTTTCGTTACAGACTGGACTCTTCTAGCGTGGATAATTTCGAACAATTGAGACGAGAATCGATCGAATCGAATGAAAAACTGTATGCATTATTTCATGATTAGAACAAAAGGAATAATCGCAAGATTATTCATCGATATTACGTTCCACTTTCAACAGATTAAACGTCCTCGTTATCGTCCGTTTTGAACCAGATACTCTTTCCTTTTCAATATCTTTATTACAAATCCATCGTGTAAAAAAATACATTCCCTTATCTATACTGACTAGTTAGAATAGCACCTTTTGTACGTCGAATTTTTGGTACGCTCACGAAATGTATCGGGGAACCAGAAAACGGTTCCGTGTTACCGTGTAGAGGGTATTGAAACAAGAAGGGGTTCAAGTTCAAGACCTGTAGGATAGACAGTATTGCCTCTCTTCAAACAGAAACGTCATAGTAATTTATAAATTCGTATGTAGATTTTACAAAACTTTTAAAACGTAGCGCCGTGGCTTTAACTTACTGTAGGTGTGGACAACAAAGATTTTATGACATGCTTTAAAAGAGAAAGACTTGTTACTCATTTTACTCGAAATGAGCAGTATTTCGAGCTGAGATTATAAATGATATTCTAATATACTGTGTCTAGCTTAAAACCTAAAACGATTAGTCTATATATGCTACTGTATATCTTTTAGGTTCTAAACCCTTTCCTTGTAACACCCTGTACGCCGAGTGATATGCTGCCCCGAACGCAAGGTACATATAACAACAATAAAGAAATAGAACGAGTACAAATGGAATGGTTAACATTGAACGATATCAATCGAAATCTATAATATGATGTACCTTCACGCTCCTTTTTATCTGTCGTTCGACGGTGCTTCGAAACATTCAATGCACAAAACTTCATCGTTTTACTCGCCGCTTTACAACTGACGAGATTGAACGAGAGGATCCTCGTCACTTTTATATATCGCATACAAACACATATCTTTCTCCTTTACTTTGCTTTTTTTCTTTTGTTAATTCTTTTCTAATCGCATATATACGTTACACTTACACACTAATGGAACGATCTAACCTCTATATTACACATCATCGATCAGGTATCATTTTACAGGTACACGTGCTACCGTTTAGGGGTTTTTCTTATCGTGTCTCGTGAAGTCTTCTATCAAAATTTGGAAGGTTTCGAACCTCGAGGTATCGTTTATTAAGATCACGGATCGTCACCTTCCCAATTTCGACAAAATTACAAAGTTGCATCGGGACCGTTTGGATGTTTTTATTGGACAAAGAGTGAAAGAGGAAGTAAAAGAGAGTATATAGTTGCTCCATGGGTAACGGAGACTTGTACGAGGTGTCTGAAAGAGGTACACCGTGAAAAACTTCTCCAAGAAGAAGCAAATTGAATAGTCTTCTTACGAGCTTTACTGTTATTTATACGAACGATTAAAAATTAGGCGTTCGTCCCGCGGGATACCGTAATGGCGGCTAATTGTCCCGGAGGTCAAATACCTAATTTTCTTCAGAAACTTCAGATTGCAAAATGGTGAGGATTTATCAAAGCGAGTCAATTAAAAATAAAAAAAAAGAAGAAAGAAAGAACAAGAAATTCCAGAGAAACTCGACGAAATGATAGAAACAAGAGAGAATAATATGCGTATGACGATCATACAGCGACAAACTGAATGGACAAAAAAGATGGATGGATCGATATGGAGGCAAAAATGGAATGGACGCACGGTGGCCAGGTCATGAAATGAAGAACAACAGAATGCATTTAATGAGCGATTGTTTATTATGCTCTTATGGTCACTTGTCATACAGGTAACGATGCTTTCTCATGAGTGAAAATAGTTAATATATTATGTTTAATTATTTATAATTATTTAACATTGAATGGAATAACTTCTCTGATGATGAAAGAATAACAATTCATGGATGCAAATAAATGTGGTTAGAGCGTGTAAAGTAATTATTTAGAGTAAAATTCAAAAATGCTGTGAAACTAATCATGTGTGTGTATGTGTGTTTGTATATATATAATATATACTTTATCAATAACAATGTAGTAGTGACCAAGAGGTCACGATTCGGGTGTATACCCCAAAACCAATTTGTTTTTTAACCAGCAAAAATTATCAAATTAAAATAAAAAGAAGAATAAGAAGAACAGAACGTATCACGTTCTCAATTAATAAGGATTTCTCGTATGTGTGTGTGTGTGTGTAATGTGTATGTGTATGTGTATAACAGGCTTGCATAAGCCTTTTGTGTGATGCATGCTCGCTTGTCATCGCGTTCTATTGATTCGCACCATTTCGAGTATCACACTTTGATCCTTCTGATATTTGTGATTCAATCCGTTTCGTGCGTCGAACGATTTCACCTGATCGAATGCAACTATACCCCCTCCCCCCCAATTTTTCTAATCCGATCATCGAGGACAATGATAAAAAGATACGATGCTACGAGGAGTCTTAATTTACCCATCGACAGGGCTCCCCGTATTTTTTCCCCCCCTGTCGATTTATCAATTTTTTTTTTTTTTTATTTAAAGTACACTTCTTAGAGGTTAGGTCTCACGAAACTATACAATGATCGAAAATTAACGCAGCTTTTTGTGCACTCGATACAAATCTGATCATCGTTCGTTTGTCGAAGGAGATTAATGAAAACGTAAAGGGACGAACGAGCGTTTCAATGGTACTTCTTTGAACTCTGACACGCGACAATTTCTCTATTTGTTTCTTGCAATGAAAGAATGTACAACGTGCATCCCTTTCTTCGTCATATAGTGCTGCCAAGCAAGAATGAGGTCTAAAAGGCGAAGGCTATTTGACATGGAGGAGAATAGAAAGAGATGAAAAAGGATCGAGGTCGTTGTTGATGACTTGCTGAATTATACTTGTCTGAATAAAAATGTACTGGTCGCACACCCTAAGACCCGTTAAATATGGTCAATATAATCGAATTTTTTAATTAGATACCCATCCCGTGCTTGTTTGAAACATAAACCCTTTGCGATGGAAGATCATAATCATCCGTACCGTTCTACGGCGGATGACTACATTCGTCCTTACCCCCAAAGGGTTCAATGACGACTGACAAGTTGCGCGCTAAGACGCGTTACGTATACTCTCCGATCCTCCACCTGTGCATGCGCGTTCGGGACCTCTACTCTCGCTTGGCGCGAACCATACGCTGTTCAAACAATTCTTAATAATTAACAACCCTACATAGTATCTTTCTCTTGTTTCTTATTCGCTGAAAGAGAGTTTTATTCGCCTATAGGTGTGTATATATATATATATATATATGTGTACATATATACGTGTTTAATCATTGCTATACATATATGTATACACATATTTCTCTTGAAAGAATATCGTTTACTATTTCGACGTGAAACTCAGCGCGCAATAGTAATCTCAATTAAATCTAAAATTCCTTGTGAACGTTCGTAGCTGAATCGCAGTACCCTTTTCATCTCGGGAGGTGATACCTCGGAATATATATATACACATATAGATAGATATATACATATATATATATATTAAAAAATACAATTTCGCTTACTGTTCTTGACGCACCGTTGCTCGAATATAATATATATGTGTATATATCCTAATGGAAAACGAACAAACGAGAAGGAAAAAAAAAAAAAAAGAAAATGAATAATCAACCGTGTTACACGAACGACGATTTATTTCATTCTTCATTTTGCTATAACCTTTTTCCTTTAAAAAATAAAGGGACCATTTTCTTTCCCTTTCGTTTCTGTTCGTTTTTATCTTCTTTTCTATCGCACGGTCGTCGTGCCTCTTCGCTTATTTAACTCTTTTGCTTTCTTTTATAGCCAAAGGAATGTTAAGGTACAATACTTGAATCGTGGTTTCATCGTGATCAGTGACGAACGAATCCTCTCTCTCTCTCTCTCTCTCTCTCTATTGGTACCTTTTTTTACTCTCGCAGCCAGCTGCTATTCGAAACTCGAAATATATATATATGTATATGTTCGTGGAAGATAATAATAATAAATTGCTAATGTAATCCTGTCTAATGTAATCGTTCTCGTTCGGACGCGATCCTTTTTTCCTTTCGATCGAAGGCGAAGCACAAACAACACGCGCAGTTCGCGTTTCATGCGTGAAACAACCTTCTCTCTATTTTATCTGTTATTTCATCATCATTATTATATTCTGTTGGTATTGTGTTAGTTTCCTTTTCTTCGTGTGTTATAGGCATGCAACAATTCGAGTTACACAAATGTCATAACGCTTTGTGTTTCCTTAGACGCGTCATGTACGTTTCGAATGAGTCTCGTGTTTTTTTTTTTTTGCGTATGCGCATCACTGCGTGTAATGTGTACAATGGCGATTCGAATGATTCATGAATATGAATGTGCACACGTGCACCCCTCGAAGGCGAGCACTATAATATATATATATATATATTTTTTTTTTTATTTCTTCGCGACTTAGCGATCATTAATCTACTTATACTCAACAAGGTACTTAATAGTGTTTTTCTTTTTTGTTTTTTTTTTATTTCATTTCTTTTTAATTTTCTTCATCATCGTTATCATCATAACCATTTCTGTTCGTTAAATCCCCGAGCTGCTATGCGCTACATCTTATCTCAACAATTAACGAATCTCGTTTATCCTAGTTGTAACCTATTACACTTTACGTTCCCGTATTATATGTTTTTCTTATCCCTTCTTCTTTCAATCCTTTTTTTTTGTTCTTTTCTTTTTTAAAATCTTCTATACATATACGCTTAGCCAAAATAATATTACCGTGTATCAACAGTCTAACTCTAAATTCTCACTTCCAATGAAATAACATTACGATACACATGTTTTTCTTTTATCTTCTTTGTACAACCCTCTGTCTTAGTTTTAACACGTTCAGACGAATGCTCTAAATCATCTTGAATATACCCTCCCTCCGTTTCACGATTACGATTCCTTTCTGATCTTTTTTTTATTTTTGCAATTGCTTCGTGTGTTTTGGTTTCGAGAAAAAAGAACTAGTATGAATTGCTATTTCGAATACGTAAAAAACAAAGCTCGTTTCTTCGTGCTTTTCTTTTTCTATTTTCATAGAATAAGAACAAGCTTTATTTCTTTACGGAGCGTTTATTCGAATTCACGACGCGACAGATTTAGAGACTGGAGTTTTCGCAGAAGATACAGGCGCCAGTTTTAATACTCGGTCGGTAAGTAACCCTATAAGTATTGTTTCTTCCTTTAGAAAAGTCAGGATATTTCATTCGCCCTCCCTCCCCCTTATCATATCGTTTGTCGTTTCCTCGTCCCGCCTATCAATTCGTTCCTCGCCTTTTATTTTTTTACTTCATTTTTTTTATAGACAAAAATAAAAGTCTCTCTTTTTTTTGTTTTCGTTTAATTCCACGCGTATCTCTACAATAGATAGATCTCTCTCTTTTCTTTATAATATATTTCATCGTCATCTTTCTTTCTTATATAAAATATTTACAGCCACGTGCTTTTTTTTTTTTATTATTATTTCATCATCTTTCTTTCTTTGTATATATTCCACTCTTTTAAGGGTACGTGTATCGTGAACATCGTTGAATTTGATAAAGTAAAAAAAAAAGACGAAGCTTCGATGGATAAAAAAAATAAGAAACGAACGACACATGATTCTCGAAGTGTAATCGGAGACATTCGAACAATGATTGTATACAAAACGTCAACGTGCATAGTAAATCGAAAAATTTCGTGTAGAACGTGTAGGTGTCTATTAGTGGAAACACTTGAAGGATAAAAGATTAATGTTTTACCTGTTAACTGGATCTGGTTTTTCAACTAAACAATTATTTTCCTATTAAGAATGTAACAACAAAGTGTCAACACATTTCACAGTATTCGCGTAACGAACGCGTCGCGAGACTCACCGGAATTCACCGAAATTGCCCGATCCGAGCTTCGGTATCCGATCAAGTTCGAAACCATATTTCGATTTGATTCAATTAAAAATTGTTCAAATATAATCGTATTTAATACCATATTCATTGTAAAAATTTCAATAATACGATTAAAATAGTCAGATAAAGATTAAACAAGGAATATAAAAGTTTAGACTTTCTTATTTAGATGACTCATTGATTCGGTAATCGACGATGGTTCGAGATAAGTCGAAGTCGAGCTACGATCGAACGATTGCGGTAAATGGCGGGAATTCGACGCAATGGAAGATTTTTGAATTATCTTCGATATTTTCAGTACGAATACTGCGTTTTTTGTAGTCCTTTGATTGCAGAAGATGTATATATACGTCTACAAAGTTTCAAGACTTAAGATAACCTCAATAAAAATGTTCAATTTCGATTTTCTTTTTGTTAAAACGTGTCGCAGCCAAAGGATTATGTACAATGACTCACATGTTTGTCTCGCAAAGTCTAAGAACGATGGTGATATCATATTCGATCATGTAACTTATGATATATTCAACGTTTATATCCTATTCTCTAATGCATCTTGATAATTATTCGTGTTGAGCACCATTGCACCAATAAAATATAATTGTCACACAAATAAGTATCAGTCTACCGTGAACAAATATGTGAGCCGGTATCACGTGTTACGATACAATTAAAAATGTACGTGTTATCTCTACCAGTTAACAGGAAACGGAAAAAGATCACCATTTTTCTTTTTTCCCATTCGGTTTCTGACCCAAGCCTGCTTTGCTTCTTTGTTTTTCTACATCTTTAAGAATTCTGTTCTATTGTCAATCAACGTTATTTTTTTTTTTTTTAACGCAATCGATTAATTATTATTATTATTCTTATCATTATTACTTCTTCATCCTGTTATTCCCTTCACAATTATCGTATCTCTTAAATATATATATAATATTTAATACTTCTTAACGTAACGTTACATCTCTATATCAATGTATCTTTCATTATTTCTTCTTTTTTTTTTTTTCGTGTGTATGTTTTGTCATTTCCTTCGACTATGGTAAATTTCACTATATTCATTTTTAAAACTCGGTTTGATTATTAGCGAACGATTGCAAAAAGTGGCAGTAAAGGAATCTTCTCAAGAATATAACGATCCTTAAAGCGTCTCAAATGCAATGTCTCCTTTTTTTCAAGCTTGTCGATCGAAAGAAAAAAACTAGAAGGAAGAAGCAATTTCGCGCTCTAACACAAGCGTTCGATCTTTTCTTTTATTTTTTCAATAAATGGTAATAGCGATCGTTTTCCTTTCATCCTTTTCTGGAACGATTTCAAGAACGAAACGCATTGTTCTTGATTTAAAAAACAGTTGCATTTTGGTATTTTCTTTTTTTTTTTTTTTTTTTTACAAAATTCATTCACCTCGTACGGTGTATACGGCGTGTTCACCAAACAGCAGGTTCGAATTCAGGGATTTGCGATCGATCTGTGTAAATACAGTCACTTACGAAAGTTTACAATAAATAAACATATTCGTTTTTTAATACGCGAAGCGCCAAATAACTTTTTCTTTTCAAATTTTATGACATTTAATTAAATCCTTGAAGTGTTTCAGGAAAAAATTGGCATAATCAAACTTGTTCTAATTAAAAAGAATTTTTAATTATAATTAAAGGAATTAAAATGGCTCTCTTATGGGGCTTATGAAGACTTTCATGAACGACTGTATATTTCTTATGATCCTGGTTTACAGCGTTTAACACCTCATGGACGGATTTCGAATTCATTATTTTAAATAAATACAATATTCAAAACTAGTGTGAAAATTGATTAATAATTGTAAAGAAGAGACCGGTGTAATTTTCAATTTTCCTACTGCAATATTTATGGTACAGATTAAAATAAAAATGTAACTTTTGTAACATTCAGAGTTACGTTTCTTTAATTTGTCGATTATTTTATTTACAATTTTCATCTCTTCTTTGTTTCGCGATCATTTAATACGATCCGTCTGTGAGGTGTTAAAGAACCAATCCCTCGACAATAATGAAAAAATGATTCTTTATACACTGCAGGAATAAAAAGAACAGAAAATGAAACTTAAAACAAAAAAACAAGCATGTACAGTTGTGTGTATCATGTACGTACGTACGTTATGTCTGTCTCTGTTTGTATTTCATTAATACTTCGCAACGATTTAATATATTTTATGTATATGTATACACATATATATACTTATATATGTATATATATACTCATGTAAAACGAAAGATTAAACGTATCCCGACTTTATTCAAAACAGCCTGCTCGAATCGCAGTAAATATACACATCTTTAACAACACGTTTCTACCGTCAAAACGTCAACAAGTGTGGCTTGATGGGGATATATCAATATGGCACTAAAGTGATTGGGTGGAGGAGTGTATGTATGCATGTGTGTGTGTGTGTTGTGTGTACGTTTTAAATGTCGTGCGAACAAGTTTTCTTTCCCACTTTACATCTCTCTGGATATCGAATGTTGCCGTATCCCGTTTATTTCATTTCCTCACCAAAACACTTATTTAATATTACACACGATACGAACGATGAATATCATCGTTTACTCTGTATTCTTGCTTTTATCCCGCCCAAAACAAAAGGTAAGAAGTGTGCCAGAGTGTGTGTGTGTGTGTGTAACAACAGTATAACAAGAATAAAGAAATTTGATAATAGAAAAAGGAAGGTGTTAAGCCTAAGATTATATTAGCAGAGTACTGATTGGAATGGTGAAAAAAAAAAAAAAGCCAGAGGTAGAATTCAGCCTAAGTTATAGCGGTTGAGTATATTGGCGCTAACGTATTGAAGTGGTGAAGGATGTTTAGCGGTAGAGTTGCTCTACTAACAGTTGGTATTAGTGTGCCACCAGCGCCAATTATACTTTACCGATCACTCTACTAATATAAATTAGACTTTATCACGGTACCAATGTAACATAGTATTCTTAGTACACCGTACTATATATTTCTAATAATATACTATATTGCTATACTACGGCTAGTATAGTAACTTAGCGTTATTACACTTCGTATAGTAACCCTACTATACTATACTTGGTATCGTAATTAACGTTATTATACCACGCTTAACAAAGTAATTGACGCTACTATACCATACTCAGTATAGCAAATTAGCGTTACTGCACTATACGTAGTATAATAATTAACACTACTATACTATACTTAGTATAGTAACTTAGCGTTAATATCCTTAGAATACTATAGTTGCAATTAGTATCCTTAGCATATTTGGTATACCATATACCAGCCTTAATTAAACACATTGCCAATTTTAACTTATATTTCGAAAACGAAACGAACGAGATGAAAAGTGAAAGAATTTTTGCTAAATGTAAGATTATTTCGAAACGTACGGAATTCACTGTCGCACACTTCTTGCACATCTTTCTTTCTTTTCTTTTTCTTTAGTTTTGTTTGAATTCTAATGCAGGTGAATGGGGAAGGTCTGTGCGAGTGGAAGGTGAATGGATGATGGAACAATGAATTACGAATGTAGCCTAGCACACACAGCCAAGTTAACGTGACACGGAAAGCCACATATCCGCCGTGGCGACAATTGTGTCGAATTCAATAATTATTTATAGTTACTGTTTAACAATAGTTCGTATTAGAATCGAGCGAGTCAATGCAATTCCTACAGTTCCCTGATCAAACTACACACTATTTTTTAAATGTATGTGTTTCTCCACGTGCGAAGAAAAGTTAATAATTTCTTTTATAACTTCTTTTTTTTTTTTTTATCATTATTTCTTTCTTTTGTTCACTCGTTCTGTGAATCGTATCGATCGATTAAATTGAATTAAAAACGTCGAACCTGTAACGTGACACGACTTTTTTCATTATTATTTTTTTTTTCCTCTGTTTTTTAAGACACTACGTACACATCTAAAGACTTATTAATTCGTGTATCGACTATCCACGAACACGAACACGATACCAAGTTATCGCGTTACATATTACTCTTTTTTTTTTCTGGTTTTCTTTTTGGTGTCGAAGAATTGTGTTCTGCCTTTCCTCGTTTTCCGGAGAAAGGAACGAAGAGAAAAAATGAATGAAGAACGAAGGAAAAAAAGAACTGTACAAAATAAAGCGTCGTGATACGTAGTATAGAAAGAATTCGTCTAACACGTGTGACGACTGCCGGTTTCGATTAACAATTAACACGGTGTGTGTTCGTTTTTTAATCGTTAAACAACTCGTAGGTAACAAATAGACTGGCCAACCAATACTGTTCCTGCCACTTTGCACCAGAGGTATTTGCGTGTTTCATTTTTTTTTTTTTACGTTTTTAATCATTGGAAAATCGATAAACTGTACAGTGTGTGGGCTGAGATGACGGTACAATAAATAATGAATATTTCGATTTATTTAAAGTATATTGAAAGTTTTGAAAATTATTAAATATTATATGATTTTGTAATTTTTTTAATTTGTAGCTCAAATCTTCCTCGATAATTAATTTCAAAACTTTCAAAATTATTCATTGTAAAAATACGCACACGATTGATCAAAAGAAATGATTTTGTACCATCATCATGATATAATGGCTTCCCTTGGCATCCCTATAACAGGGTCACTTTGACCCAGTTACAGAAATAAAATGTGCAGAATGTAGGCGATTTATTTGTAAAACTTATACAAAAAATAAAATTCTTCTCTATATATGAATAATAAACTTAAATTTAAATATATTTGTTTCTTTGTTGTGTATATATATTGTATACTTGATCAGTACTTAAATATAAAATATTTACATACGAAAATATATTTTTCAATTTTGTACACGGTTTAATTATGAGCTAAAATGACCCTGTATCCTTTCTTTCTTTTTTCTTTTTCTTTTTTAACCAAGAAAAGCCATCTAAAGTACACAACAACGTGAAACAATTCTAACAAACGTGTACAATTGAAACTTTTGTCTATCGTACAAACAACACTTGAATTTCTATATGGAATTTCGTGTCTATCGATTGCACATCCGATTTTTTAACACGTTCACCGCCACGATTATGACAATATTTAACAAATAAAGGAATTTCAATTAAGATTAAATTTTTCTACACTCTAAGATCTGGGATGAGCGAAAAATTACATTGAAATTGTTAATATATTGTCCAAGGATACAATTTAAGTTAATTTTATTCATTTAAAATGTAATTGAACAATTTTGTAGGGTTTTGAAAATGTAATATAGGAACCTTTAAAATTCCTGTTTAAGGATACTGAGGATTGATCTGTTTAACCCTTTCGTCAGAGAACCTTGGGTCCCTAAGGTTATCGATTAAGATAAATTTCAAGAGTCTTTGAATGGCGATGAACGCGTTAAAAAATAGAATCGTCTAAACGCGTCCAACAACGGACACTTGATTATGCGTACCTTGACCCCCTGTGATATTCACGATTATTATAAAATACTAATTATTGTACAGACGTATAAATCGCTAAAGGAAATACTTATATTTAAACTGGCTGATCTCTATGGCTCCTCTATACCCGTCGTTACCGGAACACTTTTAACCCTTTCGCTGCATTCTTACAAATCAACTTCAATTTATCGATTATTTTGACAAAATATTAAGCACGTGATGTTCGTCAACGCTCAAAGTATTAAAAATAATTGGTTAATTAATTTTGGATTAATTTTGATATTTTTTACAGTAATTTGTTTTTTAAACAAAATTGTGTTTTATTATAAATCATCACTGTTTTACAGTGGGACGTATATGTACGTCGTTGATAGGGAAAGGGTTAAAATTCCAAGCACTCGTAACCAACGCTATAAATATCGAAATTGCACCTGTAACACCATCATCGGATGATTTATTTCCCTTCATTTGCCAAATAGCAATATCATCATCTCCCGACAACAAATAAACTCTAATGATTCAACACACTATCAATAACACATTGTAATCGTGGCATTTTTCACGTACTGGCAGCTGACGAATAATAATATCCCTGTCCCTCCCATAAAAATTCCATCACAGCTAGCCTTATAACAATATATCTGCTCTACTAAAGGAATGTGTTTACTGAGAGAACCGTATAATAACCTAATGATAATTATCTTCTGCTACCTACAAGTTGTTTCTTTATTTTGTTGTATTCTTTTTTTTTTTTCACAGATAATTACTTGCAAAATACATATCCATCTTTCCTCTTTTGTTAACCCCTTGCACTTTAAATTTTAATTCTTCACGGATAATCTAAATGATCGATCTCCCGATTATTTTTATCGTCGACAGTTTTCAAGTTTGAATGTAATTAATGATTTAATGATGTATCAGGCACTTCGATAAGTGTATCGGAATATTTTCAGATTTTTTGAAAGCTTATAACGCAAGGATTGCTAAATCAAAATTTTAATTAGAAAGAGAAAAGCTCTAAATATTTATGAACGTATTTCTTTTGTATTTCGAAATTCTATGATAAATTATGTATCGACGAAGTGCAAAGGGTTAATATATACAGGATGAGTCAATAAAAACTGCCAACCGAAGTGACTCATTGTCCACTGATTTTATAAAAAAATGTTTGCAATGATAGAAGTATGTAATAAATAATTTATTGTGCTTGAAGAACCTGATCGGATGAATATGTTTCTATTATATTTTCTGAAATATTTCACTCCTCAGATGACAGTCTTTATCAACTCATCTTGTACAACAAGAATCAAATAGAACATGAAATCTTCAAAGTAAATATTCGAAACTTGGAAACATGAAACTATTGCTCATGAAAAAGAACGACATAGAGAGAAAGATAATCTAATGGTGCAATTTGTAACAAGTACTAAACACATTGAAACTCTGGCAATAGTATGCAAGTTCTCATCATAAATGTACAATAATTCTATTTTGCTATTGTCAGATTGTTTCATAAATAATTGTTTCTAGTATACCTTACGCGAATCATTTTGCAATTAATTGAAATTATTGTGATGTATTTTGAAAATACTTTTGAACCCCCTTACAAATATCAATTAAAATATTCTTTCGTTCCATTTTACAGTGTAAGATTCCATTTAATTCCTTTTAATTATACCGTTATGTTAAATTTACGATTCCCACGGTATTCGGTACACAGAAAGCACGTTATTCATGAAATAATCTGACGAATAGCAAAATTGAAAAGAATCTGAAAATCCTTCTGGAGAATCGTTTGGGGAACACACCTGCCCACCGGCAGTCGAGGAACGCGAATCACAAAAACGTCATCGTTGAATAGAAAAAGATCGGCAACAGGATTAAAATTCATCAAAACCGTATAAATCTGATGACGGGAATAATTCGATTGTACGTGATCAACAGTAAAGAAACAGTATTATGCTGCCATTTAATTAACGCGTCAACAGCACTATATCCACTATTGAAACGTAAGCGATTCATAAATTAAATTAACGCTAAAACTCTGTAATATATTCATATATATATGTATATGTATAATATGTTCTTTATATACGAAAGTTTCAACCAGAACATATTCTCTATCTACATCAACCTAACACGGTTTAGTTTGGATCTTCAGATTCCTGTCTGTGTATGATTTCGTTCCAAATTTTCGTCTCTTTCTTTTTTTATACGGCGACACAGCGAAGTTTCATTGACAATAGTTCACATACAATTTCATGGATAAACATAAAATTATGTTCTACATACGCGGACGCAAATATACATATATATATATATATCTTTTTTTTCTTCTGTTGTCAACAATGTTTATATAATATCATTTCATTACATATATTAATATCTTTTATATATTATATTTGTATATGTATATATATAAATGTACATACACATATGCATATATACATATATACATATAAATATGCACATATATGTCATTTAGAGTTTCTCTTTATTTTTTTTTTTTTTTTTAGATAATATGAATTCTTCTTTAATAATAATAATAATTAATAATCTAATTCAAACTTTTCATTTATAATATGTATATATGTTGTGTGTATATATAAATATATATATATATATATGTATATATATATATATGCATTTTTATACACATATATGTATACATATTATATATGTATAATATAATATATATATATTTGTTTTTTTTTATCTTCTCTCTGTGTGTAATATATTATTACTCATGTTATGCGATATTTATGAATATACAAGTTGTTTTATTTGTTTGTTTGTTTTTTTTCTTCTTTTCTTTTAAAGAGCGGTGAGCCAGCGCCTCCAGCTATGAAATTGTACTCATGTACACTTAATATAATTTCAATTTCACGCTACAGCTAAACGTTTTTTTTTTTTTTTTCGGATTATCTTTTAACTAAACCCATTATTGGTTACCGCCTATCAGCGCAACCCCCCCCCCCATTTTTTCTCCTAAATACCGACCCCCCCCCCCTCCCCTCCCTAAAAACAAACAGAAAGAAAAAAAAACAATGATTTGAAACGTTTGTTATTTTTAACAATTACATCCCTCTCAATCTCTCTCTCATTCTTTCTATATATATATGTATATATATTCTCTTTCTTATCTAGCAATGAAATGTTAAGCTGTATCCGTATTGTGATAATATTTTATCATCAACAGAAACAAAGTTTCCTAGCTAAAATTCATTCCTTATCTAACGATTTGATTCAACGTCAAGGTGTGTGATTAGTTCAATAAAAAAAAAAGAAAAAAAAAAAGAAAAAAATAAAGGAGAAAACAACATCTGTCGAAGATTTAGTTGTCCTTAAATAGAAGCCCACGTTAAAAGCCAGTATCATACAGAACCCAAGGATACATGACATGACTGCTGATCATTGACATACACTTTCCTATCGAATAACAAATCTAATCTAATTGTGTGCAATCACAATTTATATGCTGCTTCGTCAAGACGCTCAATCATTGCACAAAAATTAAATACTTGCTAATGAGAAAATATATTATTATTATCACACCCACTGGTGGATGCATAATGATTAAACTATTGAAGAATATACATGTATATATAATAAAAAGAAACTGTAATCCATGCAACTTTAATGTAGAAGGAATGGCAAAAAGAGAAGAAGAAAAAGAAGAAAAGAAAAGAAAGGCAATAATCTGTGTGAGTGTCAAGAAGTGTAAAACGGCATTACACGAGATTGTATTCAACTGATATACCTTGAAACTAAAAACAATTAGACGAATGTTCGAATGTGTACAACGTGTATCTACAATATTGTACCGTAATCGTACTGAAACTATTTTAATCTTCATTCTAACGAATCGACTGATTCTTATTTCTATCGTCCTAGCATAACGTGAACTCTCCACTTCTATATGGGCTGTATGGAGGTGAGAAAGAATGAATGACTCGATGTTTTATACATTTCTGTGTGTGTACATTAATCTAACGCTACATGTTTGAATGAAGATTTACTTTTGTGAAACAAAGGCTTTGGGATTCAGAATAAAACTTGGCAATAAGGTATTTATGTTACTCGTTCAGCTGGACCAGCCAGCATTGTAAATATATATAAATATATGTTTATATATGTAGAATAGCTCTCCCTTTTCTATGTATATTAATCTTCCAGCCAAGTTATTTCTGCTTCTTTCTTTTTACATACGTAAGATCTTTGGTTTTGCCAAGGTATCACTCTGTAAGCAAAGAGCGGAATCGCTTAAATAGCCTAATCATTTCATAGTTCAAGGAACAGTTCAATACAATGATTTCACCATTGTGGAAAAACGAATCTAAATTCAGTTTGCAAGATACATCATGAAAAGTACTTCATTTCTCCGATCAAAGTCATTCAATTTGTGAGTTCTGTATGACCTTGTAACTATTAAAAAAAAAAAAGAAAAAAAAATATATCTCTATCTCGTATAGATAAATTATGCTCCTATAATAGAAAAAAAAAAAGATTTCCTTTCACGAAACGAAACAATTACCCATGTATCATTGCAATCTCGACATTTCAAGAACAATTTGTGGCCAAATTGTGCCATTTCGTTTGCTAAATGTAATTAATATAGTAATTGTTTTTTTTTATCATGCCATGTTTCAATATCCTATACCATACAACTAAATATATTATGTGATTCTGATGTGGTACGTGTGTGTTAATTTGTGATAAAGCCCCGTAACGTGGTGTATCACAGAACAATTGTAGTAGTTATCATTTAACATATAATATTTATATATCATTAATAATCTTAATAGATAGATAAATGTTGAACGAGCCATGAATGGATGCATGAAATAGGTGATGTGAGAATGCAAAGCGCTATTTAGTGATGTTTGCGACAGATGACAAAACGGGTGGTAAAGGTGGTGGTGGTGGTGGTGGACGAGTTTTGTTTTGTTTTTCTTTTTTCGCTTAAAGAAGGGAAGAGAGAGCTACCGTGATACATCATCTCAAGATGTGAAAAGATGAATAACGGAGCTCAATAATGGGGATGAACAAAAGTGCTGTACTTGAAATCAATTGATCATACTGGCGAGGGCATTTTGACGTGCTCGTTTTGCTTCCTCTTCGCTGATCCTCTGCTCAATTAAATATTGAGCAGTGCCGATCGCATTAGGATAACCCGTGATAGTCACTATGCGGTTCCTGGTACCAGGAGCGAACATGCCCTTCTTAGAGATTTGTATGTTGGCGCCACTTAGGTGCTGAATCTCAATGAGGGCACGACCACCGGGTCCCAGTATAGCTCCCACTATAACCTCTGCAATTTCTATGTCTACTTTCTTGGTCTCCTTGTTGTTGACGTCTACCTGTGTAGGGCTCTTACTTACAAGTGATAACTGGTTAGTACCCAGGCCAAAGGAATTGTTGTTTAGATGAATAGCGCTGGCGGCTGTGTTGTTTTGTCTGAACGGGTCAAAGGGCTCGTATCTATCGAGTGTATTACGTGGTGTAGGAGACGTGGATCCAAGAGCAGGAACCGTTCCAATCGGTCCGAACACACCGCCGTTATTGTTTGAACCATTTGCCGTTGTGGTGCTGTCCATAGGGTTTCCAAGGTAACTCATACTGGACGGCATCCCGATGCCCATCCCAAGGAGATTATACTTAGCAAGGGTGGCGATAGCGGAGAGAATTTCGCTAGCAGCAGGCTCCGAGAAACCCGCCGTTCGTAGATTTAACTTTATATGTTCCAACAATTGTGTCGTCACTGGTGCTGTACCCGCTGTGATTGCAGCTCCTAAGTTCAAGTTCAAACTGAGACCAGCACCGTTCAAGAGGCTCACTGTGAACAAAAATATACCATGATATCGAGTGAGTGTCATCCAGTTATGTAATCATCAATCATAACAATAATTTTGTTCGAATTACTAAAACTGTACCTGTATTAATGCCAGCTGTAGAAGTGTATGTGGGTGTACTTGTAGGCGCTTGAGCGTAAGGACTGCCTGTGGGATTGTAATTAGCTACAGGACCACTTACATCTGCATAACTAACATTTGGGCATATACCACTTTGTGGATCGTCTGCCACTTTTGCTAATATCATCATTAAGGCGTTACGATTGTTCTCTTTTTCCCCAATCACTGTTATACACCGTTCTTGTAAAGATACATCCTTTGCCTTCTGACTTATTTGAACATATGAGCCAGATTCTTCTTTGATTTGTTTAATATAGTTTCCAGCTTTACCTATTATCATCCCTGCAGTACTATTAGGTACCAAAATTTTTACCTAAAACATTGCATTCAGCACTTTACACAAATGAGAAATACTTTTACTTCTTTTATGAATATTATCTGTTAGAATTGATCTAATGTATATACATATAAAAACAAATTACATTTTTACCTGTTTGTCTCTTTCTACTGTGGTTTTTCCTGACTCAGAGTCAACAGTTGTCTTCAATGTGAGATCTGGTTTCTCACGAATTTTATCCATAATGAAGTCCATAACTGCCATTATAGCTTCTAAACTACCCGTTATTAAGCATACCCTTTCAGTTGTTCCTGTAAATCATATGACTATTGTGATGATGCATATAATACATGAAAATATTTTCTTACTATACCTGGGTAGAAATCATGTGATTTAGATATTTTGACTTTAGCTCCCGTATCCTTTTGCAACTGAGCAATTGTGTCTCCACCTTTTCCGATAATAGCTCCTGCAGCCACACCAGGGACCAATACTTTGAGGTGATATGCTCCATCTCCTCCTATCGAATACAATGATAAAACTTTATTACCATCATCTTATAAAACATGAAATTGTGCAATTACTTGTATATAAGTTGTGATTTTCCAAAATAACTTAACATTATAAATATGTATGAACTGATCAATGTAAAAAAGTTAAAATTAGAAAAAATTAATGTAAAAATAAGATTTTATAAAACAACAAACTTAATCGAATATATGTACGCATAGAATAATATTGAAATAAAAAATAATTTCATATTTCTTTTCAATCAAAATGCCGCTCATAAATATACCGCGCATAAATTAAATGGTTGCCATTGAACTTTAACATTCAAGATAGCTGTCGATCTTGCAATACTTTTCTGTTTAAATATCACATTCGTGATCAAACTTTTGACTTTTCGATTGGATTCCGAATCGAAGGATTCAGGAAGCACCAGGAGCGTGCCAATAAAAGGCGCGAGAGAGATACGAAGAAAAAAAAGTGTACGTGTCGCGTAATCGCGATGAAACGTAATGCGGAATGACACAAAGTTTCGATTCGTCGAAGGCAAACAGCTGTTTGACAGATGGAAGCCCTGTGCGCTCGCTCGCTCGCTCGGTTCGTATCGACCTTGACCCGCAACCTCGGCAGCGGAACGGTGTGCCTGACAACTCACCGATGATACGCCACATCCTAGTGACCGCCGCTGAACGGGTGGTAGCACAGCAGCGCGTTCTTCGGGTAAAGGCGGTTTCGCGACGACAGCGACAACGACACACGGCACTGCACTACGGGAATGCGGCAGCGGACGAATGTACACAATATGCGTGCACGGGGACGGTACACGGCGTAGAACCACTTCTAACGTTCCCGTGGCAAAACTAGCGGTCGCACGTCCAATAAAACGGCTGCGACAGAGACGAAGTTGCAGAGTCACGGAGCGTGATCGACAGCCACCGCAGCAGCAATTCTCCATTAACAACGTTTCACAGCCACAGCCGCCTACGCAGGAATAACGACGACGACGACGACGACGACGACGACGACGACGACGACGACGACGACGATAGTCACGATGATAGCAACGATGGCAAGGAACAACGAATTCGAAAGAATAAACGAGGGACAATGTTGACGATGACGGGACTGATGACGATACGATGAGTGTGGATCGGGATATGGAGGGACCGACGAAGACGAGGAACGATGACAACGATGACGTCGACGATAATGAAATGAACGTCAACGTAAAGGGGAAAAAAAAGAAAACACCGTTACAAGTGTCACGTACGAGCTGCCCGTTTTACGATTGAAGGTGGCAAACAAATTTTGAACAGAAAAAAGGGGAGAGACGAAAAAAGAGAAGGAGACGTGGCACGAGAGGATGCGCGAACCGCTGTGCGGTGCACCGTGTTCGCGTTCTCGCCTTCGTGTACACGTTCCCCAGACTTCGAAGTGGGAAACGAAAGGGAACGGCCGACCGATCGCTGTGTCAACAGCAGCACCAGCGACAAGATTGTCAAAGGCGCGTGAGAGAGTAAAAGAATAAAGGCATTGAAGGCGCAAGGAAAAGAGGAAGATAAAGAAAAAAAAAGAGCGCGCGAGAGAGAGAAAGAATTATTGTGTGTGTATTTGATCGTTCATACGTGTTACTGGGAACACACATCGTCGGATACTGAAAGAAGGTACGTATAGGGAATGTTTCGCCGCGGTCAATAATAAAAAGAAAACGAAAAAAACGATTGACAACAGGCAATTAAAATACCTGATCCGTAATGAGACCTCTTCGTCGCGCCATTTTCCGCGTCACAATCGAGCGGCCGCTTCCTGGAGTCTGCAATCTCCGGGGAGGGACACGTCTCCATTCCTGAGTCGGCAGCCATCTTGTCTTTTCGGTCGGGCACGCCAAGAGTAACGAAGAGACAGCCAGAGCAGGACAGAGATCTACTTTGACACAGAGACGACGATAGTTCCGACTGGTGGCAAGTGTTGTTGAAAGCAACCGAAGGGAGTTGCACCTCACACGGACCGGACGAACGAATGAACGTACGCACGACCACGATAGGTAGAAACGGAAGGGAGATGACGGACATATAGAAACACGTTATTAGGACGAACGGAACAAACGACGAAAGCCCTCGCGGGGTACCGCGTCTCACTGGCGACTGCTCGCGGCTGCCTTGCCAACCAGCTGGTTGATACTCGATGGTGTGTGCCTCGGCCCTCGCGTTCCTCTCTCGCCCTCTCTATCCTCGTCACTCCTCCTTCGCTTCAGATCGCTTAGCCCGCCTCTCTCTTTCCCACCAGCCCTCGCGGGCTCCGTTCTGCAGGGACGTATTACTCAACCTGCACCAGGGGCGTCTTATTTCGGGCCCTTACGCGTACGTGTGTACCCTTTCCATGTTTCAAATTCGATCGAATGTTTCGATCGTTAATTTGTTACACTTTAAACTCTTCACTTATTTATTATTCGAATTATCTTTCCTTTTCCTTTACTTTTAATCGACGATTCATAATTTAACATTATATTACATAATTTATTGTATTTTTTTTTCATCTCATCCAGCCAATTTGATATTTCGTAATAAACGATTTAATGGTTTCTAATCCGCATCACGAATCGTCCATCGTACGAATCAAAGTTAGATCAACGAATAACTATCGATTGATTTTACTGCTAAACCGTCGCACAGCTGCACTTGCGACTTTACTATAGCAGTTTGTTGCATTTAACCGTATGTATTCGTACGGGCATACGATAACGTGTAATTCGTGAGGAAGGAGTTTAATTCGATTTTTAAATATTGTTAATGTTGTTAGATAATATGCGTTAAGAGAAAACTGTCTATGCTATAAAAATATTTTTCCTGTCAAGGCCGTTAATCTTGTTGCCGTTGGTGCGCACTGCGGTATGACATCATAGTTCATGTGCAAGTGAATAAGATGCATTTGATTTCCTAGCGATGATTTTAAAAGTAGAATCGTGGCCGCTTATCACGCACGATGTTTGGTTCACTTTTTATCACCGCGTGTTGATACGTGTTACGGTTAACGTATCAACGTTTGAATTGTCGAAAATTTAACACGATTGCATCACAGATGTGAATATTAAATCTTCGAATGTCGAAAACATATAAATGTCAATTGTTTGTTAATGCATGTATATTTTTTTGTATTAACCTTTGAATGACGGGGTCCAATTAATTCTGACCCAAACCTACATAAAATATACGATGGTTTGGCAAAAATTTTAAAAATTTAGAAAATAAAAGTGTAAGATAATCTAAAATTAAATTTAAATCGCTACTATTTTAATAATATAATTTTATTTTACACATGAAGTTATAAAACATATCAGACACTTTATTGTTTAGATATATTTTTATACGTGCATGCAGTTAATGACACAAAGAAAGTAACATGTATTTTTATGTACCTTATCTATGGAAAGAACGTAGATACTGTGCGCTATTGGTTTGTTAATGAATCACGTGTTTGAAAGTGTGATATCTTTTGCGTTGCTTTTCACACAAAGTAATTCAAACAAAAAAAAGTTTATTAAATATCACATGTGTTGAAAAAAGTAAATACAAATGTTTAATTTATGCAAGAAAACTAAAAGTACGAAAGATCGACAAGATTACTCCTATTATCGATGTGCACGATCATCGTAATGTCCATTAAGGAATATTTTCTAACGATGAACGGGAAACAATGCAGTCATCGCTCATACTTGTAACATACTGTTTTCTATACCGATTACAAGCACACATGACCGTTAAGGTACATTGTAATCCGTATTTTACAGTTTCGAAAATTTACTTTCTAAAAGTTACACACATTTTCTTTCTTTTGGGCTGGTAAGAAATTCACTATCGAAAAGGAGTAAAGTCCAAAGTTGCAGTGATGTCATAATTACATAGATAAAAATTTATTTCGCATGGCAAATAAATCGGTACAAATCCGTGTGCGAATCATGTTATATATACACGAGAAGCTTTCGATCACAGTCGCATGTCACAGTACTGTTACTACTTGTGTTAGTTGTGAATGCAGCTCGTCGTTGTAACGACAAGAGCGACAATTCGTGAATCGCGCGGTTCTTCCCTCCCAAAAGGTTGTCTTTGAGCCACGAGGTGGCTCCTGAGTACTGTTTAAACGTTCACCTGACAATTCAAACTACACGTGCTCGCAAGGCAATCCTCCCATCTTCAATCGTCTTACCTGTACGCACGAATTTGTTCATCTCTTGACACTTCCCCCGTTTTTCTAATCCTCTCCTGCTTCTGTTTGAACTAAAGGCGCGAACACATGGGACTGTCGTCTTGCGTGCACGAGAGTCCTCGCGATTGTCTCTCAGATTTAATTACGTCGGTGTGTGTGGCGCGTACGCGCGTATTCATAAATTTTTCAAACAATTTGTACAGTGTTGGGCATCGCAGTCTTCTTTAGAGAAAATGGTGCTGCAGGGGAAGAAAACCTAACTTCCACCACTTGTTTTAATCCTTGAGAACACCTATGCATTAAACCTGGATTTACCCTAAACGTAACGAGTATTTGGTTTAGTAATTATTTCAAAACGAGTTAATTTAATAATAGTAATTGCCACATTAGTAAATTAGTAAATTGGTAATTTCGTAATGGACAATGGACTAGTGGTAGGATTCTCTTCCCCTACATTGCCATTTTCCCTGAGGAAGACTAACATGCTCGGTACTGTACGACGATCGTCACTGGATATACATATAATCACCACACGACCTCGCTTGATTGCACTTCTCTTCCATGCGACACACGCAGTGTTTTGCTGCCGATTACGTTCGTTTCGAACTTCTAGGCTCGATATATACGTATGTATGTCAACGAATGTCAGCATACATAACGTGTTTAAACTTGTTTCAAAATTTACTTATCCTACCAAGTGTAAATCTTATTTCGAAAAAGAAACAAAACGACTGGCCTTTCAGAAGCGATTAAGTTGAGTAACAATCGTGGAATCTTTTTCCTTATTGTGTCATACGTCCAACATTCGGATGAGGTAGCACTTCTAAGTAATGTATATGTACTTGTAACTAGATTGTAATACATGGATAGTTCTTTAAGGCGTTATCTAACCGTTAAAGGAATAAGTTCCTTTAACGTGTACATTGTCCTTGTACCGCGGCGAGTCGAGTGAACGAGCTAAGATCCCTGCACTCTTTTAGATCTTTGGGTTAGCAGGCTGTCCATCTATACTTAAGCGTGAGCGCACATTGTGCCGCCACGCACGATGCATACATTTAAATGCTTATCCAAGGCCGACGTTTACCAACACATTCACGTGTCGCTCTGTTAATACATTACTCATAAAACTGCGGGTCGTGTGTCTTGTAAAGTTTCTCATCTCTAATACCGATAAGATTAGATTTCCACGTTATTTTGAAACTCCCGAGTACATGAATATTCATACAAATGCAATTTTGTTTGAAATACACGACAGGATTGAGAGGTTCTCAGATAAGATTGAAACTATTGTTAATTGACGGAAATGTTCGAAATAATAATTTAAACAAATATATTAGATCTCTCACTTCGAATATTATGCAAGCGGAACAGTACGATTCTTTGCTACGTTGACCTCATTTCTCGGTTGACCTTAATATGATACAAGGTGCTCCCGTCGATCCATAGAGTACCATTTTATTAAGTTTTTTTTGGAAACTATTTTATCATATACATCAAGTAGTAATGTAAATAAATAATGTGTTTTTTATTTTCAACACAATTACCTTGCATAAAAGTGATAATTATTTAAGCATTCATAATGTAATTAAATTTACAATTATTTGTGACACTATTGGAACATTTAAAATATAAAATCTTTCATAAAATGTCTTATTTTTTCAATTGTATGTATGTATTATGTAAATAAAAACTTTTAATACTGATTGATACTTTGGTTAAAATATGGTTTATGAATTGTTTTTGCTCAAATTCCTTGTTCAAATTCCATTCTTGTTGATTCAAATATCTAAATCAATATATCTCTTTTTTCTCAAAGATCTGCATGAAAATTCATTGAAGAAATTTATTTGTAATAACATTAATTGTAATAACTTTAATTGTAATAACATTAAATCTTTTAAAAATTTCAACTGTTTGTTATTCTTCTTTGAAATTCATTTTCTTCTTGATATGTTCCTGAAGACATGTTTTACAATGCAATTAGATTTCTATAATTTTTAATAAAATTTAATAGTACTTGGTTGTGAATATTTATTGATAAGTCTCTATTTAAATTTAATGCATTATTATCAACATAATACCAGTAAAATTATATATTATATAATAGAAATATAATATCAGTATACCTGTTAACTATAACTCTCTTCAGTACCAACTGAAGTATTATCAATAATGGCTTTCAAGTGATCAATGCTTATTATCAGTACTTTGTTAATATTAAGTACATTTTAGTATTTATTGAACTACTTTATCCATGTTTTAAATGTTAATACTATATCAGCATACTTTCTCATATGTTCAATAATGTCAGTGCTAAAACATGATTGGGGACTCTTTAAGGAAAACATAACCTTGTTTTAAGTTTTAGATGGAATACCTATTATTTATAATGATGGATCACTTATATAACGAAACTCGATATCTTGATAATAATACATCATGTGACGAAGATTTTACAGTACTTTGTAGACTTATTTCAGTTTTATATGCAGACGTTCTGTAATGGATAACAGTGTTGTTGAAATACAAGTGAAGATTTTATTTTTCGCCAAAGCAAGAGAATTAACAGGAAAAAAGCAATGCTATATAACTATTCCACAGAAATTATCGTACACTGACTTAGCAAATAAAGTAATCAGTCAATTTAATTTAGAAAGTATACGAGATACCTTAATTCTGGCAGTGAACGAAGAATTTGTTTCTTCGGATGCGACGTTAGTATTTTCGGAAAAAGACGAAATTGCGGTTATTCCGCCACTTAGTGGAGGTTTGTATTTTAATATAAATATAATAATGTACATATATATGTAATAATATTAATAATACAAATAAAACAAGGATAAATATTTCACGTTTGTGATTTTTAGGTTAGAATGGGAGCTCCAAAAGACATTGTTAAATTGCAACAGGAGGAATTACGTATTGAAGAAATAGTTGATTTAGTAACATCTCCTAACTGTGGAGCCATATCTACTTTCATTGGTGTTACCCGTGATAATTTTAATGATAAAAAGGTATACATCTATTTATAATTTCAACTACTTAATTATAAAAGTATTATTTATATATGTTTTACAGGTTTTAAGATTAGAGTATGAGGCATATGAAACAATGGCATTAAAGGAAATGAATAATATATGTGGAAAAATTCGTTCTCAATGGAATGTTCATCATATTGCCATTTATCATCGTCTTGGAGAAGTACCTGTATCTAAAGCAAGTGTAATAATTGCTATTTCATCTCCTCATAGGGAAGAGTCATTGAAAGCTGTTGAGTATGCTATCAACACGCTGAAAGCCTCAGTTCCAATTTGGAAGAAGGAAGTATATGATACACAAGAAACTCAATGGAAAGAAAACCAAGAGTGTGCCTGGTCAAATAGTAAATAATATTCCTATACCATTGAGATATTTTGTTTAAAGAATAATTGTATCTAAAGTCTAAAATGCATTTATTTAATTGTATAAAATTAATATATATAATATTTAAATAATGTATTGTAGAGTTTTAAAAAGTTGAAAACGATATATATTTTATATTAGTATATATTAATAAATTGTTGATAATACGTTTGTAATGTTATAACCAATCTACCCATTTTATATTTTTCAATAGTTCAGTAAATTAAATTAAATATTTATCACTGAAATATTTATTTTGTACAGTTAATAGTAAAAAACATTTAGAAGAATCAGAAGACATGATTGCATTATCAAACGAGGTAATAGAAACTGTGGTAGAAAATTCTGATCCATTTAACAGTGATGAAGAAGAAGAAGAAGAAGAGGAAGAGGAAGAATCTAAAGTTATAATTGACCCGAATCTCGTTCAAATTCGTGCCACATCTGACGAATTAAATCATAGAATATCTTCTTTTATTGAAAGAAAACGTCAACAAGTAAACATTGTAAATGTACAAGAATTTTGTTATCACAGGTTAATATACAAAACATTTATAAAGAAACATTCATTTTTTTTATATTATCTGTAAATTAATCTTACTGTATTTTAGGGATCAAAATGATGAAAATGAAGATTCATGTGCCAGGGTAGATGCTATCCTTATTAGACGAAAAGATTCTAAAAGCCATGTTAAAGGTAATATAAAATAATAGTAACTTAATGAATCAGAAAGTGAAATTTTTATATATGTATCTGTTTAGTGCACAGAGTGCTTAATGCATGGGGACCTCAAATGGTTGATCAGCATACTTTACGTAGGGCTGTTGTATCAGGAACAAACCAATCTAATAGTAATTACTCATCTGTATTAGATGATAGAATATCAACCACTGAAAGAATTCTTGGAATAAATCGACCTGTTCCCAAAGATATCTACGAAAGACTTAAAAATATTGAGAATAGAATATTATACTTAGAGGGTGTATCCCCTGAGTATAAGGACTTCTGGGTAAAGTTTCATTTAAATTCAGTGAAATTTTATAAATCACCCAATGTTTCTATTTCTTTAACTCTTTACAGAAAGAAGAAGATATTAATAGTCTCAAAGGAACATTTAAACCTACAAGGAAAAGGGTAAGTATAAATCTCTTTTTCTTTCAAAAGTTACATAATTTTATTTATAAGGACTATTATTATGAAATTTCAGACATATTCCATGGCAGAACTTGACACAAAATTGCTTGAACTAGAAGACAAATATGCAAAGAAGATAAAATAGTTAAATGAAATGTGTAAGACTAAATAATGAGACTTGTGTTTAATTAAACATGAAAAATAAATAATATGTTGTTTTTAAATAATATATGATTTGCATTCGTTTGTACTCATTTGTAATAACTTAACAATAGAATTTGATTAATCAATGCGATTACAATATTCAAATGATAGTTGCTATTTTTATACTGCAAGAATATAGTGCAGTCGCAAGGATAGGTGGGGCCATGCTTTTCTTAGGAGGGATTAAAACTTTTGTTCAGGGATGTACCTAGCGTTAGTTCGACTTTCGGTTGATAGAGGCAGTCTTCGTCGTGCTGCCATACGGTATGGCTGCAGTTTGTCAAAGTTTTCTCTTTATCCCGATATAATTTCGAGTGAATCGTTGATAGTAATGTTTCATTCGTCCAGAAGTTCGATAAAAATTAACCGTCCTGTCAACTGCTGGTAAGTTATGTTACAAAATTCGTATAAGCACGTATATTTCATTGTTAGTCGAGCACGCGGCCAACACGTCGTCTGCCAGGGTGACAAGCATCATCCTTTTTCCTCTCAGCTGAGTCGATGGACCGTTTAGCTTTTTGTTTTCATTTCTTTTTTCGTCAACTCCTGTCTTAACTCGGCATTTTTCATGACAGTTTTCGAAACCTCATACAGTCCGCTCGAATTAGCGATACATCGCATAAAACGAATTACAATTATAATACGAATCAAGCATGCTTACTTTACCAAAGAGTTTTTGACTTTTGGCCATCTTGAAGGAATTTTGGATCTCGAATTGATTTCTATTTTCATCAAACTCAGTGATGCCGTGCCGTCTGTTTAAACTTCCGACAACGACACCCGCTTCTTTGCTTTCCTCGTCGGAAAGCATGGCTTATTTTTACCTGTTCTATTTCCGTCCTAGCGCATGGTTCTCTTCTAATAGTCTTCTTAAGTGTTAAATTAAAACAGGGCGATACGTTCTTGACACGAATATCTCGATTCATCTTTGTTCATAAGACACAAGTATTTAACTTGTATAACTCAATACTTAACAAGTATTCGATAACGAAATCTTTTGGGGAAGATTATTTTTATATAGACATCAAATGTCACGATTGTTTCGTTTGCTATCTGTTTTGAATCGATATCTCAATGCCCTGTTTATCTGAAATACAATCGAACAATGAATCGAACTCTTTGAGCAAGCGGGGCATCGATTTGAGTCGATAGTTTGCTCGATAAACGTGATACGATTTTGAGGAAATTCGTTTGCACGCGTGCTGTATTCTATCGATAATCGTATCTTTCACCGACGGCACAAGGAAATACGATTAATCGAACCGCGCATGGTAGCAAGAGATTTCTATCTTGATTTATGAGCGCGCAATCGTTCAAAAGAGAAAATCGTGTCGGAAGCGTTACCAGAACAGAAAGAAGCGTAATTTGGCAACGTGAAACTTCGAGTAAAAGGTGATACGTCCTTGCCGTTGAATTCGCCACCGTTTTTATTGGCGGAACAGTTTACCGTGTTATGCGCAAAGTGTTTCCATGGGGTTCCCACGAGGAAACCCTTCCCAAGTGCGGGTTACGTTACGGAAACAAAATGACAATCGCCGCGAACCTATCGGACGCTTAACATTGAACTTCGAATTCTAATAATTTGATTAATTCAAATATTTAAATCTAACCATACAACATAACCCAGTTCGGTGTGTCCTTCGACCTTTGAAAAATGCTAACGGAACTTTAGACAAAAAATGTTTTTATTTTCCAATATTCGAATTCTACCGGTATTTGCTATTTGGTAGTTTGCATCACTTTTGTGAATCCATTGTGACAATGTTCTTAGTTTTTCTTTCAACTTTTATCCCTTAATTTGAACTGACCTCGTTTGCAGTAGCGTCGTTAGCGCCGGATAAAAGGGGCACTTGTCCCGGGCCCCGCAGTCTCTAACGACGACTCTGCTAGTTTATATGATTAACAAAGTGAAAACGTATTACGTTTGCGGTTATTGCGATCGTATGTCAAACAACTTTCTTAATACCGAACCAAATCAATTACCGCAGTCGGCCGGCTTAAGCAAATTTTATTGAGCAATGAATATTTTTAGGTTACTCAATGCGCTATAAATCGAGGAAAAATAAACTTAACAGTTTCGTAATCGATAAATTTATCGCGTTCCTAAAACAACAAAATAATGGCGCCAAAATTTAAACGTAGATTGCCAAAGTGTTAAGGAAAAGTTGAGAATTGGAAAATTTCAGTTAATTGTTCATTGTTAAAGATTGTAACAAGTATAAAACAAGGGAACATTGTAAATTCAAATGCATTTAGCACCGATTGCTGCATGATTTCGTTTATATGTATAAAGGGCGGCTATTGTGCAGGCTGATGGTATAGAAGGGGGGGGCCTCAAACATGATTTCTCTTAATCATAGCATGCAAGAACGAACAAGTGGCGTAACGCGTTCCACCTAACTGATGTAAACAGAATTTCAATAACGCGCTGGAATGGTCTAACTGACTCTAACAAAACAGATTTCTTCGTACTTGACAAAGGAATACTCGATGCGCGAAGAATGTGACTGAACGAGTCACTTTTCTTTCTTTTTCCTCTCTTCGCGGCGAGCTGATTCGCTGCATTTTTTATCCTACTGTTAAACTGTAATTAAATTCGCCGAGCGAGATTAATAAGTAGAAAGTCACTTCCGAGTTCGTCATTGTTCAGCGATCGAAAGGCGTACATATAATTAACATCTAATTAGTATTCCACTGATAATATTTTAATACAATACTTACAGTTGCAAATAAAGAAACTTGTAGATCCTTAAAGGAAAATTTTTTGAAGGTTATCTTACGAAACTTTATGTTTCGTTCGGTAATTTCCGTTGTCCGCCCCGGAAGCGCTGTAACGGAGGGCATTTGAAACGAAAATTTATTCGAATAATCATGCAAAATTGTTATTTGGGATAAGAAATTATTCTTTAATATACTTGTTCGATTGAAAATTTATGTTCAAATGATTATTCGAATAATGACTCAGATCGAGCGGAACCGTACGCGGTACAGTTAATTACCCGTCATGAACGGTATCGTTTTACGATGATGTAACGAAACAGCCGGGTACCGTTCGTTACTTCCGGGCCAGTAGCCGATGGCCGAACGAGGAGAGGAAGTTGGCCGGCAAAGGCCGTTTACACGGTTCCACGTTTGCAGGCTACTTTGTTATTCGACGAAGGAAGCTATCGGAAATACCTGTTGGCGGTCTCGTGAATGAGTGGGAGGATTACGTCTATATCGTGGGATGTCGTGATCGCTGCGGGTGCGATCAGGATGGGGCTGCATTTACATAGATAGCACGTGAACTCGTACCGCCCGCTTGTTATCCCGCGATTCGTGATCCGTTTGTTCTGTGTGTGTGATCGATAGTGGCACCGTGAAACAGCCACAACAAAGGGAGCACAGGTACAGACTACTTTTTTTTTTTCTTTTGTTACATTCCCTGTATAAACAATGGATCCTTGAAAAAAACCTTGAGCCCGTAGACAAACTTATCCTATAGTTTTGAACTATGTGTTCATATAGAGTCATTCCTTTTAGGGTTATGCTACCTGTCTTGGAACATATCATATATAGGATGGTCAATGAAAATTTGAACACCTGAGTGTCTTCTACGCATTATACTTGCCAAGGAAACTATCTCGAGCGACCTTAGATTTTAATGAGCTTTCGTATATTCATAGATCGCCATTATGGTTCGCTATGTATGGTTTTGGGTGTAGATGATGAATACCTTAGAATATATTTAATGGTACAATCATAGTAGAATTTATCTAGTCTATCTAATTAACACATTTTTGTATTTTACAAAAAACTTTGCTACGGGGGTATTAACTTAGCATTCAAGAAGACACTCAGGTGTTCTAGTTCCTTTTTTAATCGTCTTGTACAATCTGAAGAACCCTTTCTTTTTTTTATTCAAAGCAGCATCTTATTGCGTTCCAGTTTGAGAATACTCGCTTGCCCGTTCCTTTATCGGTCAAAGCTTGCGAGCTTTCGACGGTCAGTAGGCGCAATGCAGACCGGCTACCCAACCCGATGCGAGACACGCTCCAGAAACTCTAATTTCGTTCGTGATGCGTGCACGAAAGTGTTTCACACCGGCTGGACACGGCCACGGTTGAAGATCAGGTTCTTTTTTTTTTTCTCATCGTCAACGAGAAAATAGTCGCAACTTTCCCTGATGCTCATGTTTGGTAACGAGGCTCGCGTTATCGCCTCGTTACCGTGTAAATTCGCGCCTTCTTGTGCTTAATTCCATGCGCAGCTGTTGCTCCGTTTAATTGCATCGCACCGTAAAGCACGAGTTACCCATTTTTCTTACGAGATTTTTGGGTCACGCCTGTATCGATCGGGACACGAAACACGCCACGCTCGACCTACGCGTTTCCTTCCTTATTTATTTCACCCCGGCAAGGTGACGCTAGTTACTGCTCGTGTGGCTGTGTATGCCCTCCCTCCCCCCTCGCGTCGAATGTGCGAATTTGTAATTTAACGGATTCGTTGTGAACTAAGGACTGTGAACGCCTGGTAGTATTAATATCACTATTAATATTAATAACCGAGAGTAACCAGATAAGTAAAAGTACCATTAATATTAATAGCGATACAAGTAAATACAGAAACGGTATTAACATTAAGTTTCGCCTAACAAACTTCTTGCAACGCTCCGTGCGGTTTGTTTCTTTCCGAACTTCCTCGTTTCTTCTAAACACGCAAGAAGTTCCGGAAACTAGTCCACCATAAAAATGAAAGAAAAATCGCGCTCACGTGCGGCCGGCTCGTCGTCCATTCAATTAAGTCGGGTCCTTTTAGCGGCATGAGGAGCTAGATTAATAGGGTTCTCGGCTTTCGACGGTTAATTAAAATGAAACTTTTCGTGGATCGCCAGACACGCGATCGCCAGTGACGAATACCGCGGATCGATTTCTGTTACGCAAATGGTAACGTGTCGGTTCGTCGACCGGTGCGGTTCCTGTTTCCACGATCGTTTCGCGTTCACACTAGCCGTAACGATACTTTACAGGTAATTTGCGAACGTTCCGGTGTATTACGAGCCACGTAACCCGAGTCGTTCGTAAGGATGCCGGTTTAAACGCAGATTTCCGTCTGTTAACACTTTGGCGACCGTCGACGCCACAGTGGCGTCATGCTAATTTTTATTAAACTGTAAGCTTCGATTCGATATGGTGGTTTATTTTCTGTCTTTGTTGTAAGAAGCTTTTATCAAACTTCTGTGGGCCGAATTGGCACACGTTAATTCGGATCGTGTCATTTTTAGCCCGAACTCGTTCGCTTGGTATCAGCACCCCAGATTTCCCTGTTTAAAACTCACGGAAACCTACCCCTCGTGTTGGCTGCCATTTGCACACGGATCGACCCACATAGATCGCCTTGAGATTGGCTTCCTAGAATCAAGATCTTAGGGAAAAATTTCAGAAACATTCGTTTCTATGGAACAAAATGTACACGTACATAATCTACATGGAATATATACATATATATTCACAGTCGAGGATATACCATAAACCTACTTCTTTCTTGAAAAAGTATTTCACTTTCGTTTATATCGATTTGTGGTATATCCTGCACATTGTTTAATCAATTTTGGTATGACATAGAGCATAAGAAGAGTATACGACATGTGTTTTTTTTTTATTAGCAAAACGTTCATATTGAAGGAGTGAAAACGGCCCTCAAAGATAATTCCAGAGAGGGATGGACAACAACCCTAAAATATTATACATTAGTTATGAAATCTTCAGCAGTGGATAACTTCAATAAATAAACTCGAGAATCGTTACCACCCCTTCAACGAAATCCATCGACAAGATAAAGGAAGAAGTAACTATTAAGTACCACCTTTAGGTTCTATATCACGTATCAAAAATTACACGAGAAAACGACGGTGACTGAAAGCCTCACACGATTCACGATGGATCAGCTGAGCAGAATGTCGTTGTTCAGGTAGCTGATCAGGGCGGTGCACACTCGATCGGCCCGCTTGGTGACGAAGTAGTACAAGGGCGCCCATCGTTTAGCATCGCTGTACATCGAGCAGATCCTCTCGCGATCGATCTCGCTGATCAGCCGGGCGTGTTTGATGAACGTGCAAAATTGCGACCTGGTGGCCGGAGCGTAGATGGTCCTGAGCCGTGGACCGATGCCGCCCAACAGTCGATAGAACTTACGGCCTCGAAATCTGCTGCCGAGTATATTGATCGTATGCAACTTGCGGCACTTCTCCAGCACCCGGATCAGATAGGTCGGGCATAGGTACAGTTTCGACGTGGAACCTGCGACAGACAGTTTTTTAACCCTTGAGTACCATGCCCGTTAACCCATTCACTGCCAACTACGAGATATAGTAGACTACTGGATATAATTTTGCTACAAGGTTGGATCTGATTGCGGCACTCGGTGACGCCAGCTACGAAATATCTCGTGCTTTTACTTTTAAATTACTGCATATGCCTTTTTAATACTACTATATTGTAGGGACCTCCATAGCCCCCCTTAAAATCTGCAACTAATTAGATTCCTGTTTTCTATAAAACAAGATCTGGCAGCGAATGGGTTAAATTACCCTACGGCTCTAAAAGAATTAAGGGTTAAATAGAAATTGTTCTGTGGGTAACTGTAAATGGCATGATCGTGATCACGAATTGGCATCGATTAATCATTTCAATTGCGTTTCAATCGAATGGACGTATCAAAGAGAGAACGATCGTTTCGTGTTCGTTTCGTCACCTGCACTGCGGATGAATGCAATGGGACGTGTTTGGAATACTAATTAACCGATAAGCCCCCGTTGGTAAACACGGTTGCCAGGCTAAACAGCGCATCCCATTTGCTGAAACGTACGCAAACGACCCCACCAGAATCGATAGAAATTCTCTACACCCCTTTTATGACTGCGTGGCACGGTTTGTCGACTCGTAAGAAAAGTACATACGTGCATGTATAATGGATGCACAAAAGGGGTGGCGCAAAGTCAACCCTACACGACTACGTAATTATCATTTGCGAGTAACTTGATTTCATTTGCAAGGAATTTAACCAATTTGAAAGATCTAGTTGTTCTCGAGTAACAGTTTTATTTTAAGATCGTTTAAAATTCTATGAAAGTTCGAGGAGGAAGCAGAATTTTCTGTCGGGGAAGAGCCAAGCGTAACCGCAGCGAATGCTTTTCTTTGTCTTGCTTGACACGCGGCCAAAAAACCCTCCCAACCCCCTCTTTGCGTCGTTCCATTTTCTGTTCGTATTATCTTTCTCTTTTATCATTCTTTCTTTCTCTTTTTTTCACCGCGTTTCACAGACGCACGGGTAAACCGTGCGGACACACGAGAACGAGGCAAAAGAGTTTTTTGAACCCGTGCCAAAAAGGTTCCTCTTCTGTTTTGCTTTACCGATACCGAGTCTCGCCGCAAGAAAAGGAAAAGGAGCTTAATTAGGAAAGGGGGAGAGAGAAGGGGAAAAAATAAGGCTGATGACGACGGGAATAGAACCTGTACAGTTAGAAACGTGCAGCTCTTCGAGGCTTTTGTTCGACAACGAGACTTGCCGCAGTATCTCGTCGCAGTCCGATCTGGCTGTGATGCAGAACTTCTTCAACAACGGCATCCTTTTCAACTCCTTGATCACGTCACCTGTGTTCTGTTCGTTGTTCGTCACCTAAGGTCAACAAATTAATCTAACGTGTCTACAATTAACCCTTTTGATCCGGCACTTGATCATTTTCCCTAGGGAAAATGGTGGTATGGTAATATTTGGAAGTTACTAAGATCCTTAGTAATTCATGAGTATTGAGTATAATGCAATTTTTCTCCTAGGAAAACCCAGCATGCTCTGCACTGTCGGGCATGATTGGCTTCCCTAGGGAAAATGGCACAACTGTTTTTGATAAACATTTTTTTTTTTGGAAATCTAAAACAGTAAAATGATTTTATTTGATTACGAAACGCGAATATTTGAGGTTAATTTCGTCGCATTTGAGTTGGTAATTTGATTACCTCGTAGGTTTGCCATAAGAAGGGATCATGGGCAAGAATCTTGAAAAACTTGGACACATGACTGACCGCTTGAAGGTCGTTGTTGGACAGATAGGAGAGGATTTTGAAGATGATCTCCACGGGTAAACGAGTGATGCCCGCTGTCGGGTACGGTATCGTGTTCGTCGGTCTTTCCCGGTCGCACTTGTTACTGATTCTGGCGCTCTTCCTAATGGGTTCCGGAGTAATTGCAACCTCGTCCATTCTCGTTGCCTTTCCATTTCTGGCATCGATACCCCGTGCGCACGTTCTCACATTGTTTTCCGATACGTTTGTCGTGAATTATTGTTCCCGGTTTAACGACGATTAACGATTCCGTTCAACTTTTTGCACGGGTTACTTCATTAAGACGTATGTAAGGAGACTAGGAATTTTGACATGTGTCAGAACCCCCCTGGCGCTTTTGTTTTCCACGTCATATTTCTAACGTCTCTCTCTTTTTTTTTCTCTCTTTCTGTGTTTCACTTTGAAAACGATAAATTTCCCGTGGTTGATTTTTAGATGAAACCGTCGATTAAATTTTACCGTGTCGTTGGTATGCATCGCACGTGGAGAACAAGGAATCGTGACTCATTCGTCGACTCCATGGTTTGTCACACGCAAATTCCATTTCTATTTTTTTTTGGTAAGGCACTTCATAATACGCTTGCTTCTTTCTATGTCGTTCAAAGTTAAGCTTCTATCACACGATAATTTAACATTTACCTTCTATTCTCTTGTACTACACCGCTACAGAGTCATTACAGCACGCAAACTACTTGCTCTTCATTTTAATATCGAATTAATGTGTGACGCATCTGGTGCGTCGTTCGTTGGGTCGCGTAGCGTAGGCACAAGACGCATAAGGTGTGTCGTCGGTAAATGCATTAGATATGTAGTCTAAAATGCGACATAAATTGCATTACATAGATAACTTAGCGTCATTGATTACATTGCGTAAATAGCGTAGGACGCACGTCGTGCAATGTCGGTCTCGAACATGTTAATGTCCACGTATCTTGCATGCATAATGGCATGGAACGATCCAAGGAATCCGTTGAATTCTTCTTTATTAACCGCCCCTTTGGCATTCAGACTCGCATTAGCGAGCATACATTTTTAAGGTTAGTTTCGTCTTAAATCCAGTGTTCATTTTCCTACGATAAAAACGATAGATCAAACACATCGTATATAAATTACGTATAATACAGGAAGTCATTAAACTGTCGTAAAGAAGGATAAGGAAGGTGGTGCAAGCTGTATCTCAAGGACAATGTTAATTCTTTTTCAACAAAAAATCGTATTTCTACCTTTAATCCCACGGGATGACAACCGGTTTCGAAACAAGTTCAACGACTCGACGGATACGAGAT
This sequence comes from Anthidium xuezhongi, assembly GCA_022405125.1. Lineage (NCBI taxonomy): Eukaryota > Metazoa > Arthropoda > Insecta > Hymenoptera > Megachilidae > Anthidium > Anthidium xuezhongi. The sequence continues at coordinate 8,069,740 of CM039640.1, forward strand.
CGTTCAAGGTTAGGTTCAAGCCCGTAATAAAACGATCTCGAACTGTAACACCATTCTTCGCGGCAAGTGTTCGAGGCGACATTTATTGAAAGAAATGTCGTAGCATATTGAATAAATGAACAATGCTTCTATACTGAAATTTCAGTCAGATCGATAATAGGCGGCTCTCGAACATTTCACGAACGCGTTATATATTATTAGAAACGTACAGTTATTCGATGTAATAATACGACGCCGGATCGTAACGAGCGTAAACGGTGTGTCGTAGTCATGCGACAATGGCAGACATTCAGTCGGCTGAGCACGAAAATGGTCGACTCGTTTTCGTCTTTTAATAATCTTTCGTGGTGCACCTTGATCCGATTACCTACATAAACTTGGCAAGTCTGGCAAGAGTCAAGGTGCAGTTACGTCTCGGTTATATTCGTTGCCTATTAACATTACAACGATCTAAAAGCATGGGTAACATACGGAAAAGAATCGATATAACGTCTACGGGTACAAAACTTACAGATACGAATGGTGTATTGAACACCGTTCTTTATTAAATGGCATTCTAAATCGCTGTACGATTAATAAGCCTGATAGGCTTATAATCTGAGAAATTCCCAGAATAAGATAAATCGGTTATTCATACGTATAGATATTTCTTCCTTTCGACACGATTATTGAATGTCAGCGTAAGCCGCGCGTAAAAGTTTGTCCCGGTGATTTTCACCGTTGACGTACGGTTATCGACGTTTCTGTCGATGTACACGAAACAATGGGAGAAACACGTGTTTGCATTGATATTTTCTCGTTTACGCTACAGGCGCTATCTTTTTTACGCGTCGCTGACAAGATTGGCGTTATCTACCGTGTCACAGTCGAGAAAGTTTTCTATTAAATTTACAGTCGATGCGTACTGCCAATGTTATGTTGTAATCGAAGCGAAGACAAACTTTGACGGATCGATTTACATGCTGGGAAGGGAACGAAAGTTTCAAATGGTTCTTGCTTTGATTTGCAGATAAATTATGTTGTCCCAAATCAAGGCCAATCCTAGTAGGAAGTTAGAAGGGAAACGACCTAAGGAACTGATGTCATCTTCCAGTCTTCCTGGTATGTCACAATTGTCGAACAGCAGCGAGGAAACCCTGGAACCTCTTGTACATAAGCCGCACAAATCGGAATCATTGGAAAGGTAAAATTTTAGTAATGCATTTGATAGAATAAACATTAGAAATTCAAATTCAAATCGAACTCTGTGGTACGATTTCTGTGTTACCGACGGTCGCTATGTTTGACGGCGCTAGTTCACAGAGACAAGAAACATTTTCCGAGTGTCGCTTCAGTCGTAACAGATGTTTTAATTATCGTGTACTTTACGTTCAAAAGTGTTGAATTATAAGAATATTTAATAGTTTGTAAAATGTATTTTTATAGCACAACGAAGGACGAAAGTCCGCAGCACAACGAATGGCTGTTAAATGGACCAAGTGGAAACAAAACATCGATTCTGCGTTTCAAGTGAGTTTTGAATTTTGTTCAATGTACGATTCGCGTGAAATGTGGAACATTGTTTGCATTGCATGTTATATTTGTTATTTTTCAGATGTTCTGCCTTGGCAACTCCTCCGGAAGAAGCACCTGCAAAGAAACTTCACATGACATACAAAATCTTTCAAACAGACACCAAACTTGTCAGTCTCTTGTTGCAGTCACATGGCCTGGCAGAGGTAAGTTATTTGTTATTCATACTCTTCGTGCCCGTTCTAAAATAAAACAATATAGTTATATATTTTTTTAAAGAATTTTTATTAAAACCAAAAGATTAATATAAGTATATAGCATGTGCTATGTAGACTTTTTTCTTATAATGCAGTACAAATATGTACCAAGTTTGAAATTAATCTGGTCATTTGCCATATTTTTTGTCTGTCAAATGTTTAAGTACTTATATACAATTTGAAACCAGCTGTAAACCTTACATTTAAATACAATTTTCTTTTTTTTTTTTTAAATATATATTTTACTCATTCATATTACCATTCTGTAGTGGAATTTTAAGTTTTAGTGTATATAGTGATGTATGTCATGTTATATATTTTGATTTATTTGTTAGAACACTATTAGCATAAAGTAAGTTATCATAACATGGCATAGTTATATACTTTCCTAATGTTATATTTAGTATATAATTGTCAGATATTTCGTACAAATACATTGGTTCTGAATTTATTAAGTCAAACAAGAATAATTTCTTGTAAAAATGATAAAATGAACCATTACTGTTGCTAGTCACCTTTAAATTTAATGCTTAATATATAGTAAGACTTCTTTTTTTACGTATTTCCAAATATAAATTGCCCTATATTTATTAAGATAATTTTTAATACTGACAATTTCACAGTCTACTCAAGTATAATAAATCCAAATTATATAGCAGCCAATTATGTCATGGTCAAAATTTTTTTTAAGTAGCTGCTTTCTTAAGAAAGCTGTTACTGAATACAATTACTCCAGAACCAGTGTGCCCCTGGACACAGATCCACGTCCAGATTCGCCCGCGTCAGAGTCGTTCTTAACATTCTTACACCTTCACAATCCAAGCCCCAATTCGCCAGATTACCGATTTTTTTAAGTCTCTTACAATTTTTAAACATGTTCAGCACAGTAGTTGCGGACACTTTACTGGCCTCGTATATGTAGAAACATGTTAGATTTTGTACTAAACTATTTTCACATTTATCAGACTTTCGTGAATTTTTTTGCTTCGTTGACGCACACAGTAACTTCTCTAAGTGTTCGTTCGTGAGATCAAAACAACTATGTACATGTAGCGCTGTTAACTCCGGTGCTAAGGAGAGAATTTTCGTGATAGCAAGAGCACTCACTATACGTCCTAATTGAATTTTCTTCAGATATTTCAGTGGAGGAGGATCGGCTCCCTCCTTCCACGTTACGTTCGAGCCGTCATTAGTAAACGTTCTGAGATTAGAACAGCTACTAAAGATCTCTTTCAAGTCCATCTGTATGAGATTTTCGTTGTGGGATATTCTGAGATTGAGCTCGCGTAAATTCTGACCATTGGTGCGAAGGTATTCGTAAAAGCCGTCTAACCATTCTCTCTGAGGAGGTATACTGTGTACACTGAGAGAAGTGACACAGGGGAACAGCCGTAAAGCTTCGGGAGGATGATGAGGCTCCGAGATATGTAATTTTTCGACTTTCGGGCATGCCTGTGCCAGAAGTTCCAAGCGAACCGGCGTCGTTCTGCAGCTTCTCGCCTGCGTTAGGCTGAACGGAGTTTTGAATCCTGTAAACCCTTTGTTCATGATTTCCACCACTCTTCCCATGTGGCTGTATTCCGCTAAAGATTCCAATTTTGGAACATGCACTAAAGCCAAAAGTACACCTGCACTGGTCACCCCAGTGTTAGCAACATTAAGTACTCTAAGTGTATCACAGAGAAAATTTCTGCTCTCATAGTATTCCAGCAGTACCCCTTGCTTCTCCTTCTTCTCTGATTTAGAATTTTTCATTTTCAATTTTGAGAGTAGAGTTTTCAGGCGGGACCAACTGGTGGGTTCCTGCATCGTGGCATGAGGCACTTTGTCTCTAAGTTCTACTTGCAACAGTAATTGCTTTAATCCAACATCCGATACTTGCCTTGAAGATGCTACATCTAAAAGAACAAGCTTTGGACAGGCTTTTCCCACCACTTGAAGCACTGCATCACTGGCTATGTTTCTCAGAGTCAAACTCAATAGATTTTTCATATTCAGAAGTGCTGATCGTAATAGTTTGCAGTCTAATCTTAATAAAGCAGAACGGGCCAGCTCCAAAGATTCCAGTCCAATTCCTTCTGATGCAAGCAGCTTCAACAGTGATGTCTGATGACTACAACCATAGTAGCAACAGAGATTCACTTTTAACTGCTTTATGTCGTGCCCTAAAAGAAGGGCTAGTAGATACAGAGGAGCTGGTCCAGAAATTAAAGTTGATCCATCTGATGCTGGTCCGTATAATAGTTTGGAGGTTTCTTGTATAACTTGAGATCTCAAACGTGCTGGCAGTGCATTAATGTAGTAGGGTCTGATAGTTTGCTTCGCGTAGGCCAATACTTGTGCAGCAGATGATTCTTGTGAAAGCACCTGCAGCCGTCGGCACGTCCCGTCGAGTTGTTGACACACACGTCCCAAGCTAAGCCCCTCTAGGGAGTTAGGCTGACGGTGGCCAGGCATCTTCTCTTGTTCATTCACTGTAATAATTGATACATTAATTATTATACGATAATAACATCATTATATAAAAATTTCTAACGTGGTTATCGTGAAGGTAAATGATGTTAATAAGAATTTTTTTTATTACGAATTTTGTGAGTTATTGTTATTAAAAATTAAAAACAGTATAGTTTAAGTTATATAGGAGAATAGGTATGTATTACAAAATATTATATGTGTGAGATATTATATGTATTTAGAATTTTGTGTACTAGATTATAGATGTTGCTATTGATAATTTTGAGGTTAAGTACGAACAAAACGGGATATGGTAATTATTTTTACGAGAATTTCATTTCTCTGACTGTAAATACGAAACATATTATCAGGACAATGTTAATTGAAAGAAACATGCTGTGTTAACAACTTTCCTGTATAATTATTACCAGTGAAAAGCTCTAGCCGCTACGCTCATAAACTTTCGCGATAGTACGCGCCGACGCTTCTTTTTTCTTCATGCATCATTTTATATCATCGCCTTGTGAAATTATAAATTTTAAATCGAAGAAAAGCTCAACGTTTTACTTCGGTTTATTTTCCTCACAAATCTGAACATTTATAAGAGCGTAAAAAACCGAAATAATGATTCTGCATATTTATTATCCTTTAGTAAAAACAAACGAACACGTAACTTCTTTTACGAATTATTGTCTTCTATTTTCGTATTTGAATTACAACGGGCGTTAACGAAACGATAAAACGCAAAACAAGAGGAAAAAGAAACAATTATAACATAAAAAGTATGTGTTACGTACAATTTTTGCATCCACAATGTTTCAGGTGCATCTTTGATGTAAAAGCGGTTGAGAGAAAAAACAAAAAAGAGCAATTATTAAAATACAATCGGAGCGGTATATTTTTGATAAAATGAACACCTTGTCATTTGGATGACAAAGGTGGAAAGCAAATTATTCTCTCACAATCGATGATATTTGACTGATGTAATACGCGAAACTTCGAAATGTTAACCAATGAAGTATAAAACGAGATGTATTTATATTCAGGATACACGTGTTCGTCTTTCTTTCGATGTGTCACGATAGATCAATCAGAGAAAACTAGGAAACGTGTTCAAAATCATGGTTCGTTTCTAACGACGCTTAACACATATCGCGTTTGTCGCGCGTGTGCGTACGTGTATCGTGAGCAAATTGGCGGACAAGGAGAAGAGACGCGTTATTACTTTCGAGCCTGCTACATGACTTTTGCCGCCTCGATAAAACAAGGAATGTTAATTTATTACCTAAGTCGTACGATGTACGTAATCTTGTCGTTGCGTAAAAAGAACCGCAATTGACTAAATTGTTTGTGCCCATGATTTATTGGATTTTTTTTTATCGACGTATCGCCGATGACATCGCTTACCGCATCGCAGTCAAACTACTGCATGGAATTTAACCCCCTCGAAATACGAGTACCCCGAGATCGATACTTATTGATTTACTAATAGAGATTAGTAAATTAAAGAATTCAATTTGAAACTTAGTTATTTGTCTTATAAGTGAACATGCGAATAGCTATAATTGAAATTTGACATTTCTAGTCCTTTTTAAGTAACTGATACAGTTTGGATGAAATTTGAATTTAATCGAATGTAAACTTGACCCAGACCTCCCGAGCCTCACGTATGACCCAGACCTAATAACTCGAGCATTTCTCTGATATCGCGATCGCATTATTTGGCCGAGACAAGCGTATCGTCCCGTTGGAAATAGATATAATTGTACGAAGATTGAAGTTCGTGCACTTTTGTATCGCTTTTCCTGCGAGGGGAGGGGAAGCGCGATATGTAAACGCAGCTTGCCATCGTGGTATCGTTCACACGTTCGGTTACATAAAGGCAAACACAACCGAATCCGACGCACACCGTTGCGACACTTTCACTGGACCATTTTTGTTTTTTCGTTCATTCTACTTGCAACCGATCGATGCTACTTTCTAGTAACGGTATTAAAACGCTTGACACTCGATGGCCGTGGTTTGCTGCGTTCCTCGATATAATTAGATGATCGCCCAATTCTACCAATCGGACAACATTTTAACAAACATTTTTTACGATATTAATATTATGTTGACAAATGCCTAGGATCACTTACGAGATCAGGTATTCCTGATTTCTAAGTTTCAATATTTATTTTACGATACAGGGTGTTCTTTTAACCCTCCTTACCCTCATAATACGAAACTTTTTAAGGGGGTTGTTATGTTTATAAAATAAATAATGAGTATTTATTTATAAGTATTTAAATAGATGTTGAAAAACAATTGATGTATTCGAATAATGCTCAACTTTGTTTCGAGCATTGTGCTCCTCGCGGATACACGGATTTGAGGCACACCGAGTGTATGCTACCCACGTGTCGATGCGTCAACGACAATTCAACGATCCAAACAAAACTTTCAACTTGAGTTCGAGTACTAACACAGGTAGCATCGTTCAAGGAACTTCTGTTTCGCCTATGTCTAAACTGGATCGTCCTATCGAGAAAGAAACCCTTGGAACGTTTACCTTGAATCGAACGAATGCCATTTTTCCTGTCGGAACTGTAATTAACCTTTTTTATTCTTTGCATCGCGACGGGTCCGGCTAAATTAAATTCTAGACTGTACGCAGACGCGTTTTTCAAAGACACGCTTAATCCTTTTGTCCTGTAATTTTTTCAATTTTGACAAAATTAAAAAACGATTATAATTTAATAATAATTTTATCGAGCTACCATAGAGTATAAAATAACATCTATTTCATACAAAACAAGCTCAAACACCAAGCTGGAAAAAAGTTAAAAATTGAAGGAAAAAAAGAAAGGGTAACATAATATCTACTTGTCGTATTAGTAATTCACGAGTTATGTTGAATCAAGATGTATTGATAAATACGAAACGTTGTTTTCGAAGGCTCGTTCCAATTATCAGTGAAAATAAAAAGCCCCTTTCCCGAAGATCGTGCTTACGGAAGGTTAGGGCGATGCAGTGAACGGGTTCGGCTCGGTTACTAGGAAGAAGCGGCGGTTAGTGATGGGCATTCGATACTCTCTCCTACAAATTTTCAAGCAATTCAATCACATCTACAGAAGTACGTGTTCAAAAAGTAAACAACTCTCGAAAATCTACAAACATCATTATTTACTTAATAAATAATCATCATCTCTACAATGTAATTATACTGAAATTCTCATTATTTTTTAAACATCAATGTATTTTAATGATTGTTTTAAGGTTTCTGAAATAAAAGAACAAGTACACACTGTTACTTCTCACTTGCTCATAACAGTATTTTATAGAAAATCAACTTGCAAGACTTTCAAGATTCTGTGAAAGTATATATAATTTCAATTAATACTTGAAGAGATCGTTGGCCCATGGTTAACAGCAGGTGATTACAGAAGACGAAGAGATAATCTAGCGTCAGGTGCTTACCTTGAAACAAGCAAGTCCCCTACGGGTGTCTCCTGAGCGGCGGCTCGTGCTAGACTGCCGCCGCCACGCAGTTGCATGCGTCTCGTGGCTCGGTCCGTCTCGGCTCGGCTATATTCGATTCCGTTCGGCAGGGCTCGCGACCTCGTCGTCGGCTCCCGGCTTGCTCACTACCAACACAGGCGCCACGCTCCTCCGTCCATTCCGAGACAGTGGTCGAGCACGTTCGGGATCTCCCTTGTTTGAGAGGCCTTAAAATATGCTACTTTATTTATTTACTGTCGCGCCTGCTTGCGATTATAGGATATCTCGCGGCATCGTCACTCGCTGCCCACCTTGTTGTCATCGTGAAAAAGCACGGTTTTCCGGGGACAAACGCTTCGTTTGATTTCTTGAAACACATTTTGCGCACATTTTAACGCCGTCGTAGGTTCGTTTTCATTTGCACTCGTCGATTGGAAAGTTCGTTAACACATTGACTGGTACAGTGAAAATGACCGTATGTAGGGGACATATTAAGTGTACCTATCATTATGCGTAATATCAATTAATTTTTTTAACTTTTAAACGAAACGAATAGGTTGTATCTATTGGTATCTTACATTACTGATACAATGTATAATTGATCTTCTCCTCTATTAATTATTCAACTATACGAATTTCTAAGCACCACGACTGGTAACGTGTTAATTGTCAGTCATTCGCCTTTGTTGCGCGGGTCATCATCGTCAGGCGCCTCCATCTAGCCTCGTGGTGTTGCGCGCGCTACGTCACGATGTCAATAAGCCGAGCTGCGCAGATCGTTCGATACTAATCGAATTCGCTTATCGATATTTGGAGGCTCGTGGCTTGAAACGTGCATTGCGTTTAACAGGAAAAAAACAGTGGCTGCGTTATTTTTGCCGCAGAAGCGACTTTAATATTCATGAGCGTGTAAATTTATGCGGATATGTGTTATTTACAGCCTGTGCGGCACGAATTTTACAAGATTCAGACAATTTGGCAGGACCTGTAATAGAGTCACTATTCTCGAAGCATTGAATATCCGCTACCTAATCGTAGACTTGGAAGGCTAACCGATGTTTTATAAATACTCGAAAGATTGAACATTTTGAATTAAAATTCAAGGTTTTGTGGTTCAATGATATCCCGCTAGATTAAATTCATAAAGCTTCAAGGTTATAATACTTCAACAGTTTTGAATCTTTCGACTCGAAATTGGAGTAGTGTAAGAATTTTGAAGAATATCATAATATTCGATGATTGAAAACAGTTTTGGCCTGAAAAAGCTCAGGTGCCATTGGAATATTTTCGTCGCGTCGAGGTTGTAGGGCGTCGCGATATATCAGGGCTCAAAAGCTCAGGAATTATTCAACTATTTCGGGATTTGGTAGCGAGGTCTCGTCGCGAGCCTCCATTCTATTTTCGTCTGTTTACATATCAAAGGGACGAGGCGGCTTTTGAACTCGGTTCGCAATCTGGAGCAATTTTACGAGGGTCGAAGCCAATCTTCCACTAACCTAATTATAAAAATGCAATAACGAACCATAGTAGTAATTAAAATATTATAAAAATGGGTAGAGCGAAATTTTTATTTAATGTTAATTTTAATGTCATGAATTTTTATAATTATTCAAGATCATTGAACATGATTTATTTTTTATGTCGGGGAAGGCTCTCATTTCGCTCTCGTGTAACAAAGTACAGATTTTCTTGTTACGGGAGAATCGCAGATTAGATCGCAATCCATTATTTCTTTTTATAAACATCTATCAATCATGCGCGCACACAGGGGCATCTTTAAGTCCGTTTCTGTATTCACGCACGGAAGATTCCTCCAAATGATAAGGACAAATAGAGGAAGAGACAATTCTAGTGCCTCGTCTTCGGTCGTTCGAGTTGACGAGCAAGTAGCTTGTTATCCTTGATCGGTAACGCAATATGTGGCTCACGTAAACGCTACGAGTGCGAGCACGAGCAGCTCTCTCGGCTTCTTCCTGCGCGCGTCCCTCGCATCTTTGCTTTCAATAGCTTCCTTTAATCGGTTTAATAGAATCCTCTGATCGTCACCTTCGTGATCGTCGCGGCCATTGATTCATCATTGACCACGGATCGAATCAGTTACGTCGATTACCGCGTATCAATTCGATCCTTTTAAACGTTATCATATCGCGTATTCTTCATCTTGTATTTCACTAATTCAAACTGCGAAACCATAAATTGAGGAAATGTGATCATCAGAATATTTAAAGTTCTGATTTTGAATATCTCGTGGTTGCTCTCGATTTCGTTTGTTCGTCTTTTTAGCGATCGCGTGGCGGGCAAAGCCGATCGCGTCGCGTAAAAACCGGAGTAGTTTACGGTGTCGCGTTCACGGTTTTCGCGCAATTAAGGGGGTCCGTGGCCGATCGATCCGAGGTGAAAGCAAACCGCGTGCACCTTATATAGAAAAGGAAAAGAGGTGAGATGAGAGATGACGACGATCGTACGACTCTTCTCGCCGCTTCGTTCTAATTAACGTCTCCTTAAATGCTTGACGCTTGTCGCGGCACTTTAACCCACTCCAAACCTGACGTTTATCATACCACGATCCGTGCAAGCTGGAATTCTTCTCTTCTAGCTATTAAAACTGCGGTAAATCATTCAACTTTGATGTTCTTTTTCACCTTTCCAACCCTATTAATTTATTTTAATAAAAATTGATCTTCTTAACAACTTTCTGCTGGTAATATTAATTCGTTAAGACGCATACGGTGTATCATTTGTTGCATTGTATGGATTACATAAGACGCATACGGTGCGTCATTACGAATACATTAACACGAAAGACGGAGGGTAACATTCTTCACCTTTTTTTTTTACCATAAGTGATTTCCTTTTTGCGATCGCAATCTTGTACGTTCAGTCATCGAGAGAATCTCGTACGGGAATAGCTCATCGTTTACCGCGGGATCTCCCGCTGACAAATGTTGTAACTGCGAGAAAAATGCATCCGTTTGATGGCGAACCAGCCGCGACGTAATTGGCCCGGAAAAAAATTGCACGCGGATACGTCTCATAATAATAGGAAGATGAGGTGAAGCTTGCGTTTTCATTGCGACCAAGTACAATGATAAAAAAATCCAGCCAAAAGTGTACACATGTTTGGAAAATCCGTGGTACCATGTAAAAACCGTGTGATTCAATCGGTGACGTAAAAGTATCTATTGTACAAGTTACAATATTAATCAAATTAAATACTTGAATTTTTTGAATTTTTGAATTTTGTCGTAGCGAAAAGGTTAAAAACAGGATTTGCCTCAAAGTAAAAAAAAAGAATATATATATAAAAAGGGATCGGGGTGAGGAGATGTGCATATAAAGCCGCGACGATAAAACACTCGTTACTTTTGAGCCGGGTGTATTCGTAGCCTGGCTATGTGTAAAGAGGAGATTATATGGCGGACAACAGGTGAGGACACGAACGGATCTGGTGGGATAAGGTTTGAGGGTCACGCGCCGTCTCGGAAGGTCCGTGACTGAAAAGCTAACCGGTCCTGTGAACACCGGCCTCCCAGGTGACTCGTAGAAAACTCCTGTACACCCGTGTCCCTGGGCCACCTAACATTTCCTTTCCTTCGATTTCCGCATTGCTACGCAGCCGACAGTTCCTTCCGATCGATCCTCGACACCGATCAAACGTTATTGAGACCGACGGTGACGGGGCTCGTTTAAAAAAGGGGACCTTCGAATTGAATTGAATCGAATCGAACCGCGGACCTTGGATACTTCCATTCGTGACAAACGTTGTTCGTCTTTAATTCTTTAAGGAACGTTGGATGTTACAATAGGAATTAAACACTTGAAATTAAACACTCGAATAATAATTTAATTTTCTAATTAAATCTGACTTCAATCAAGTTCTTGGTAGAATTATTCGAGGACTATTCTTAGGAATCGATTGATTTATGAATTAGTACCTGGGCAATTTTCTGCTCCTTTGTTTAACGTGTTTCTCTTCGTTTGAACAAGGAAATTGAACAATCAGGTGACAATACGGTAACCTGTCCGAATTGGAGCAACGCCTAGACTTTCTATGGCAATGATGTATGCAAATGAGCATCGGTTAATGAGTTCAGTTCCATTGAATTCTTCATTGACCCACATATCAAATATCCGTATTTCTTTAACGAACACCTAAACGAGTAATAAACGGTGTGGCATCGTTTTTTTAAATCTTTATCTGAAATTTTAGTTAACAACGTAGTCGAAGCACAATGGAGACGTTTCGCGCGATGACCCGTGGTCGATCGTTCACGTGATCCAACGCGAATGTAGATCATATCAATTGACTCTAATGAATCTCAACCTTATCGTAATTCGATACTGTTCCGCGAGCCGCTCGTACGCGAGACCGTGATACTTACTCGAGTTTTAATAATACTCGACAAGATTTCTGTTTCTTGCTGGATATCATAGACCACACTCGAGTAGATCATCTTTAGAAAAAGGAGACAGAAATACCATATGCTACTTTGTTGCAAGCTTTGTATATTTTATATATTTTAATCTCATATAAATAATATAAGTAATCTAGTAATAAATATTTCGCTTTTCTTGCCACAAGTTTTTACTTCAAGAACATAAATCTGCATATTTTCGAATGAAAATACAAAATTCTTAAGAGGGTTTAATATAAATTTCTTAATTGTATTTTATGTCCAATGATGAATCACTGAAAAAGGCCGAGAATGCAAGAAGAAACAGAACGAAAAATTGACAAAGACAGCAGGTTTGTTTACGATGTTCTAAACAGTAGCTGTTAAAACAAAGAGGAATCGATAGGAAGTGGAATACGAAAGAAGGGTCAACGCGTAATTCCCCCATAGACTACGTGACCACGATCACGATTGGCTTTTCATTTATCGGTACACGGTCTTCGTTTCGTCTCGATATAATGGATTTGTTTTTTGCGTCACGAGCAATCTGTATGCGAAACGTTGTTGCGTTTAAACCCTTTCTTCTTCTCGATATCCGATGTTTTCTTCAGGCCCCTCCCTCGAGCGTGTGTTCTCGACGAGAAAAACATTATACCGAAAATACATCGTCGAACTTGAGTTAACACGTCCGATGCCGTTGAACCTTTTCGCCTCTTCGACTCTTAACACCTCCCGAAACGAAGCGGTGAAAAATATTGCCGATCGTATTATCTTGTTTTGCGATGAAAAATACCGCGATAATTTAAAGATAAATTTTTTTTTTTTTTTTTTTCAAATCAAATTCGAATTTTAGAATTTCTTGGAAACTTCTTCGAAATCGTTAAGCACGTTTCTTGCTAATCGAAGAATGAAAATTTATTTGATAAGGCTACTCGTTAGGTGTATCCGTGTTTTCGCGTGACTATTGTATCGCTATTAATAGCTCTATATGGGATAATTGCTATTGTCCCGAACAGAAGAACGACACACCTGGAAAATGAACGAATGAAAACGTTCTGATACGAAAAAAAAAAACACATCGAGGAATTACGGTCACGCCTTGCTCGCTCTTATCAAGACAGAGTGTTCATTTTACTAATTAGCAGTCTACCTGAGTGGACACGCGTTATTGTTCCTACGAAAAGTGACCGCAAGGTCGATGAAGGCGACACATGGACACGCGATAATGCAGATGGAATATTAACGCTTTCGTTGACGCCGTACTGTGTTGTTTTAAAGTCTTCAAAATTTGTATTTTGCAAATTTATTTAGTGTTAAATCATTAAGGTGGTTATCAGCACAAGACGCACACAATGCGCCAACAGTAGCGTTAGATTCTTAATACACGATGCACCTGGTGCGTCCACAGTAATATTAGATTACCAACGCAAGACGCACAGGGTGCGTCGCCAGTAGGGTTTGTTTTGTAACGTAAAACGCACAAGGTGCGTCGTAAATCTGTAACATAAGTATACAGTGTTTCGTACCCTAAAATTTATATGTTACTATTTGAATCAAATTCATTTAAGATCGTTTATATTACAGGTTTCCATGAACGAAACCGACTTCAATATCCTGTGGATGGGGAATCACCCGAAGCCAGACATTCTACGAAATCTGATGCCCCACCAAAAAGTGAACCATTTCCCAAGGTACGTACACATAAAATCGTGCTTTGATTCCCGCGAACAAATAAACCGACATGAGGAAATCGTTTCTGGATAATACCGACGGATAAATCAGTCATCGGGGATGAAGTACCACGTATTTACTATGATAACACCATATTGTTCGTATTTAACCGCGAAAACACGTTGAGTTGAACATTTAACTTTGTAAATAAAAAGATACGTTGAGATTCATTCGTTTTCTGTTTTTCAGGTCCTATGAGATAACGCGAAAGGATCGTCTGTACAAGAACATAGCGGCCATGCAGCGTTGCAAGGGTCTGAGAAACCTGGATTTCATACCTCAGACGTTTCTGTTGCCCAGCGAGTCCAGGGAATTGCTCACGGCGCATTTCAGGTATCGCGGGCCATGGATTGTCAAACCCAAAGCCAGTTCCCGCGGACGTGGCATTTATATTGTTAACAGTGTGAGCATAATAATTTCTAGGTATGAGTTTAGAGTATCGTGGGCTGCACCGAATCCTCCTCCTTGAGCACACAGCCAAAGTTAACCCTTTGGGACGAACCATATAATATTAAATATTATTGCAATTCAGTGGTAAACCCTTGTTAAAATTTCAAATACTGAGTTCCCAAAGGGATAGACTTAGCTTTCTCATCTGTGCTACTTTCTAATTTAACCCTAGGCTATGTCTAATTTCAAGCCAGGGTAATTAAGCGTTAATGAGATAACTTTCTATTTTAAAATTGAATGTCAGTAATGTCAGGATGATTAGACTTAGGAAATGTATTTCATTGTATTATTTGCTTGTATTTCTTGAAAAATACTAATTTCGAATATTACACGCTGTACTTTCAGCCTGAGAAGATTCTTACGGAGGAATCGGTGATCGTTGCACAGTACATAAACAATCCCCTTCTGGTGGACGGACACAAGTGCGATTTGAGATTGTACGTTGCCGTCACGAATTACGATCCACTGTTGATATACTTGTACGAAGAGGGTTTGGTGAGATTCGCCACGGTCAAGTACGACGGCGGCAACCAGTACATCTGGAACCCTTGCATGCATCTGTGCAATTACAGTATCAACAAGTTCCACGTGGATTACGTGAAGTAAGATTAAAATAATTGAAGATTCCAGAGGAGTACCCTCCATCTTTTTGTTCTTCGATTAACTTTGGTTTATTGCGTTTTAGAAGCGAAGATCCAGACGCGGAGGACGTGGGTCACAAATGGACGTTGTCAGCCTTGCTCAGACACCTACGCTCCATGGGACGGGACACGGAAATGCTCATGCAACGTATAGAAGATATTATAATAAAGTCGATCCTCGCGACCGCTTCCGGAATCGTCAGCGGCATCAAGCAATTCGTGAAGCATCCTGAAACGTGCTTCGGTACTTCTCACACCTTGCTTCTTTCGTGTAACCTTGGGTTCGATCTTTGAAGGTATCTTGTTTTAGAATTGTTCGGCTTCGACATATTGATCGACGACACGTTGAAACCGTGGCTGCTGGAAGTAAACTTAACGCCATCATTAGGGTGCGATTCACCGCTCGACGTTAGGTTAAAATCGGCACTAATAGCGGATCTACTCACTCTCGTTGGTATACCTGCGGTCGACCCGATGTTACGGCCTCAGACTACCCACTTGAATCGGCCTACCGTTGCGTCCACCAAAGGGATATCAAACGTGAGTTTCACGTTCGTTTTATAACGAATCATTGTCGTATAACTCGATTGTTATCTTCAGTGTAGAAGAGTGCACTCGGCCGAGACGTTGTCCCAGAGGAAGAAGAACGCCAGCCGAGGTAGCATCAATAAAACGGGATTAACGCCCGAACAACAACGAATAGTAGCGTCCGCGAAAGCGCAGTTTGAACGACGAGGAGGATTCGTCCGTATATTCCCAAGCCCCAAATCGTGGGAAATGTATTCACAGTATTTAGGTAAAAATTTACGAACGAATAAATTTGGCTTAATACAAAGGGTTAATTTGCTACCTTGATTTTTATAGATCCAACAACGGGGATACCAGTAGTGTCGGATCCATCAGGACCAGGCAGAATGCCGCAACACATCAACACAAATCATAATTTAATGTTACACGAACAACTATTTCCCGCGGCCAGCCGTACCACTGGTTTCATCATTCCTGAAGTCACCCTGGATAGATTGTCTAGGTAGTTTTATAAAGATATGAGACTCGCTGTGACTCCCAAGTATGGAGTTCAATTCGTATAATTTATTACAGATATGAAAGATACGAGAGAGCTTTAGTGAAAGGTCATAAGCAGAGCCTAGAGCGTGGCGACAGTAAAAAGAATATGGATACGGATAAGCATAAGTATAAGAGTCAAATTGTGCAGTCCATGCATGAAGGAAATAAACTTAGGTCAGTTGTACGATTCATCTGTTGAATCCGAATGTAAGAACTATTTAATTGATTATATAATTTGGTTAACTTTTTTAGTCCTGGAGAAGCTAGAAAAGCCTTTGGTTTATATTTAGGACACATATTGCGTAAGATATCACAGCCCAATGCTGACCCAGCGTGTTGCGATCTTGTGATGAAGTTTCTTCAACAGTCAGCTAGTAATCTAAGAACACCGTTTTTCTTTACAGTAAGTTAATACAGATGTACGTTTAGAGCTTCATATTACGTTTATTTTATTACTTTCGTTGTACAGTTACCAAGCAGTAAATTGAGCGACAAAGACAGAGCCGCTATCACAGCCAAACAGCTGTCAGACTTCTTACACCTATACAACAGAGAGACAGATCTGTATGCGGACACGGTTGATCGTCCTCGTACCGTTCCCAATCGACTTTTCCAAAAATTTTTAGTCGCAGCAAAGTAAGTCTGTTTCCAGTTCTTTTTTAATCCTTGTGTCTGGTATCTGGTATCGGTCAATTCTGGTACCCAGTTATTGACACAAGGATGAACCTTTGTAAATAATACATGTTCTAATGTAAAATTTAATTATTAAACAGCGAAGAGGACCTCGACGATATATTAATTCTACAAACGAGACTATACAAGTGTGCTCATAGTTTCTTGGGAAGAAGCGGTTTCGCGGGTAGCCTACCCGGCTCCAATTTATTGGGCTCGTTACCGCACATCACGTCACGGGTGTATTCGAACGCCGCGGCCAGCGAACAATGCAAGTGTAATCAGTCCATTACCAGGCCTACGAAAGCCCCGTGTATCTAATTTGTATAATGTGTGAATATTTGTTATAGCCACCATTTGTTCGTTAAAGCACTAAGTACAGCCTGCTATAGGACTTCCCAGTACAAGTGGACAATCATCCACACACATACACATATTCAGTAACGAGCACGCTAGTCTTCCCTAGGGAAAATGATAATGTAGGGGAAAGAAACTTCATTTAAGTTAAACACAATGAGTATTCATTTTATTTAAAACAAGCTAATGGGCTACGATAATGAGCTAGACTCATTATCGTGTCTAGCTCATTATTCATTTTATTTCTTTACTAAATTAACTAATTGACTTCGAAATAATCATTAAACCGAATACTTTTGAATGTAAGATAGGTGGTAGGGCTTTCTTCCTCTGCATCGTCATTTTCCCTAAGGAAGGCTAACATGCTTAACACTATATAGGGTGGTTCAAGCAGTTGTTTCAAATTATTAGTTTGTTACCAGTAAGTACAGTTACAGAAAAATGTCAGAGGATGATGAATGGTTTAAACAGTACTTTATTGCCAGGACCATGTTTTTTTTTAATATCTTTGATATTTTTCTGTAATTTTAATGGTAACAGAGTCACAACTGGAAACAATTGAATGAACCACTCTGTATATATTATATATATAATAATCTTAACGTTTCCCACGTAAACATTAGCACAGAAAAACGGTCACAAAACTAATATTTTGGGTACGCTTTAAAAGCGCTTTACTATTCGCTTATTTATCAAGGTAGAAAAAGAGAGAAAACCAGAAAAATTCGTTGTACGAAACTTCTAACGAATATTTGAAATCTTCTTAAAGAAGTTTTAATTAGCCTAATTACAGTCGAGTTCGTATTCTTACATTTACGATTTTATCTTTAAAAACTAGTCTTCAGTATCAAAGATTTCATCGAAAATAGATAGAAGAGTATCCAAAAATCAATTGAAAAAAAAAAAAGAAAAAAAGATTTACGAATTTAATTTTTTTCGCAAGTTTTATCGTATAAAACGAGCGACCAATTGAATCGACTTAGAATAAAACCAGAAACCTTTAAACGATAAAATAAATCAATTATTACATCGATAGAGAATCATTGTCGGCCTACGTAACGGGCAGTTAATAGTAACTTCTTAAAAAGAAATTTGTCAAGTTTTACAGGTCTTAAAGCAAATTTTATAATTCTATTTATCACATTCTTTCATTACATATCAATCACACTTAGGTTGAAAAATGAATTTTTGTTACCATAAAATTAAGAAGTATTTTAGTGTATAATTACCGTTTTTTTTTTACAAGTTTACTGAAGATGTTCCTATTTACGTTATGTTTTTCATTCATTTAGAACAAGAAACATCGTTGTATGAAATTACTTCAGAATGCCTTTGTCGCGTCTAGTCAAATTGCGAAGGCAATTAATTAGCATTGTTTAACATTCTATGTTTTTTACAGCCGTCTTTTTATTTTTCATTGTGATTATATTGAACAACGCTACGTCTGAGGGTTTGAATTCGTCCATTGCAGAATATTAGTAGATAGAGGTAAACTTAGAAGTTAAAAGTTTGCATAGGTACAACGAATTGAATTTTTGCGGGTACGATTTAGTGTTTAAAAAAAAATCAGATTAAGAACATATTCGAAGTGCAATAAGAAATGGAAATGGTTAATGAATTCAGGCTTGGAATCGTTCCGGGATACAATGTGTACTTTGCATTAGCGATAACGACACACCCGTTCGCACAATAATTTCAATTGTGACTCGGTAGTGTTAAGTTGAGCATACATCACGATTTTCATGGTACGATCACCGATAGAGAATGGGAAATGTTTGTGGTTGGCAGGTACCAATCCGTTAGATGAAACTTGTATAGACGTTATCCATCCATATAATGCCGTCAGTATTTAATACAAGGTTTTTCAGCTTATTCTTCCAAAGAGTGTATCTCTGGTGCAGTGTGCAAAAGATTACAAGTGAAATTTGGGTATCAGAATTACCTACGCTAAATATATTCTTTATTGCTGCTCTTTGTTTAACCGCAAACAAATATTATTTAAGGATTTGTACTATAGATGGAGTTAGCTAGGGGTAAAATTATAAATTTGAAGAATTTTCTCTGACTTTAGCGTGACACACAAAGTGTCAATTGTATTTCTGCGAAACTGATTTTGTCCACCCACCAGAGATACTTCATTCGCTACTTTACAAGCTTTTTACTAATTGCACACCGTCAAAGAAGTTCCATTTGCGTTACAGTATCAGATTAAAATGATCAGTAGACACGAATTCAACTTATTTGCTGTGATACAAAGACACAGACGCATGTTCAGTGTTTACGTTTTAACCCTTTGCGGACGATTGACGCGTATACGCGTCCAAACAGAATTAAATTTGATAAATATTGTATCGTGCTTTTGACAGGAACTTACAGTTACAAGAATAGGTAGTAGAGTAATGTATGCTTTGAAGAAGACAATTATTTTACTTGAAGCGTCTTGTCAGCAAAGGGTTAATATGTCATTAATCGGTATATTATACACAATCTCAGTGGGTTGATCTCACACGAACGATCGTTTATCAGAACAATCACAAAGAGAAGCCTAGTATATTCGATACTGTTATTTGTGTGATTGCATTCACAGCGTGACACGTTTTAACTGATTCAATAAACATTGCCAATTTTTGTTTTGAAATACGTATTTATAATAAACGATTGTAAGACAAGTAGCCTTAAAAGATATGGTACTAATTACGCATAGATCATGTTCGCTTCGTTTCACGACATTTGTTTATTGTATATTGATATTTATCTGCTGCGATTATTATTTTTTTTTTCTTTTACATATCGATTGTTTTATTTAAGAATTCTATGTTTTTTTTTAACTGTTTGTGAAGTATTATTTCGTATAGATATTTTTTTGTCATTGATTCAAGAAGTTAATATATTTCATGTGAATAGGAGATAATTAAGTTTAGTTCATAGAGTATTATTTTTTTATACGTACACCTCACGATGTTGCGTTTTATTGCTCGACTTTATGTCTGTACCTTATATCGTAATACACACGTGAGTGCTTTTATTTGAAAAGATGTTGTTAGCGTATCGGTTTCCATGTTCGTTAGTTGAGTCTAATGTAAATGTATAAGATGCTTGATGCTTAAATTAAGATTATCACGAACAAAGTGGTATTATACTGCCATTATTTTTTAAACATATCTTTTCTTTACTACTGTAATGTATTATTTATATTCTGAGCAATTTTTTATTTCAATAGATAAAACAGACATAAAAATTGCACAAAAAGAATATTTGCTTACCGTTCCAACAATGTCATTTAAATATTATCGTTTTAAAAGTAAAAAATATCAGAATATAATTTTACAATGTTCAGACGTTACTTGAAATTGTAAGTTCTTTGTTAAACGAACATTCAAGGAAGGCTTAAAATCTTATGAGGCTTTCTGATATATTGTAAACGTAAAACTAACAGCACCTCATATTATTATTGACCTTAAATGTTCGCCATGTTTTAAGCAAAGTATGTTTTGTATTTATGTGTTCTGTAATGTGAGCTACTCGAGTACATTGTAAAGTGCAGCATGATCCAAATACTGCAGACAAGATACAGGTACATATTAATTTGCGCTTAAGTATTTGTTCCCCCCTCAAGGTATTGGACATTAAAGTTTCTTTTTTCATCCAGTATGCAGTAAGTTTCTTCAATTACTTTGTATCGGCCGATAACACGAAACTTGAAAGCAATAGAAAAAGAAATTGTATAAGACCGTGACAACTAGCAAATGTACATAAAAAGAAGAAAAAAAATATTGTTAATACATACCTCTGTGTTGCGTACGCAACACTCCCCTCCTACCTGTGATTTGTAAAATTTACTAGTCAGCTTACTGCATTTATTATAAATAAAATATTGTAAGAAATAACTGCTACGTACAACTATTTTATTATAATCGTCGAGTACGAAGGTTGCAATCGTTACTTGGACATACAGCAACTGTGTAAAAGAAAGAAAAAGAAACGTGAAGATTTAATTGTTTCGTGAGTTGTTATATGGCTGAGTATTGTACAGCCTTGTAGACCTTAAACGTTTAAGCAGCCATTTTTCAGATCTTAAACATTTAAAAGATATTGAAAGGCGTCGACGGTATGTACTTATATGCATACATATTTTCGCATTGTAAAATTATCTTCAATTCAAATATCTGAAATAAAACATAACGGAGTACCATTACGTTCTTGTGTCGTACGGCTGTCCCATAATTTCTAGAATTTTTATGAATAATTTAGCTTCTGATACTAAAGAAGATACAGATTAATCCATGTAGCAAGAAGAAACATTATACAGTTGAAAAATAAACAATTTAATACCATTCAAGTTTTATTTTTATTTTTATATTTGATATACAGGGTGTCCCAGAACTCCTGTAGGAGCCGGAAATGGGGGGTAGCTGAGACTATTCTGAACAACAATTTCCTTTGCAAAAATATCGGATGGGACTTCGTTTTTGAATTATTAAGCAAAAACACTGATCAATCAGAGCGCGTCTCGGGCGCGCGCTCAATACCGTCAGTGTAGCGTCGAGCCTAGTCGCCCCGGGACAAGCGCCTCGGTAGAACAAGAAGCGTTAAGTCCTGAGATCATCTAATTTAAATAGTAGAAAGATAAAACATTGTATTATTATAAAATAATGAATTTAATATCGTTCAAGCTTTATTTTTCAATTGTTTTAAAGAGCAACTGAGGACGGTACATGGGGTGTTACCGACGAAATTAGCGAAACAGAAAATTGTGTTTTTTCAAAAACCAGGCCACTTTTCGGATAAACTAAAGTTATAGAGACATTTATAACAACAAAATATTTTATGTAATGGTGTTAAAAAGCCGATTTTTAATAAAATAATTTTTACCGACTTTTTATTTTTACTCCTGGCGCCACCTTCGAACAAAGTGCTGAAACTACTCAATAATTACCGACTGAGAATTCCGAAACATCGTTAAAAATGGCGGGCTTTTCAAAATGAGTAATGTACTATTTTGATATTTCTTAATTAAATTCCTTATAAAGGTTTATTAATTAAACTTCTGCTTTAATTATTAAACTAGAAGAACTGGTGTATAATTTCTGATTGTTTCAATAAGAGAAAAACCTACATTTATGTCTTTTCTTCATTAATATAACTTTTAAAGTTGTATAATAAACGATTTAAAGCTATTAACATGGATATCGTTCTAATTTTATCATTTTCAGTGCTTTCAGTACGATTGTGTACAGCATTTTATTAATTTAAGATGCTTTTTAAGCTGTAAAAAATTAATAACTTTGGGGAATACTCTGCTACTATTATAAGTGCACAAAAATCACTTCTGTAGTTCTTAAATGAAGGTTTTTCGTTTATCTAAACTATCAGAAATTATACACGAGTTCTCCTAGTCTCATAATCAAGTAGGATTCGAATAAATAAACCTTTATAAGGAATTTAATTAAGAAATATCAAAATAGTACATTACTCATTTTGAAAAGCCCGCCATTTTTAACGATGTTTCGGAATTCTCAGTCGGTAATTATTGAGTAGTTTCAGCACTTTGTTCGAAGGTGGCGCCAGGAGTAAAAACAAAAAGTCGGTAAAAATTATTTTATTAAAAATCGGCTTTTTAACACCATTACATAAAATATTTTGTTGTTATAAATGTCTCTATAACTTTAGTTTATCCGAAAAGTGGCCTGGTTTTTGAAAAAACACAATTTTCTGTTTCGCTAATTTCGTCGGTAACACCCCATGTACCGTCCTCAGTTGCTCTTTAAAACAATTGAAAAATAAAGCTTGAACGATATTAAATTCATTATTTTATAATAATACAATGTTTTATCTTTCTACTATTCAAATTAGATGATCCCAGGACTTAACGCTTCTTGTTCTACCGAGGCGCTTGTCCCGGGACGACTAGGCTCGACGCTACACTGACGGTACTGAGCGCGCGCCCGAGACGCGCTCTGATTGATCAGTGTTTTTGCTTAATAATTCAAAAACAAAGCCCCATCCGATATTTTTGCAAAGGAAATTGTTGTTCAGAATAGTCTCAGCTACCCCCGATTTCCTGCTCCTACAGGAGTTCTGGGACACCCTGTATGGCGCGCTTAGATAAAAAGTAGTACTTGTGGTATCATCTAGTAGCCAAAGGGTTAACTAAACCAGACAGGATGCTGGTAATAAATCTATATCAGTTAATTACCGATATAGGTAAAGGGTTACCCGTTTTTTATCGACAAGATAATGCAAACCTTCTTCTTAGTTCATCTATCTAATCGCTAGATAGTGCATAAAGTCCAACGCGTTCTTCCATGTTTTCCCTAGCTTTTAGAAAATAGTGAATATTTTATTGGAACGTAACGTCGCGTCGGCTTTTTCATCGAATCCTGCCATTAATGGCGCGTATCATTGTAGCGGAGGAAAATACGTGAAATTTTATAACTTCACCACGATCGTTGAGTGAACTTTCAATGAAATAAATTTTATTAAATGAGTCATATTTCGCGCATATTTACAACGATATTACTTTTCTCTGCCGGTTTTTTTTATTGCGCAAGAAAGTTAATCGGTACTGGGATGACAGGAAGAGTGTTGATGCTTTGTAAACATTTATAATGACGATAAAAAACAAAAAAAGGTCATGTAATTTATGGTGGTAACATATAAAAAAATGACAATTCGCATTATTAGGAAACAATACATTCAGTATTCGAAATCTTACAAGTACAGTGTTCGAGAAGAAATGAGATTTGAATAGAAAGCGAAATTTACCTTTTCGCAAGTTTTATTTTATAAATACACGCATATAAAGTGCGTGAAACGTTTTTATATTTGTATAATAAAATACAGATTTATTTGCTATGGTAAACCTTTGTTTGTAAGTATCTGTAACATTTGATAAAAATTACAAAAGAAAAGTGTATATTACAGCAATGAAGTATACTACATTGTTTGTGCATTACAGGTACAATGGAATCTGAAAATTCTATTATGTTAGAATCATGTGGGGAGGATTCAATTTTGATCCAGACTGTGAAGAACTTGGTTACTGAAAATGCACGCACAGAATTAGAAAGTGAAGAAGGATTTTTTGTGGTAACAAATGTACAAGATGAAGAGCAGAATATAATTGAAATTTCCAATGAGGAAGCAACAGTAGCACAGTCTGAAGAAAGATTTTCTTGGTCAAGTCTATGTAGAGTGTGTGCCAGTACCAATGATCATATAATTCCAATATTTGAAGGGGAGGGATTACAACATGATCTGTGTAATAAAATACACAAATACTTGCCAATACAGGTTACCTTATATTCAGATTATGCTTTTATGTAAATTACATGTTTGCATGTAACATAATTTGAATATTTCTTATAGGTATCTGAAAATGATACGCTTCCATTACAATTATGTTATCACTGTGCTGCTACATTGTTAGCATGGCACGAACTATTAGAAGGATGCCTAAATGCAGAAAGGCGGTTACTAGAAATGCAAGATACTTTACAAGAAAAGCAAGTATGTGTAAATACAATCTATGGATGTCCTAATTTTTCTAAAAGGAACTGATTTGAACAATTCACATTTGTTTTATAGAACTCTGAGAAACTAGATGCTTCTACACAGGATACTATATCAATACCTACTGTAGCAGAATCTCTTGTAAGTATACTTTACATATAGCTTCTCACACTTTGTAAAAACTTCTAGCATATTTAATTTTGTTCCTTCTTTAATTCTAGCATCAGCAACAAGAAGCTGTGAAGGACGAAGTTTCCGAAGAATCGGCTGTTAATGATTCAGACAGGTAATAAATTCTTTTATTAAAAGAGAAAAGAATACAGAAACTCATTGGATCTACATTAATGTATAACATTGAACGTGCAGAAAAAAAATGCCCTCTATAAAGAAATTCAAACTTGAATACATGTTTCCTTGCAATAGTATAATTTAAATTTCCATACTAATTTCGATGAAATCAATTTTGATCGTGAACACGAAATGTACAAATTAAAGACTCTTTCTGTTCGAAATATGGAACAAGGATTACTGTGAATCTATTGACCAAAGAATTTACGTATAGTTGAACAGACCATTCTGACCAATTCATACAAAACACACACGACGAAAAACGGGAACCGTATGTACACGTGACGTACGATGGTGTTATCAAGAGAGATAATCTTAAGTTTTCCAAGAGCATTATCGGATTGAACAAGAAACAAATCGTCTGCGTCGTATAGCTGCAAGTCTAGTGTTGACTGTTTTACAGGTCCAGTAATATGCGGACACCGTTTAAGGTGTTTCTAGACATGCAGAATGTATTTCGGAAGCCACACCGAAAAAAGTGCCAGCAGCAAGAGAAAAAATGTATGGACAGTGAGGACTGCGATTCGGTGTGGATCACAGTGATGAACTCGACGCTTGATCAGCCTAGCATAATGTCTGATCAACTTCAAACCAATGATACAGAGGCGAAAGTCGAAATCTCACAGATGTACAAATCAGATAGCTTAGAGAAATTGAGACTGGAGGATGAAACGTACAAACAGTCAGATCCCTCGAATGCCAAGAACAGCAGCAAAGGGCTGAAAGGAAAGTGTAAAGTTTGTGACACGAGCGATCCCAAAGATCCTTGCGAACATATAAAACTGAAAGGTGATAACGATGCTCAAGAGTCTTATCAGTGCGTAGAATGCGGGAAATGTTTCAAATTGAAGGACTCGTACCTGAGGCACATGCGAATTCACAGAGACGAAAGACCGTTCACTTGTCACGTGTGCGGCAAGCAATTCCGTGATTCCGGTGGTCTGTCCAGGCACCTGAAAGACGTGCACGCGAAGCTGAAGAACTTCACCTGCGACATCTGCGGCAGGTCCTTCGCGTCGAAGGCCACGAGGGAGGATCATCGCAGAACGCACACGGGCGAAAGGCCCTACGTGTGCGACTCCTGCGGCAAAACCTTCAAGTCCAAAGCCTCCCTGTACATCCACAGTAAACTGCACACGGACGAGTTCCCGCATCCGTGCTCCTACTGCAACAAAAAGTTTCGCAGGAGGCAGGAGATGCTCGCCCACGTGACCACTCACACCGGAGAGAAGAACCACGGTTGCGACGTGTGCTCGAAGAGATTCCGCGTGAAGTCGGAACTGGTCAGGCACAAGTTGATCCATTCGGAGAACAAGCCGTTCGTTTGCGTGAAGTGCGGACTCGCCTTCCGACAGAAACGTTACCTGAACAATCACGTTAAAAGCAGACACGTCGAAAGCTTGCGAGCATGTTAAATAAATATGCTTCTTATTTCTGCGCAGATAGCTCTACGATTATACAGACCGAGACTATACAAATCCCTGGTACATTTATTATTTTTCCAGGTGTGGTCTACCTCGGAAGAATCTCTGCTCGAGGCGTACGGCAGCCAATGTCGATCGTACGGTTCCTCAAACGTTCAGTGAAACAAAAGAGACTATGAACGAGTTAGAAGATAGCGCTAATTCGTTTAACGACTGTGATATGGCAGAAGCAATGAGGACGTTGTCACCACAGAATTGTTTAGATGAGACGGTGTCGTTATTGAAAACGTGTACCAGTTCACATCAGCACACGTGCAAGAATTGTCAACGAGTGTTCAAAAGGGAATACCATTTGGTACGCCATGCATCTAAATGTAAAAAGAAATCCTCAAACAATATCAAAAAAGGAACCAGATGTCCCAAGGATGAGGATATTGATATGAAAGGATCTTTAACAAAAGGGGATGAGAACATAGAGGATAAAGGACACAAAAGCTGGAACATATTTCAGAAATATAAAAGGAAGAGGCTGGAATCCTATCCCTGCATGTATTGTAATTACACGAGCAAGAAGAAGAAGTTGCTCGAGCTGCACTTAGCAGAGTCTCATCCGGAATTCAACGGTAAGAAGGACAAAAAGCTAAAATGTGCCGATCGCGAGCTGGTGATGCGTGCCAGAATGGAAATAGACGGAAGAGTTTATTACCACTGCAACGAGTGCGGTAAGAACCTGTACTCGCCGTACACCTTCTCCTGGCACGTACGAATACACACAGGTGAGCGTCCATACACGTGCCACCTGTGTGGCAAGCAGTTTCGCGTGAACCAGGGTCTGGCCAGACATCTGCGAGACACTCACGCGGGCATCAAGAACTTTCCCTGCGACATCTGCGGGCGCATGTTCTCCACGAAACGCAACGTCGAAGACCATACGCGCATCCACACGGGCGAACGACCGTACGTCTGCAATGTCTGTGGCAAGTCATTCAAGCAGAAGGCTTCTCTGTTCGTTCACAATCGTACGCACTCGAACGTGTTCCCTTTCAAGTGCAACCATTGCGAGCACAGCTTCAGGACCAGACCGTCGCTCGCGGTGCACGTGACCAAACACACAGGCGAGAAGCCGCACGCTTGCGACATATGCGGTCGCTGCTTTCGCATCAAGTACGAGCTGAAGCGTCACCGGCTGATTCACTTCGACGAGAAACCGTGGCAGTGCACCGAGTGCAACCTCTCGTTTCGACAGAAACGTTATTTGGTCAATCACAAGAGGAGCAATCATAATGTCACGAAGTAACAAAGCTGTGCTTTTCAGGTATAAACGTGATGATATTCGATGCTAAACACGAGCCAAGTGTTTCGCAAAGCAGTGCAAATACAAGAAGACGTAGTAACGATTCAGGCGGTGATTCAAGTAATCCCATATTGCTGTCTGACATTGATAGTGGCACAACTTACATTGATAGGTCTGTATTATTTTTCTATTGTTATCGTGTAAAGCCGAAAGCCACAGTAATTAGTTAATAAGGCCACTACTATCAATGCCAAGCAGCAATATTGTTTATAATATTTACAAAAACAGGGCTAACGTTGAGCTGTTAACCATCTGTGAACACTGGGAACGTGCTCTAAACGTAATGATTGCAAGAAAATACTTTTCAAACAGAAGGCATCTCTGCACGTTCATAAATCATTTTGTATTTGGAATAATTCCCCCACGAGTACTCCTTGTGCGATCGAAACTTCAGAAGAAAGCATGAGTTAGAAAAACGTACAGCTGTCATAAACGTGGTCATAAGTAACAATGATCAACAGCATTACTTGAAGAACCACGTGGAGAATGTAAATAAGAGCTCGCGTTCGATTGGATGATATCGACATATGTTTATTTTGCAGGTGGAAGACCGCGTCGGACGAGATCGCGCAAGTACCCACGGTTGATAACGAAAACGCGAATGGCGAAGAGATAGAGTACATCCAGTGCACTCAGTGCGACGTCGTCTTCGTAAACATGAAATACTTTATGGATCATATGAACACCGAGCACGAGGCTGAAATGCACTATTGTCAGTACTGCAAGCTCGTGTACAACGGTCAGCAGAAGGACTTCGAGGAGCATATATCCATGCACAGTTCTAACAACGAAGAACCAATATCTGGAAATAAAACGTCGAACCAAACGAAAGATGTAAACATCCTTGATACTGAACAGTTCTCCAGTTATACTTGCAATTTATGCGAGAGAAGCTTCACGAAGAAGTCTGAACTGAAGAAACACATAAACAGACATTCCGACGCGAACAGGGTGCAAAATCCTGACGAAACGGAATTGGTGAACAAAGCGAAGCAGATAATCAACGATCGCGTCTCGTACAAGTGTGACACATGTAAGAAGATCATATTCACGAAACGCGGATTTTTACGCCATATCCGCGTCCATTCCGACAAACGACCCTGCAAATGCGACCTATGCGGTAAATCATATCGGATAGAACAAGACTTAGCCAGACACATAAGGGACGTTCACGAGGGGCTGAAGAAGTACGCCTGCGATATCTGCGGTCGTGCGTTCGCAAACAAAGGCGCGAAAGACGACCATCGAAGGATTCATACCGGCGAACGCCCGTACGCGTGCGAGCACTGCCCAAAGATGTTTCGTACATTGAACTCCATTTACATTCACAATCGTGTGCATACAGACTACAAGCCTCACAAGTGTTCCTACTGTGGCAAACATTTTCGAAGCAGGCAGAGGTTAACCCACCATGAGACTACGCATACCGGGATCAAAGCGTTCGCGTGCGAAATTTGCGGCAAAACCTTTTCGGTTAAGGGCGAGGTCGTGCGACACAGGGCGATACACAACGAGGAGAAACCGTTCGATTGTAAATGCGGCATGAAATTTGGCCAAAAACGGTATTTAAGGAATCATATAAAGCAGCATCATAAAGAGGCGTCTTCTTGGTTGTTGGCGGAACTGTTGGGAAACAATAATTGAAGCGCGAGTCGTTGAATATTGTCGGGTACAATTGTAGACGTATGTCGATTGGGATGAAATTCACAATATGTGACGAATAATGAGACTTTGGGTAAATCTATTTACTTTCGGGACTGTTTGGATAATGAAAGGATCATAGAATTAATTTACCTAAAGTTGCAGTTTATTCTCCCTTTGTATGCTGTGGCCACAATAGGTTTTTCTAAAGAAAATGGTATCGTAAGAGAAATTTCCACAATTTGTGTATAATATACACATTTCCTGATTAGTGACAACAAAATCAAGCATAATGCATACTTTTGTTTATAATAAAAATCTTCACCTACGACGCCATTTTGTTTTAGGCCAGCCTAACGTGTCCAACAATGAACATAATTTTGCCTTAAACAATTTTGTACGATTATGTAGGATAAGCTATGTACAGTTAGGATACGTAAATTTTATTTGTTATATGGTTTTTGTATTGTAAAGAAATATTATACTTTGAAAATTAATACTGATATATTGTATTAAATTCCTATCTTCATTAAACCTATTATGGATTAATCGTACAAAAGTATTAAAAATGCATCCATTAACGTCCATTGTTCAGTTACTGTGATAAAACTTAGGATTATTGTTTAATGTGTATAAAATACAATAATATATGGAGTAAGAAGATTGTAATGAAAAAAAGTCAATTTTGTAAAAATATAAACTGAGTTCTTTTATTTTTCTTGCTCATAGTACATGAATTCTTTTAACCTAATTAGAAATAATAAAAAAAATAACTATAAGCGTACAAAAATAGTGTATGTACTAGCGCAATTTATGAGTATGCAACTTTTGTTTCCTTTTAAGAAACTTCTTTCTTCAAACAACAAAGCACCAGCTTTTTAAACTTTTGTGTCAACAACTGTAACACATTTTAATTGTAATATGATTACTTTTATACATACTGTAATATCTCTTACCTGTTCAAGAGTGTCAGATCCTTCTTTGGTTTCTACAACTTTATCATCATCACTTATAAACAGCTTATTGATATCAATATTTTTCAACAAAGCATCAAAATCTTCTAAAGCTAATTTTTTCAAATCTCTAATGAGCCATGAAGCACTTATACATTGCTTTGACTTTTTCTGCTTATAAAATGAAAAAAACAAAATATTAATATGTCTGCAATAAAATCTGCAAAAATTTTAACAACCATTTACAACTTACAAAATTATTTCTAAGGTTTGCATCTATTAAGCTACGTTTTTTAAGGTATTCAATTCTTCTTCTTTCAGAAAATTTAAACAACCTTCTCTCCGACTTTGTTCCTCCCATTAAACAACGTATGATGTTTCTTGTTTCAGTACTTCTCCAAGGATCATACATTTGTACATTTTCCTTCAACATTAAAAGGTTATTTAAACAATTCTAAAATATTCATGTATCATAACATAGTTAATATTAAATGAAACCTCCTGCCAATCTTGCATTAAAGGCACATGAAGTTTTTTCACTGCTTCCAAAGGCATTGATCCTACCTCATGTACTGACTGAATGTTGTACAAATTCGTGTCTACATTCCCGCTACTCGCACAGTTAAATATATGATGCTAAAATTATAGGTTTCTTATTAATTTCAACATGTATATTTCCTATTCTACAACGGATTAAATAATTAATCTTACAATATTAATATATATATTATTTGTACCTCAATATACTCTTCGTCGATCACATGCAACGCATCGAATGGACATTGTATCTTGGATGAAGAAGAATTCAGCTTAAACTTCAGCAAATGGTACAGCACGCTCTTCCGAATTTGATAAGTTTCTTCGTGCAGGCACGATGATATCGAATTTAATGCCATTATATCAGCTCTGTAAACATATTAAATTACACTGATAAATTATTCGATTTATGTTTATGTTTTAAAAATAAGTTAAAAAACAAAACATTTAGCGCTGGCTATCGGAGCAATACGAACCCACGTGGTTATCCTTCTAACAAGTGGTCTGAAACTCGTCCTTATGCGTATTTTGTATAGGTTTATAGGGCGACATGGTAGAGAGCTTTCTTTTGTTCTTCATTACCATACATTCAAGTTTTTTGCAACGTAGATGAAAATCAGTGAGAAACTAAATATAAAACGACGTTAATTTCTTGCCCTCAACTGTTCGTTTTTCACATACTTTGCGATTTTGATTTTGATTCTGTTTTATTTTAGGTTTTTACGACCAGAAACGATAATTTTTTAAGCGTTTTTATTATGCCTACCGGAATTTTCGTTTCACCGCAGGTTAAAAATATTCTAATTCGAATAATTGGACTAAACGAAAAGGTACGAATATATTAGCATACATAATTCGTTTTTTAGTTTTATAATGCATACAGGATCGTTATTTCTAAATAAGTGGCTTTTATATATGTAAATATTTCTAGATTGAAGCAGCTTATATCCGTAGTCGAAACAACCTTGCACGTGTACGTAATACATCGAAAACTATTTATAAGCGAAACACCGTCACCGTATTATTGCCCGAAATAAGTTGGTCGATGCAAACACTGAAAAAGATGGTGTTATGATTATAAATATCATTGGTATGATTCACTTCATTACAAAAATTTTGTTAATATAACCATTGTCAATATTTTGGCGCGAAGTTATCCATTGCGCGCGAATATTTCAATCGAATACGCCACGAGGTTGGTGTAAATTAAGTACAATTTCAAATAATTAAAAATTTTGTATTACCTGTATAATTTAAAATGAACAGTACATAGTATACTCAAAATAGACGTTTTTAAGTGCAACATTATAATTAAAACAATTTTTTTTTAGGTGGATATTTATGAAAAATGGAGATACAAAGGATATACTGGTATACAGCATTTGTTAATAAATTTTTGGACGGAGAGTTTTGTCTTCGATTTTGTTTGCACATATCTATCGAGGATATAATAATCGACGCGTTGGTAGAGAGGTGGAAACCCAACGAGACGGACTGACAAATATATCAGTGTAAAACCCACGCAGTTCGAAAGCAAGTGGCCGACCGGAGACAACGGAAGAATAGTCATGGAAATTTGCATTGCGAGAACAGCAAGCACGATCGACGTCCACCATTTGTATGTTTTACTTTGAAAAGAATTCCACGTGTTCTTATGACATTTGAAGCTACGGATCATTAACTTACTTGAATCGATACCACGCTACGCATAGTGTTTGAAATAAAACACAGTAACACTTTGACTCTCGAACGACAGAGTCGGCTCTTAAATCTACAGAACGTCTATAAAAGTATTTCGATTAAAGTTAGCAGTATGAATTTAAAAAATCGATACAAAATTTAAAAAGTTAAAACGATATAAAACATAAAATTAAATTTAAATTATTACCATTTCAATAGTTCATCTTCCAAAGGGTAAAAGTTTATAACATTGGTGCTGAACAAATTTTTAAACAAATAAAGAATATATTTTCATTATAATTTTTTTATTTTCAGATGTACAATACGTTATCATGCTAATTATGTGTACGAGCTGAAGTGAAATATGATTTTTGTGAGTGCCGAATTATTCGAAATTGTGTGAGATCAAGGATTACCAACATGCAGCGGGTACTTAGTTTTCCGATGTCTCACGGATTCAGTGAGTCGAGCGAGTTCATAACGAAACGAATGTGCTTTTCGTTTCTGTTCTCCGTCGGTTTCCTTTGTCTGCTGTGCGGTTTCCTGCTTGGACGATTTGCCACGCAAAGGGCCATCGAATTTCGAGCGGAAAGGAAACGACTTGAAACAGCGGGAAACGGACTCGAGAGCTCGGAGTATCTTCAGCATTTGTTGCATGAACAATTGGAAAGGGCTCCACTCGATCCTGATTTTGAAACGTATATCTCTTCTCTTTTAGTTTTTAAACCTTAGTAGTTAAGGATTAATTTTATACAATGGTGAGCACGCTAGTGTTCCCTAGAAAAAATGGCAATATACAGGAATACTAGTAACTTTCTAGAACAAGACAAATACGGGACCTCCTTCCTTTATGTTACCATTTTTTCTAAGGAAGACTAACATGCCCGACACTGTACACTATACGTTTCATGTTTGAATATTTGTATATAAAAATAGGAAATGGGAGCTTTTCAATTTTGACGAAGGTGATGCGCGTCGAGTAAATGAAATTCTGTCGAATTTATCCCTAGTTCATAAGATCATCGAACATCAATCGTATATTGCTGCTATTGCTCGAGGATCTAGAGAACCTGGTAAATTGAATTCTATATAGTAATTTGAAGCTAATTAACGCACGTATTAATTGTTGTATATTTAGACAGGTATGTGATTTTATCGGCTAGCGGTGAAGGTGTAGGTATTGCTTTAGAACTGGCAAAAATTTTGAATCATATTCAAGGAGAACATCAATGGAAACCACGCAGATCTATCATTTTCTGCTTATTCTCAGGATCTTCCAATCCTTGTCTAGAGACCTTGTCTGCTTTCATGTACCACAAAGTTGTGGCTTATGTTGTCATAGATCATCTAGCTTTACAAGGTTTGTATGTTATTGATACATATAAGAAAATCTTTAACTCTTTCTTATATACTTCAATTAAATGCAGGTAAAGGTCCTTTTATTGTTTCTGGATCCGATATAGTACAGTCTGTGGTTCTAGAATCTGCTAATACAGTGAAACAACAGCTATCTTACAATAACCAATTGTTGTTTTTAAACAATATATCTCATAATGTTACAACTTCTCGGCTGAACTTGGATATACCTCATGCAGTATTGTCTTTCATGGTAAATTAATACTCATGTAATTTAGCAACTTTTATTTGTGTATTTGTATTATTGGGATTTTTGTGTCTTTAGAACAACAATGTTACATATACTGAGAATGATCATGAGAGGGAATTACGTAAAATAATTTTAGCACAAGTAGTTGGTCAAACTATCTGGAAGCTATCTGAATCTTTAGTTATGAAATGGAATCCAAGTTATTTCAATAAAACTATTTCTACAGCTGTGGGATCTATAAATAATACCGAATTATTGGAAATTAAAGGTATGGGATATATGTAAAGATATAATTCAATACCCATAACATTAAATAAAATTATATTTTTTAGTAAAAATACAGGAGTCTGTAGTAAAGTTATTAAATAACGTTAAACAATTGAACGAAAAAATTGATGCAGTTGAAAATATCAAGTAAGCAATTTTTGTATGTTATTACATACTTTACAAGAGAATATAAAAAAATGTATCTTTTTCTTATTTTACAGCACACTTGATACCAGAATACTGAATGATCTATTAATGGATCTGGATAAAGCTCTTCTCTGTCCAGATAATAAACTTCACTCCAGAACTAATTGGTCAGAATTTCTTAGACTAAATCATGAGCCTTTTAATGTAATTTCAATATATCTTAAGCAGATAGTAAATTGCTATGATGTTGCTATTCAATTGTTACAAGATCGATAGAAAAAATTTAAAAGTACAAAATATTTATATATAAAACATATATATCTTTTTTAATGACTGTGGTAATGTTAATTAATTACCACTAAAAGTTTACTGCACTCTGATGTTTTTAACGCTTTTATCATTATACTAAGTCTAATATTATTTTTAGGAGTTCCTATTTTTTGTTTGGATATTAACATAAAAATGCACACACACGTTTATGTACATATAACATAGGTACAAAACATGTATTATTTCTGCCTGTGATAAATAAGATGAATTTGAATGTTCTATATCAATGTAAACTACCTATACCATATCTTATTTCCCTTTCAAATTGTGAAGCATCTAGTGTTCCCTCAATAGCTTGGCAGTTTGGATTAAACACAGAATATGCACTCAGTTGTCCTTTTTTCTTTGGTTTGGAGCCAGTGTTTAACCAAATAAATATCAGTGCTGATATAATAAAATATATTGCTCCAAATTCAATTTCAATTGCAAGCACATATAAAGTGACCCACAAGAGGAAGTACAGTAGATATGTTACTGTTGTGACTATTGAACACTGTGATTGCTCTACACTATCATCTGAACAGGTGCTTTCCACATCCTGGACATCCTGCAAGCTTTTAATCTTTAATCATACTAATCTGTTATGTCGAGTTTTCAATAAATATTATTTCAATTTTTTATAGTGAACATATTTTATTGTAATATTATATGAATTAAGATATTTATTCATTTAACCAGCGATGTACAAAAGTCTCTAAATGTTTAAAGAGAATCGTGTACGTCACAAAATAACATAACCTTACCTCGGCATCGCTCGTCGCTACTAACAGCGGAGAGTCTACAGCCGTTTTGCGTCCATTCCACGGTAAGATATTATGTACCGCATTTTTAATGGATTCTGTCATTTCTTCTTTGCGTTTTTGACGTCTGTATGCGTTTAGCTTATCTTTAATACTGATTCCATCCATAACAACATACGGACGTTGACTTTTTTCTGGTTAATCCCGTTAAATGATATGTTTGCGATTTTGATTACAGTTTGCAAAGTTATTGGTTGTTCATTGTATTTATATTGTTTCCTGTTTTTCAATTGGTTAATATTTGTAAAAATTACGATATACAACCGACTCACGTGTAAAATGACCAAAATGAAGTTTGTCCAATGCAAATTTTTGTTGGTCAAACATCCGCGTGTATATGTTATAATAAAAATACTTAATGATTTTACAAATTAAACTGTGGCGATAATGAAAGAAATTAGAGACATAATAAGAAATGATACTTCGATTGACTTGAATAGATATGATCAGTTAACCTCAGTAATTGATTTTGGAGTCTCCTTTGCCATTTCTGGCCTGTTGGCAATGGTGTTTAAAACTATACTCGCACCGTTAGAAAGAATTAAATTAATTCTACAAACGCAAACGAGTAGTCGACAAATAGGAACAGAAAACAGAATGGCTTATACTGGTTTCTTTAACGCGGTAGCCAGAATACCCCGGGAACAAGGATTTCTATCTTTGTGGCGCGGTAACATGCTTAATATATGCCGATATTTTCCGACGCAAGCTATCAATTTTTCTGTCTACGATTTATACTATGATGCTTTTGAAAAAGTATGTTCTAAAGCTATTTGATCAAATTCGTTTATACATTTTGTTAATTGTGTTCAAGTATTTGTACGTACATGTCACATGACTCGCATGCAGCATAGGTTTCCCTGTAGTGCCATTTTCCCTAAAGATGCCTATGGTGCTTGCGAGTGTACACAATTGGAATTGAACATCGAACAGTAATTACACAGATCATTCAACCGAAGACGGATCGTGGTAAAAATCTAATTCCGTTTCTGTCGGGAGGTGCTGTTGGCGTGACAGCCTATGTAATCCTCTTCCCCTTCAGTCTCTGTAATACCCGGATATCTATAGATGTCGGCGATGACAAGAAGGTCAAACGAGAATTTGAAAATTTAAGGGACTGCGTGACTAAAATTTATAAAAGTGATGGATTGAAAGGATTCTACCAAGGGATATCCCTCTTGACTGTTGGAATTTTTATATACAGGTTTAAAACAATTTAATTACGATTTCAAAATATAATTTGTATTTTCATTGTGTTGTGTCCGTCGAGTACAGACAGTTTCAAAAGATATTTATAAAAGCAAACGATATTTGTGATACAGTAGAAACTAGATCATCGATTTTAAATAAATTTTATAGGTCAGCTTACTTCGGTATCTATTCAATGACCAAACGAATGTATTTGAATATGCATGAGTCAGATTCGACGAACCGGCGAGTACAGACACCGTTATTAGTGTCTTTGGCGCTCGCTCAATTGTCTTCTTTTACTGGAACAATGATTGCCTATCCTTTGGACACCATAGGTAGACAAAAAATGCTTTGGAGTGGACGTGGAGCGCAGAATTACGTGACAACGAGACAAGTGGTCGGTAAAGTCATCAAAATTTTAACACTGGAACTACCAAACATTTATCAATTAGATATTTTTATCTTTACCGTGATAATTGTCTAGTATTATAACAAATGGTAGGGGTATCTTTCCCCACGGCGCCATTTTCCCTAGAAAAGATTATCATGCTTGATGTTGTACAGATGACGGTAGTTCTAGCATTAATTAATAGGAATTCTAATCTCTATTTGTTGAACTTATCCACGTTGTGTTACTGTAGATCAGTAGGATTATACAGAAAGACGGTCCCATCGGTTTTTACAGAGGGGTTTTCGCTAGTTTATTAACAACCATATGCGGATCCTGCGTTCTTGTCTCGTATGATATAGTTAAAGGATACTACGATAGATTCCAGAAATCGAAGGTATATAATGCTTCAAATATATCGTTAAATTATATGCATTCGATGTGTTAAAATTATATTTGTTGAAAGGCTGTCTCTGACACTCCAAGACCATTAAGAAAGGTAGATGATCGGTGAACATAAACACACTACAAAACACGCCACTGTTCATATATGTGGGCCACGTACTGATTATCGAGAAAGCAGTTCACTTGTATAGTTGAATTGTATACATATATAAAAAGTACTGCACATCTTTTATGAAACGAAGCTTGTTTATTGTTTTTATATAATGCTGTTGCATTTCAGGTTTCACGGTCTAAATCGTTTTATTCTAATCGTATATATACGTCCTTCAATAATAAACGATCAAGTAAAAAGAATTATTACAAGATAATGAGTTAGAAATATAATATTTAATATTCCTTAAGTTATTTCTAAATTAAGAATACAATATCTAATATACTTCTAAAGTTACTTATTTATAAGTTAATTTTAAGTTTCTAAAAGTATATTAATAAAAAATTTGGTAAATTGGTAAATTAAACTACATAAATATTCGACATTTTAAACAACTTTCTCTTCAATCTGCTCGGTTAAATACTTTCTGTCGTTGGTTTTTCTTCACGTTTTCTCTCATTTGTTTTTCCTCATGCTTTCCCAGGACAGTCCTCAGGCCCTTGAGTTTGAATTAGAGATAATACCGAAACGTCTTGGACATCTTACACATCCGATAGCCATCGGTTGGTTCGCGACATTCGTACGCCGTAAGACCGGAAATGACATCTTTAACGGAGTTTGTGCGGAGAATAAGTTCAACGGAGAAATGCATAGATTTTCTCATAGAGAAGGACATTTTTAAGAACACTTTGCAATGTCCACGATGTGAAAAGCAGTTAACGCTCAATTACGAAACTCTACTATTTCGCTGTTACAATTCTTACTACGGTATAAACAAGAAGAGGAAGAAAATAAAGGTGCGATGTAGCTTTGTACAGTCTGTTAGAAAAGGAACATGGTTTCAGAACGTTCGTCTTCCGTTACTGACAGCTATTACGTTTATTGCGGAATGGTTGTGGCTTTCACCACCACGATACGGATTCATTACGGATGACTTACGTATTGCATCGCACACCTTCGTCGACTGGAGTAGATTTTGTAGAGAGGTCAGATTTCAGCTATTACATAGCCGCTTTTTAGGGGAGACACACCGTGGTTTAATCAAAATTTTAATGTCCTAGGTTTGTATAAGATGGTGTAAGGAAAATTCCACGCAAGTAGGAGGACCTGATAAAGTCGTAGAGATCGACGAGGCGAAATTTGGAACCGGTAGATACAACTGTGGACACCTTGTACAGGGGAAATGGATTTTCGGTGGTTACGAGCGAGATTCCAAAAAGATCTTCATCGTATCCGTAGAAGATAGAAAAGCGGAGACATTGTTAAATATCATAAAAAGCTGGATACTACCAGGGACAACCGTCATGTCCGAATGTTGGAAGACGTACAATTGTTATAACAACGAGGGCTATAAAGAATTGACGGAAAACAATTCCTATAAATTTGTCGATCCAGATACTAGTAATTGATTTTCATTATATTATCGTCAAACTGTTTACAAAGTACTGATGTATTCCATTGTTGCTTCTGCCTAGGTGTCCACACACAGTTCATTGAACGAATGTGGAGCGATATACGTCAAAATACTTCCAGATACGCGAATACGGAAGAGGACTTAGTGTTATACTTCGGCGAATACCTTTTTAAAAGGACTTACTCGCGACCTGAAAGAATCGACGCTTTCTTCAGCGAAATCGCTAAGTTCGAAACCGTACCTTTGGAAAGTGACAGCGGCCCTAGTACGTCGTCGTAATAATTCACACGTGTACATGCAAGCACATGAAGTGCAAACAAAATCTATCAACAACCACCTCGTGATGCACATCTGTTAATACTAACGTTGGCGGTATTATTTTCTTTCTCAAGATCATTAACTGGCATTTTATTTATTATCATTTCTCCCATTATACATTTAGGTTAACTTAGAATAATATCCTGGCTGTTTATGTTTACCCATTATTATATATGGTTGTCAGCCGCTGTGCTAGTATTTATAGAAACAGTGGGTGAGCGATGGTCGCATGCTGATACGTACATTGGCGAGCATCGTAGGCTTTTCTAGGGGAAATGGTGATACAAGAATGATATAGTCTTGTGCTTGAGTCTCCTCTTTGAAATGAATACCGACACAGGTACGTACATAATACATAGAGAAATTTTTTTCTAATGACACCATATTCCCTAGGGAAGCTTGTGATGCCCGTTGGTGTACATTGCCAAGAACGTATGCGCGTAGGTGCAACTCGCTGTAGCATGACTGTTCTTTCGCGAATATCTCGGAAACTAATAGAGTCCGACGTTTTTATGAGAAGAAATAGTTGTTCAGGATGTCGAACTTTACAACATACAGAAAAATCACCAAAATCTGTGAGGGAGTAGCCAATTTACAAATTCGTCAAACGTATACTATTTCTAGTCGAAGAGAAAGGGTTAACGCACACTCACGTAAGAAACGTTCTAATACAAACTCTCACAAACAACGATCGGGTTAAGGATCGCTAAGAAATTCGCGAAAAGTGAAATTTATGCAACTGGTCTATATTTTATGTCGTGTTGCTTAAGTACACATTCCTCTAATTTGCCCTCGGTACTCTCCTCTTTGAACTCATTGCCTACTTTTTGTGCTTTTTGTACAAAACAATAACCAAACGTTGTAAATAGAATCAATACTATATTTTCAATAAATAATAGAAACACAGAGTTGTAAAAGGGGAACTTGAAAGTTTCAAATTTAGCTTCTTACATCAGTTCGATGCTTCTTGAAACGTTGTCGCACTGCTTGAACAGTTCGCGAACGTTAGAGCACGTCGCACGATGGAATCTAATATAACGGATCTGACCTTTGTGCTCTAGCGATCCTCCGAAGCTTCTGGCCGTGAAACGTTCGCCTATGCCTTGACGTAACCGGCCCCTGACTATTGTCTATCCGCGTACACGCTGCTTTGGAAATCACGAGCGTCTATCGTCAGCCGGACTGTCAGCGAAAGAAATTGCACAACATTTAAATCACTCGTAATAGAGAAGCCGTCGCGATAACATTTGCCCGAGCTGGCACGTGGACCAGCCAACATGTCGAAGACACCTGCGAACGTGTTTCACAACGGAAACCATGAGCAGAACAACAAGGGAGCAGGAATGGAACATTTGAGGAATCATAGTTCCGGTCGTTTGGTTTCTGAAAGTATTCCCGATGGTCGCGTGCTGGTGCTTTACACTGGAGGCACGATTGGAATGATCAGGAACGAGGATGGAGGTATCGTAAGACGTTCTAATGTATCGGTGCTTAACATTTATTACACTGTCTTTCCGTGTTATATCGTTCTGTTGCATCATTGATAGCTTATGTGGTATTCAACGCGTTTGATACTTTAAATGTTGATACTTACCTTTATTATTACAGTGCTCGTACCAAAGGCGAACGCTTTCGTGAAGCGGTTACGCAACTATTCCCACATGCACGATAGAGAGTACGCCGATGAACGATTCGGATCTATGGGACCACTAGTACTTCCGTAAGTTCAGGTACCATCCGATCTGGGCGCTTGGATGTCGTGAGGGATCAACCTTTTTGCAGTATATGCGTCATCAAGTCATTATCACTGATGAAAGCTATAAAAAATCTACTAAATTAGTAGCTGGGTGCTAGTTGCATCATATTAACTCAACTTATTACGGGTCAATAAGTTATCCGTGGGTATTTTGTCATTAGAATCTAATTACTATTCAAATAGCTAACCCTCTATGTAAACTCAACAACATCCAATGTTTACAGTAGATATTCTTATCTTTGTTGTTTGAAAATTTCATTTGAAGGGTTAACTAAACCTTCAAGAAAGCTTTGTATGTGAAATTATCTTCTGTTTGGGAGAATTGTTATTTCTGGGGTTCCCTGTAATCGATCCAGTTGCTAAAATTCTAAGTTGGGTTTGTGATGGGCTGTAAAGGGTTAATACTTCAGATGGTACAACCAGAAGCGTCGATACGTCAACAAACTAATATCTTGTTTTTATTTATTTAAAGAATGACCTACGGAGATAGCCGTCGCGTGGTGTACAGCGTGTTGGAGTATTCGCCGCTTTGCGACTCGAGTAATATGACAATGGATGATTGGATTCGTATCGCTAACGACATCAAGGTAATAATGGCCATTTTCCACTATGCACGCTATTGGCAAATGTGTATTGTAATCAGCCGCACATATATATGAAACTCTCACCTAGGAACTGTATGCAAATGCACAAGGAATAGGTGGATGTATGTAAATGGAGTTAGAAAATTACAGATATTTGTATTCCTGCCAATGAAAATTTTATACAGGGTGATTCAATTTCTTCCTAACAGCTAGTTGTCAAGAATTCATAGCGCTGTTATTTAAATTTAACCTTTAAGGACCATGGTCAGGTCAGCAGTGAAATCTATAATTTTTCTATTCAGAAAAGTGGATAGTGGTTTTTTTATGTAAGGAAAAAGGCACAGGGTTAATGTTAGCCCTGCTATGTCCATTATTATTTCTGCCACAGCACAATTTGTATTTTTTTTCTAGCAATCCTATGAACATTTCGACGGCTTCGTGGTCCTGCATGGGACGGACACGTTGTGTTACACGGCGTCCGCCTTGTCCTTCATGCTCGAGTCTCTGGGGAAGATAGTGATTCTAACCGGCTCTCAGATGCCGATTTTCGAAACGAGAAGCGACGGTCTGGAAAACTTCCTGTCGTCTCTGGTAATAGCCGCGAATTACAACATACCGGAGGTGTGTGTATTCTTCGGGACGAATCTGATGCGGGGGAATCGCACCTGCAAAGTGTCGGCGACGTCGTTCGAGGCGTTCGATTCGCCGAATTTCCCTCCTCTGGCGAAAGCTAACATTAAGGTAGAAGGTTAGCAGTTTGACCCAATTACAGGAACACGGATTCGTTTAGTCGATAGCAATTGAACTTAGGCCATTTTGGTTTTGTTATATGTATACATTGTTTTACAACGTGTGTGACCTATTCTAAAGATACTCATCAAGGCCCCAGCTTGAACTTGACGCTTAAAAGTCATCGTTGTAAAACGCGTTTTAATTTGCAGTGGACTATCGCGCGATATTTCGCTCGTGCACCCTGGAGAAGTTCTACGTGCACGCGTCCTTGAACAGAAACGTCGGCCTGCTCCGCATATTCCCCAGCATAACGACGGACCTGGTGAAGGCTTTTCTGCAACCATCGATCGAGGGTGTCGTCTTACAGTCGTACGGGGTAGGGAACGTACCGACGAACCGGGAGGATATAATTAAAGAACTGCGCGCGGCCACGAAACGCGGTATAATCATTGTCAATATCACGCAATGCTCGACCGGTTGTGTTTCGGGCACGTACGAGCCTGGAAAATTACTGGAGGAAGCTGGTACATGAAACTAGATACTCAGGGTAAACGAACCAATTGCTGGCACTTTAAATCACCACGCTATATTTGGTACATTAAGAGTCTCAAATGGTTCTTTTACCCTATTATCAAACGCTCTTACGAATATTCCAAGAATAACAATGGAACGTTTTTCGTATAGGTGTAATATCCGGTTTCGACATGACACCGGAGGCAGCACTGACTAAACTCGCCTACGTCCTATCAAAAAAAGAATGGGACATAGAAACCAAGCGTCTGATGATGCAGACGAATCTGCGTGGGGAGTTGACCGCTGGACGACCTCCAACTCTTCAGGATCTGGATCTAGTCGAGGCGGTTGCCAGGTCTTTGAGGCTCTCCTCTACCGCAGAGCTTCAAGAATTAGGCTCCATATTATTCCCAGCGATGTTGAACACCGCTGTCCTTAGTCGTGATACCGTGAAACTTGAAGCGTTAAAGGATTATGTGAGTAGAGTATCATGGCGTTGCGTATTAAATCTGTAGTTCTTTTTCTGTATTTTCTCAGGGTGCAGATATCTCGCAGCGAAACGCAGACGGTCGTACAGCACTGCACATTGCCTGCTGCGAGGGTGACTTGACGGTGGTGCGTTGTTTGTTGCGAATGGGTGCGAATGTGCACATCAAGGATCGATTTGATCGTACACCGCTCACAGACGCTATAGAGTACGATCATCATGAGGTAAAACGTTTTCTTATCAACTTCACAATATACTAACCTTACCTTAAAAACCAATTGATTCTAGAAAACTAGCGTATCATATTCCATACGTTGAAACTAATCATTCTGTTGGATTGCTGATTTATTATAAAGGAACGCTTGTAAAAGGACATTAAACCTAATCTAACCGAAGGTTCAAGCGGGAAAACGAAATCGCACGCGTAATATGTCGTATAACGCGATAAAACATTTTATTCAATTTCCTGTTCCAATTGTCCAGGTCATTAAGGTGTTGATGCAGTGCGGTGCTCACTTGCACGGAAGCTCGTACTTGATAGGAGAAAAGATGTGCGCGGCGGCCGCCGTCGGAAACGTGAAACGTCTCCAGTCGTATCATCTCGCCAACGCAGATCTGTCGCAGAAGGATTTCTCCGAAAGAACACCGTTGCATTTCGCCGCGTTGCACAACAAAGTGCAAGCGATCAAATTCTTGCTGGAGCACGGTGCAGAGGTGGACCGTTACGACAAGATAAATCAATCTCCGTACGACTTAGCTGTAACAGTAAATTCCGTCGAGGCGATTTCGTTGCTGTCGCCCGATTCATCGAAGACGATGAGATGAAAGCGAAACGATCGCATGTCTGGTTGAACGAGACACGCGAGAGAACGCATCGATGTGAAAACAAAACGCGCCTGGTGCAAAAGTATGAAAATGTCTTTTCTA
Source organism: Anthidium xuezhongi (assembly GCA_022405125.1). Taxonomy (NCBI): domain Eukaryota; kingdom Metazoa; phylum Arthropoda; class Insecta; order Hymenoptera; family Megachilidae; genus Anthidium; species Anthidium xuezhongi. The sequence goes on from CM039640.1 coordinate 8,114,221, forward strand.
GAAATGGGTTTACAAATTCAATTCTACAGGGTGCCCCAGAACTCCTGTAGGAGCCGGAAATGGAGGGTAGCTGAGACTATTCTGAACAACAATTTCCTTTGCAAAAATATCAGATGGGGCTTCGTTTTTGAATTATTAAGCAAAAACACTGACCAATCAGTACCGTCAGTGTAGCGTCGAGCCTAGTCGCCCCGGGACAAGCGCCTCGGTAGAACAAGAAGCGTTAAGTCCTGGGATCATTTAATTTGAATAGTAGAAAGATAAAACATTGTATTATTATAAAATAATGAATTTAATATCGTTCAAGCTTTATTTTTCAATTGTTTTAAAGAGCAACTGAGGACGGTACATGGGGTGTTACCGACGAAATTAGCGAAACAGAAAATTGTGTTTTTTCGAAAACCAGGCCACTTTTCGGATAAACTAAAGTTATAGAGACATTTATAACAACAAAATATTTTATGTAATGGTGTTAAAAAGCCGATTTTTAATAAAATAATTTTTACCGACTTTTTGTTTTTACTCCTGGCGCCACCTTCGAACAAAGTGCTGAAACTACTCAATAATTACCGACTGAGAATTCCGAAACATCGTTAAAAATGGCGGGCTTTTCAAAATGAGTAATGTACTATTTTGATATTTCTTAATTAAATTCCTTATAAAGGTTTATTTATTCAATTCCTACTTGATTATGAGACTAGGAGAACTCGTGTATAATTTCTGATAGTTTAGATAAACGAAAAACCTTCATTTAAGAACTACAGAAGTGATTTTTGAGCACTTATAATAGTAGCAGAGTATTCCCCAAAGTTATTAATTTTTTACAGCTTAAAAAACATCTTAAATTAATAAAATGCTGTACACAATCGTACTGAAAGCACTGAAAATGATAAAATTAGAACGATATCCATGTTAATAGCTTTAAATCGTTTATTATACAACTTTAAAAGTTATATTAATGAAGAAAAGACATAAATGAAGGTTTTTCTCTTATTGAAACAATCAGAAATTATACACCAGTTCTTCTAGTTTAATAATTAAAGCAGAAGTTTAATTAATAAACCTTTATAAGGAATTTAATTAAGAAATATCAAAATAGTACATTACTCATTTTGAAAAGCCCGCCATTTTTAACGATGTTTCGGAATTCTCAGTCGGTAATTATTGAGTAGTTTCAGCACTTTGTTCGAAGGTGGCGCCAGGAGTAAAAATAAAAAGTCGGTAAAAATTATTTTATTAAAAATCGGCTTTTTAACACCATTACATAAAATATTTTGTTGTTATAAATGTCTCTATAACTTTAGTTTATCCGAAAAGTGGCCTGGTTTTTGAAAAAACACAATTTTCTGTTTCGCTAATTTCGTCGGTAACACCCCATGTACCGTCCTCAGTTGCTCTTTAAAACAATTGAAAAATAAAGCTTGAACGATATTAAATTCATTATTTTATAATAATACAATGTTTTATCTTTCTACTATTCAAATTAGATGATCCCAGGACTTAACGCTTCTTGTTCTACCGAGGCGCTTGTCCCGGGGCGACTAGGCTCGACGCTACACTGACGGTACTGATTGGTCAGTGTTTTTGCTTAATAATTCAAAAACGAAGCCCCATCCGATATTTTTGCAAAGGAAATTGTTGTTCAGAATAGTCTCAGCTACCCTCCATTTCCGGCTCCTACAGGAGTTCTGGGACACCCTATATATTTATTACGCTTTCTTTTCGTTTCTTCCCCGGATTGTTTTAACATTTAATAGAAGAATATCCTTCTTTTGGTTACTTGAACGCGCTGAGCGATTGTCCTTGCATCGTATCCGAACGTTCTAGTCCGGGTGTCGCGGTAACGACATTTTATTTTCATATTTTATAATGGCAGCGTCAGTTAAACGTCCCAGACAAAAGCGAAAGTCTTAAAGTGGTCGCGATTACGCTTGAATTTCGCTGTCGCGCACGCGATATTGTTTCACACCGCGCGAGCTAGGATAATAAGGTATTTCCTCGAGCAGCGGCTACGCCTGTGGTGTGAAACAAAGGAATTTACTGCTTTCGTAAAAAAGAAATATTCTTGTATTTGTACGGTACAAAAGATACAACAAATTATGTACGGGTCACACTATGCCTAATTCGTTCATTACAGTTTTCAACAGTTTAGCCGTTAACAAGCAGTCCTTGTAAACGTGTGCGCAATCGTGGTTCCTCTTTTGACCCATTGCTATAGCTTCTTCGATGATGGTGCCGTTTGTGAAATCTTTGAACCATTTGTAACTATTTTTTTTTATAATCGATTAAAAGATTAGGATTTTTTCAATTGATTGTTCATTCTGTACTTGAGGGCTAGGCTAGTCCAGGTCTATTTTTCTACTTTTCTTCTTTAAACGAAAACTTGTTTTGTTGAAAATTAATTAAAATAGACTTGGACTTGTCCGGTTCTTAAATACAGAATTTCTTTTTTATATGATGTTACCTTGATAGACCGTCGATTATTTTATCCGTACTCGTAGGGTTCTCCGAATGCGTAGCCAGTGAAACAACGGAGCAAACGATTTGTTGCATACAAGGGATCACATAATTGTTACCCAAAATCATTTCATTGATGACGCTACCCATCTCCAACCACTGCATACTGTCCTCAGAGCCTGTGTGCATAAGATTGAAAAGTAAAAATGTATTTGTAAAGTAGTCGAAGCAATTACTCACGGTAGTGATGGTGCGAATGCGTTTTCGAAAATAATGGTGTAATGACGCTGAGCAGGGTAGCTGTCAGCCCGACTATCCCAAGGGGTTTTGTGTTGACGTTAAGCAGGGGAGGAATTTCTCCGTGTTCGCTTATTTTGTGATCGAATGGTATTGAAATGAAGGGTATTGTCACGGCCCAATCGATCTAGAACGATGAATAAATAGAACAGATGTTAAAAAATCTCATATATGCTCCATTGTTTCAACTTACACGGAGCTTCTCTTTATCTTCATTGAAAGTAATCAATCCACCGCCTGGATGGCTTCCGTATCCTTTACCCTGGGCTCTGGAAAGTCTCGGTTTTTTATCATTATCAGGATCCGTAGTCTCAGAGAAATACAGTGTAGACAGTATTATTAAAATGATAATATTTATTGTTAACTTCTTCATGATTTATCTCTATAAAGAAATTATAATTATTTAAGCTTTAAAACCTGTGACTTCCATGGCTGGTTAAATAATATTAATACTATTATTAATATTATTTTAATTTTCATACCCCAAGAATGTCCACGGTCTTTAGCTTTGTCAGTGGATTAAGATCGTTAGTGATACACTTTGGAGATGATCCGACTAATCGTAGCGAGCACAAAAGCACGTGTGAGGAATCGTTGATCATTGCATGCAGTTTTTGTACAGGGCACAGCCCACCCTCGTCGACTAGAAAATTCTGTTTTCACGAGCGGAATTAACGAACCCAAAAGAAACTTCTGGTTCAATTATCGTCGGGAAATGAGCGTCACTCTTACGTCTTTCGTCGTCACGGGTGAAAATTTTTGCCCGCCCCGTGTTTCGTCGAATTTTTGCATCTTTCACAATTGTATTATCTCCTCTGTTCTCCGTTGAGTTAATTCAGAATGATTGTAAACACTCTGTAAAAAGACTGTAATACTTTGATAGCTCTTTTTTTATTTAAATTCAAATTAATTATACATATTTTGTCTAATTTTTCAAGCATAATCCTATTGTATCGAAGCTACAATTCTATAACACAAGCCATCAAAGTATTGATAAAGCATTAGAAATGCGTTTGTGATATAATATTGGAGGAATAGTAGGAAAATGTAACGCGATGAGAGACACTGTAAGGACGTCTTTTAATTTTTGTGTGCATTCATATGCGAGGTTTGTTATTGCATGCATACGAGGCCACAACTTTCGTGAATTTTCTGGAGCAACCTCCAGAACGAATTCCTTGTCTGAAATTCAGTCAGAGAAAAATCCAAACTCGCAAAACAAAGCTTCATGAAGTTTCTACGTTTAAAACGAATGCAAAACAAATCTAACTTTATTTTTATATTCTTGTATATTTTGCGTCCTCGTTAAGTGATTGGTTTAGCGCGATTATGTTATTTTACAAAGAATAATTTTTCTAACGTTTAAATTGAATGCTTCAAATATCTGACAGATATTATTAATTTTGTAAGTTAATAAGTAGACAGTTTAAATTAGAGAACGAAACAATTGTAATTATAATAATTATAATATTCAACCCTTTACGGACAACAAAAGTTGTTACTTTTCACATTTATAATATTATAATATCCATCTGTGTGTGATTTGTCCGCAAAGGGTTGAATAGATCTTGCGAAAAATTTGTTAAAAACCCGAAATGTTATTGTGAAATATGCAAAGGAAGAAAAGAAGAGGTTTCGTCGAGTTAAGCAGATGCTTGCCTGCACAACAACAATACCCATCGCGGGTCATTCATGGCGACAGTTTAACGTCCTCCTGCTACCTCAGGAGAGACGAGACCGGTCACGCACCCATGGATCTCGTACCCATGAAAATCTAACAATGAAAGCGAAACCACCGGCATCCAATTATTTGTCCATGGTTTGTCATGTCGTGACGATCGAGGGAGTAGGTGCACCGGTATATATGTCAGAAACCATGTTGTTCTTGTTCAGTTTCTTTAAAACCGATCCACAACACACGCCCCTTAAAAACGTCTTCTTTTATCACACGTTCATTCAAGGTACGTTTTCTTATACTTTAAGACATCTGTTTTATTGATTGTAGTTCATTTTTGATATTCATTTTTACAGATGTTCCATTCCCGAGGCGCCATTTTGGTCCTGGTTTTATCAGCGGTGGTTGTTAAAGGTGGTCCAAAGTTCGACGATGGAGGGTAAGAAAAGTCTTCAAGTTTGCTTATCAAGATCACTAGAAACTTAGAAACTTAAAAATTAAATTTTTATGTTAATAATACTACTTGGTTTGAGTTAGTTATTAACAATTTTTAAAATTTATTTTTTCTCTTCAGTATCGATTCCTGATGATCTTTTTTACAAAGCAAATTTCAAGTATTGATTCTCTTTCGCAGGTTTGTACCGAGTTCGATGGTTTATTTAGAGAAGAACGCAAAGTCGCAGGACCAAATAGCCATGCCTTCTCAAACGGAGCCGCGAAGCGAAACGCCGACGAAACGGGGTGACACGGAATCCAACGATATCGCGGATCGTAGCCAGGATGCTCGGTTTAGTTTCACGAACCTTGGTACCACAGGAAGTGTACGTCGCCTTCTTTTCCTAATTGAGTTTCGTCCAATATTTCTCATTTGCATTTACAAGTTAGCAAACTTGTAAATTAATATTTCAATGAGTAAATGATTAGTCTTATTGAAGATTTAATGGAATGAAAATTGACACAGGGCTATGGAGTATCGACTTACGCACCAACAAAGATAGACTTGGGAGGACTGTTGTTGGGCGCCATTATAGGGATAGGTTCCATCCTCATCATTCCTAAACTGCTCTACATTCTTTCTGGAACCTATGGTCATTATGCTAGAAGTAAGTTCTTTTCATTTAAAAGACTATTGTAACTTAAAATGAAAGTTGGATTTCTTAATTGTCTAATTGTATTACAACACAATCATGTTGTAGAAGCATCATATTATGCAAACACTACTTGTGCGGTTAATTTCCAGGCGAGGAATCCGGCGTCACTCAAATGATGACCAAATTGGACGACGTGTTAGCGCGTCACGGGATCGACACCACTTCCTGCATGCAACGAGCCGTGTGCACGTACTCGCAACAGGCTGCATCGTCGGTCAAGGAAGGAAACAAATTGAACGACAACGAAAAAGTGTCGTCCTTCGATCGCATGATCGACACCATCACGACCAATCAGATCTTCCGTACCGCCATGGAAGGAACCGCGATACAGGAAGCTATAGAAGCAGGAAGAACCGGTCGAAGTTGTTCGCGTACTTATCCTCATTGTGGATTCTCCATGGAGACTATACTATCTCTGTTCTCGAATGTAATTTCAACAGTTTCTGCGATCAACACTGGGATCACGGGTCCCACAGGTCCCACGGGTCCTACAGGAACTGCTGGAACCTTGTAACTCTTAGAAACTATTATTTTAAGTCCCTGGACGGCGGATTGCTAAGACAGCAACAATTTGTCTCATTTGTTTTCAAGCGTTTCAATTTATTTTCCTTTAACCCTTGAATACCATAATTCAGAAACTAAAAATGTACTCTGTACTTCCACAGACCATGGTATTTAAGGGTTAAACGTCACAGAAGCAAGCATTAGGTCGTTCCATAAGTTGGTGTTGCTTTCCTCAACGGAATATCGAAATAGTTGCGGGCAACTCGTCGACGAATTAAACTATACGGATGTACAATGATTGTTCTTGTATCATTTATTTCTGTTTCACATCTTACACACGTGCGAACCAAGAAAAGTGAAATTGCGCCTTTACTCTGTGCACTTTGGCGTGTAACGAGACAACTTTCGTTCGTCGCGAACGCTTTGTCTTTCGCACGATCTCTGGTGCAAGGTAAACGGGCATAACAATCTCTGCTATCTCGTTGTTTTGTTGTTCGAAGAAGGCAGACACGATCTACGATTCTGTGTACCCTAATCACTTACAAATATATAATTCTCTTTTCTGTTTCTTTAACCCTTTCGCTACCAAATTGTCAGATAATTTACTCTATCTATTGCGTCATGCGTTAATCGTCAATAAATTGATCGAGCATTATCAATAATTTTCTGTCGGATGTAAAATCAATTTAACTTTGATTCTCTACTCTGTTTTACTTTCATTTATCACATTCAGATATTATGCAATAGTAACATCCAGGACGATAAATATAAGTGACAGTGAAAGGGTTAAAAAACGATTCGCGTGCGAGGTTTTCATTCCTAAGTTAAAAGTGAAACGAATTGTCTAAAATTGATATCGCCGTTTGAGACGCTCAAATTGAAGTCTAAGCTCCAGAAAATAGTGAATTCTTGAATCTTTGGATAAATTGTAAAGCCATTATGTTACATCGTTAAAATGCGATTTTCCTTTTCACAGAAAAAATATTCAATATCTCTTGCTATTATATCTTAACAGATGTATTTGAAAGATTGTTTGGTCCTTAGCTAGCGTTCAAATTTCTTGTATTAGATGCACCGTGAACAACAATAACTCGAATAAATGCAAGCAATTAAAACTTCATTGCAAAATTCTGTTCAGATGCTGTTGTGTCTTAAGTAACCCCTCAAGAACTGCTAAACATTAGGTTATAATTTCAAATATTTTCGTAATTAGCTTCCTAATCTCTCTCATATTATGTTTCAGTAACGTAACATTATAAATATCCAATAAACGTGTAAGTTTATGGAAATGGATCTTAAGGGGTTAACACAATAATGCAGCTTTCGTGCTAGCTAATCGAGCTCTATCTCGAATTAGTTAATACTGATTCGTATTGCTTTATCGATGCATTCACTTGGTAAAACTCCGTCCTATTTTATAAACACCGTTCGTCCTTTACAAGAATAAGATTCTCTGATTAATTACAATGTACAGTCTACGAGCACCATTTGCTGTGAACATCTTCTCCTAAAATAAATAACGCGATTCCAACGACTTTCACTATGGAGGCACGTCAATAGTTTTTTATATAACGATCATTTCATGTACTGTCGCTTTGGTAAAAGTAATATGACACCTACGGCGACACACACGTGCCACAGGCTGTGAACGATGTAGTAATTCTTTCGCGTTTGCAGGAACGCGTAGCAGACCAGGCCAAGGGAGACCAGCAGGAGACCAGCCGGAAAATAAATGCTTCTGTGAACAAAAACATGTTTCCTGTTACATAATGTACACACTAATTAGCTAACAGCATTAATTCTTTAAATGGTACAAACGTGATTTCACACTTTACCCCTTAGGAAAGAAGGTATACCAGTAAAAGTAGTCATGGAGTAAAATACTCTTAATCCACTAACAGACCCAGGACAAAATTGCACTTTTAACCCTCCAAGGAACCATCCTTACCTATAAGGACGCAATGGATAACGAACAGTGCCCCTCCTCTTGCACCTTATACCCCAAGACAGTCCAATCAAAGCGGAACCGCTTACGGCCGGCAGAAGGAACACCCAGAGTGCCGTCCGGTCCATCTCTGCGCTCATAGCCAGGACAACAGCGCCCGTTATCTGACAGAAGGCGGTCAGCTTGGGGCCGAACGACGCCATCGCCACTAGCGTCACCCAGATGGACAGCAGGGCGTTGAAGAAGTCGCAGAACTGCAGCACGCTCAGCCTCATGATGCACACGCTGTACACGTCCTCGCCAGCCTCGCAGGCGTGGTAGAACGTGGAGAAGAACATCACGGCAGCGTACACAATCGCCTCCGTGAAGTACTCTCTGCGTACCGCGACGTAGATGGAGCCGATGAACGCCAGGTTGCTGAAGGTCAGCAACACCACGCGGACGATGATGTCGCTGTTGCTGAGCACGTAGGTGTCGTCCGCGCAGTCGAAGCCTCGATAAGCACCGGAACAGTGGCACGCGGCGAACACAAAACCGCCGCTCATGTAGTGCATGCACTTCCCTCGCGAGTTGCAGCGACCCTCGATGCACGGCGACGAGGAGACACGACTCTCCAGTCTGGCGTCGCAGGGGCTCATGCAGTCGCAGTCCTCGCAGACGGTCTCGTTCTGGCAGGTCGCGATGCAGTGGCAATTCTCCTCCAGGCAGAACGCTCTCAGGCTCACGTGCCAGATACCTGGCTCCGGGAACGGGACGTGGAGGGTGGCTGGCCCCGTCGAGGTCACGTAGATGTCGGCCGCGGTCGTGTTTCCTATGCGGGCGCAGCCGCCACCGGCAGTGATGTTCGAGTAGTAACCTAATGAAATACAGGCGGCCACAACGACGTTCTTCTTCTCCTTCTCGTCAGCCAGCTTGAAGCCCAAAGTCAACGTTCCACCAACATCGTATATCCGACCGATCTCGAAGCTGAGGACGGACAACGTGTCCGCAGTGAGGTTGAAGGCCGACGGTTTCGTGGCGTTCTCCTTCAGATGCTCATAGTCGAAGAGGAAGAAGTCTGGCAAGGACTTTCTTATCAGATCCACCGACTTCACCTGATTCGAGTAGAACGTCGAATCGTCCATCAATTGCAGGAACACGTCCGACGATTCCCCGGAGAGCAGACGAAGGGTCACGTAGTGAAACGCGTCCGAGTAAGGCTTGAAGAACACCGTGGCGTTCGTCGTGTTCACGATTGTTCCCACGAGATGGTCATCAGCGGTCACGTGTACTGCGATCCTACATTCCTCGCCACAGCTGGACTTCAAAGACAGACTGGAGTCCACGAACTCGTCGGGGATGAACAGCTGCATTACGGCGGAGTCTATGCTCTCATTCATGTGAACCTTGTACTCCAGCTTTGGATCCATCGGCGACACCACCGAAGGGGACTCCAGGAGAAGCTCTGCGTCCAGCACCGTGTCGCAGGATGCTCCAAGACCTAAAAGTAGGTGTTTAGATACTCAGGTACTTAATATTAAACGTCTTGAGTCAGTGGCCTACCTTGCTGAGTAATTTTCCCATTGTCAGGGTCGCTCCAGGACCTGAAAGCGATGGCGTACCAATCCCCCGGCGAGGGTGCTTCGATTTTAATCACGTACTCGTCACCGTTGCTTTCCATGTTCAAGGAATAATACCGACGTCTTCCCTTCATCAGCTTCGCCGTTATCTTGGATCCATCCGGTCGCACGAATGGCAAACTACCAGACTTCAGAAACAGGGAGACATTCCTTGAAGCACAATTACCTATTCCTCCAGTTTTCTCTTCTTTTGCAATGAACCTGAAACGTGCCAGCTTAATGTAGTCCTTGAAGGTACCATTTGCTGTCCAGTTTACTACAGACATCCAATTGAGAGCCACTGTCAGCTGAGTATTGTTCACAGTATCCACTTAATTATATGTTTGTAGTAAATTTCAATTATGTAACTTCAGCGTTTTTAGATAATAGCGAACAGCTAACAGGATGAGATCATTTTTAAATATAGTAAAAGTTAAAAAATTCCAGCTCCTGAGGATTATCTATGTTTGCTGAACGGGTTAAAGAGTCTAATCTGATCCAAAGGTGTGAAAGGCTCTTCTGAACATTTACTTGAACGCAGCCGTGACCGTGCAGTCCGGGACATTGAAGTGGACGATCGAGATGTGTCGATAGGCGTAGTAGTCGTCGAGGACGTTGTTCGGTTGATGTGCTACCCTCTCGAGTTTGCCGCATAGTCCTTGTTGTAGAGCAAGAAAAATCCATGCCAGTGAAAAGACTAGTACGCTGTCTCGCATATTATACACCCTGGTATCCGCCACATAACAAGCCCTTTGCCTTTAACAAGTCCCAACGTGCCTTGAAACAGAAACATCAGTTAATCCAACAGTCAGATTATTCATTTTCTTGTCTGAGACAATTATGTTTAACGCCTTCGCTATGGCCACCTTCTGTACTCCTTTTATAATTGCTTAGCTTAATGTATACTGTGGTTTATCTAAGTGTGCCACATAATCACTCGCAAGTTATTTAGACTTTATGTAATAATCAGTTTTATGCTATTTTCCTCTTTATGTATACATTCGAGCGGCATAATCAGTTTCAAGACAAGCTGAATTGTAGCGTTACATAGTTAATGAGGAAATATTCTAATTCGAGATAATTCAGTACGCAGGAAATTAAGTAATAAGAGCTACACCTTCGCTGGTTAGCTGTTTGCGAGGCTCGTTTCAAGCGCTTGAAGATTCGCGCGATACCCATGACGAAATAGGTCAGATTCCATTGCTAATTCGCGCTTCCTGTGCCCGCAAGAAACGATAGCTTATCAGAACGATTACATACGCCCCAATGTTTCTGGACATTGCATTAAGATTACAAAATCTTACATACGCTGAAAGTTTTGAGAATCGTATTGTCATATTAAAAGTTTTTAATATAAAATAGAGGCTTTAAACGTTAGTTCATGTTTAAGCATTGCTTTTTTCTTGATAACTTGGCACTTTAGCTGCGATTCTCAAAACTTTCAGAGTATAACAACAGTTATTGAGTAAAGTGATCCTAGTATAATCCTAGACTACCAAATAATTAATTTTGATAATTGTAATAGGCAAATGGCGGAAGAACTTATCCAATGACCCATGAACCGATCGCATATAAATATCGATGTGGTCGTTTGGAGGCTATAAATAAAACAGCGTCAGAAGTTCCAATTACCGAATGAAATGGCTCGAAATAAATTATTCTAGCTTACAACGGGCACCGAACTCGTAAATAATGCATGAAAAATTGATTTCCAATAACGCGACCGCTCACCAATTCAACGTTAACGGTTAACTAACGAAACGTACTTCGAGTTGCTTTTCCGCCGCAACAGATTCAAATCGAGGATGTCGCTCGAGAGAACAATGCACACGAGAATCAATCGCTGGTCTCGCAAGTGGAACGAACAGATTAATTATCGTGATTTGCGCGTCGTATCTCGAGCCATGCCGAGTTCAATCCCTCAGAACAAGCTGAAGGAACGAGTTTAAAATAGCGCGCCAATTCACAACGCACAGTGTTAACTTCGCTCGCGCGTACGAACGCGTTTACACGTTTGCTTTCTATTAACACGAGTTCGTAGTCGTTTCATAGACGTATATAGATAAATGAGACCAAAGGGGGTCGAAACGGTGCCGCCAGTAGACAAATCAAAGATTAAGCGGACGATTATAATTCACCGCTTGGCGTTGTTAGTGGAGCGAGTCAAAAATTTGTATTCGATGCGTTCAAATCACAGAAGATCTTTTTAACAAATATAATAGGGGTATGCAGAAATTAATACCCTGAAATTAAATAATTTTAAACCTTGGAGTAAATTTGTAATTTTTTGAGCTTTGTCACTAGCAGTGCCAGACAGTGATGTTCAATTGACTCAGCAACAAGTGTTCTAAACAATGTGTTCACTTCAAAGTTTCAACGGCGAATAGAGTCGAGGCGGCCAATCGAAGTTAGCGCGCGAATTTCACGTACGCCTTCAGGCTGGCCGAATATTTTCGATAATGTTAGTCTAACGACGGCCAAGTAAACGACTGCTCGTTCAAGCTAAACTATTGTTCGACACTTATCAATTTATAACGGTGAAATGAGGCCGTGATCGCGCTCAAAAAACGATCTTTCGAGACACAATAAAGATTAATAAAAATGAATCATTCTACCGGTTGTTTGTTCAATTATCGGGAAGATTATATCTAACAAATTACTTTTTAACACTTTGATGACCGCTAACACTTTAATTTTATATTCCTCTATTGAAAGATTCATACATTCTGTACACCAAATAATTACCACTTCTTGAACTCTAATTTGTACATTACACAGTAAGCATGAAATAATAATGCAAAAATCCAAACGGCACTGGCCATCAAAGTGTTAACATTGAACACAATTTGTCATGACCGAACTGTTCCTGAGGATTTCATAGAGAAGGCCACGGTATCTAGTCGTAATTAAAACTTTACTACTGTTTACTCGTTAATTATCGATAAGATTGCTTTCAACATACGTACGAAATCCTCTTTTTAACATTAAACACAAATGTTCACGATCAACTGTCACTCCTAGGGATTGTAGATAATACTTATATTGATAATGTTGTATGATTATCGATAAGATTACTTTTGACGTGTTGTACACGTACCGGGAACTCGTAGGAACACGTGGTCCCTCGGACAGCTATTCCTGATCTCACGTGAGAGAGCGTTCGTGGCCGACTGGAAAACCCCGGGAGCCGTTCTATTGATCGTTCGCCGCGGCTACGATTATTAACTCGCTGGTGAACGCGTTCACAACGCTACGGCTCGTGTGAATGACAAGCGAGCGAGCATCATTCTGAGCTCGAACCGTGTTGAATAATCTTCGGAGATAAAACGAGTCAATTTGCAAGTGAAGACTTCCGCTTAGACAAACGGTTAATGGTGAAATCAGGACGGTGTCGCATCGTCGAGGCGCAGTTCCAACACGTGGGTCGATCAGCTGAGTAGACTGTTCTCGTTCGAAACCTTTTAAATCGTTCTAGCCTCGTGGGTGTTTATACGGCGCTCTGTTTTTTTCGTCGGTATATAATAATCCTTTCCCAATGAAAGCTCGTTTTTGTACGATTTCGTAATTTATTCTAAAGGATTAAAATTAAAATGTTGTTTAAAACGGATAGAATAAAATTTTTGTTAAAAATATGATATATTTATAAAACTTTGTATAAAAATTTAATATATACAAAAAGTCACATTTTCCCTTGAGTTTTGTGAATTTGTAAGTAAATCTCTTATACCTTATTACTTAAAATAAATACTGTTTAAATAGTCTCTGTCAAAATTCCCAAGTGTCCATCCACTTTAAAGAATGCATTGGACTGTCAGGGTCTGCTGAAGAGGGACCTACCATACCATAAGCCAATGGAGAAAATAAGTAGAAACTGAAAAAAATGTGTATTTAAAATATTTGATAAAGTTTTAGCCTATTTTTACAAATTTTTAAATTTTATACCATGTATAAAGTATTATTTCAACTACACATACCTGTATACAGTGCTTGAAACAACAGTGCCCACTATGGTATGGTAGAAAACGTTTCCAATTTTATTTGGAAATAAAATAAGCAAACTATCAATAACATAATTCAGAGTTACACCAGTCAACATTGAGCTGTACAATAAAGCTGGAAAGTAATGATGGAAGTATAGGACCCTGCTCATCACCCAAAATGGTGCATAATGCAGTATCCAGCCAATGAAGAGCCACTTTCCTGCATTCACTATTCTGTCCCTTTGTTCAAGGACAGCAGGGCTTTTCACACAGCCACGTTGTTGTTGTACACACGCGTGAATATATAGTATGATAAAAAGAATTAAGAATGCAATGTTACTCCACCATATAATCGGATTACCGAGTAAATATATCCTTAAATCGCTGCCGGAAAAGAACTGACCCTGAAAGGTTCAACTTTGAGTATGTTTCACACGTTATACTTTTTATAAGAGACTCACTCTATAATTAATGGGCCATTGCCAGGGACGCGACGACACTTCTCCCTCCTTAACTTTTAAATCTGAATTCCCTTGTAACATAACCGCGTGCGATTCCAAGAATCTATTTAGAAATCCTGGTGCATACACTTGAAAGCTAACGTTTGGTACTATAAAAGAAATTATTAAGAAATGATAAAATACCAGATGATTATAAATGTTAAGGTACTAACACTTTGCATAGTTATTATCTTCAATATTCCATAATGCATTTTTATCTCTCATGTTTGGATTGCAGGACACTTCTTGTTGACTGTATGCCCTGTATATTATATAAAAAATAATAAATATTACTTATTTAATTTTGGAATTCATAAAATATTATAACTAACCATTTGGGCAACGTTTTGCCACTGCACGTTAGAACGCAATGGTGCAGGTAATGCACAAACTTTAATTTACTGGTTACCGTTTCGATTACATCGCCATCTTTACCGTTTACTATCATGATCTTCCATACATCATTAGCATCACCAGTACCATTCTAAAAAATGATGATCATATAATTTTACAATAATGTTCAATTATAAACGATTTGACTTACTTCGCCATATCCGGTAACTTGGTAATGTTTCTTAGAAATAGGGGCAATCTCTTTGTGCGAATGTAAATTGCGACGAGTAATGACATGCTCCAAACGTATGAGATCACCGTGCCTTATTAATACTGGTTCGGATGGTATATCATCGGTATCGAACTTTTTTATCAACCATAAATTGTTATCATCCTTATGCGAATAAGTTGTAATCTAAGGAAAAATATATTATAGTACTCTATTGAAATATATGTTATAAAAATGTATAAAATAGGTACTTGTTGCTGTCTAGCCCCAACACCTTCTGGATAAAGGTGCCAGTGAGAATGTAAATATCCTCCACCTGTACGATGATTTTTTAAGGTAATTGTGGCTCCATAAGCTAACTGACGTGGCATGGTCGCATTATACAACGAATTTCCTTCCAGCAAGGATTGAAATTCAGAACTGTAAAATCCATCTCCACTTCCACTGAAATATTTCAAATTAATAACACAATTAAAATACGTCTATTTATCATAAGTAATTTTCTTACCTTTTATTTAAAACACTGAGATGGATATAAAAGAATAGCATATATAATACTATTGGTAGCAAAATAAGACAGATACAACGTGCCAATAAATGTTTCACTACATATGTCTGTAACAAATGGATTAATTTATCTATTAAATTAGTAACTTTAGAAGAGTAAAATGTTCAAGAAACTTACAATAGGTTTTGTAAGATCTCCTAACTCTCTCCATAGTTCAAAAACTGTATAAAGTCCAACCAGCAGGACAACAAACAAACCAACAAACTTTACACTAATTGTACATGCCAATGAAATTCCTGTGAATGATAACCAACCCCACCATTTCCATGTAAATGGTTCTTGATGAAGTGAACCAATACGGGCCATTCCCCAGGTTGCACACATCATAAAACATAGAAGTATGGGATCCAGTAAAATGTACTGATTCAGTGTCAGTAGTCCCACATCTAAAATGCATAACAATTAAGAATGATGTACCTTTCCCCTGAATGGTTTAAGTATCAAAATGATTTATGTACCACATAAGATGAATAGTGCAGAAAATGTAGCTGCTCGAATGGATTTTGTTAAGTCCCATACAATGAGGTAAGACAATGGAACAATAGATGCACCTAAACATGTACAAAACTGAAACATATGTTCATAAAATATTAAGTTTTAATTTTTGATAATAACAAATGACTTTTACTAATTTTAAATGGGATTTACCATTCTCATACCAATGTATTTAACATTTTCAAATTTATCTCCGGGTTTGTCAAAAGGAAATTTTCCATCATATCCAGTTAAGTATCCAGATAATGCTATTAACATCTGAAAGTTGACAATGCGTTTAGATTATTAATATATATGAATAAAAATGTATTGTTGTATGATTTACCTTTCCAAGTGGAGGATGAACATCAAAAAAGAATGTCCTGTTTATGTACCAACTTCCCATTTTACCAAAATGGGTTTCATCCCAACTAAAATGTTAAAACCTTGTGTTAAACTAACCATGAATTTGTATAATATTTTTACAAACAACATACCAAACATGCTGTGGTTCTGTAACTTTATAAAACCTTGTCCCTGCTGTCAGTATTATAATAATTCCAAATAACAGCCACCAATTCCTGTATGTTTAAAAAATGTTGTTATTATAATAATTCTATACTTAACTAATAAATTACAATAAAATTTTACTTACATATCTGTATTTTTGTTTGCTTCTTTATTTGAGTGCTGCTTGCAAGAATGTTCATTTTTTATTTTATGATCACCTTCTGAATTGTTTGTGTTCTTCATACTTGTCCTTCAATGTTGTTTCTGTAATTCTATAATCCACTTAATTTAAGTATTGTTTAACAAACACAATAAAATAAAGTAGTATAATTGTTTCAAAGAATGTAAATTACTTGAATTATGTTCATCAGCAACTCTATTGCTCAACAAGTTTCCAATTCTTCCAGATACATTCGAAGAAGTACCGCTATTGCTCTTCAGGGCTGTACGCTTAAAAGAATAAACCCTATCCATCAAGTTTCTCAATTTAAGTTTCATATACGAATTAAATATTTGTTAAACAAAAATTCAGTAGATTTAACTGCTTTTTGATGTATAAAAATTATAACAAAGGTGTACTTTATAGTTTAATTGTTGGTCAACATTTCGATTGATACTGAAATGACGATACGATTTTAAACTGCCCGCAATATTCGCGTAAATTGCGAAACACGTGCAGCGCTGGATTATTAAAACTAACGATGTGTTGTTTTGCTTATTGAGAAGGTGCAAGGTATAGAACAAACTGCAAAACAAGGTATATACTAATAATTATACAACCGTGTTATACAAAAATATAATTTTATTCAGATTATTTTGCGTACGTCATTTAACATTTATGCATAAATGTAAATTGTTGTTTTTAGACGAATTTGGGCAAAATGGATTTAAGTATATTCAGTTTGGAAGACTCATTTCAAAGAAGAGTATTGGCAGGGCCATCGAGTAGAAGGCATGCACCAAAAGATATGTCTTTGTTAGATGCACAATTAAATAAGAACCCGAAACACACAGAGAGTGGAAAGGACTATGTAAAAGAATACATACAGAAGGAGGAAGATGAGCTTTTAGAGGTACATTGATTTGCAATCTGCATAAAGTGCATACTTTATTCAACTCTGCTTTGAATTTTCAGTCAGCAAGTTATAGTGGAGCTAATCAAAACAATCTAGAACTTGTATCGCTGGGTACAGTTCCTATACAAGACACAAATATTGAAAGTACCATGAAGATTTATTCAACCTATGTCTTTGCTCATGATCCAAAGCCTGGTTTAACAATTAACTCTAACAAAAATCAAATAGTATCTATGATAGAAACCAATTCAGTTGTGGTGATTCAGGGCCCAACTGGTTGTGGTAAATCTACTCAGGTGCCACAGTTCATTCTAGATTCCTGTTACAAAAAGAAGCTTCATTGCAATATCATAGGTAATCAATTGCATTTATCAAATTTAACTTTGTATAAATTAGATTTTCATATTTGTTATTGTACTTTATAGTTACACAGCCTAGAAGAATAGCTGCCATAAGTATAGCAAAACGAGTGAGCCAAGAAAGAGAGTGGCCAATAGGTAGTTTGGTTGGGTACCAAGTGGGTCTGATAAATAACACCTCTAAAGATACACGTTTAACATACTGCACAACTGGTGTTCTATTACATAAATTAATAAATACAAAGAATATGTTAGACTATACACATGTGATACTTGATGAAGTTCATGAAAGAGACCAGGACATGGACTTCCTGTTGCTTCTCGTCCGAAAGCTGTTACGCACGAATTCGCGTTCGGTGAAGGTGGTTCTGATGTCTGCCACGTTTCAAGTAGAAAGATTTGCCAAATATTTTAGCTCGCCCGTAGGAAACAAACTCGTACCTGCACCTATCATTGATATATCTAAAAAGAGTTACTATAATGTTACCGCATATTATCTTTGTCAGATGGACGCATTAGGGCCAGTAAGTATAATTATTTAAATACAATAATAGTAACAATTTGATGAGTCTGATTGTATTCATCGTTACAGATACCTGAAATCTCTCCCACCGAACCGGGCATTTCACATAGAATGTTGGAGTACTGTGTTAATCTCATAAAAATTCTTGACGACGTGGACATGAAAGCTGACGATGCACACTACGATCCAGAAACGAATAGTTATGAAAGACACGTGATCCTTGTGTTTCTGCCGGGTATTCACGAAATCGAAGAAATATTTGATCTGATGTCGTTACCAAAACACAAAAAGGCTAAGTGGGACATAGTAATATTACATTCGTCGATCACAAACGAAGAACAGCAACGAATCTTCCAAAAACCTCCTCAAGGTTACCGTCGTGTAATCTTGTCCACGAACATCGCTGAAAGCAGTGTTACCGTACCTGATGTAAAATATGGCAAGTTTATTTAAATTAAGTAAAAACAAGTTACAAGACAATGTTTAATTTTTATTTTCTTATTTCAGTAATTGATTTCTGTTTGACGAAACAGCTCGTCATCGACCCAAAAACAAATTTCCAATGTCTAGAATTAAAATGGGCAAGTAAGGTGAATTGCGAACAAAGGGCAGGTCGTACAGGTCGAGTGATGGACGGAAGGGTGTACAGATTGGTGCCACAATATTTCTATGAGGTAAACTCTGAAATGGTTTAAAAATAACCGAGCTATACGCATTTATTTATACACGTTACAGAACGTATTACCACGAGAAGCAACTCCAGAAATGCTACGCGCCCCGTTAGAAAATTTGGTGCTGAAAGCAAAGTTACTGGACATGGGTGAACCAAAGGCCATTTTGGCGCTCTCCCTGGACCCACCCGATCTTGGAAACCTAGAGAGGACGATATTATTACTGAAAGAAGCAGGCGCGCTGCTCAGTAAACCCAACGAGATGCGACACTTCGACGGAGAACTGACAGACCTCGGTCGAATCATGGCTAATCTTCCAGTGAACATCTACGTATCGAAACTGATCATGTTGGGCCACGTTTTCAGTGTCCTAAAGGACACGATCATCATCGCGGCCTGTTTGACCGTGAAGGATCTGTTCAGTAATCCTTTTCAGCAAAAATTACTGGCGTACGATGCCAGGCTCAGTTGGGCCGCCAATTCCTGCAGCGACTGCGTGGCGTTCATGAACGTCTACAAAGTATGGATCAGCGAGAAAGCGAATCGTCGTCTGAACAGCGATGCCGCGGAGAAGAAATGGGCGTGGAGGAACTTCGTGCAGATAAGGATGCTGCGCGAGGTCAAAGCTCTGGTAACAGAGTTGGCCTTCAGATTGGAAAAGCTGGGAATCCAAGAAAGCGCCGGGGTCAACAAGGTTGTCTGGAAGGAAACGGAACGGCCGTTCGTTTTGAAGATCGTAATCGCTGGCGCTTTTTATCCCAATTACTTCATGAAACACATGCCCGATGGACAGTCGAATGAACAGACCGGAGCGAAGTTGCTGGGCGGTTTGGACCCATCCAGAACTGTGTACATGCAAGGCTGGCCCGTGAAGCAACCTGGAATTCTATACGCCGGGCGAATCCAAGATGTCTTCAAGCAGAATCTCACGTCTCTCGTTGGAAAAATAAGAGTATCCTTCGACGCGTCTTCCAGAGTTTACGTACAATTCATCGACGACGAAACGTCCAAGAATCAGCACTACAATGTTTCGAGGAGGATATCTCCTTTCGTCTACAAAGCTATTAGGATGAGACAGTGTAACGTTCCTATAGAAGTACCTATTTTGCACGAAGAAGCAGCCATCCAGAAAGTGGAGGAAATGAACCTGAACAGAACGTCCTTTTTCACTTGTGAAAATTTTATGAAGGATAGAAGTAAACCTAAACTGCCCGGTTTACGGGTGTCCCGTATTCCTATATTGATGCAGCACGTACGTATAATTCAAAGAAAGCTGTAGTTTAATATTTTAAGTAACAAAATAATTTGCAATTTCAGGTGAAAAGTCCTGGTCACTTTTGGGTGCAGATGTACAGTTCCTCGGTGAAACAACAATTAAACACAATTAAATCAGCGATCACCAAATCGTACAATCTAGAGGCGCTGACGGAGGCTCCAAAAACTGGTTCCCTCGTGATCGCACCCTACGAGCAAAACAATTGTAAAGCATATTTCAGGGCAATAGTTAAGAGCCATGTAACGTCACCAGAAATATTGGTGCAAGTATTTTTCATCGACTATGGTTACTCCAGCGAATGCAGGTTGTGCGATTTGAGACGTTTGCAAGATGACGTCATTGACAACATTCCACCTCTGGCTATGGAATGCGTTTTAGCAAACGTTCGACCGTCCATAGCGCACAATTTAATCGACGATTGGTCAGAGGCCGCATCTACATTCTTCTGGACATTGATTAACAAACCTGGTCGCCTTTTTGGTGACATTTATTCCATCGTCAATAGCGTTATCGCGCTGAACCTGATACACGTGAACGAAGAGGAAGAAGAGACTAATGTCAATCAGTGTCTGATCGACAAAGGGTTTGCGATAAGCAAGGAAGAGGGATACTATTCGCGCTTTAATCATAATATAAGAATGCAACAGGCGGACATGTCTGATGAACAGTGCTATCACTATGAAATGCTACAGTACGATCAAGATTACATGCCAGATATTTATCCAGAGTCACCGCCAGTTTCTGATTGTCTGACTGCAGTTAATCTACGAGGACCATTCTCGCCTCTGGAGATCCAATTGACCCATATCACCATGGCAGGTAGAGACAAAAGGGTGAAAATGTCTTTGAGCTCTGTAAATTCAGTCCTTCTGGACACTGACCCTGAAGACATCTTTCAACGACTATTAGTGGCCAGCTCTGTGTCACAAAACGTCTATGGCAGTAATTTGACACTGTACAATACGACGTTGATGCCACGGCTTCCTGGACTAACTGCCCTGATCGTACTAATTTTTACTCCGTGTATGGAATTAAGAAGAAACAAGTTTGGAACTCATTATATTGGCGCGTTGTGCGGGTTAGGGTTCGATCCCAACACCAAGAAAAGTATCTTTCCGGAACACGATATAGAGCTTCCGTTTGATGCTGAGATTACCATAGATGATCTACAACTTGTAAGTTTATTGGCATGAAAGGTATGTGCTTTTGTTTAAATGTATCTAACTATTCTTTTTTCATTAGATAAATAGACTGCGTCATTGGATGAATGTTGGAATGCAAATTAATCAATACTATGAAAGCAGCGATAACATGGAAGAGATAATTATCTGTCAGAATAGAGTCAAAGATGCTTTGTTGAAATTAATCGAGAAACAAAGGAAATCACGACCTTCCGTGATGATTAATAATTTTAGCAAATGGAATTTGTACGACGAGTCTCTGTTACTTCGGCCTAACAAGCAATATCTGATCAAGAATAATATCTATAGATTGCATACTGCGTTGGACTTAGAAGAAGAAAACGAATTGCAGGAAATTACGGAACATCTGAAATATTTACGAACATTAACAATTGAGTAAGTAAACTACTAAATTATAAGTGTTGTTGGGCGCTTAGGGAAATGGCGTCTTAAGGGAAGAACACCATAGTCCCTAGTAAATCCCTGGAGATTAAATATAATTCGAATAATGGGACATAAGTGTGACCTTCCCTTATATCACTATTTTTTCTAACTCCTCTTTAATTAATTTCTTTTTAATAGGGATCCGAAGAAACCTGAAAACACTAAAATTCCTTGCAATTTATGCAAAGTTATGTTAATCGATATTTTTGATCTTCGTGGCCATTTGTATTCCTTGAAACACAGAAAGAACGAGGAGATGTTAGGAATCACGTTTTAAATTGTGATACAATTATGAAAGAACGTACAACGTCGAAGAAGACATTACTAATATTTATTATATGTTACTTTATTTAGTTGACAAGTACCAATAAGTATAGGGTAAATCGAAGCAGTATTAATTTAATTTTGATGTAAAACAGCTTTGTTTACATATTTTTTTTGTTTTGTTTTTTATGGACGTACTTTTGTTTTAAGTTTTCAACGTTATGAGTTAAACGATTACGTTATTTGAAATAGTCTTTTTATCATTGTTTGCAGACGTACCTTTATTTAACATTATAGTATAATTATATAATTCAAAAGATATATAAATAAAACTGTTACATTTATTGATAAAGTAACGTATCTACATATTTTTATATCTATACAACGTATACATAATGTATACCACGTTCAAGTAGTGACATATAAAATACGCTTTTTTTTTACAATTTTGTTTTTTAGACGGATCTGATAAATAGCTTTATATACTTTTTTTATAATTTTATACGACTATGATTATAAAATATATATGGATGTTCCAAATACCTCAATTCAAGTTATTATAAATTAATGCTTTAAACTTCTCTTTGAAGATAACGTGCACCGGGTTGAGTGTACAATAATCGTCCAGGAACGTTAGCACCGGATGCGCTAACGTAAGTACCTGGTGGTGGAGGTGGGTATGGAGCAGGTGGTGGTTGTGGCGCTCTTACAGGATATCCTGATGTGATTCCTCCGGTTTTTGCACCCTGTTTCAAGATAACAACGTATTATTTAATTATAAATACTGTAACTAGATATCCCTAGAGTATCCCATTAGTGTATTTGAGTAGAAGCAAATACCTGAGGTGGTTGTTGAATTGGAATAGCTCCACCATGAACAGTAACGTGGCTGCTTGGTCGTAAGTAAAATTTATCTTCTGCATAAGCACCTTTATGATCCAGTGAGTGCAAACTTGTCACATATGCTAATGAACAGAAAATTATTACAACACATTTATCACAACAGGTAATTTGTATTAAAATTTGTAATTACCTGTTTGATGCGTTGACAATGTCGCTCTGTTGCCTGAAAGATACACAGACTTCGCAGGTTCGGGTTCTCGAGACGGTTGCGAAGTTGGTGCAGAATAACTGTACACGCTTTGACCGGTGGGGGTCGAATAAAAATTGGACGCCGAGTACTGATTATTCTCTGCAAGATAACGCGCCATAAACAAGTTAACCACAGGGAACATAGAAACGATCGACTGACGGTTTTGTAAAGAAAGAACATGGAAATTAAAGAAGGTTTATTCACTCACTGTTCCAGAGAACAGCTCGGGAATCGCCAGATCTCCTAGCTGCTTCCTCAGATTCTATAGAAGCACAAATGTCTAGGTTTAATACTGATAAGAGAAAACTCTTACCTTCATAACATTTGCTTTAACTCCAAACTTGTAGGTGTTGTAGATGTATATACTTACTGGAAGGTGGGGGATTATAACTTGGAATTGAAGGTGCTGGTTTATATCCATAACCAGCATGATATGGAGAAGCTGTAGGTGGTGGTGAAGGACTGTGTGTCCTTTTCAAAGGTCCCTGAAAAAGAAATTCTCTATAATAATTTAATTTTACATAAATGTATAATGTACTTACAGTTGGTAATAAAGTATGGGTTGGTGCACCAACAGCAACTTTGTAAAGTGGACTACTACTTCGAGGTAGTGGAAGAAATAATTGTGGATGAACCACCCTAGGACCTGTTCCAGGATATCCTCCTACAGCTGTCAAAACTTCAGAACAAACACTGCACAGCAAAAATAATTGATTATAGCAGATTATTAAATTATGCATTTTGAATCTTAAACAGTATGATACAAACTTTGTTTCTTTAATCAATTGTCTTCTTCTATTATCATCTTCATTTAAAACTTTCTTTAGCTGTAGGAATAATTGATGTTTTTCGTCTTTTAATTGTGAAAGTTCATTTTCAAGATTTGAAATCTGTTCTCTGGTTTCACCTAAAGTCATTACATCCTGTTTCTGTTGTCGTTCCCTCTCCTTCCTTTGACGTTCCTCCTCTGCATCTGCTTCTTGTTCTATGTATCAAAAAGTGTACTCAATGTTAGAATAAAAATAAGAATTTAATTAAAAACTGCATGAAATAGGTTACCTTGTTTCTTTCGTTGCCTTTCTCGTGTAATATGGGTTTTTAATGCTTGCCACATTTGCTCGCTCCGTTGAGGAGGGCCCACAATTACTGCCGGCATTTTCGTGTAATTCTTTGCTGATTTTGGAATTTATAATAACCTGTTATTGTATGGCAAATGACAAATCGTTCCTACATGTTAGACATTTTTTGTATACATTACTGCAGTTATTACATGTTAACACTAGGTGGCACATAATTCGTGTACAACGCTGAGCATGATAAATTTCCTTAGGGAAAATGGCGATATAGGGGAAGAAAACTTCTCTAGGGAAGCCTGTGGTGCTCGAAGATGTACCAAAGATACATATGAAAACAGTGTAATTAAGTGTGATTTTTCGCGGTTGTTTATTTTCTTGACGAAATTATAAAAAGCTTATAATATTGTTATAAGACTGAGCAAAAATTGGTAAGTCATATACTTCCATGATTAAAATTGTATTTGATATATTTTCACATTTTATTTCCAATGGTTTGAAACATAATGTCAGTACAGGTTAACATTGTTTTTCTTATGATAAAAGATAGTTATATTTGTCCTTTAATTATATTTTGCAGCTTTCTGAATAAGTGCACATCAAAATCTTTTGGAATACTTAAGAGATTAAAGTATTATCAGCAACCATGGCACATTATAAAGGAGCAGCCAGTGAAGCTGGCCGTGCAATGCAGTTGATGAAGAAGAGAGAAATTGCTCAACAAGAGATAGAATTAAGGAAAAAGAAAATAGAGGATGACCTGAAGATACATAACATAGAAAACAAATTTGCAACACATTATAATGCTGTTGAACAGCAATTGAAGACCTCTACCATTGGTCTGGTTACTCTAAATGAGATGAAAGCAAAGCAGGAAAATATAGTGAAGGAACGTGAAAGAAAGTTGGCTCAAAAAGAACGTGAAAAGGAACAAGAAAAGGAAAGGGCCCTTGCAGCTAAGCAAGCTGAGAAAAATAAACAGAAAAAACAGATACAGGCTTTATCATTTAACTTAGATGAAGATGAAGTAGAACTTTCTGAGGAAGAAACAGAATCAAAATCAGAGAAATCAAAAGACACAGATGACTGTGAGCCTGTGGTAAAAAAGATCAAGAAAAATCCAGATGTGGATACAAGTTTCTTACCAGACAGAGAAAGGGAGGAAGAAGAAAACAGATTAAGAGAAGAACTAAGGCAAGAATGGGCTAGAAAACAGAATGCATTAAAAGAAGAGGAGATTGAAATCACTTTCAGTTATTGGGATGGTTCTGGACACAGAAGAAGTGTCATCATGAAGAAAGGTAAAAGTCTATTGATTACTATAGTTATTATTAGCTTCCCATTCTATTAGATGCATTTTATACTAATTGTTAATAGTTCGCAATGTTGGCAGGTAATTCCATCTATCAGCTCCTTCAAAGGTGTCTGGAAGTCTTACGCCGTGAATTCAGTGAACTCAAAACAGTGATGGCAGATCAACTGATGTATGTCAAAGAAGATCTAATTTTACCACACCATTATACATTTTATGATTTTATTGTAACAAAGGTAATTTTCGTATAAAATCATTATGGTCTCATAATATTCCATTAAAAATTACTTATATTTCAGGCAAGAGGAAAAAGTGGACCTCTTTTCACATTTGATGTTCACGATGATATTCGTGTAATGCATGACGCTTCCGTGGAAACGGAAGAATCACATGCCGGAAAAGTATTACTCAGGTAACGTATATTACAGTACAAATAGTTTTGTATCTATACATTGTTTCTGTGATATATAAATTATATTTGATCGCAGGTCTTGGTACGAAAGAAATAAGCATATATTTCCTGCCAGTAGATGGGAACCTTTCGATCCAACAAAAAGTTATGATAAATACACGGTATCGGATAAAAATAGGAAGAAGGATAAAATTTAATGGAAAATAGACTGTATAGGAAGTAATTGTACAAAAGTATGAATAATTCATATTGTATTCGATAAAGAGAAATTGGCCGTTTTAGGATAATTTCAATATTGTTGTAGATATTACATATTCAAAATACATATGTTGATATGTATTTAATTTTTTACTATGTGGTAAAGATAGGTATTGAATTAGGACGTTAATACATATCTAGTTAGTTTAAAATAATGTACAAAATTCCATTAATACTGTTTCATAATACAATATACACGTTGTACATAGTATTTTTACAGGTGTTTAAATTTCTTTCATTTTTACAAATCGAGGGACCCGATAGTTCGGTATTTGATTACAGTTTAGCATTTTGTCACTAGATGGTACTGATGGTGTCATTTTTGAGGATATCCACTTTCCATTAATACCATTATTTAAAATTTACTTCAATTACTATTTAGTTGTCATTAAATGACGCCAGGGGTACTGTTTCAAAGTGCACATTGGTATAATATAAAACAGGTTTATAATTTCAATTTAAGTACAAATATATATCGGATATTACACGTAATGTAATCATGCTTGTTACAATCGTTAAATTGTGGGTTTAATGCAAGTAGGATCCATGTATGTAATATTTTCTGGAAAGTGATCCATGATGATAAATCTTTTCTCACTAGGTTTTGTTAAATCATCTATGAATCCAAACCAATAAATCACAAGCCCTGGCCCAAATCTATTCCAGTAGCTTGAAAACTGTTCTTTTACATATTTCTTATGCATTTCGATATTTCCAAATCGTGCTTTCGATTCTATCCAGTTAATAACAAAACCGTTTACTGCAATAGGTACTTCAAGCTTGAAATCTGGCGTTTTGTCACATCCTCTTGATCGTAAGTGATCTTCATTACGAAACGCGAGATTTCGTTCTGTTAGAAAGTTTTGTAATTTGAACTCATATTCCTGGCCTACAGAACTACAAGTTTGGTTTATAAGTACGTATAGCAAATTTGTATTTATCAATCAGCAGTATGATACTTACATTCCAGTAGCATCTGCTATAGGTCCATATAGATTATCATATATTATGCACTGTAAACAAATAATTAAATTTAATAATCGTTTGGCTATTTGTTAATAATTGACATGCTTTCAACTTATTACCAAATACACTTCATATGCAAGATCCTTATCCTGAATGAGAGTAGTGTCCTTAAATAGTTTACTAACTTCAATTTTAGAAACTAAAAACATATTGTATGTTAGTATTTAAGAATATTTATATGCTATAACGTACTACTTTAAGTGGTATATAAATTACAATTAGTTTCATCTTGTGCACAATATTTTTCAAGAATGTTTTTAGCCAACAATGCAGGTGGAGCTCCAATATTCTTTGCCATTTTCAATAAAATTCCAATAGGTTCACCGTTTTGTACAGCTTTCACGTACCTATCATTTAAACAATATAAGAACAACTTAAGGTATTTTAAAATGGTAAGGAACGTGAAACGTGCTTACATAGCATAATAATTTTTGCTATCGTTAAATAATTTGTTGTGACTGATTTTCATCTTATGCTGTATTTCAAAGGACAGTATACTGTACAATGTATATGCTGGAACACTGAATAAAAACAAAATTAGTATTCTATTTAGAATTTCATTCTAAAATGGTTTAATATAAAAACATACTTACTCTCTATACTTTTTTTTTAACATGTCCCTACAATCTTTTGACAAACCTCGAAATTTTCGAATTGATGCTACAATATCGTTGTACAATTTAACCTTCATATTTGAATCTTGTCTGTGTTTCTTTAAATTTTAAATAATCTCAATTTTATTTTCTCATAACAATCATTACCACTAATCACTACTATTTACCGACAGAGTTATATATATCTTATTCATTTGAAGTTTGCTTTCATCCGAATTATGGTGGGAAATTTTAATCAAACACTTAGGTTATATATTTGTTTTTTATGTTGTTCGTACAAATACATGTGTATCCCAGAATATATTAAATCATGAAAATATTTTTCATTCGATTTGTTGTACATTTTTTAATAAAAGTTTCACGAGAAAAGTGAAATCTAACACCCTGGAAATATTTTAGTGACTGATTTCACTTTGTATGAAGTTGGGTCGCAGTGGCATTCATGAATGGTGAAGTTTCACAATTGTTGCTATTTTTTCGAAATTGTTGAAAATATTGTACATACAGCAGTTTCAAAGAAAAGGTAAAAAGGAATATTTTATTTTTATTGCTATGAGACGTTCAAAAGATTAGCACGAAACGAGTTATCATACACAAACGGTTTACATGACAGTAACATCGTACGCAAACATTGTTAACCGGTGAATTAATTTATATTTTAATCTTGTGAAAATTATGCATAAACGTGAAAGATCAGTAGCAAAGCGCAATAAACAGCAAACAAATAAAAAGACTGGTAATTTGGAGGAAGGTAATTAATTTCATTCTTCATATAACCAAATAAGTTGTAGAATTATGTATAAACTTTGTTATGTGTTATATAGCTTCAGCCAAAAAAAATATGAAAGTTGACATAGGAAATGATTCACCACAGCGTTCTTACGATGCGCATCTTGCTGGACATAGCACGCCAATTACAAGAAAGGATTATATAAATGACATAGAAGATTCTCCTGAACTTGATTATCATTACAGCCCAATTTCACTTCCTTGCACTCAGGATGGAGGCAATGAAATTTCTTGGGATTGGCAGACCTCAAACACTAAAACTTCCAATGAAAGATCTAAACCGTTGAATAATCATGTCGAAACTCCCAAAAGAACTAAACAATTGCAAAAAAAACGAAATTCCAATTCTCCTTTATTGCAAAAACCACTGAAAAGGAAACTGGTGAAAATGGAAAACATAGAAAATATTGGAAAGCTAGCAGCTGAATTGAAGGCATTAACAGAAAGAATGAAAAATATGCAAGAAAATGGTAACAATGAAGAATGTGAACCTGAGAGTAAACTGTTGGTTGAAATAAATGAGGAAATGGATGATGGTGTAATGATAATAGTTGATGGCAATGATAAATCTAAAGTAAATTCAGTTACCGTTAACAATAACACTAAAAGGACTTCAAGTTTTGAAGATTTATTTGATGATTCTATTGATGATTCAATGGTAAGATGCAGCCAAGAGATTGAAGAGAAATTAAATTTGCAAAAGAGTGAAGTAACAGAAGTCAGTGTAGTACATCAAAAGAAGGAGAAAGAATCTCACTGTTTGACCTCTCTCTCTGTTGAAAGTTTCAAAAGTTCCAACACGTCTAAAAGTTCTTTAACCAACAGTAGTGGTCAGCTAAAGACATATTCGAATAATTCAAATAAAATGAATTCGGCTTCCAATTCCTCGTTTTCGAACTTAAAGAACATGAGTCTGCAAAAAGGTTCCTGCAAAAGTAACGTTGCACACACATCGGTCGGGAAATTACAAGAAAACGACACGTTAGATTTCCCGGATGATTCCTTCGACGATTGTTTAGCAACCTGCTTGGAGGACGACAAGATATCGACTAAGTTGTCTGAGTACGATTTCAATGCTTCGAATTCTGGTCAAAATTCGAGTAACGCCAAAAACGTGTCTAAAGAAACTGTTTCATCCAGTAATAAACAGACTTCAAGTATTCTTCCTTCAAAAACAGTAGATACTGTATGCAGTGATAAATCTGGTATTCAGGATTCTATGTTCATTATCGATGATTTGTTAGATGAATTTGCAACCAATAAAGAGATAAGATCTTGTCCTAGCAAAACGTCTTTGGAAAAGCGGAAGTTCTTCAAGACGAAAAGTTTATCGGATCAGTGCTTTTATCAGAACAGTAATCTTTATCCAACCGTTAAAACGACTAAAACTTCGAATCATGTTGCGCAAACTCAAAAACGATTTCAGTCAAACTCGAACAATCCTTCAGTAAGTACTAATTCCGTTGTAAAAAATCAGAATTTTCATAAAATTAATAGCCTTACATCAATTAACGGTGCGGAAAATGCGCATGCACTTGACAGACTAAAAAGAAACGAAGATGGAAATTGTGTTACTAAATGCAAATCTACTAGCAATTTAAATAGCATAAAAGAAGTCACGAAACAGTCCCAGGCAGTAAAATGTACCCCTGAAGAGATAGAACAGAAGAGGATGGAGGCTAAGATGAGGCTGGAGGCGAAACGAAAAATGCAACAAAGCGGCAGAATGGCCCCAGCTACTTTGGAAGTTCCAATAAAGAAATTAGTGAAAAGGTGATGGACCAATAGCCTTGATTAAAATGGGTTAACGATATTATTTTTTCACATGTTGTTTTATTCACAAATACTAATGTGCCTATGTCTTGTACGTTTGTGACTTCAACTACATATTGATTCAATTATATTGATTCATTTATATCATTTTTTTATTTTGTCATTTTTCTAAGAATTACGATTATACTCTAAAATGTATAGTTACTAAATTATAATAGCTATGTTGAAATAGTTATAAATATATGTTACATAAGTTTCTGTATGTTTAATTGATAATAGTATGTCCAAAATCTGTCTTTGAAATAATCCTAAGAAAATAAAATAAATAGCGTTTCTTTAAATCTTCTGTAATATTGTTTATTAAGAATCATATATTTTCTGTTCAATATTTATCACAACATTTTATTTTTTAATTTGAGAAACAAGTTACTCTTTTCGTTCAGAAATAAAGATTTAAATATAAGAACGCGTGTAGTTTTATGTCTGATTTAGTTATGCATATACTACTGAAAATGTAAACATGTTATTAAAAGTATATATTGTTAATTATAACTGAGCAAACATTGTGTATGTAAACTTTATAAAACAGAGATCGTTTATGAAATAAAAAAGATCGTCTGAATAAATTATTAATCTTTTTAGAAACAAACGGCGCATCGATGTCTGACCATCATCGGGTTAATACTACTTAAGAGAATCAGAGGTGCGTACAGTTTAGCGCACACAGCCAGGCACGTTTGAAATGACGTTAAAAAAAGGTCTGAAATAACATTAATATCTCTACTGAAGGTGTAAGCGTATCGAAACATGGGAAGGGTATGATGTGTCGCATAAATATAAAGATATAATTAACCGCGCATGTTTAGTAGATGACTGCCATTACTCGAGGCGCCATCGTTCGATCGATATACCACGTGACGTCAGACTCGAGTGCACACTGCAGCGGTGTTCGTCTCGCGCACGAAGGGTTTCCCGTACGAAATGCGATCGGTAACGCATCTCATTTCTATAAAACGCAAGAATTCACACGTAGTTATCCAAACGAGCGCGTCTTTTAATCGGTTTTCAAACAATTAACGATCGCGCACTTTGTGCACGGTGTCTGGTCGCGCACGCGCAGCGAGCGGCTGGATGCGCAGAACCCGCGTGCACACCCGTCGCTGATTGGCGGAGACGCGCGATCGAGAGACGAACGGATAAGTCAGTCGGCCCGAGGCGAGCAGGGGGAGAGCACGTGTCGTTGATGTTGTTGCGCGCGATTCGGCAAGCTTATACGTCGACTCGTACGATTCTGCCACCACCACCGACGCTATTGCCACCAGTGAGACGAACGCCACCATCAGCCCCGACTTGGCTACCACCGTGAACGATTCTTTGGCTTCCCCTCCCGTGGACCGGGTTGACAACACGAAAATCGCGGCAGCCTCGCGTACAACGAGTACAGTGCCCGCGAATGCGAGATACACCAGCGTACGCCGTCGGCCTGTCACGATGTTACTCGCGGTGATCGCGTTCCTTTGCGCCGGCACCAGTGCCGAGGTGTTCACGAACACTTTCCTCGTGAAGATGAGGCAGCCTGCGGAGAGGCACGTCGCTGATCGCGTGGCTGCCAGGAATGGATTCATCAATCTTGGACCGGTAAGTTCTTTGCATTTGTAGTATATTTTTTTGAAACTTCGAAAAGTTACAAACGTTCTTAAACTTATTCATCTTGCCGATATGTTGTATTCTGATATAAACAAACATTTTTAAGTCACGTATGTTATCATAGTCTCGTTAGTACGGTGCATATTAGAACAATATTATGTACAATTATAAAGTTTGAGGGATGAAAATGGAAGAAGGTTTTAAATTAAATTGAAATTATTGTTTCTTTGGCAGTTCACTGTTTAAGTATTAGTCACAGATCTTCGATATCATAGGAACGGTGTTTGATGTTCAAACATCATTGAAACGGAAGTTTATCGCAAAAAAGCTTTAGTAGTTAGGGACTGTTTTGAGATAGCGAGGTTCCCGACTCTGACGTATACATTCGAGTGTAGCGCGTACGCGGTTCGACCGCGTCGAGGAAATTGCTTATCTAGGGTGAAACAGAGTGCGGCATGGGGTGCGGATAGGGTGAACATTCTGTGATGAGAATGAAATTTCTCTTGACCGATCGATAAGTTTGAGTAAAAATATATTCGAGAGTAGTTTGTTTATTTACTTACTTGTGATTAGGTTTAGGTTAGTTATTTCCTTATGTGATCCATAGGATCACCCTTACCCGGTAATCCTTACTTACATAGTAATATATCAATATACTGGTGATCTCTCCGTCCTCCTACACCAATTACTAATATACTAACATATCTATCAGTATATCAATTATCAATGTACCAATTTACTAATTATCAATCTACCAATATTCCAATCTACCAATATACTAATATACCAATACACCAGTATTGTAATGTAAAGAATCACTACTGTCGGTATTCTATTTCGGTCCCCCACTTTAGGCCATCAGTGTATCGTAAAAAAACGGAATCTGTGTCGGTCCCATTTCACATCCTTGCTCCATTTTACCGTTGATTTGATATCACCGCGAAACTCGTTATCGGCTCGCCGCATGAACGACCTGTTATTCACCGTAGGCACGTACGGATCCAGCGGAGGCATTGATTTCGTGACCGTTGCCACGAACGCCCGCATTATCGCGAAAACATGCTGGAAACGATTGGTCGACGTCATAAATACATAGGATACGTATTAACGATAAGATTAACCGTGCCTCGAAACCAGTCCCTCAGCTCTATATAAAGAAAAGGAACAACCGGCTGTTTCGTTTTCGTAAAAATATTAAATACATTAGAGAAGATCGTAATTCGTTGTTCAGTCGTGTCTCATGGAAGGATAAACGGATAGGTTTCGATAATTCGTTTGTACCTTCGCGTTAATCGAGCGAAGTGAAACGATCGGTGTACGCTCGGGCAGCGCAACAGTGGAAGCGTCACGGTTTGGTCAGACGCCTACACGGTAAACGTTGCGTAGGCATCTCTTACCAATGGCTAGCTTTCATCCCCGGGTTCGGCTTTCTTTCGTCGCCGATACGTGATGTCATTCTTATGGGCGAAACCATGCGAAACACTTTTGATGAAAGCGCCTGCCTAAAATAAGTACGCGATGACGTACGGGGACGATTGAAGGATTCTATTCCGATCTTTCTTAACACTTACTGGCTTCGTGTAATCAGTCACTATATCAATTGCATTAAGGTCGCGAACAATTCCTTCTATAACCAAATACTTTTCTCGCTTATTGCTCGCTTTATGAAGTAGCTCTCTCATTTTGCACCTATTAATTTGCAAAATCAAAGCGTACTTTTTGAAGTTATTTCCTTTTTCCCTCCCTTTGCTCGTTTCCCGGGAGAACAAATTTCATTAACCCCTTTACGTCCTGTCGATCGAAGACACATGTATTTGATTTAAATGAACTGGAACAAGGCATAGTTTGATTAATAAGATGAATAATGAAGTTCATCAGAGGCCCCCAGTTATTAAGAACTTGATTTTCGAATTTAAATTTTCACTTTAAGCGTCCTCGCAATCAATGGGGTGTCTAGTTACTTCCACGAAGTTGATCTTTTAACAAAACAGGGACACTTTCAACAGTAAAACAGCAACGTAATGTTTGTTCCTGTCGTTTCGTGATAATTGAAGCGCTTCTTGGGATTCCATTAATGAGGGACAAAAGCGTGGCTAAGATGGCGAGGATGAGCTTGAAATTTTCCTTCTTGGAAAGCGCTTCTGGAGGGTGTTCGAACGGAAGCGTTCAAGAGGAGACCATCTTGCCGGATAATAAATTACGTTAGTCATTGTCCGTCGTGACATTGGGGGGTTGTTTCCTTTTATTACGATCCTCGTGTTTCGTCTCCCTTCTCTTCCTTAATTATTGTCCGTTTCCTCTCGAAGCCGATCGTATCGATTTTTATCATAAGCCTATGCCCTAAGCACCGTGTGTCGCCGACTCTGCGGACGTATCTTTGGTGTCCAAGAAGGATATCTGTTACAAGTCTTTGTTTCACCGATTTGGAGAAAGCAGAGCTGGAAATGAAACATGCAGGGTCTATGGCCTCGGCACCGCGCGTCGCCGACTCTCCGGACGGTTCCTTGGTATTTATAAGAGAACGATTGCCGGACGAAACAATCGTTTGTACACGCTTAAGTGAGATGTGCTAATTCGGGATATGACAAAGGGGTCGTAATTTTATACACTTTTCTCTGTTCGCGCGGTTATCTTCGGCCCATTGTCAGACATCCCACGTCTCCTGTTACTTTGCACACAGCAGGAATTCTATTAATAATTATTTATTCTATTAATAAGTTAATCAAGCGTTTCATTGTGCGTGTTTATTAAGCACCTTCCGTTTATTTTATCAATGGAAATCGAGACAAAGTTATCTCGCGGACCCTGAAGAAAGCGGTTCCCGGCGATTTTCGAGAGCCGTTCGAACGGAAGCCGCGTTTCGAAACGGAAGAACGAGGGCTGTGAAGCCGATTGGCCGGAAGAATCGAGAAGATTGAACGAAGTGGATGGCAGCGGGAGAGGTAGATTGTCGTCGAATAACGTTTCATCGATTTTCTTCGCTTGCTCGACCAAATCATATGGCAGATGTAATTTATCGCGGGAATCGATTCTCTTTTTTGATTGGTATTTACAATGTTAACGGTGACGTTGTTCCATTTGATTGCCCTTTGACACGAATTAATTGTCCCGTGACGTGCGCGTTGGATTATCTTCCGGTTGATCGATCGTTTCCATCGGAGACCGATTAAGGAACCGTGCTCGCTCACGAAAACCAGATAATTTTTTGATAAGAGAAGTGTATTGCTTTAAATGGTGCGGGACTGGAATTATGTATTTTATTTAAATAAAAGCATATATTGTATTGCGTACATATTATATATTACGACCGCCAAAATCAAACTTAGAGAATTCCAGTAATTTTTATCTTGTTTCTAATACAAGAAATAAATTAATCCATGCAATTGATAATTAAAATATATCCACGGTTCGAGAACTGCGGGCCGCGAGCGAATAACGAAAAGATTAGCGTAAAGAAGCCAGGAGAAATCGAATGATGTTAAATAGGTCGATCGATCGGAATGTTGCGGTCACGTTGGTAACCACCTTTTCGATTGTACGTGGCGAGGCTCGATCGGCAAAGGGGTGAATATTCTCCAGCCGCCCTTTGTCGGCGGGGTAAAAATAGAAAGAACGAAAGAAATAGAGAGGACAAAGTTTGACGTTCGACGGAGCGTTACGTAAACGGATCCTGGAAACGGGAGGAGAAACTTCCGTTGCAACCACCCCCGGGGAACTAATTATTCCCCTTTAATAAGAGCAAAGGTTTGTCAATACACTTCGGCCCAGTCTAAGCACGTCTTTATTAATCGGCTCACGCTTTGAGCGCGTCTGCCTAAGCAACTTCTGTAAGTCCCTTGAACGAGTAATATATTGTTCCTGAGTATATTGCAAATATAAAGTAATTCCTAGAATGCAGAATATCCAGTTATAACATAATTCAACTTATGTTATAGACAGCGAAGTATCTCTTCGGCGAATAATTAGTACTATTTTCCTTTATTTCATGCTCGACGAATCAGCTCGTTAATTTGCAAGGAGCATGAACGTCAGTAAGGAAGGGGGCTCCGTTAACTGTACTCAGTTATGCAACTATCAGCGTTCCGATGCACACTCTTTGAATATTTCCGAGTCTCTCCGCTTGAGATTACGTAATCTGATCGGTCCTCTGTGCAACACTTTTATATCAGACCCCATTCAACCCATCGATGTAAAGTTGTTCTGCGATTGAAAGGAAGAAAAAGAAGCGTCCGCCGGGATATTTTCGTATCGAACTTATGTTTCTTTCGTCATCTTTCATTGAGCATTCTTATTCATCCGATAACGCCTCGCGTACAAAAAGCGTGTACCAAGCAAAATTACTTCTCCGACCGCTGATTGGATTAAGTCGAACGAAGTTTGCCGACCTCTGACTTTTCCACCGGCCCCTGCGCTCCTGCAGCAATATTTCACGTTGCTCTGAAAAGCTTGTTGTTTTCCGATAAACGGTCAGAAAATTACATTTTACGCCGTCCCCGTTCTTTTTGCGTATTCGCGCATCCTTTAAAACAGAGTTTAAAAAAGGAGGTTCTGAAAACGTGATGTTTGAAGGGTGTTAGTGTTAGGTTTTTGGAACGGGCGTGTATATCGGTCCGTACGTGTTTCGAATGCGTTCCGAGGCCTGACAAATTGCATTTGCACGCGCGCGTACGGGGAACAGTGGTCCAAAAGGGAAAGAACAATAAAGCAAGGGTGCACGGGGTATGTTTATCCGTGGGACAGAGATTGTTATACCGTGTCCGGTGTTACGCAGTTGGTCCATGCTCGTTAATTGGATTACACGACACGTGTTAGCACGGGATAAACTCGATTGAGGGACGTATAGTTTGGCGGATTGAAGTTTGTTTTCGAAAACAAACGGGACAAGCGAGGCACGATGGTAATTTCGAATAACAAACGGGAATAATGATCCCTCGGGTCGTTCACGTCTATAAATTTAGCTCAATTAGATTAAAAATGCCTTAATTTATTTATTGGTCAAAATATTACATTTTTCTACAGTTCTGTAGAATTTTTCTTTCGTATTTTAATGCAATTTCGAGGTTCACAAATATCAATGATGATTTTGAGAAGATTTTGCGAAGAAATTGAAATTGTACGTTTCCTCTTACCGAATTAAATGGGAAACGACAAATAGAACGTCTGGTCGATCCAGGAACATGGTTCGACAGCCCCTTCAGTAGAAAAAGAGCGACAGGCCAGCCGTGATACAGAGAAACTTGAGGTCGACTCTGCCTTATCATGCTATTCTCGGCGTTTCGTATTGAGTTTCCAAGCGTATATCACGTCACGGTTACTTTGCCATCGTTACACGTTAACAGAACCCGCTAACAGCATGTAAGAACTCTGACAGAGTATCAATAACCGATGCTCCTTCGGCGAAGTTAATCATAAAACGAACACCTTTTCTTCCCTTCCTCGTTCTCTAATTGTTTCAACCACATTTATTTTGTCGAAACTAAAATCACCGTCGAATGGGAATTTTTAGTAGCAGCAGTGAATTAACATTATTAATTGAAATTTATCGTCGCGCACCGTCGGTTGCGCTTTTCTTATTACTACAGGATACTCGTAGCGTTCGTAAATTGATCATTACGACGTGACGGCGCGAAGGTGTTAACGATGCTCGTTTCTGAACGGGTCCCGTAACGTTATTCACCAAAGGAAATGAGATTACACGGGTCGCGAAAGAACGGACGAGTAACAGGACTCGCGTTTACGATCGTTCCTTGTCCGAGTAAATTTCTCATTATCGATCGCGACAAGTAAAGCCAGCCCGATGGAGTAATTCGACCAGACCGATATCTCTCCACCGTACCCGTTAATTCGCCTTGCAGAAAATTGCATCTAACGTGTTAGTGGTTATACATTGTATTCTCTATCGTATAACGCGAAAAATTGTTTCTTATAATGTTGCTCCACCTCGCACAACAGATCGAATCGGTTCAAATTGCATAATCATATTTTATCACCGTGTGTTGGTATCGGCGACGGGATTTGGAACGTGTTCTTGCACCAAAAAGGGGGGAGGGATTTTAATAAACTAACGAGATTTCACGCGATACGGTCACGTGTGCGTCGTTCGTTCGATAATCGTGCACGTGTTCCGCTGAATTTACTCGTTCCTCGTGCATTTTCTTTTCTCCACGGCGAGAAGTGCTTTGTACCGGGGAAAGTTTGACGCGTACGGGGGAGCACGACTCCGGGAACTATCGGAAAAATAATCAGCTCTGGCTGCGAAGCGTTTTTATCCGAGAAACGAAGGAAGATTAGAATCTTGCGCGAGTTCAATCCCCGTGACGGAGCGTGGATGTTTAAAAAAGGGGTCAGAGCCGGGAATTAAAGTGGAGCAAACGTTTAGAGAAGGCTCTGGTATCTGGTCGAGAGCGATTCCAGATACGGGGAACGTTTGTTCTTCGATCTACCCGACCGATAACGCGATTATCCGATAAATCGTTTCGTTGCACAACGGGCGAGTCGGTTTTCTATCCTCTTTGCTTTACGATTCCTTTCTGAACCAGTGAAAACTGCATATTTACTGCATATATCAAATTTCAGAAGAAATAAAATATCGAATTTAGAAACTGATGATTATTTTTGAAATTGTTATACAATAATTAGCGAATCTCTTTCATCGTCGAACGAACGAGGGTAATTGACAGGTGACGAGGGGTAAATAACAGGCACACACGTTTATTTAATCCGCCCGTTGTCAGTTTGATCGATTTCTAATGGGCAGACGAACTTATTAATCGCGTAGCACTTTCTATCTAATCGAGGAGAGTTTATTTGCAATTGGCTCGATTGGATCTCTTCTTTCGACAAGCGGAAAGATGTTTTCTGTTTGATTGAAAAGATATTTGGAATTACTTGCGAGAGCAGCTGGGAAGATTAAGCTTCTTCGAATCCCTTTTCCCCCAGGATGATTGAAAGGAAATAAAGGGTGTGGGGGTTTCGACAAACTTTCCCTTTCTAATCTTCGATTTCAGATATTATTGCATTTTTCTATTTTAAGAGATGTTTTATCGAAATTTGGGAATAGTAAGGCAGTATAAAATGAAATGTTTGAATAAACGGCAGATAATTAATTATGAATTATTTTTTATTGTTCAGGTATTGGGCAGTCAGACGGAGTACCATTTCGTGCACAGGGCTCTGCCACACGCACGGAACAAAAGATCCGTACCCCATACGAGAAAGTTGAAAGTGGACCCTTTGGTAAGTGATTAATCGTTCGTTGTTTCATCAAGTTCTGTCTATCCGACAGTATTCGTTTTTATCTACACATCGCGATGGTTTTATCGAATCGTTTCGTACTTCGTTTCCGACAACGTGAAATCGAATGAAATCTTTCAATTTCGTTCCACTTTCCTGTTCCGTTCATCGATCCCCATGATTTTCTTCCCGTCACGTTGTCCGTACTTAACGTTTGTATATAGACGGTTCAATAATGGAACGATGAATGTTAAACTTTGTTTCGAATAGTTTGGAGAATTTGGGAAATTTGGAGAAAATATAGAAAATTGAGGAATTTGGGAAACTCAGGAAACTTAGAAGTTTTCTTTAAGACAGACTTCTCAGAAATCTCGAAAATTCCAGTTAATCGTCCGAGAGCAACAAAAAATACAATAAATTTCCATAAAATCGGACTTACTTTGTTGGGGACGTTGATACACAATGAACACGACGAAAGATGAGGCAGAAGTTTAGTGAAATATATTCCACTTAAGTCTGGAAGGATTAATTCCGTCTGTCGGTCGTCCGACGGGGCATGTAAAAGGGTTAAATTAGCTGGTAGCTGGCGCGCATAAAACGGTTCGAAAACCTCGTGCTGGTATAAAATATTGAGGCGGCAGGGTTCGTTGAAACGTTCCAGGTGCACACGGCGGTGCAGCAGCCTGGATTCAAGAGGGTGAAGAGGGGCTACAAGCCGCTGAGCGTGGATAATCTCGTGCCCCTTTACCAAATTAAAAATCCAGCGAATCCGGCCAACAGGGACCCCTCCGATCCTTATTTCCAGTATCAATGGTACCTGAAGAACACCGGTCAAAATGGCGGCAAACCAAAATTGGACTTAAACGTGAAGGCTGCCTGGGCGCAAGGTGTCACCGGCAAAAACGTGACCACGGCTATAATGGACGATGGTAAGAATTTCTCACAATTTTTATTTTCTAACCAAGGTTTACTTTAGATTTCATACTATCTTAATATTATTAAAAATTATAGCTCTACTCTCAGTTTTAAATTACAAAGAGGCAACGTGGGCGTAGACTTTGATTTCCTTTAAATTGAAAATATTTACAGAAAAAACATTACACTTCACCGGCGAGGCTAAGAAAATATTAAAATACCCTTGAAACCAGAACGAAAGGGTCTAGGATTAAATGCAAATTAAATCCAAGGGTTAAACACGCGGAAGCGCAAAGATTCCATAAAACGCGGTATATTCTTTCGTCGTCATTTTTATAGAAGATTAAGAAAGCTCGAAACTATCTTCACGGGGACATGTTTAATGGATCGTTCGGCGGATTTAACGGGTAGCAATTTTGCCGCCGGCTTCTCGAGATCTCATTAGCAGAAAGCGTTTTAGTTTAGATTACGCGGCACATGAAACGTCGCGTTCCTGAGGTTGGCTGTACTAATTGCACGCCACGACAGTCTGATAATAATCAATTACCGATATTGCCGCCACGTTATTTCATCAATTATCCTCACTTTCCTTGAATCTTAACTTGCAATTAATAAAACTTCATTGACAGATCAGGAGAAAATATATTTTGCAAAATAAATCATTTAAGGTTCTTAAGAATTTTTTGATAAAGCGATGGTCGATTAAATTGTGCGCGAACGCCGATAATAGACAATCCGTCGGATCAGAACTCGACGTGATCGGTCCGGCTCCGTGGAGATATATCAGCGATTAATCGGCGATTTGATCCCCTATCGACGTTCCCTGTCGAAACTCAAACGCGAGTTTCACGATACGTTGTGTCCAATTTATGCCTCGATCGCGAACCGCCGTCGGCAAATGATTATTTTACACTTTAACGAAGCTGCGCGAGTTAATTTCCATTTGCAATTGTGTTATCGAGAATGTAGGTTATTATGCGTTTGATCCATTCATAATTTATTCATTTATCTGGAAGGATACCTTTTTGTAATTATAATTACGTTATTTATTAATTTATCAAAAAGTTTGATATGTCGAAAGGATTGTCCAAGGTTCAATATTTATAATATTCATTTATTTATTAAACGAAATGGACATAAAAGCTTCATGGATTTATGATAAAATATTTTTCAGTAATATTGAAAGTCGATTTCATTAATGCACAAACCAGGAATCGATATAAAACGAAGCGAACGCGGTTGGTACCCATTGTCTGACCATTCGTACGCTTTACTACTTAATTTTTGTCTAGTACCAAATACTGCCACGTTAATCGTTTCCAACCTTCGCAAAAGTGGCTGAGAATTACTTTAATAAACAGAATACTAATAAATTCATGGGTTTTGAAAGTTTGATGAGCTTAGAATATAAATTTATTACAAAATTTGAAGGATTCAAGATGACTTTGTCTGGGTATAGCGAAAGGGTTAATGACGAATTAGAAAGCCAAGAAGGGTTGACATCACCCCGTAATTATTACGTTACGTTGGCGGAATGGTAACTATGGATCCCGAGACGCGATTTCGCTAACGCGAATCGATAATTCCCAAGGGCGGGGGTGCGTAACCGCCCCGGTTGTTCCCCGGCGTTCATTAAAGTCCGGAGACTCGGGTATCGTCTGGTAAACTGTAATCTGGGAGTATACAGGGATACAGCTTGTTAAGGATTTTAGCCTTTTGCGGCTTACCTCGGTGTTATCGATCCAAACATCGATACTAATAACCACTTAGATGCACCGTTTAATACGACCGCCCTTTAATTGCATCCAACTTATATTACAATTAGTAATAAATACAAGATGCAAATCAGCATCTAAATAAATATGTACTTCGTCGGGGAACGAAGATTCGTAGGCAACGACGTTGCTCCCTGGACCAAACACATCTGCCACTATTTATTCTTCCATAACTCCTCTTATGGGGGATCATGGAGGTCCTGATCCCACATGATATATTTCTCTTTGTTTCAGGTGTCGACTACATGCACCCGGATCTAAAATACAACTACGTAAGTACATTTACCGACATACACGGTCCACAATCGTGAAACGTTAAATTATCTCGACCTTCTCGAATTAAATGGCCGGTGGGACGATTCTTCGGTTTCATTGTCGATGTCCACTCGAAACAGGCGACTCGCTGTCGCGGCGTTAAATGTCCACGAGGCTCGTGCACGATCGACTTCACGCGTTTAATTCATTCAGATAATTCGTCGTCTCCGGGGATAATTACTGGTGTGACCTTTCGCAGCGAAAGGGGTAAGACGTCTATTGTTACCCCGATGGAAAATGTCAATGGGCAAGAAATCGGCAGGGGGGCGGCCTGAAAGGCGCGGGGGAAGATTTGGGTGGACGACTAATGTAAAGTATTGTATCTCGAATGAAACGAAAATAAGGCTCTCCACCATTATTTCGCTTCGTATCGATCCTCGAATATCGCCAGAGACATTTTGTATTTTTATTTGCGAAATTGCCCGGTGAAATATTTATTTTAGCTCGAGCGGCGAAAGTGGGTCAAGAATAGGAATTCGAGAGCATTATTATTCCATTCCGTTCAGAAACCCATTTCTCTTGGTCGAAAATTTTTCAAATCCTTTTTTTTTTTTTCTACATTATTCAACACGCGTTACAGTGTCTACGGCGAACCGTGTTTAATGGGTTCTCGGAAAGATCAAGTGGGTTACGTGAGGTAAATCGAGCGGCGTTTCCCGAAGAAAATACCAAAATCATACTTTTCCAGTTAACGGGGGAAAAGCTGGTGGGAAAAGTAAGGGGAGATTGAAAACGTTCAACGGGTAATTACTTTCGGAGGATTTCGAACGGTGTTGTTAAAGCGGCATCGTTTCCCCGTGGTTTTTCGCGAAGCTTTAATTTCCTGGCGGCGGAAACCGCAGTTCCCTCCATCTCGCGTCGAGCTTCTTTGAAAACCGTATGCACACGACATGTTTCCATGACTTTCATAGCAATTTTCGCTCGTGCAACTAAAAGTACCAATATTATAAACTTGGAACGAAGCATGTTAAGCTGCTTACGCGTAAAGACACGCAGAGCTTGCGTGAGTTTATTCACTCTCTATAGTATAATAAGTCAGTTCACGAAAGAATCAGGATTTTAAATGCCAGAGACGACGAAGTTTTATGCGGCATACGATAATGTGGATTGTTGTGGGTGTCGTAGACGGCAGCTATT
This sequence comes from Anthidium xuezhongi, assembly GCA_022405125.1. NCBI lineage: Eukaryota > Metazoa > Arthropoda > Insecta > Hymenoptera > Megachilidae > Anthidium > Anthidium xuezhongi. The sequence goes on from CM039640.1 coordinate 8,157,608, forward strand.
TAAAATTTTTTAATTTTGAGAAGAGAATATTCTGGTTCAACAAACTGGGCCATTATTCAATTAAGGGTGCTTTGATTTGTAATGTAATTTTAGCGATATTTGGAATTTTGTAGTTGTTCATTAGAATTCGCTGGCGAAGAGTTGATCATAACTTTTTCATTATGATATCACTGACAATAATAAAAAGATTGCAATTGTTCTGCATGGAGATTGCATCATGATACGCGTGACGTGAAATTGCGTGGGAACTTTATCGATGTTGCGGTTATCAGAAGGGTAGAGACCGAGACAATATGATCACGCAAAACAAGATAAAAAAGAGTAACAAGGGTAAGGCTTAGAAGGGTAGTTTTCACTTTAGATAGAGGAAGATTAATGGTTCGAGCAGTGTTGTTCGTAACCATGAAGAATTTATGGTACGTGAATCTAACGGAAAAATGAATTTTATGGTGTGTGAAATCGTACGCCCTCTGTTCGATCAATTAACGATATTATCAAAGTCTTGATTATGTTTTCCAGTTGATTTATTTTTACGTACGATTCGTGGAATATTTTATGAAGGTAAAACATATCACGAAGGGGTTCGTGCGAAAAATGTAATAATAATGAAACACATTATTCTCTTGATGTGATTTTCTATCCTGCAAATATATTTATATTACATTTATTTGAATAATTCTAGCGTGAAAATGTAACATTTCCATAAGGAATTCTATAAATATTAGAAATGTAATTATAATATCAGAAATACGTTATTGGGTATGCGAACAGAGTGACTGCCTCCCAGTCTGGGGACTCGAGTCCGAATCCCTCAGGTTTTTATTTATCATAAAAACATATAACAAACAAAATTCTGGATTAAAAAAGCTCACAATAAAAATAAATGATATTGTATTCGTAAGTAAAAATCAATGTTCACCATTTACAGTGGATAATTCTAATATGAAAAAAGAAAAGCAGATTGGGGGTGTGTTTGAAGGGGAATAATTATCATAAAGAGGGGGGGTTGCTTGCATTCAACTAAACAAGCTTAATCAAAAACCTCTAAACGGTATTATCGTCTGTCGTATCAAGCGTTGATATTTCTACTGTACAGCAGTAGTACTACTAAATATAAATATTGAATTTATTAAAATTTGTTTCCCAATAACTGAATACGCTATAAGCTTTAAAATTATTATTCTAATAAAAGGAAATATTTTGTTCCAGAATGCCAAGGCTTCTTACGATTTCAGTAGTAACGACCCATACCCTTACCCAAGATACACCGACGACTGGTTTAACAGGTGAGTGAATAATCATTTATTTCAGAAGTGTGAATTATCAAACTTTAAATCCTAGAATTAAAATAATCTTACAAATTCGACGACTTACGTTGATCAAATTTGATATAATCTAACGGGATTAAAAATAGACTTCAGTCTTAACAAGACCAAACAATTAGAATTCTCACAAGTTTCCTGTTTCTCGTAATTGGCGGTGACACGATTCAGAGGGCAAAGGTCAACGAAAGAACAGGTACAATAACGAGAAATCGATCGTCCAGTTAGACGAAGGAAACGTTCAGCCGCTAATAAGAATCTCCTTGATTGCGATTAACGTGAACGAGACGTTTCTGTCCCATCGTTCTCTGTTTCGAAGACGAATCAAACTTGGGAATAATTCTCGAAAACCCTTACGTAAAAAACGTTTCTTTTTCCCTGACAGCTTACGTAAGCGATTTAGCCAATTTCCACGAGTCCTTGTTACTGACAAACCGTTTCCCTCGAACGGTTTTATAGAAATTCCTCTGATTATGCTCGCCTTCGAGCTCGAACCTTCGCTTCAGGGCGAGGGAAAAAAATTCTGACGATGAATTTTTCTATCGTTTGCAGGAGACAGGTACTTTTAACGATGAGACGTCGATTAGAGTTTGGCGAAACGTAAATCGAATGGTGATTGAACGCTGAGACTGTGGTTATCGGTATTCTTAGCGTGGTTATCTTAGTGTAAATATTCTGTGAATATTGAAACTATAATAATATTAATACTATAAATATTAAGACTCTAATAATATTAATACCACCCATTAATCAAATTACTGGGGTAGCACATCCACACGTAACTTTGCAGATTAATAAAATAACAAAGAAAGAACAAACAAGATCCATAAAAATACCATTTAACCATTACACGATTTTACGTCTCATTCGCGAAGGGTCCGATGATTTACGACTTCGAAAGATGAAATAACTTATCGAAGACGCTCAGACGCAATCGTTTTAGCTTCGACAATGGACGAAGTCGTTTCAAGATCGTTTTTACGACTTTCGTTTCTCGATTTTATCGGTTCAATCAAAACGTGAGCCAGTAAAAGGCGAGGGGTAGTAAAAAATTCGAACGGGATCGATCGGTCCCGATAAAAGGGCGAACAATGAAAATATCTATCGAAACCCTTTAAATTAACCTTGCTCGCGAAATTGGATTAAAATCGTCGTAAAACTTTTCGCAGTTCATTGTTTCTCGCGCGACCAATCCTTGCTACGGATAATTGGTTAATTAGATATCGCGTACGATAACAACGAGGCTGGCAAAATATTTGCCCGGAGGATTACAAGCTTTTAAACCGAGTTTACGAAGAGACTGAACGGTGTACACAGCCAGATTGATTCGATATTTTCAGATCGACTCGATTTGACAGGTGCGCGATTAAGGGTGTTGGTGTTACGTTCTTCGTGAGTGCTCGAGGAGGATCTTGAAGATGGTGGGCGGATAAAACCAACAAACTCGCGAAGAGACAATTTTAAAATGAAATTAAAATAAACTTTGATATAAAATTAAAAGCAGGGAATATTAATTTACGTTATAGTGATTCGTTGTTACATTCTTATAATTCATTGCAAGAATAAGGATAAATGTTCAAAGTTTCGATTGAAAGAGCAAGAAAGTTTCCAGGGATGTTGTTCAGAAAGTTTTATAATGAACTCTTTCAGAGCCGCACATGTGCTGATAAACGTGTTAAGAAAGTAATCAAAGTGTAGTGGAATGAATTTTGTATTAGCTCGTCGTATATCAAACAGCCAATTTCGAGATGTACAAAGTCTGACATAATTTCATGACATAAAAGTGGGGCGAAATAGTGCTTGTGCTATATCAATTTATAGCTTGAAATGTGACAAAAAAGACTATATAAATGATCCTTCGATATTCCTACCACAAAATGAGAAATTGTTTATCGAAGCAGACATTGACATATTTCGAAACCTTCACAGTCTGACCCAAATTCATGACATAAAAGTACCCCCAAATGGCACTTATGGCACCCCAAATGAAACTTTAAAGTTCAACAAAAAAGGCTATATAAATCCCTCACTGCTTCCCTTAACACAAAACGAGCAATCGTTAATTAAAACAAAAAATGATCAATTCGAAAACACAGCAAAGTCTATTAATACAATTCTGAGGGATAAAATGTTAATTTTCGTTTGTTCAATTATTGTTTGAATAGCCATGGGACCAGGTGCGCAGGGGAGGTGGCGGCGGCGAGGGACAACGATGTGTGCGGCGTGGGTGTCGCGTACGACTCGAAGGTGGCCGGTATTCGAATGCTGGATCAGCCTTACATGACCGATCTGATCGAGGCGAACAGCATGGGACACGAACCTGACCTCATAGACATTTATAGCGCCTCATGGGGACCGACGGACGACGGGAAGACGGTGGACGGGCCACGAAACGCGACGATGAGGGCGATCGTGCGAGGAGTTAACGAGGTGCGTATTAGCCTCGTGTTTCCAGGACCAAAGGGGCCAATCATTCTGCACGTCCTTCAAGCACGGACAAAAAATTAACCGTGTTACCTTGAAACAATTTTTTTTTTCTACTCTCTCAACTCCTTGATTTAAAATTTAACTCGAAGTCACCCGGGCCGAGAAATATTGTTTGGAGAACTTTGTGCAGTATAGGATATTATTTTTTGGGCTACGTTGGAGAATTGAAGCATTTACGATCATTTTTTATAAAATGAAATATTAGTTTTTCAGCTGTGTTGGAGGATAAAAGGACTTTTATTGCTTTGCAATCGATAGATTTATATAAAATGAATTATTAGACCGTGAAATATTATTTTTTGAGCTGTGTTGGAGGATAAAAGGACTTTTATTACTTTGCAATGATAAATTTAAATTTTTGGAATGGTTAGATTGTTAATATATATTTTAAATAATTAAAGATGAATGACTCTACAATTATTAACTCATCGACTTACTAATTATTCAAAATCATCGATTATGTGAAGAGATAATTTTTTAATTTGTAAGAAAAATATATTGAACGTAGAAGGGGTTGAATGATTTTTTATGCATCGATGCGTCGCAGGAAGGTAGAATTCAATTAACGTGGCGCATAAACACGTGGCACAGATCACGATGGTGGTAATTCGATTTTCTTCCCGAGAGAAAAGTGAACACGTTCAAGTTTTGCGAGATATTTACTGGTAGCAGCGAAGAGTAATCAATAATTGCATCGAATCCAATCAGTGCACCCTTCGTTTCGAATGAAAACGTCGATAATTCATCGTATCAGATGGTCGTGGTCTGGTAGACCTAATTACCAAGATAATTGGATCGATATGCGGCTGAAAGCTTTGTTTTACATACATTCTTTTCTATAAATATTTTTTCAAACAATAAATCCATATATTTAATTGAAAATTCATCAGAAATAGGAATAGATGTTATCAAGTTGATAATTTCAGGTTAATTGATGACCGTTCTCTTTGTTAGCCAATTGATTGAGACATTAATTAATTTGTACATTTTGGGCATAAAGTCGACATAATTTAATATTAATTTATTTCTGTCGAGAATATTATATTTCAAAGTTTTCAAATCTTTTAAATTATACTTCGAATTTTCCAAGTTTCTAAATTAATAACCCTGACCATAAACAAACTACACAATAAAATTGATATTGTTAATGAATGTTCTTGCAACGTGATAACGATCTTCCCTTGGAGGAAGGGGGTGGGGTTGGTCGATAATCGTGAGAATCTGCAACGTTCCAACGTCCAAGAAATGCCGTCTCTGGTATCGGAATCTTCCTTAACAACGCATCGTTACGTACACGAGTTATGACAGGTCGTTACGTGGCGCACCAGCAGGCAATCAACGTCGAAAATCCTTTGGGGATGGGAATAGGAGGAGTAGCTGGAAGGGGGTCGGTTTCGATGAAAATTATGCCAAAGATATCGTGTTAGATATTCGTTGAACCGTAAATCCGTATATCTCGGCATTAGATTTTCATAACCAAGAGTTTATCTTAAAATGCGCATTTGTTCTGATTTATAGGGTAGAAGAGGACTGGGGAATATTTACGTGTGGGCGTCAGGTGATGGCGGAGAGGAGGACGATTGCAATTGCGACGGTTACGCAGCTAGTATGTGGACTGTTAGTATTAACAGTGCAATTAACGACGGACAAAACGCTCATTACGATGAGAGCTGTTCGAGCACCCTCGCTTCTACGTTTAGCAATGGCGCCAAGGATCCAAATATAGGGGTGGTAAGTTGACAATATTTTATTCTTATGAATACTGTCTTAATTATTCACAAGGGTTTTCTATATTTATATTATATTTGCATTTACATTTTCGCTTTACAAACAGAAGCCACAAAATTAGACCTTATCAATGGTCATACAAGTCAGGGATTAGATCGAAATATACCATAACAAGGTATTTAACAAGGGGAGAATACGTCCTTCGAAATTCCAGCTTGTCCAATACCTTGTCCAATTATAGATGATACGAAAGGTTTGAAATATTTGGAACGCAAATGGTGAGGCGGTAAATGCGGGAATCTGGGGTTGGATAAAAATAGTTCAACCCTGTAAACACAAGCCAGGAATCTCGACGCAACGCGAGAATGTCTGATTCGCATAAAATTGCTTAGGAATTCCTTCGAAATTCCTCGACAAGCATCAACCCGTGTTTCCTTGCATTTTTCCCCTATTAAAGCTCGCTAAATATTTCCTCGTTTAATGGTGTTTAAACTAATATTCACCCCCTTCTTTGACATTCCTGAGCATTCCTTTGAATATTCTGTTCAGCATAAGATTTATCAATTTTCTTACTTAATAATCAAATTAAAATATATTAATTATTTATACACGGGTCAGAATTTTTTATAATATTATTAGTACAGTATTACTAATAGTAATAACGTTAAAGAGTTAATAACATAATTATTAACCATTTAATTAGTAACGGTAATAGTACTACTATTCAGTAGTAAAGCATGTCTGACTATACACGTCTATTTCTACTCGCGGCTACGACCATAACTAACGCCTGGACAGTCAGACGGGTAAATAAAATCCGATTTAAAAGGTGGCACGTGTAATCTACGCCACCGCACACACACACGAACACGGATTCGCGTTCAACCCCTGTCTTTATTCCCTTATTTTCGCCCGATCGTTCGGGCGTGAAATTTTCGTGGAACAAAGAGGGCACTGGAAATCCAGGCGAGCCGTGTCCATCCATAAAATCCCGGCTATCGAGCGCAAAAACACCCATGAGGACGAGCCACGGAGATGGAATCCATTCAGAGGTCCTTGTTTTTCACCCATTTTTTACATACCATCCCTGGCGAATGTGCAGTTAACTAACTGTTTAATAAAAGCTTATATTGAAAGGATTTCTTGGATGAGTCCTCGTCATTTTTTTTATATTATCACCTGTAATACTGTAATGTTAATGACACAGGTAACACAGGGTATTAAATTAAAATATTAAATTTGAAGAACTACTAATTATTTTAATATTTATATAAAAATGAAAATAATTAAAAAAATATCTGAAATATTTAAAGCAATTTTATTTCAATTATTATTAACAGAGTATACATGGTTGGCGGGGAAGTTTCGTAGGTAATCTTTCGAAACGTTTCATCGCTTCTCTGGCCATAAAACGAGGATTGCATCGGTGTTTATCGTCATTTTATCGGCATTGCGAGCAATCGAACGCGAACTTTTAATGCAGAAAGTTTCTCGACATCCACGGGATACTGCGTGGACGTACCCTCCAGGAAATTACACCCTTCGAACAGTTTAATCTTCTTTGCGGGCTTGCTGCGTCCAATCACAACTATACGAGAACGTATAATTAATATTAATAACGCATCCCTTCTTCAACGCAAAAATTCTGATTCTAAAGCAACAATTTTCGAAGCAGTATTAACAAATAAATTTATTTAATAATAACGTTTTAATACACTTCTGAATGATTCTATATCTTAACAAAAAATTAATTTTCTGATACGAAACAAGACATTTGGAACAAGTAATTTTTAGTTCGAGCAAACAAACGAGTGAAAATAATATATAGTCAGCTCGTTACGTTACTCGCGCAGCAGAATATCAGAGATGATGCAGAAACGAGGAAGAAGGTCGTCTCGAGGATGGGTCTCAATTAAAATGTTCCTCGCGATCGTTAAAATGCAAATGGCGCAGGATCCTCGCAACGACTCGGAGTAAATTCTAATGTCGCTGGAGATACGAGCTCCTTCTCAATTATTAACGCGTTCACGTCCCTGTTTTTTCGGTTTCGTAGGCCACCACCGATCTTTACGGCGAGTGTACGACGACCCACAGCGGAACATCCGCCGCCGCGCCGGAAGCTGCCGGTGTCTTCGCCCTCGCCCTCGAAGCCAAGTAAGCTTACAATTACAAAAATTTAACGAAGGACTCTCGATCTTCGTCATCCTCCGACCTTCCACCTGAGTGTTTTTATTTTAGTCCGCAGTTGACCTGGCGAGACATTCAGCATCTGACGGTGCTGACGTCGAAAAGAAATTCCCTGTTCGACGCGAAAGGGAGATTCCATTGGACCATGAACGGCGTTGGCTTGGAATTTAACCATCTGTTCGGCTACGGGGTGCTGGATGCGGGCGCGATGGTCGCTCTGGCGAAGAAGTGGAAGACCGTGCCGCCGAGATACCATTGCGAGGCTGGTTCCGTTTTTGAAACCCAGTGAGTGTCTACTTTTCAATTGAAAATAAAATAGAAAAGAAAATAAACGAAGGATGGAGCATAAATTATCTTTAAATTCAGGGGGTTTTTTATTATTTTTCTCAACATTTTCAGCGCGACCCCTAATTCTTTATTACTTCCTGATCGAGAACCAAGTCACGGTACACGAGCAAGTAGATTATTATTCGTGGATGACCGGAGTATCGATCACGGGTGTCCCCCGTCGAGTTTATTCCTCGTGTTACACGGCCAAGTGTTGGCCCCTCCTGACACGGAAAAATCGTCGGTTCTTCCCTCGGGAACGAGAACGCGTTTTGGCCCACTCGAACGTAGTATATCAATTTCCTTTTTAGGGAGGTGACGAGCGACCGATCGATCCTGTTGAAAATAAAGACTGATGCCTGCGCCGGAACCGAGTATGCCGTCAACTATCTGGAACACGTGCAGGCCGTTATTTCCGTAAATGCTACACGCCGCGGCGATCTGGAACTGTTCTTAACCTCTCCCATGGGCACCAGGTAACGTATACAGACCTTCGCGATGGACAATGGAAATTGTGCTTATAAATTCGAATTTTTATGATAAGGATCTTATTCTCATGGTTGACGATGGGACATCAAATCAATTAGCAAATTGAAATATTGGATAATGATTTCAGATCGATGATTCTGAGTCGAAGGACAAAGGACGACGACCACAGGGATGGTTTCACGAAATGGCCCTTCATGACGACCCACACCTGGGGAGAGTATCCTCAAGGAACATGGCTACTGGAGGTGAATTTTAAAACATTTCATACTAAATTATCCTCGAATTTTACAAGAATATAAAATCCAAACTAGTTTTAATTATTAAGGATTGGTTGATTTTCAAATTTAGTCTTTCAAATTGGTATCTTGCATCATTAACCTTTTCTTTTCTGTACAGGTGAGTTTCAATACTCAAACGCCTCAGAAAGGGTGGATCAGGGAGTGGACCCTGATGTTGCACGGCACCAGAGAGCCGCCGTACACCGGACTTCCGGCCGCTGACCCACACTCGAAACTGGCGATCGTCAAGAAGGCCCACGAAGAACGTTCGACCGCGATGTAACGACTGCGAACTTCACGATTCTAGGAACGTTCATATCCGAAGAAGGGGATACAGAAGGATGGATGATAAAGGAGAGAAAGAAATATATATATTTATGCGAATAATCATTATTATTTAAGGATCTCATTTTTACAGGAACGAAAATTCGAACGCAAAAGCCATCATGCTGTGTTTCCATGATCGTTCGCTGATTAATTATCACCGTGAAGGCTTCGTACGGGTAACCCTTGTATCGCACGGTACTCTTATAACACGATTTTCATTTTTGAGAGATTTTTCAACCAAATATTTGTTACTTTCGTTTATTAGGAGGGTACAGCGTGTTACAAGGGGATTCCCCTTATTTTTCAATCGTGTTAGAGGATGTCTCTACTTGAAAATGAAAATTTCTTCAAAATTTATCTTAGAGAATAATTTTTACACTTAATAATTTAACTTCTGTGGCAATTTTAATAACGACCGTGTTATACGAGGGTTACCTGTACGTTCAATAATATTACTGATCTCGATTCTTCGCAAGAACAATCATCCCTTATCGCAAGATCAACCCTGTGCGATAACAGCACACTTATTCAATTTCTGGATAATTTGCTTGTAAGGTTTCAGCTTCGTTGTCGTTTTTATGAATGAAACTATAGATTGTATTATTTATTAATGTTAATGGACGATGCGTGAGTTTTGTTATTATTAATAGACGATATTTATTATGATTATTAGTAATGGATGTTGAATAATACACGGCTGAGGTTTTGTAAAATATGTCTGCACGTTGATTGCCACAACAGAAATGAAGATTTTCTTTATTTTATTATTATTGAGTACTATGGTGTTAGTAATAATTAATAGTTATTAATACTATAACTGTTGCTATAATATTAATTGGTAATACCAATGCTAATTAATTACTAGTACTGTAATATTATTAATAGTATTTACACTATATAATTTTTCCCCGTCTATTTTTATTATATCATTGCTTAAAACTGTAATCAAATATTTATTCAATAATAATTTAAAGTTTAGATGATTTGTTCATATTTTTAATACAAAATGGTTGGTGCCTTTGGATTTACATTAAAATTGAATCGATAGTTTCTTTTCTAAAATCAAGCAACAAATAAAACTGGTGCGGGTCACCAATGATTTACATGGCAGTCAACGTGTTAATCTAACTTGTATACAATCCTTAATATCGTGTTTAAACTTCCTTCAAGAGCATCTAGTCGAGATTGTACTATTTAATTCAACAACAAAGAAACAACTATATATTATAGTAGCTGTCTGAGCATCGAGGAAATCGAAAGACGACGTTCACCGACTGGGAATCATTACAATCGTTTGTTTTTGATTCAAAGAACAGCAAAAACAAATAAAGTATCCTCAGATTAAAATACAGTTATTGCCAAAGAGTTTCTTCTGGGAACAATAAAGATAAAAGAATCATTCGGTATAGTCCTCGCAACTCGACCAGTCCGTCCGTACTTGTACCAAATTTAACCCTTTCGTTACTCACCCTTGTGTACTAAGGGTGATTATACTGCTCTCCTTAATTCGATTGTTCCAATTAATAGTAAAGAAGAAATTAAGATTCCTTTAAATTACTATAATTTAATTCTGTTTAATTGATGAAAAATATACTGAATTTTATACGTTCGAAATTGATGAAATTTCGTAGTCTCAAGATTCCAAAGCTTCAAAATAGAAAAATTCTGAAACCCTTAAATGGTCGGCTAAATAGGAGGGAGGGTATAATCATAGCCAGCCTTAGAAAGTGCCAAAGAAAGAAAAATGGCAGTGACGTAAAACGAAGTAAGCTGTAGAATAAAAGAAATTCAATTTAACTTCGCGTAACTTAATTTTTTCATTGAATATCGACCGTAACGAAAGGGTTAAACGATGGAGAATCGTGTCGAGTTGTGGAACGGAAACGATCAGACGGGAACACCGATGGTCCACGCGTGCCAACGTTTCCTTTGTCTTCATTTTAATTTGAAAATCTTCGCGAAGAATACGAATTCGTTTTAAAAATAACATATTTACCGTAGATTGTTAGATGTTCAACTATATATGTATATATTTATATGTATATCGGTTCTTTCAAGGAAGAAAACCTCACTAGGCGACCATCACATAATCTGTCCCCCAATCGCTCAGTTTCTTTGAAAAACAAATACTATTATTTTATTAAAATCATACTTAACGCTATAACTACCAATGTTTTACGTATACTTATTTTTCAATTGAAAATAAGTTCTTGTGGTTTCGTTAGAAGTATCTTAATCAATTCTGTAATTTAAAATCAAAATCTGAAAATCGACATAAATTTGTTATTGAGATACCAGACAATTGTTCCTTTGATTAATTTTAGAAAATAGTGTTCGAGGGACTACCAAGACTGTCTCTGACAAATTGAACAAACATATCCAAGCATCTCGGATTCTTCGCACAAAGTATTTTCGGAAATTTTTATACAAAAATCGATTTTACACAATATACTTTCAACGATTCTGAAGATTCTCGGCTGTTCGCGGTGTATCAAAACCGAGATCCAAGATCTCGTCGTTGTTTTAACACCAGGTTCACGAATTTCACAAAGAAGATTACAAATTATGTATAATATTGTAGCGTCGAGGAGTTCCTGTCTTACTTACAAACTTTCTTTTATTAATTATTCTATATACAAAGCTTAAGGCACCGGTCATCGAAGTCAAAGTATTAGGTTTTTTTTTTTAATGTGATATAAAAAATATCCGTGAACTCAGTGTTAAAATTCAATGAAAGAACGGAAAGGGAAACGTGTTGCACGTTCGCACGCCTGGACCAGACACGAATTGTTGGTTTCATTTTAGAAATTTTATCGAACGATCGAAGGCTTTTATTAAAGATCGATCAAAGTGTTAGAGAAAATTATCTGAAGTTTCGATGCCATCGATTATCATCTATTACATTCCGATATATGTATTTTAACGATCGATTAAAGATAATGTTTCACCTGAAAAATCTACGATTAGTATTAGTCGGACGATCGACGGAGTTTTTTGCTTGAAATTCAAAACCAATTAATCGATATGATAAAACATAAGTGTGTTACGATTAAGAGAATCCCGATACTATGGATATTCCTTTCAGAGTTTAATTATTAAATGAATCGAAGGGCGACAGTGATGTATCTATTCGGATAAGGCAAGTGGTTGATAATTATAGCCTCTGTGAAATTGGCCAACTAATTTTTCAAGGAAAACAAAAGAAAATCGTGCAAGTGGAATTTGATTAACAGCTGATAGTATAAAATATGAAACGTGCATTAAATGATTAACAATTTTAAATGCTTCATGGCAGACAGTCGACCAATAAATAAATTGATCCCTTGTCTTATAATTCTTCAAGTCACCATTTCTTTTATATAATTTATAAAATTGTGTAATACTTCGCAAACTGAATCCTCAATTTTTCAAAATAAATTTTACAAATATTATGTGATTTATAAAATTATCAGTTTCTACAAATGACTAATTACTAAAGTGTCCCAAAATTCATAAAACGTGCGGTCCCCAAATAAACATTTCAAAAAGAAACTTTAAATCACCCTTACCAATTAATTGGTTAATTAAAAATCATAAGGCAAGGGGTTGATTGAATTTCCACGAGAACGACCCATCGCGCCCATAAACGACATCGATTGAAAGATTAATTCGAAGAATTCTCGATTTTCGGATTGCGAAAAAGAAGAGGTAGTACTTAGAGAAACAGAGCGAGAGAGAGAGAGCGAGCGAGCGAAAGAGAGCGTGAGTGTGAGAGAGAGACACAAGAAACAAAAAATTATAAAAAAATACATAATATATTATAATAAGAACCAAAGATGGGAAGGAAAAATGAAAAGGACAAAAAAAAAACGAACAACGTGTAGATATTATATAGATACGTAGAGATCAGAGAGTTTTGAAGTTTATGAATTAAAACATGATACAGGATAAACGACGTCAACAAAAAACACATATTATATATACATATACATATATATATATATATAGTTGAAATGAATTTAATTAATCTTATTCTGTACGTGATTGTACGTGGATGAATAAAGTCTTTATTTTTTGGCCTGTATCGTTTTTATATGCTGTACCCGAGTTCCATTTATGCCATTAACCCATTTCCAGTTTGTTTATACATTTCCAATTGTACTATTTTTACGATTTTTTAGAAACCTAGGAAGTCTGCATTATTTTGTTTATTACAGTCATATTAAATCATTTAAGAATTGTTACAATTTATTGATTTTCTATTAATTGCACTATGGTAACTATCGTTATTCCAGGGCCATCATTTAATTAAATTAATTGTAAAAAAATAATCGACTTACGTTATAATTCATTTTTATTTAAAGAAACATAGGTGCATTACCAAAAGAGGGATTTTATTGTAAAATGATTTCTTTCTTTTTTTTAAGAAATGTCCAGAATTTGATGGGCTCGAATCAAGGCGATAAAGACCAATTTATATTGTCACATACCTGGTACGTAGTTGCAAGCAATAAAGGGTTACAGAGAAGGGCAAACGTAGATATTAGGGAAGAAGGCTGGAACGAAGGGAACTAATACGTTCTAACTGTATTAGACGTAAGCAGATATTTGGTATCAACGTAGTAAAGCTTCGTCGTCGTGCTGGAATCGTTTCGTTTCGAGGGGGTAAGGCTTCTTCTAGATCCATATCGATTCGTCTGTTACACACGAGTGCTTCCGTTTCTTTGCCAATGCCAATGACGAGTAAATCGTCCGATTACTTTATTCAAGGTTCTCCTCCAAATCCTTTCCTCTGCGAAAAGAAAGAATAACGTCTGTCAGATCAACATACCAGTAACATCACATACATTAAAAAAGAAAATAATTTATTACTTATGGAAAAGTTTCACGTTAGGTTCTGCTTCTCTTTTCAATTTGAAAGAAGTACTTTCTCGATTTTTAATAAATTCGACAATTTTTCAAGAGGCTTTAGGACGTCGCCGAATATTTCCTGATAAAATCGCTGAATGCCTCCGAAACACCCGCTAAATTCGGTCAAGATGGAATATATTAATGGATTGTTTGCGCTCGACAGCTTTTATTTAATTTTTTTTTCATTTTCATTTTGGAAATCGATATTTAAACAGGGCCAACCGCCGGCCGAAATACTTTTTTCAATTATCCACCCCGTGCTCCAATTATCGACGAGTGGCCGCGAAATTCGTTCGATTTAGTTTCGACCCTTTCATTTTATCGCCTTGTCAAAGTCTTTTCGACGATCCGGCCTGACACGCGATCGCACGAGGTTTATCAAGAATATTAATTACTCCTTACGAAACGGCGGCGTGTTTCCAGTTACACGCCTGACAGATTGGCATTGATCCACGTAATTAACTGGTCAGAGAACGGATCGCGGGCTCCGGCAATTTGCATAATTGGGTCGGTCGTTGTTAAAGCGTTATTTACGCAGCTTCGTTAAATTAGACGATTAACGCCCGTTTCTGGTCACACGAAAACACCGCGCGAAGAAAATAAACAGAACCGTTCCGATAACTTTCTGTCAACCCTTTGATTACCAAATGTCTATATATACAACCGGTGGATTCATTTGGAAGTTTCAGAAACGTTTTACCTTTTATTTACCTTTAATTTTGAAATACAGAATTTTAGAATTCGGAAGTTTGGGTATTTATAAATATCGACGTTTCGAAATTTGGACAATTTAAAAATTTGCACTGTTTTTAAATATGAAATATACATTATGAATTATTTCATTCCACCGTCCAGTTTCTTAATCGTTAAATCACTTTCGATCCCCGCCGGGTGAGACGACAGATTGTTCATGAACGAGAATACACAGGTTTCCTAACACGCGGCCGACTCCCTCGTAAATCCACTATATTCGCGTGACCGTCACTCGTCCGCCACCAGGATCAGGGTAACAAACGATCGTGGTTAAAAAACAGGACTGTCACGTAAACTGGTCCATGAGGTTGAGGAAAAAAAAACCCTTATAAGATATCACTGGCGTTTCATTCGCTCGACCTACATATGTAGATGTACGGCTGTACTATGGCTACCAGGGGCAGTTTTCAGATTTCGGAAACTGGAGTTCCCGCGTCACGTACACTTCTTTAAAATACGTTTTCGGGAATTCCTGGAATTTGACGTCACTAAAATTCCAGGAAGTGGCACGAATACCTCCTGGCACATCATATTCTCCTGATACAATTTCTCAAAATCTGGATCTTGGTTTCGCAAAAGGGGTTCCCGAAAATCCCTGGAATTTTATATTTTGCAATTTCCAATGTCCAATGGGAACATTTTCAACCAAATAAATTAAAGAATTTCTAACAGTATTCTTACAAATGTGAGAACTTGTAACCCCTTCCTTTTAAAGTAAAGATAGATCGAGTTGGAGTGCAAGGGTTAAATAATAATAATCAATGGTACCGAGTCCTTGAAATAGAATTACAGTCGTACGTCCCTGAATTGTTCGTCAACTTTTACAATCGATTTTGGAAATGTCAAGGGAAAAGAAACGAACGATTTTCTTCGTTCGTTGCTCGAAGTTTATTCGATGATCGCGTGCCGTCGATCGATCCGCGGCCGACCCTTTAATCCCCGGCTCGCGAGGGCTCGCCGAATTTGTCCGAACAACGGCCGATACGTTACACGCGCTATAAACGCGATTTCGTTATCTGCTCGGGGGGGAGGGGGGAAACATTGCCTACAGACAAAATTCACGATGGCTTTAATGAGCTGACGTCAGAATCACCGTTTGCCTCGTGGCGTTCCTTGAAACTCCGCGTTACAGCACGGCTTGGCCCACATTCGACCCTGCGCCCACCCTTCGCAAAGATTTTTGGCACCCTTTCGGCCGCCTTTGTAAAGAAACCTTCGTTTGTTTTGAAAAAAGAAAACAGATGAATGAAGTAGGTGGACTAATTTAATTCGTTCCTGCGGTAGTGGCGGATGAACTTACGTGTTGGTAGAGATCTCTCTTTCGAGGCGAAATAAAGTGGAGAAATAATATGGCGTGTGCGGAGGATGGTTCTGGGATTAGGAGTTTAACTTTGTTGGTGCGTTCCGTGGCGAAAGATGGGGTATAAAGTTGATTGGTCCAGCTTATAATTATTTTAAATTACAAATCAAGGGTGCCTTTACTTGTTAAACTGACGTAAGTAATAAATACTGGAAGCTTTTGTTAATTGGCTTTTCGATACTGTCGGTTGTTGACTGAAAATTGATTAACGAATCTTTGATTATTATAAAAAAAAATTGAAAGAAAATTGAAAATATGGCCTACCCCTCCAAATCTAGATAGCAAGTAATAAATAAATTGTTAAATACGAAATATGATTGTACAGTGAAGTGTCGCAAATTAAATTGAATAAATGAATAATTTGAAAATGAAAATTGAATCGTGTACCGAGTACCGCGATTGCAATCGACCTAATCTCGTAGTTGGCAGCGAAAGGGTTAACATCCGAGACACCCTGTATAAATATCAATTCGTAGAGCGACCGTAACAATGATATAATAGATCCCATTGTCAGTTCGATCGCTAATGATAAGTCTGAGAATCGTTCGAAGGGTAGGAGAAAAGGGTGGTTGGGGTGGGGAAAGAAACAGAGTCCGGGTGGGGGGTGGTTGGAGAGAGAGAGAGAAGGGGGAGACAGAAGGAGACGCGACACGGTGGTTGAGTTCAGTCCGCGTGTTACCCCCAGCCGTAAAGCAGGGTCGCGTTTTCTCTACTTCCGGTCACCTCGTAACCCAACAGATTTAGTCGTCGGAATCGCGACGCGTTTCGATCTCGTGAGCGCAAGTGAATCGGAAGTGACACCCCCAGTCAGTGGAAATAATAAAAGATAAAGAAAGGGAACCGAGAACGGTCGGTCGAATTGTTTCGTGGATTTTGAACAGGTAAAAATTGCAATTTTTCGTTTGTTTTTGCCGGAAGATAAATCGTTCGTCGAATCGTTAGAAAATAAAGGCCGTGTTTCGCGAGTCTTGAAAACGGATAATTAATTGCTTTTGTGTTATCGATTTTGTTACGTTGTAGTTAGACGTTAATGGCTATTAACAATTTATGGCTCGAGTGTGCTCCAGATGCAAGTATGAAATTTATATAGAAATCATTAAGGATAATGGTGTTAATCCTCTCCTGCAGACCTTCAATTTATTATTATATACTATTAGTACATCAGTCATTGTATTTAAAAGTTTAATTACTTTGTTAATTTTGTGTGTTAATTTTCATGTGAAATCCTCAATATTAGTGTAATAATAACAGTATTCAAAGGTTCTGCTTTATTACATTCTTTTAATCACTTTGTTCTTTAATATTAAATTTGAAACTGAAAAGTTGGTTACTGGGGATCTTCGTGTTAGTTTTCATACACAAGCTTTCAATTTATTTGATATAATTAGTACGATAATAATGGTATTCAAAAGCTCTGTTTTATTAAATTTTAAAGGTTGGTTACTGGGAACCCATGTATTAATTTTCATATACAATCTTTTTACCAGTTTAAAATCAAATTTTTATTTATAATCCTACATGTTATATTCCAAAACAATTAAAATACAGACACTACTCGAGCATCGAGTACCCAAAATTTTTGGATTCTCACACATCTCCACTGTTTACTGAAACTGCGGAGTACGTGGTGCGAAGTCTAGCGTAATACACTTAACTACACTCAGTTGCTTGTAAACACTTCAAATTAACCGTTGTATTCAATAGAGCTTGTTTCGAAATACGATTCGAGTTCTCGAAATCGCGGGAATCACGATATTCGTGTATTTCGAGATACTTTCGTGGGCCCGACTCGATCTGAACCGATCTGATCCGATTGGATCCGAACAACTTCAGACCCGACTGGATCCAATTCGAATAATTTCGTGTACTCGAGATGTTCGGGTTCTATCTCTAGCAGTTACTATGATACCAGGTAGAAACAAATCAGTAGTATTTACATGTGGTCTGTTTAGACGAGCAGTGTTTACTGTCAGAGCTCGTCTATGATTTTAAAGGTAATTTCTGAGATGCTATAATTATTTACGAACCGCAGGTATGCAAACGTGCACTTCGTTTACCCGTACTAGTCTAATTCTCTTACCTTTGATCATCGCAAGATCAAAAATTGGAAATCGAACTACTAAACCTATTTTAAATCACAAAATTTCTTAAGATGCCTTCGTTAAACCTAGTGCATGTTTCGGTTTATTTTTATTTTCAACTTCGAAGTTAATGTACTTAAAACTTCCTTGGTTCTAGTGTTAAGTTTCTAACAAAAATCAACTATAATATGTTCAAACGATCCGAGGAGAGTTCGAGATCTACCTTGAAATCGTAGACGATTGATGGAACGTTCGACACCTGAGATACAGGAATCGGTTGTTCGAACATGTTGGATCGAGTTTGATCAGTTCGTCGGCGACGTCTTTATTCGCGGAAGTTTTTCAATTCGAGGTGGATCGCTATCGATGCGTGTCGGGGAAACAAGAAGGGCCACCCAACCCTTGGACGGTTTCCGGTACGCGGTATCCGCTTCCGTTCGAAAAGTTTCGTCTGTCGGGCCCGCCAACTTCCCCGAGCGATATTTTCAGCGAGCCGATTTGATTAAGAAGTTCCAAACGAATTTCGGATAAAACTTGTCCCGAATGCAAAAATTAAAAACCCTCTGACGCCTGGTTAATTGCAAAATACTCGATTCCCTGGTAACTGCGACTGGGAACCTTCATTCCTTCTTTATCTAAATGAGTTTATTCGATCTAATCAACTGATCACAAGATAATTTGTTTACTAGGATAATATTTGGTGGTATTAATATTGCCTTATCCTGCATCTCATTATTTTGTAATAGGAATTAAGAAAGGAAAGAGAAGGAGAAAGTTTTATTCTTTCGATCCATGTGAATCTGGTTCGTTTGCATTTTTCTTCTCGTCCGTCGTACCGAGGCCTCAATCACGTACTCCATTGACTGGAAAATGTAATCCCGCATCGGCCCTGAATATTTTTATCCCGTTGCAAAAAATAATCGTCGAATAATATCGTCTTCGTGCATACCGTGCCTATGAATAAACCTTCCATCAGTCTGTTGTCCTTTTCGTAAACCCTTTTAAACCGATATATTGGCATGTCAGTTGTGCTTAAAACTCTTCGAATCTTTCTGATCGATCAACCCTCGTCAGGTTTTGAAACGATGCTGACGTAAAGTTTGTCGAAAATTACATATATTTTTGAGAGATTTATCAAAATTAATTATCCCTCTGTGTGTTGGCAAAGTACTCTTGTAATGATAGTAATATTTCAGCAAGAATGATTACAGTAATAATGGTGATACTTCAGTAAAAATAATTACGGTAATAATAGTAACTCTAGTAAAAATAATTGCAGTAATAATAGCGATATTCCAGTAGCAATAATTACAGTAATGATGATAATATTCCAATAACGATAATTGCAGTAATATTAGTAATTCCAGTAAAAATAATTACAGCAATTATAATAAATAAACCGATACACGTACCTCCATTTCGATTACGTGAGTAATTACGAATAAAATGAATGAAAAGTTCGAAAGTAGATTACGAAAGTTGGTTACACGTTGTAAAAGAATATTAAGATTAAGAAACGAGTGCCAGAAGGGGAATAAGACGTTATCTAAAATAGTCGAACGATTGTAGGTCAGAGAAGAACCAGGAGGGACATTCTTATCGGTGGCTCCTCTTTAACAGCGTACTTTAATCCTTTGCTGGTTGAAGGTTAAGGCATTCCATGCAATAAACTGTAACGTCTAAGGCACCTTTGGCGTCTTACCAGAATCCTCCATCCTTCTACTCTTAACACACACAAAAAAAAAAAAGAGTAGGAGCGAAGTGCCTTACGGGTTGCTCTCTTTCGTAAAATTCCATTTAATAATTTCATTTCCCGTGTCGTCTGTATTTGGCTGACGCATGAATTAACACCGGAACCCACTTATGGCTGATGGTCTTTATTCGATTATCAACGATTTTAGCAAGTACAGGGAAATGTGTCAATACGATCCTCTGTATCGGGTGTTCCCATAAATTTCAATTAAAAATTTACACAGCTTCGTGTACAATATTAATAAATAACTAAAAAGCCTGAAATCTAGTTACCAGTTTAATAATTTGACTACCCCAACTTCAAAATTACAAAGAATTAACTTTAATTAATTATCTAACAATTATTTATTGTTCACAGATCCAAAAGAAACGACCCGAAACGACCGATGCAGGGATCAAAAAGAAAATCCCCGGTGCCAGCCATCTGATCCCACCCGGTAAAAGTTTTGGCGGGCCGGGACGGGTCCCGAGGGTGCAAAGGGTGGATCTCGACGGTCTCCTCGAGGAGATACGAAGATTGGTGGTCTTTAGGAAGCGGGCGTTCCGAGGGACCCGGCAAATGTGGCTCTGTGCACGGTGAGCCGGGGTTACGGGGGCCGCGGGGCCCGTGGCGGCGGGGGTAGATCTCGTGGCGAGGCAAGCGTGAGGCTACCCTTGAGTCCTCGCACTCTGTGCGCCCCTGGGGCAGGAGCTGGCGCACATGTGCAGCCACCGGGCGCTGTTACCGGCGCGGCTCCGAACGCGCCGACCGGAAACAACCCTACGGGACAGGCCGCCGACGAGGGATCCGGCCTTCCTGACGAGCCGATGGTATGTTCTTTTACGACGCCATTTTCCCTAGTCAAGGGTGCAAGGCTTCTACCCACTAAAACAACGCGACTCGAACCCTTAACCCAGTTAGATTTTCTCCAGCATTCAATTTTCTTTTGCACTCGGTCATCAGGAACGTCGAACGGTAATTCAACACCGATGTTGACGTTCCATTCTTCCCCGCTGACATTTCCTTTTCATTCCGTCAGTGTTTTCCCTTCGAACGTTCCTCGTCCGACGAGAGGTTGGTAATCTGTGAAAAAGCTTTCCGCAAGTCTTAACGCGATTCCTCGGTTGTTTAACCCGTCCCTATCTCGAGGCTCATCCGCTTCGTTCGTATTTTTCGTACGAACGTGCCATCAGCGTGTCTCATCAGCATTAAACGCCACTTGAAGCGGAGCACGTGTTCTCCAGGCAGAAGTGGCGAGGCATTCTTCTGACGGATGTAATGGGTTTTGTCATCAGGTACACGTCGAGAGGGCCGTGCAACAGGGTACATGGATATGCTGCGTGCCGTGTTACTGGCTACGAAGAAGCAAGGCCGTGCACAAGGCGTTGCTTACGTTCGCCATGCTGCTCGTCACCAGCCTGCTCGTTACCAGCCCTGTCCTGTTCCTTATCACCACTCTGCCGGAAGGGGAGCAGCCACGTGAATGCGCGCCCCTGGTGAGTAACGTTTACTTTCTTTCAGTTTCGCGTGTAACTTCGTGTGAACTTTGCCGAAGTACTTTGTTCGACTTGGATGTGTAACTTTAGAGCGACGATAAGTAGGCTCCGCTTCGTTTTCGTTAGGGTTGGTAATTGGAGTTGGGGGTGCAACAAAATTTAGCGAGCTACTAATCAGAGAAAAATATAGCAATATTTTAACAAACACAATAAAATGTGATAAAGTATAGTAAATTATAGCAAAAAGCACCCATTCAAACATTTCGCCAACATCGAGGATACACACGACTAATGTCCTTTTTATCTCGAAGCCCCTTTATCACACTGTCATCGACTCTGTAATTTCCATACGTAACACCCTTTTTATAGCAGCTCCACTTCAGATACCCCGCGCCTTAATTTTCCAAAAAATTAGCAAAGATACCATGCCTCCACTTTTCCCCCGAAATTAAGCGGGCAGAAAGCAGTCGTCCGCTCGTCGCGACGAGGTTAATGTTCCTCGAGGAGCTTAACGCGAGATGCTGCCACTAAAAGTCCTCTTCGCGGTAAAGTGTACCACGGGGGGGGTAGGTGTAAGAAAGGTTTGAAATTTCGAGGCCACGTAGGGGAATAAAACTAGCGGGATACACGAAAATCCCGAACGATATTCGTACGGCTGGCAGTAAACCGACGTACCTATGTGCTCGAGGATCCCCCAGCCAAGTGTCCGGTCCGATCGTTCGCGTTGTTCTTTTGTCCGATACGTTGTTTAGTTTATATTCAGATCGGCCGTTTGACTTTCGATTTTGGTACCGTTCGTTTTACGACTGGTTCTCTCGGACCTTCGGTTCTTATCGCGTTTACGACAGATTTTACGCTCTCTTTCTCGATTTTTGATGAGTGCTCGGGCGCGGTTGCGGGGTCCGTGAGTGTTTTATTAACGCCCCGAGGGCGAATCGAATTTTTTCTCTGTTCTTCCTTTATACCTTCAAATGCAATTGGCTGGTTGTAAGGTTTAATGCGATTGAAAACATTCTGGGATGCCTGGGGCTACTCCAGAATCTTTTGGTTTTCTTGTAGCAAAATATAGTAAAATATAGCAAAGTTATATTCAGCTTAAAGTTAATAGTTTGAAGGATTAATATAAAAATATCTCGATGACGAAACTTTAAAATACGGAACTTTAACAGTGAAACGAGAAAGAATTGTAAGAAAAGAAAGAGGGTTAAACGGACGGTTATTGTCCCCAGATTCTCCCTAGGCTCTCTTAAGAGCGAGCAAGTCGAGCGAAAATCACTTGAATCTTCCCGTTCTTACGGTAATTTCCAGCTGCTTAGAAGCAGCCCGTGTACGAACAGGATTTCCGGTAGCAGACAGTTGGTTTTGCCGTTGACGTCCAGCTTTAGCGGCACTAAAGCGTGTGATACAACGCTTGAGGGAAACACGAGCAAGCGAGGATATAAACTCTTACGGTCTGGCTCGCGCGGACAAAACCTGTTACACAGCCCGTGTTACCTAGCTTGCAAATCGTCCTTCCGCCCTTTCATACAGGGTGTCCCGTCCAAAGTGATTACTATAGAAATTAGAAAAATGGAGATTTTATTTCGTTAAAAACGTTTCTTCTTTCACATTGTTATTTTAAGAGATTTTAAAATGGTTCTTCAAACGGTACCACATATTTACTTTTAGATTACTTTATAATACTTTTCAGAATGAATACGTTATTATTTGATATACACAGAGGATTTTAATTAGTTTTTGAGATATATTGCTTGGAATAGCTATGGAATAAAGGGTTTGCGATGTTTCGGTCGGGGCACCCTGTGGAGAACCGCATTACCGCTGCCATACGTGCGAATAACGAGCGCCGGAAATCGTGCATTCGCTCGAATAACGGAGATACACCATCGACTTGGATAACTGTAAATGTATCGTCGCTTTAAAGCATCGTTGTACATCAAGAGGGCTTCGTACGTGATTAAGTTCTTAGTTTGTGTGATAGAAATGTATTTATGGACTGGCGGGTTTAAGGGCGCAGGGGTATACGAGCAGTCGTTAAGTTTCGTATTTGCCATTGTAATGGTTGGGTGGTAAAGTCGGGTCAATCGTGACTTTAATGCGGAAAATGTTGGTAGTTTGGTAATTTGTAATTTAGTGATTTAATACTTTGCTAATTTGGTAACTCAGTATCTTGACACGTTAGTAATATAGTAATTGAAGCTTTAAAAAGATCTTGAAATTATTTCGAAAGAAGGGGGTTAAAGGCCATCGTGTAATCATTAACGCGACACCGATCGATCGTCTCGTATGGAACAGAGAATAGACTGACAGATATATAAATAGACGAACAGAGCCTCTGACGAGCCTCTTTTTAACGAAGATTTATTCATTCCCGCCGACTAGTCGATCACCTTGGTGCTTTTATTCGAGGTTAAAATTTTGCAACCAACTTAGTATTATACGTAATTGTTACCAATTATTTGTTTATTTGTTTCTAGTGTTGAATAATATTTCAAATATTTATCTCGTCAAATATTATCCCCTTCAGAAAAAATGTAACACGATTTCCTATAACGCGATTTCGCACGAAATTAATCGTGTTACAGACCAGTCCGCTGTATTTTCTTCGTAAACAATAATTGTTTACTTGATCCCATGAAATTGAACATTGACCCACAAACTGAGAAACACTGCTCTATTCTGTTACGTGTTAGTCCGGGATCAAGCTATGTTTAGCATATATACGATAATTTATGTTTACCGATATCTCCTCTGCACGTGACAGTACGCGTTTTGCATCCGAAATCGCGTCGAACATTTTTCAATTCTGTTAATTAAACCGAGCAGCGATATCGATCGTTTCTAGGATCGAAAAACTTGTTTTCCTTTCTTGTTCTTTTTTTTTTCTTTCGTTGACGTTTAAATTGGCCTCTCGTTTCAGAGGTTCTTTCGAAAAAAATCGATGACGGACAAATTTATTTCGAAGCGTCTCGCATCGAGCCGATATGAAATCGATAATTCGTGTCCCATATACGCAGGGGTGTCCCGATTAAACAATGATTCAATTTAACCCAATTTCTGTCTGGGGTAAATGTATAAAAAAAAAACTCTTCCGATTTGTACTTCAGTTGTATCGATTGAAATACGATAATTACGGATAATTATATCGTTGAGAACGCACGGTGCGATTTTGCTAGGCCTTCGATTCGGAATTGGAAGACGAACGGAAGGGGCGCGAGCCTTCAGTCCACCGGATGTTGCCGGAAGCAGGGAGGAATGACTAATTATATCAGTGTAATAGATTGCTGACGATCCAGCGAATTTCACCCCTCAAAACTGCTGAGCATTTCTGATAAACCGAACTTTGGGATGAGCGACATTTAATTGAAATTTAATGTTAGTAGTAAACAACATGAAAGATCGCACAGAATAGAAATACTTAATAAATTGAAGCCTTTGTGGATGAACTTAAACAACCCTCGCGTACCACGAATATTATTTTAATATAACTAATAGTGTTCAGATGATATTAAAGGGAAGGAGGAAAACAGAAAATCCAGAGTAGTAATCCAGTCAATTCGAAGAACAGAGAGGAAGGTTTGGGTAAAGCCCTGACCTCGTATAGTGTTGACATTTGCCTCGAAAGCTTGTACACCTTGAAGTATGGCTTCATCCCTATACAACACTTGCTTGTTGTAACGATACCCGCCAACACTTTCCTCTCGGGTCCATCACTCGCCACGATGGAATATTGGATATTGAATAAATCATCGGTTCCGTTTTCCATAATTCTATCCACCAAGGATACTGTTCGACGTTTAACGATCAACCCCCCGGAAATCGATTCATTTATACCCACCGTAAAGTGCGAACAAATTTCTACACGATCGGAGAATCTTTCTTAAAAATGATTCTTTCTTTTCCTTTCCTATGGGGAGTTCAGATATGAACCAGAAGCAACTATGGAGGTTTTGGTGCTTTAACCCTTGCCTCGATATTTTCGTTTTCGAATTAGCAAAATTTTGCTAATTAGAATTAGAAACTTGAATATTGCGATTGCAAACTTAAAAATTAGAATAAAAAATTAATGACTGTACAGTGAATGCTGGGTCATTAGGCACCCAGTTAAGTAGCGATCCTGACACTTGATTGCCAGAAAATAACTGTATGATATTAAATAATTTAACTTTGCCCGTGTTCCCAACTTTCCTTTTAAACTGACGGGGGTTGAGTGCGACAAACGCGGCGGGGATGAAACGAGCTAAACAGACTGCTCGACAAAACGAGATTTCCGTTCAGCCATCTTCCCATGCGAACGCGGTTTAGACGGAGCCGTAGGCCCCGTTTAGAATATAAATTGAAAGCTCACGGGCCACGAAATTCGATCCATTTCGTACCATCATTTTTATTAACCCTTTGCGCTCTGCACGGCTCCCGATACCATCGAACACGGACTATTTTTACAACGGGACTTTCGGAAAACAAAATGTTTATCCCGACTGGAAAAAGCTATAAATATTTATGGATCCATTTATTTTTATATCGAAGCTTTTGACGATTAAAATTTCTATTTCGAATAGGAAAAAAAAAGCGCATAAATATTTATGAATGGGTTCGATCGAATTCGAATTATTTTTACAGCGAAGCTCAGTTTCAAATTTCTATTCCGAATGGAAACAAAACTTGTTTCGTTCATTTTCTTTTATTTTTCCACGTTTCGTAGGCAAACCAAATATATCAATAATCAAATAATTAAAACTTTCATTAACGGAAATTTCAACCAGTGACCCATTTGGTTGACGAAAAAAGAGTGATGTTTATTTAAAGCTGACAATTTAATACTGACTAATGGATTGATCGAATAGGGGGGTTAACGAAGTGAAACATTGGATCGTACGAGTTGTTTAATGTCGTATGGTGCGTGTAATCGAGCGGACAGTTGACGAGACGGGATGAAGAAGAAGTAGAAGAAGAAGTTGTTGAAAGTCGATGTGGGTAGGGATTTATCGAGCGGCAAGGTCGTTCTTAGCCCATTTCACTAGCTCGATAACAGATAATCCGACGATAACGCGAGTTTATGAGCCTCGCGATCGTCGGGGGTAGACCCCTCTTAATCGTACGATGTTGTAGACTTGATTTCACTTAGGGGTTACTTCCCCTCCGGTGAAGGGTATCTCTCATCTATTCACGCGATCTTGCGGAAGAACGATTTTAAATAATTTTTATCCGATTGTTGGTAATTTCGAAGGTTGTGTTCATTCGAGTTTAATGATTTAATTTTCTCCCAAGTGGTTTTATTATTATTTGGATGTTTATAAGTTTCTAAAAATATTATACTTTGAAGTATTTTAATTTCTGAAAATATATTTTGGAATTCCTGGGATTCCAGAAATAGAAAAGTTTGTAAGTTCTAAGCTCCTAAAACTGTAAGTTCTTCTAAAGCTTCTGAAGTTATAAAATTTCGAAAGCAGAAAACACGAATTTCAAACTTCTTTATCGTTAAATTCCAAATAACCCTGAACATTACGCTTATTCGAGCTTGATGTTTATTTCTTAAAGTCATGCTTTCCATTTGCTGATAAATTGAACGATAGATTTGATTTCCTTTTAGGGGGTACCTTTAATCAAACCACGAGATCTCGGATAAAATGAATGGGGACCTAAAGTTAAAGATGCCTTTGAGGTTGTGCTTATTCACTCTAGACAGTTTCTTCTTTGAACATTA
This sequence comes from Anthidium xuezhongi, assembly GCA_022405125.1. NCBI lineage: Eukaryota > Metazoa > Arthropoda > Insecta > Hymenoptera > Megachilidae > Anthidium > Anthidium xuezhongi. The sequence goes on from CM039640.1 coordinate 8,184,769, forward strand.
CTTTCCATCAGCTAAGAAATTTCGTATCAATGGACTTGATTTCTTTCAGGGGTTCTTTTGATTCAATCGTGTGACCTCAAAAAGAATCGATAGTCATCTACTTCTGTGATGTATGTGCTTTTTTTTTCATCCTGATACGTTGCTTTTCATTACCTGGTCAATTTTTTGATGATAGAATAGCAGTTATTATTCGATATGTAGCTCAGTAGGTTGGTAACTGGTAACCTGGTAACTGGTAACTTAGTAATTTGTAACTTGGTAACTTGGCAAGTTGGTACCTTAGTAAGTTGGTAACTTAGTAACTTGGTACCTTGGTACCTTGGTAACGTGGTAGCTGGTAACGTGGCAACTTGGTAACTTGGTAATCACTTTCTTGCAAGACCACTTTCTTCCAAGGGAGCCATTAGGGGAACTTTAGCTTTCTTTCGATAATTCGTCTTCCCGCGGACGTTCCGGAAAATTCGATTTTAAACGACCAAAGAAATTAATGTTTTTCTTTCCGTGGCATTCAATCCTCCTACTCCCCCATCGACAAATACACGAAGGTCACCACCGGTCCCTTCCATTCTCTATTCCTGTTTAATGCCCAACCAACCCGAGGATTCTTACGGAGGCTGGATAAGGAATCATACGTCTTCCGTGAAAGAGACGAATGATACACTAGGAACTTTGAACTACCCTCGGGATAAATAGGAAAGAAAGAAACAGGGAGGAAAGTCATCCAAGGGTGAAGAATCGATCTTGGCAACCACGTTTGGGGGTCGTTGAAAATTTTTCAATCTAAAACAAGGGTGATTTGAATATTTAACAACGAAATTCGACCTTGTTTGATCCAGCTACATAAATAATATTATAATATAACAATTTCTAATATTATTTAAAAAAACGAAGAAAGTGTTACGGATACAGATTGATACTTTATCTCACGGGTCAACAAATTTCCATTGTCATCGAGTGTATATTTTTTGATTAAATAACCGATCGTATGTTATATCGACAAAGACGAATGATTCTTCGTGGATACACCACGTACATCCGGTCTGGCAAAGTGAAATTAATGTTCACGTCAGCCACGATACCCGGATCGTCATTTCTTCTAACGATGTTGGAGCTTCTTAAATCGATGGGAAAACGATGTTCCATCGAGAACAGATATCCTCGAAAGTAGCTGGAATCTGACCATTGAAATCCTTCGGGTTTTCCAAGTATTCATACGATATCTCTTTTCGATTAATACAGTAACCAATTACTAATGTACTCAAAACGCCAGTACCCATATTCCACTATTCCAATTACTAACACACCTCAAAACAAATTTCAGTCGCAAACAAAAAGGAAAATGGAAACACAGGTAATAAATAAGAGAAACTGATTGTTTGTTCCAGGACGAAGCATGTATCCGAGAAAGGGATGGGCCAGAGGGTGTGTGCGAGTCGAAAGCTTGCGAGGAAGCTGCGAAACGAATGGTGGCGTTCATGAAGAAGGGGGTTGATCCTTGCAAGGACTTTTATCAGTTTGCATGCGGCGGTATTCGCGATCAACAACCGTATCAACCCAGCTCGAGCTTCAACATGCTTCAAGCGAGGGTCGACGACCAACTACACAGTGAGTGAAACCCCTTCAGCCCCCTTTCTTCTTCTTCCTCTTCTTCTCCATTAAGATAAGAAATCGAAAGATGCTTTTACATTTCCCGTAAAGAAAATATTTGCACGAGTTTACCACTTCACCCTACCGCCTCCCCTCCACGGCGCCGACACTCAAAACATCCGGTCGTTTTTTTTACAGTTTTCCGCTCGTCAGCGGAAAATATTGGCTCGACCTGAACGGGCTTGGAAAATTAAAGCAATCGATGCAGCCCCTGCTTCGTACCGCGAATATATCCCTGATTTCCCAGGCTAGAATTAATTTTCCTTCTCCTACGCGAGAAAAACCACTCGATTATCGATCGATTCGACGAAAGTTCGACTCGAACGAACGATTAATTAACGTTTGATGACTTTATTTTTAAAGAAACTATAAAATGTCGAATTATTAATTTAGCCCTGCGAGGTGTTTCGAATAAAAATCCATTTCAGAATAAAATGTTATCCGTTCGATAAAGTTTCCAGTTAGCCGAGGAATCAGTTTACGACCACGTGAAACATCCATCCAGGAGATACAACGTCCCTTTCGGTTTTATCGCGCTCGAGATGTTACCTTTGGCCCCTCTTCATCCCCTTCGACGACCTTAATCAGTTCGAAGCGTGTCCTCAGAAACGGGATGAAAGGTCCCACGTTAAAAATTTCGTTGATGCGCTTTCTTTGAACAGTAGACTCCTCTTTCCGGGGAGAAAGAGATCGCCCAAAGGGGGCTGGTCCTTTCATGCCGTTTCATCCCAACCCTGTCCCCTAATCTGTTGCTTGGACCATTGCGTTTTTCCTGCTTCTTCGTTAACGCGTTAATTGCGAGCGATTGATCGTCACCGTTTCAGAAGGATCGATATTCACCGAGCTGTATCTAGCGAATTGATCATTTTAATTAAACTGAGTGATCCGGTCGCCTTGGGAGACGTCGCGTCAGATAAAAATAATAATTTGTCGCATTTTGTACTTTTTCTAATTACTGAAGATTTTTTACGCGCTAATATCTTATTTTTACATTATTGTTACCATACGAAGGGGGTTGGTTGCAGAAGGTCTCCGCATAAGAAATATTTAGAGTTCAATTTTGCATTTAAAATGAAATTTAAGGCACCCTCCTAAATTCGGGGCAAGAAACATTAAAAATACCACGAAGGGTGGCCTCGAGACGTTTCAAAAACGAAGGGCGCTAGTATTTTTCGAACGGGGGGTAGCTATTCTTTCGAAACACCCTGTACACATTCTGGCGCGACTACGCGCGAGTAAACAGACGACCCGGTCGCGGGATAGAGGGGCGGGAGGGGGGAGGGTGGGTGAGGTATGTAGGTCACACGCGATTAAAAGAGCCGGACGCGCACACGTCACGGTACGCTGACGTAGGGGTAGAAGGGGGGTTGAAAAACAAGTTGCTGCGTGTTCATCCCCCCCCCCCTCCCTCCCCCCAACGGGACCGTGGCGGAAAAGAGGGAGACAGAGAGCAAAAAAAAAAAAAAGGTTTCTTTCGTTTTGCTCCGTTTCGCGAGCTCCGGGATACTGCTTATACATCCTGGCACGAGTGTCATCAATTTTGCAACACCTTCCCTGACGCTGTTGTTTGCTCGTGTCTTCGAACGAGGCATCCTCGTTTCGGTATCGTTCAACAACGAACTAGATGAGGGGGAGAGGGAATTATTTCGCGAGTGGTACAACCGTGTCTCTTAAATTGGGGATGAAGTTGGCTCGTTTCGTTTGCCAACTCCTTTTTTTTTGTCCAGCTATGGTCGTTTCAACCCCCGTCTGAAGCTTTATGCGTTCAAGGAACAAAGGGGGCTCCTTTTCGTTCGTAATTTTCTCGTTCGTATATTTACTTGAAATATGTTAAATAGTATAATAAATAGTCTACTTCGAAGTACTCAATTGGTAACGACACGGATGGTTGATTTTACAAAAATTCAATTGGTAAGAAAGGAACTTTCGAGATCAGAGTAATTCTAATTAAAACCAGTGAATATTTAATATTTGTTAGAAATGCCCCCCCCCCCCCCCTAAAGGCGTGAGAGAATACGTTTGAAAGCGTTTGATGTGAATCTCTTGCGAATATCTGAGCGTGATTATGTTCATCCAATAAAACATTAACCAACGGTGCGTCAATAATTTTGATTATTATACACTGCCCCGGTAGCATTCAAACATATTCAGACAATATTAAATCTTTGTATTTAGTCTGGATTCCCCGCTAAATTAATATTTCTGTTATTAAAAACGTTCAGCATATAACGTGATCATAATAATTCAATAATACATTAAAATAACCTAGTTAGTTTATAAAATAAGAAAACAATATATGTACCTACTGTGGAAGATTGATTATATCGAAATTTGTTGAAATCACAATTAATTACAATAATGAATATTTAATAGAATTCTCTCTGGGGATGATTTAGTGTTCGTGTAAAAGTATTGCTTCCGCTTTCGACTGGGACTGAAGCGATAAAAAAAGGAAGATATAGGAAACGAGGTCTTTGGCAAACGGTTAAAAATCAACCCTTCTTTTGTTTCTGGTGCGACCACTTGGCGCCAGGATTTTTTCGAATTCATCATGACATATTCCCCTCGATTTTCTATAATGGAATACTGCTCCTTTTCCAGCTCCATTTATTACAGAAATTTATATATAACTTATACTTTCAAGCACTTATTATAGATTAAATTTTGTTATTTCTTGAATGGTAAACATTTCAAGAAGAAGAATTAAGAAACACGTATAGGTGAACGATAGATTTCACGGTCGCGAAAGATTGAACGGAAACCCGTGTCTTCCGGAACAACGACGAAGCCTTAAACAGTATCAGAATTTACGTAAGACGAAAGAAGGGGGTTACAAACTTGATTAATCCAACGTGTTTTAATGGGTCAAGTTCGTCCTGGTAAGCTGGACGACAAGTTACGTACCCAAATCAATTTTTCTCAATTTATCAAACGTAACAAATATAATTCGATATTTTGACAAAAAAATTAATTGCCAATCTAATAATTAATTATCAATCTCCAAAAATGAAAATTAAATTAGAGGAAGTTCGTTGTTTGTTAATTTTAGTCCTCTTTATTATTATTGCACGTCTTCTTCAGTCAATTCTACTGATTAAGCGAGAAAGCTGGTTTCGTATTTCACGCCGGTGCTCGGCTTCATTGTCTGACCACAAATTCGATAATCTACTTCGGAGCTTCACCGAAATTACCTTTATCGCTTCGGCGTGGCGCGGCGCGGCTATTTCGGTTTCGTCTAGACGCGTTATTTCTTCTCGCTAATTGTTTCCCCGCCTCTCATTGTCATTCGTAATTAATCGATCGATGTCCCCGACGGGGCTGCTTTAAAGTCCCCATTAATCTCTTATGACGACGTTTAAATTCGTCCCCTTAAATTTTCGAAGTTTTATTTCAAAATTCTAAATGCACCCTCCCCTAAAAAGACAGGAACAAATGAAAAGTATCTTGAAAAAAAGGAAATGAACGAAGTGTAATTGCAAGGGACGGATAGAAGGGTTAAAAAGTTTGCACACGGTCGAGTTTTTTAATATTCTGTTTTTCATGGAACGCATTACGGCTCGGCTATTATGCCTGCTCGTATTACCAGGATGTTACGTTGAAATAATACCCGGCAAGGTACACCGACGAGTCTGTCCTTTTAAAAACAATAAAAAAAGAGAACAGAGAGAAGAAGTGGAATTCTTCATTTTACGATCGCAATTTACATGTGCATCCCTCCGCGAAACGAAGGACAATTTTTCCCTCCTCTCTTCACTCAAAACAGTTGAAACGCGGACAAACGAACGGAAAAAATAAGGATTGTTTTGCGAAGATTATAAAACGTTCAGCTTTAATTGATTCCTCCAAGGATTTTTGCATAAAACTTTCCTGAAGTTCGTGGGAAGTTTTTGCCTGGAAATCTTTCTCGATTTATCACAGGAACAGGAAAAACCGTCCAGGTTTTTCCTTCGATCGAGATCCGACTGTCCAACGAGTTTCGTGTTTACAGATTTTTCAATTAAACCTTAACGATCCTTCGATCGCTCGAACTTTTCAGTTATTAAACAATTTGTTCCTTCTACTGTTACCGTATTCAGATTATTTATTGTTTTATGGAATTTTTTCAATTTCAGACTGCTACAATTATTATAAATTCGATTTAAAATTTAGATACTTTGATGGAACTTTGTTTTAATATAATATTAGTTATTAGTTTGCGTGACTCTCTGGATATTGCACTTTGATACGACTCAGATTTATTGACAATTCATTCGAGCTGATTCCCGATTCCCTTACTGAAGGTACCTTGTTTGTCACAAAGGCTCTCGAATTCTGTCTTGTCAACACAATTTCTCAGTCCTTGGTCCTGGCCCTTTCTAACTGGCCGACTGGACGATAAAGGCGGGGCCTCAAGGGTTCCTAATGCACGTTTGACCAACCTTGTGTCATCCCCTTTCGATGCACCCATGGCGCAGCACATTCTTAAAGCGGAGTCTAAGTTTAAAGAAACAAGGTTGGCGATGCTAATTGAGGGAAACACGAAAACAAGACTTGCACAAAGTTAGGATGGAAAGAAGCTTCGAGGTCGGTTTCGGCAGAGGCGGCTAGAGATTTCGTGTTTCCATTTAGAGGAAAATTGTGAGACGGGAAAGTGACGACAAAAGGAAAAGAGTGGATGAACGATACAGAAAGAAGGGTGCCGGGAGGAGGGGAGAGGAAGGATGGTAAAAGAACCAACAGCCACGGACTTCCGTTGGTACTTTGAACGCGGATTCGCGACGAGTGGCCACGGATCCTCTCGCCCCCTCGAAACGCCGTGTAACGAGTTTCCAGATAGCGATTCACCCATTTCGCGCAACCGCTCGCTTTATTCTCCGAGTTGCTCCCTGTTCTTTGCAATCTTTTTTTTTTTCCTTTTCTTCTTTCGACGGAACGATTTTTAGGCCAGAAAACTTTTGCACACGGATAACCGCGCTACCGATGTTACCGGAGACCTACATACGTTGTTGAGCGTCATGGTTTTTTTTAGGGAAAGTGGCGTTACACGCTGGCTTTGGATTCGTTTCAATTAGGGTTTTTGGTTCGACCGTTGTTTCTTTGTTTCCAAGAATTCCAAATTTCAAAATTCGCAAATTTCAAACTGTCGTACCTAGACATAATTCCTAGTAACATTGGACCATCGAACTTGTATCGCACTTTCTTTCCCCTACACCGTGATTTTCCCTAGGGTCGTGAAAACTAACCCAAACAAATTACGAGAAATTTTTCGAGCAGCGTGCGAGAAAACGAAGAAACATTCGCCGTAACGCGAGTGCAAGAAAGATACGTAGAAAGTGGAAAGAAATGGAAGTCGAGGACATCGGACAGGAGGTCAGGGAAGGCCTGACGGAAGGCCGGATCGGCTACTCGGTTGGCCGTACTATAAATATTTCATGTTAATCGATATACGTGCACGCGGAAGTGTGTCATGCACGTTGTCCTACGAGTCGACACAATGCTCCACATTACAAAGAATCCGTGATCGTTCCTCCAACGATCGAAGATCCTAATTCATCCTCGATTACTCTTCACCTTCATCCTTCTCTATTCGAGCAATCTTAATCGATCATCCTTGTCTTCCTTCAATTTTCAAGCGATACATTAATCATTGACACTTTCGATTAAAGTAACAAATATCATTTTTAAAAAGCTTCTCAATAAACCTGGGCCTAATAATTCAACTATTTAACCATTCGAATGATTCTCGAAGAAATCCATTTAGAAACACCTCGAAGGAGTTCAAATGAATTTGGATCCAGACAAATCAATAACCATGACGTATTAACACGATCCTGAATGAGCCGGATCCAAATAAATCCAAGCGGTACGAAAATAAATATTTCTCGTCCTGAGAAATGATTGCCAGCCACTATCGAGCGAATTACGAATTCACGAGCCTAGAAAAAGATCGACACGAATGTCGAGCAAAGCTCGATAGGTGCACATCCATATATGTATACGTATAACCATGTGGTTCGTGTGCCATTCAAAGCGTCGGGTCGAAAATGGCAAAGGTTCGTACGGTCGGATCGAAGCCGTGCAACTTAACCGAAATAAAGGATCGAACGACGATGCTTTTATTCGGCCGCCCACGCCGGACACACGGAACGGCCATTAAAATCGTGCCGGAACGAAAATTTGCATCCCAACGAAAGGAAACAAGCTGTTAACGTCCGGGAAAAATTGATCGAAAGCGGATGATGGATTTCCTTCCCATCGAAACTTCGATTCTGCGAACCATAAGTCGAATCACTGAATTCACCTCGAGAGGATTTGAAAAAGTTGTAAAATTTCGATCAGAGTACGTCCTGCATTGATATCTCTGAGATTGATACGGTTTTAATCTTATGAAATTAAAATTGGTTGCAATTTGCCGAGGCAAAGATTGCTCTGGCTGAATATTTCAAAATAGCAAATTAGTTTGCGACTCGATTAGGAAATTGTGTGTTCGAAGGTAATGCAGTGGTTTATTGGAATAATTTATTAATTTTCGGCCTGGAACCGGGTACACATTCCACGGTGGTTGTTTCAGCGTTAACCTTTCGCGATTCTATGCCGAGGATAGCATCAAAGCCAGCTCCGAGGATAATTCCAAGAATCTTCGACATTCTGGATATTCTATCGTAGATATTTTTAGCTATTCCAAGAATATCCCTTGTGACTTAGGAAGCTCCTTACCAACCTTTATATCGACGGTATTTATTATTAATATTACCATTTAACAACCAATAAGTTATCAAAATTAAAATCTTTAATATTTTAATCGTTTATAGGTTACGAATCCCTGATCTCCCTTTCTAACAAGGACTTTTAAGTCGCCCTAATAACTTACAAACTCGTGCATATATTTTCCAAACGTTGTCGACGAAGAAAGTAACTGTTGCTTATTTTATTTAAAATAAATAATATCCCTTGCGTTTAAATATAATCCAGGCTGGTGCGTTTCGCGTGTTTCAGAATTGTTGGCGAACAAAACAGGTCACATGTCCGGCGATTTCGAGAAGCTGGGTCAATTTTACGGCGACTGTTTGGCGTTCAAGGAGAGGCCGGTGAATTTTACACCCGGTAAGTGAAATGTTCCGTGGATCGATCGATACGTCATAACATTCGGAGGACACCACCGGTGGCATTCGCTCTGTTCACGGAGGAACGATACCGGTAGCCCGCCAGACAAATGTATCGTCGTTCGCCGGATATTACGTCACGGCGTCGCTCCGTCGACCGTTCTAACGACGCAGTATCCGGCGACGTTGTTCGAGAATAAAACTGCCAGAATCGCGCGATACGTTGATTCGATTTTCATTTCGTTCCACGTCGAACAGGATCCTATTTCAATAACATTCGTCCGGTAAACAATTTTGTAATATTAAATTGCGATATTAAGTTCTTTTTATCTTGAAATAAAGTTTCTTATTACTATCTGAGCTTGAAAGGATACAGTTTTAGGTTTTAGAAAAGTTTGACAATTTTATTTTGTTAACCACTTCCACAATTAAATATTTGTTGAATTGGGCCATAAATTCTTTTAAAAATTTTGTTTTATTAGAAATTCTAGTTCGTTTTACTGCGCGATATCTCGCGTCCGCATTTATTGCTTCTTTTATGGAGCATGGAAGAGGTATCTTTGAAAAATAGGAAGATTGCTGGCACCTGGAATCGAACCAGAGGGTCCTCCATGATACGATAGGATACCTTTTTTGTCCATTACGCACATCCCTTCTTATTCCCACGATTTGTTTTATTTTTAGACTCTGGAGAACCCCTCGATACCGTGATCTCAAATATCCATATTTCTTTGTTTCATTTTTTCCTACACTTAAATGGTACAGTTTTTCTTTCGTAAATATTTGCGAACATTTCTAATTTTTAATAAATCTTAGTGGCTGTAGTGTCAACGTTCAGTGCTGGGTAATTACAGTCATGCTTGTTACATAGTAATCAGTGTTTAATAGGAGGTAATTATAGTCACCCTTAGTGATTATAGAGTTACAGTTTAATAATAATTATAATTATAACAATTATTAAATAGCCGTAGAAGCAATCAGCAATGAAATGGCAAAAGCGTACAATAGAATCTTAGTGTGATGAATTTCAGGAGAGGGAACAGATGGAAATGTTTAGAATTGGCAGTACAAAGGTACACGTGTTGCATACGAATATTATGCACCGCGTCGTACGAGCCGTGTTGCATAGCTACGTAAGCACAATACATCAGTCACACCATTCATTCATTCATTTATTCAATCGTCGACGTAGATGTTCCCTTCACTTTTTCCCCTTTCTTTTCTCTTTCCGTGAGATCGCGAAACCCTTTTTCGTAGACCGAGCTGATCGATTATTCATACGCGCGGAAAATCACGATCGAACTCTCTGGCGGGCAATAAAACCAGCTTTACCTTTCCGCTTGGATCCGAGCCGAGTCTCTGTCGATCTGGTCACATCTGGTCGTTTTGAATGTACGTACACACGCGTCACCTGAGTTACTCTCGTTGTATATTTCCCCGATAGCGTAACGGTGATATTTCAGACGATTTATGTCTCTTTGGCCGCTCCTCGAATAAATATTTTGTTAACGAAGATCCCTCTCGCGTGGCCCTCCGTTCTGCAAGCGGGATTGCGATTTTGTCGGGGCTTTTGAGGAAATTTGGAAATTCAGGAGTTTAGAAATTTGGAAATTTAGAAACTTGGAAATTTGGAAATTTAGGAGTTTAGAAATTTAGGAATTTGGAAACTTGGAAATTTGCAAATTTAGGAGTTTAGGAGTTTAGGAATTCAGACATCTAGAGACTTAGGGATATATTAAATATTAGAGACTTAAGCACTATGTGTTTAACAATAGCCGTATCGTGTTAACCGAGGTATCAGAATTTACCCAGAACGCCCGTCGTCTCTTATTTCCTCGTTTGTAACCCGAAACACATCGATTGTAACGATCCGAACGCGGCATCAGTAGGCGACGTCAGATATTATTGACTCGTATCACTGGCGCGTCTGTTCTCCCGTGATTCCTACGCGCATCAAATAAATTGTGTACACGTTTCGTCACGGTTCAAGGAGCGCAATTTGTCAAGGATCTACGATTCAGCGACAAAGGAATATGAAAACGCGACACGTTGGATATTGACTCGTATCACTGGGGGCGGGGAGGGCCGTTTTCTTCGGTGAAAAATGACCATGAACGGGGCCGTTCAACGATTCCGTGTATCGAATAAATTGTTACGAGCGATGCTATTTGTCAAGAATATTCGAGAGAACGCGCGCGCGCACGCGAAGCAGGCGCGAGCGAATATCAAATTGCCCCGTCGAATATTGGCCGGTTCCACTGCAAAGGAAAACAGTCATGAGCGCACGCTTTCAACGATTCCCTCTATCGAATAAACTGTGTATCCATTTTCGCATGGTCCAAAAAATACGATTTGCCAAGAATATTCGAGAGAACGCGTGATTCAATTATGAAACGGGGCAACAGCTATTGACTTGTACTACTGGGTCACGATATCGACGACAGATAGCCATGGACCCGTGATTTCTGATCGTTCTATCAGATTTATTGTGTACGCATTTTGCACGGTTCGGAAAATACAATTTGTAAAGAAAATTCAAGAATTCATCGTGTAATTACGGTACGACAAATATTGACTCGTACTACTGGATCGCATTATTTCCTACAATTCCTTGCATAAAATGTATTAAGTACGTTTGATGCGGCGCAGGGAACATTATTTGGAAGAATATTCAAGATTACACAGTGCAAATGTGAACAAACGCCAAGCTGCAACGTCAGATACTGACTCGTACCGCTGACACGTTACTTCGAAGAGGATTCGCCACGAACTCACACTTTCAACGATTTCCAGTGTCGAATAAATTGTGTACATTCATTTCAAACGGTTCAAGGAGCACAATTTGTCAAGAATATTCCAGGATATGCAGGGTAACTGGAAAACGCTGTGTCATATATTGACTCGTACTACTAGGCCACTGGTTCTTTGAAGAAAATCGCCGTGAATGCATGTTTCCCACAATTCCTCACATCGACTGAACTGTATACCTATTTCACATGGTCCAAGAAACATGATTTACCAAGAATATTTGAAACAATTGCAAAACGTAGCAGCTATTATTGACTTTTGCTACTGAAACTTGGTCTTCACGAAGAAAACCCGTCACGAATACGCGTTCCCCACAATTCCTCGCGACGAGTAAACCGTATATCCGTTTCTCACGGTCCGAAAGATATTACACGTCGAGAATATTCGAGAATATCGATGCAAACATCGAACGGTATCACAATACGACCTCGGATATTGACTCGTATCACTGGTCCATCGTTCGTTCGAAAGAAAACCACCGTAAACGAATGTTTCCCGCGATTCCACCCATCGACCAAATCGAATATCCGTCCAATACGATCCCGGGGAATACAGGAATGCCCAAGGAACCGAAAATCGTGTAATCGTACGACGCGCGACGGCAACAAAGGGTTCGATCCGGCGCGAGGGAACAGGCACGAAGGGAGAAAGGTCGGGAACCGGGCATTTTCCGATGGTATCCGCTAATGCGTTCTCATTTCTTCGCATTGTGCCAGCTACGCGAGCAAGACGTTTCAACCCCCGGGCGAAAATGTTGGACGATGCTGCGGGAGTGAAACAACTTCTGACGGAAGGTGGAATTACTGGCTGGTGGTGGTGGCAGATGGATCGTCGGAGGGGAAAGACGGAATTACAGGGATAGGATTGCGGTGGAGGGCGGGGGTGTGCACGAAACGATGAAAAGGCGTCGAAGGAGAGAGGGAATTACGAGAGAAAGGGGTGAAATCGACGGGAGAGATGGTCTCGGAACGAGGACGGGAAAGATTGTCGAGAAGAATGGAGCACGCAGTTGCACGTGCGACATTGTTTACTGATATTGACGTGTACCGTTAATTGCTAGACGATTCTTTGTGTCATCTCGCTGTATCCAGTTCGAATTGTTCGAACGTAGTACACGTTTTCAGAAATTCTGAGTTTCGTAGAGTTCGCTGGATGATGTTCTAGCTGGAACTGGATGGAAGTTGGCAAGTTGAAAATTGGCGAGAGGAAAATTAGGAAATTGGGGAGTTAATAAACTAAAAACTAGCGAGGATTAGGTCAACAAATTTATAGTCAGCGGTGTAAAAATGAACGTGGATCGAGTTAACAAATTTATAATTAGCGAATTGAAAATTTAACGTTGATTTTGAAATAAAATCCACGGACGTACAGTTAGCAAGTTAACAGTTCGAGTTTCGCTATTTCAGTGAAGCGTACGACGCCCGTCACGCCGAGTTCACGTTGATATTTCGACGAAACACGTCCGTTCATCTTTGATTAATAGGGACTGGCCGACGATTCGGCGCCGATACCGATTGATTAATCGTATTTGCCGGCCGTACGATATCGGCTGCGCGTATCCAACATTGGGTTCGTTTCTATTCTTAGACCACCTACATTGACTTTCTGGGTTAGACCCGTGTACCGTTCTATTTCAACCCTTACTACCTATCATATCCCAACATATTTCTTCTCCGTTTTTTTATCGATTGAAATTCCTTCGAATCTCGATGGTAATGGAAAAACTGCACGATAAATTTCATCGAATCGTATCGGATGTAATTAATTTCCTCAGAGAAAGAAAATAAATAAACCTCCGTTTCGTGTCATTCCCCGCTAATTACCCTGCTTGCTAATTTCCCACTCGCTAATTCGATAAATACAAAAGACGAAGAATAGCAATTTTCGAAGACCAAGCAAACGGATTGTCAGACAACGAAAAAGGGGGGGGGGGGGCTAAGAGAACGAAATCAGTTTTCCAATGGGACGTCGAGACAGAATCCTCTTACGGTTTCATAATTTAAGGTCCGCGCGGCGATCGGTCGGCTCGGCCAGGGATCCCCGGTTGGCCTATCATTCAATTCCAGCGTAGCTTCTTAAAGACAGAATCGATAACGGTTATATAATCGATGCCCGATACCCCGGCGGTTCGCCCGGTGTTTGCCCGCGGAAAACACCGCTTTCTCGATCCGTCGTCGCCTTCGATGGAAATCGATCGAAACCTGGTCACGATTTCGTTCGGGAACGCTATGGATGTCTTTAGATATTCATCCTTCGGGGAATTTATACAGTCAGCCTGGCCGAGTCCACGAATATTACCTTGCATATTGTGTGTATATCACGTTTAGTCGTATTGACGTGAATCCGTAGTTCCTTCTTGCTTTTTCAAATGCGATTCTTAGAGTAATCTAAGAATGTTTTAACGAATCTCATAAACAAAAGAATTAGGGTTAAAATAACACCTTCTAGATTTCTTATTTTATGTCATAGAATTTATCAAGAATTTTGAAATTACAAGAAACAGATTTCGAAGCTACGTATCGCATCGTGGGTATAATGAAAACTTGGAGTGAATGGTGCGCCGTTGTTTCGTTTCCAAAGTCGAACTTTATTTCGATGAATAGGAAAAGCATCCGGGGGTTTCAAGGCTGTTATCTATGCCGGTACGCGATAACGCGAACCTTGGAAGTTTGTCGCTCGGTGCACGTCTACGTGTCTAAAGCGACGAACAAAAAGCCCGTGGCACGCTTTTGTCAGAGGAAAAACGCTTTGCCTCGCGATGCATCGCGTTCCAACAGTTAATTGACTGTTCAACCACCTTTCAACCAGGCCGTCGTTCTGCTTCGCTACGGTATTCCCCGATTCTAGCCAAGGATTTTCTAAACAAACACACCGACGTTATTACCCGTTTCAGAAGTTCGATCAATTTTTTCTAAATTCTACATTCTACGTTTTACAGTTGGCGAGTATGCCTCGTCACGTCTCTATTTATCGTAGAATAATTTATGACCGCTCAAGGAGTCTATTTGGGGCCTTGGAGACGGTCCAGACCCTCGCTGGGTCACAGTACACGAACAGACTTTTCGGTTTTTGGAGAGGGTCAGTCAGAATCCAGCCACCACTTTGGAATAAAACAGTTGCAAACAATTCGTTTTTCTTCTATTAATTATTTAATTATATAAAATTTAAAAAAACTTAACTTATGATTCAGGCAAACTCTTCCCAGAACATAACTTGAAATAATACCTTGCCTTTATTGAGCTTTCTTCGATCTCCCTCTCCCACACGGTGTCTCCCAATACTGCAACCAAATCAGCTTCCGCGGTTGCTCAACACCCAGCTACGATTTCAATTATAATTTTTAACCGCGTGCCGACAAGGGCTTAATTGAACCCGTGAAAATCAGCGGTCGTCCGTCGCGGTTGCGGTCCATATCTGTGTCGCCAGGGGCGGACAAAAAGTTCTTTACCATAATTGAAACTCGCGGCGAAAAAATCGAAAAAACGCGGCCGAGGCGCACGGAAAAAGTGCAACGGGCGAGAGTTGACGGCGATCGATTAGCCGACTTTTTTTTTCCCTTCCCTCTGTATCGAGGGTGTGGGAGGGGGTCGGTTTTCGGGGTTGATTCGCGGATGATGTTCCAGCGGCGAGCAAGTAAGCACTCTGGAACCGTATGCGGCGGGGGTGTCGGCGGTCGGGACAGGGTTGGCTTTTTATCGGGACGATTTGCATTCGGTGACATCGCGCGGCGAAACAACTCTCTCTCTTTTTTTTTCCCTCTCCCTTCTTTCTATCTCCCTCGCACGGGGAATCTAACTTTCGTCATCGACACCCCTCACCCCACCAGGAACACGATTTACGCTGGAATTTATCGCGCGCGACCTCGCTCGGATTTCGTGGTTATCGGTGGATATAGGAGGCAACCCCCGAAATTTATTTATTCGCGTCTGTTTCGGGCTTGTAGCGGAACAATGAAACGATACGCCGGCGTATTAAGGATTAATTTGATCGTTTATGTTATTACGTACTGTTTCGTGTGTTTAGACTTTGTCGTCCAGGCAATGGCGCGTTACAATTTTGCACCAAATTAATTTTATGTAAATTGGTTGGATCAGGGACTCCTCCCTTTTTCTGTTCAAAAGTGGACTGTATTTGATACCCGAATTAAAGGAGTGTGATTGCCAGAAACTTGATACGTGTGTCCAGTATTTATAATTAACAATAGAAAAGAAAAACAAAATTACTACAGTTAAGTTTCTGGTACCCAATTTATTAAATTTGAAATATTTGAAGAATAAAGAATTATTTCTTCCGAGATATTTAGAGATTGAAGACGAAGCTGTGTCATTCGATGGGCGCATCAGCAGGCACGCTTTGTGCGAGAATAATCGAGTAATTGTCGCGGCGACCGGTTCGCGAGTGTGTCGATCGCTCGTGTAAACGACTCCTAATCGCGGGGATCGAAAACGAGAGACACGCAGATACCAGACACGATAGCGCGGCCAACAATCAGCAGGGATAATAATGTCAACGAGGGATTAGCCGGGTCGGTAGGCGGTCGTGTGCGGACGGCCGCGTAATTAATCGGCGGTACAATTAGCGGATACGTATTACGCCGGGGGTGGGGGGTGGCTCGCGTGCGGACAAGCCGAAACGTTCGCGAATACCTCGGCAAAAGTCTGATCGAGTTTTACGAGCCTCGCAAGCAACCTTGAATGAGCAATTTATGATAAGTATAGTCGATTGCGACAGAGTCGGAAATAAACTTTGAACCTTTTATATTTCATAAATTTTTCATTTCTAGAATTCTAAGTTGAGTAAAATTTCAGATATGACCTATCTTCTTTGTATTTTGATTAAAACTCAATTTTTAATTGAATTCTAATTGAAATTTATACAATTCTTGTATAATCAAGACTTGCCAAATGTAAAATATAGATAATGTTAGAATTTTCTTTATTTGTTTTAATATCAAAGGAAAAATCATAGGTTGAGGGGTTAAAAATTGTTGAATCGCAACATTTGGACGGAACGATTGATTTCGTTTTATTTCTATGGACGATATAAAGATAGCGAATCGTGGCAGACGTTCGAGGCGACGTTGTTGAAATACGGCCGTAAGAAACGAGTCGTTTTGAATATCCTTCGGGAACAGGAGTTCCTGAAAACGTCCTGGACCTTGAGCAACTTTTGTTGGAAGCTGTTTTAATAAATCCCACGGACCTTGAAAGTTTTAAAACACCCCGTCGGACGCGACTGGGGTCGTATGAATCTTTGAAGGGACGATAAAATTGATAGGCTAACGACTGTAATCTTTTATCCGGACTGGGATGAAACAGTGCATCCTTTGTATCGAATTTTTCGAGAACTCGAATGATTTATATTTCTCGTTGTAACATCGAATTAAGTAATTCTGCTTAAGCTAATTAAACGGAGGAATACTTGAGTAATTGAATTATACGGTGCTTCAGTCAATTCTTAAACTACTTAACTAATTAAATATTTAAATACTTAGCTCACTTATGCAACTATACACGTAAGTACCTAGAGAGGCGGACACGTGGCAGTCGACGGTCTTCGATCCCATAAATTAATACTGATGGTTTCAATTGCCGGGCTAAAGGGTTAAACTATCGATTATAAGCTTGATTGCTTAATCACCGAGCTACCAGTTATTAGTCTACTGAATTACTGAACTACTAGCTACCAGATTATTAAATTACTCCACTATTAATTGCAACACTGCTGAATTATTCAAGTACTAATTTCTAGATCGCTGAATCACCAAGCTGCTAATTACTGATTACTAAATTACTAGATTACTAAAGAGTTCAACTCTGATCGCTAAATTTGAAGTCTGTTTAAGAAAAATACATAACCCTAGAACTACTGCACATTTCCTTTCGAATAGGAAATAAAATAGAAAACAAAGGTAACAAGGGATGAAACATATATTACAAAACAGAATAATTCTTTTTGGCAATGGTGTCTTGATAATTCCTGCAATATCATACAAAATAAAGAATCTGGAAGGAGTCATTTTGACCCGTTTGGTGGTTCTAGTGTTAAGAAGGTAGATTACTCAGGAGATCCTGCGGTACCAGATACACGAGAATGAAAAAGATCGAAGAAGGGTCCGCCCCGTTAGAAAAACGATTTTGGTCGGTCGTGGAACGATCGAAGTTACCGGGCACGAATATCGCGACCTTCCAGAGGATCAAATGCCGAAGACGACGGCTAGTCGACTTTAGGAAAGTGGGTCAGATCGTGGCCAGGCGGTGGTGTGCACGCGAGCCAACCTTTTCGTTTCGTTTCTCTATTTTTTCTTCTTTTCTTTTCTTGAAGGTGGGGTGGAGGGGGGAGGGGGGGGGGCACCCAACGATGCGTGCACGCCTTTTTCCCGCCGTCGCGATTCATTATCGATGCGGGCACGCACGCGATCACTCGTGCCGCAGAAATCTGTCGCTTTCTTTTTTTTCCCTCCGCCGGGGAAAATTTCCAGAACGCTTTCAAGGATCCGGGGCGAGAAACGGTGACGTCGTTGGACGACCATTAACCAATATAATTGCGCGCCCATTCGTTTAACGCGTTTCTTATTAGCCTTCGTTTCAAACGTCGTTAACGCTGCTGTGTACACCGCCTCTATATTCCGCGGAGTTATTAAAAGTCTATCATACTCGTTGGGAGGAATAGCAAATGATCAGATTATTTTTTGTAAATTAGCATTTTGTACGCATTTGTACCGGTAAAGAAAATTGAGTAAATTCAGAAAGTTCAGAAAGTTTAAATTACAAAAATAGTAATTTCAGAATTTAATAAACATAGATTTGGTAGTTAGCCAATTCATAGATTAAATAATAGACAAA
Source organism: Anthidium xuezhongi (assembly GCA_022405125.1). Lineage (NCBI taxonomy): Eukaryota > Metazoa > Arthropoda > Insecta > Hymenoptera > Megachilidae > Anthidium > Anthidium xuezhongi. Next base: position 8,203,151 of record CM039640.1, read on the forward strand.
TTAGAACGTTTCATTATTTTCACGAATTCTCGCAACGTTAACGAAGAGTAATGTCCGGAACGGCGATCGTCGATTTTGATTTGGTGGATAAAGGGTTGGCACCTGTACACAGGGCATTGTAGCGGCATCGGTGGCGATCCATTAGCCAATTAACGGGCGAAGATTAATTGGTATACGAGCACCGTTGGACAGGCAGCAGCGGCGAGCAAAGAAAAGGGGGTAAAACGAGCGCGTCCCGGAGTCGAAAGTCGCCAACGGTGTCAAGGTTAGACAATTTGGCCTCAGGCTACGTCCGGGGGATGATTTACTTCACCCCGTTGCTCGAGAAACTATTCCGTGCATTGAACAGCATCGAAACTATGCTACGATCCGTGGATGGACCCTTCGCCACCCCCTCTGTCACCCCCCTTTGCCAACCCTGTTCCATTCAATCGCACCACCCTCTTCGAACTTCCCTGAATCTTACTCCTAATGGAACGGTATTTCATTATGTTATTTGCAATTAAACGTCGATCTATTTTATTTTTATTACAATTTTTCATAATGTGTAATTTATGGTTAATTAATTTAGAACAGTTTACTTTGTGAAATATTTAAAAATGAAAATTAATTGGTAAATTTATTTGCCAGCAAGTTGTTAAGGTTCAATAGGAATTAATTATTGTATTAATTTAATCAATGTACTGTATTGTGTCATAATTATTAATAGTCTTATTTTAATACCCATCGAATCCCATTAAATTACCATTAAAAAAATATAAATGTCATAAGCCATAATTTGTGGCCGTTTAATTCGCAACACGAGGGATCATCATGGTTATTTAAGACCCATTAATAATATTAATAATCACGATATATGGTTTAATAATTCAAGAAGGTTCTTTCATTTGGCGATACAAGAGGGTATTAGGTATGCTAATAATCGATAACCATTAATAACTTCAGTTACCATGATTCACCGTCGATTAATTTAAAGAGATCCTCCGAAAGTTTTCAAAATTATTTCAAACGACCGTAGATAATTCATTCTCTCTCGTGCCGGTAGTATATTAATTAAAAAACATATTTCAAAAATGTAGGAAAAAGGTATAAATTCAAAAAACGTGCGATAAAGAAATTTAAATTCTACAAAATTATTTATGACTGCGAATGTACAATATTTCATTCAAAATACAGGAAATACGAGCCACCGTAGATTAATAAAAATTTCCGAAATGGAATTAATGTTTCCAATATTTTTAATATTTATTTCTTGAATACTTTCAGTATTTATTTCGTTAATACTTCGAGTATTCGCCTCACTGTTATTCCCGACATTTGTTTTACCATTATTTCCACGATAACCCTAAATCTAACTCTAACACACAAAATCAATCGACTCGCAAGAGCCGGAATAGGAGCATAAAAGAGTCGGGTGCCGTACGAGCTGGCGATTCGGTTCTCAGCGCGGCAAAAGAGACGAAAATTTCCGGCTTTCAAGGGAAAGTGCGCTCTTCCGCGTCAAGGACGACTTTGATGAACACCACCTACCTCGAGAAACGTGCGTGCCTCGTTCACCCCTCCCCTGGGGGAGGAATATTTCGAGAAGCAGATACCCCGGCTCCACGATAAAATCACATTTTCCTCTTTCTTCCCGATCGATCCCCATGGAAGAAAGATGAACGCCCGGAATTACTTTTGGATCAAGCCCTCCGACGGAGCTGGATGTTGAACGTCGATCATCATTTAACCCCCTGCAACCGGAATTTTCTACACTTTCGAAAACAAATGGCCGGATACTTTTAAGGGTGCTTGTACCTATTTGTAAATGGCAAGTGGCTCCTGATATCCAGTACTTTTATCACCAGACTGTTACAAATTTAATATCATAATTTGTGGACTCGAAACAATTTTTTCTGAATAGAATACTTTGCAAATTTTTATAATTATTTTCAAGGATCGAGAGTTTATTATACTTGAAAAATTGAAAGCGGAGATTTTGAAAATAGAAGATTTTCCGTTAAATAATTCTCTGACGTTGTTACACGGTCGTAAATGTTTCGATCGGATGCAAAGGGTCGTGAAACGTGTAAATATTTGACGAAACAAGATGGAACAAAGTTACGGAAGTGTCGACTGATCAGTAGTGTCCTTGACACGGTTTCGAGCCGAGCGTTAACATCGCAAAGGGGTTAAAAAAAGCAGCCAGGCAACTGCAACCCTCTAATGTACCTCGATGCTGTCTATATATAGATATATAGGGTACTTTGGTACCCTGCTTTTTTCCTTCGAGAAACTAGGAGCAAGAACAATGCCTGGTCGTCTGGCGTTGAGTATTCGTTGAGAATTTTTCACCCCTTTTTACTATGCCACCAAACCCCTTTCCCCTATAACGAATCGAATTCTATGTGAATTCTATTCCTCCACACCCTATTTCGTATTTTCGTTAAAAAGAACGCGGAAATATTGAAAAATGATAGTAACACAATGGTTCAGCTTTGGAACTTTGAAATTTAAGAATTTTAGGTTTTCAGGGATTTAGACGTTATTTTTTAAGTCTTGAAGTTACAGAGTTTTAGCCACTTTGAAACTTTTAAGCTTTATATTTCTTGAGTTTGAAAACTTTTGAACTTTTAGATATTTCGAAACTTACAAATATTACATTTTTACGAAGTTAGAAATTTCGAAATTTCCAAATATTCCAAAGATTCGGCGTCTGATTTATCCGAAACAGTAGTGAGCGTAGCCGTTGAGGGCGTGAATTAATCCCGTTGGTCATGGTTAATTTCGAGACCATAGCTGGCTCCCTGTATCTCGATTGAATTCCCATGCCGAGGAAATCGGGGAAGACTGTGGTTTACGGAAATAGAACTTCCGGATTGTTTCCATAGCACGCCAGCTCTCCCGGCGTGTTTTCGATCCGTCTGAACAGACTCGATCATACGTGTCATGCTATCGTGTCAAAATTCTTTTTATTCACTTTTTTTATCTAACAAAATCGTGCACATGAAAAATGCAAATTCACCATATTTGGGAAGTTTTATTATAAAAGTTTGCAAATATTGATATATACTACTGAATAACGATAGAAGAGCGGTCTGTGCGATCCACCCCGTACCCCAAAAAATAAAGGAATAAATTACTGTGCCCAATTAGTAGGGTAAAAAAATGTTCATAAAAGCTTAATAATATTAAAAGCAATTCAGATCAAGACAATGAGAAAAGTTTCGAAAAATTCATCCAGTTTGCCCCAGAAAAACTTCCTCACCACTCAAAGCTTTCAGATTTCTACTTGTACAATAAAAAGAATCTTTTCTCATCTTCTAAGACCAACCCCCTCCCCCCAAAAAGAAATTAGAAACCTTAAATATTTTAACAAATTTTTTTTCGTACAGAATCATCCCCTTATTGTTTGCAACCCTCTGGATCGATCTTATCGTGCTTTATCGAGGCCAATACGCGGATCCATCCCTGTTTTCATTGTTTTCGAGCAGCGATATGTAAAAAAGCGCGCCCTGTGTAAGGGGGTGGTTCGAAGGGAAGGAATTCGGGGTTGCGATCGAAAGCAATCTGACCAGCCAACGTTCGGCTTGCGTCATGCGAAGATATAGACGTAACCGTCGGAGGGTTGGTTGCAAAAAGGAGGAGGGGGGGGGGTGGTGGTGAGTCGGAGGGTGAAGGGTTGGCTCGAAGTTGGAGGACGTGGAGGTTGATGTCGATTTCGTATATCTACGTGTATATACGTATATATCGCGACCGTTCGCGATTGTTCGCCGCGATTGAAATCACGCGAAGCTTCACTTAACGGCGAACTTGCGGATTTCGAGAGCACCGATATATTCCTTGGCCCCCCCCAATCCCCTTCCTGCCAGCTCCGACCCTTAACGGCGGCCAGGATGTTCTAATCGAAATTCTCGGCCCGGGAACGTCTCCTTATAATTCCATGTGAAATATCGTCTAGTTAAAAACGAAGAAGGAAAAGTTACAAGGAATTCTTTGCTTTTTTCAAAAATTTGAATTTTAATAAAAATTAACACTTTCTATTAGATTGTCCGTTCCGAAGAAAATATAAATAATTTATTTTTCATTTTACAATTTAAATCGAATAATTATTCCCGAAAGTTCGAAGTGCTAAGGGTTAATTCGTGACCCCCAAAATAATTTTGAGAATATGCTCGCTCGATTTCAAGTTTACTCAGCTACGCAGAAACCGTGCAATAAGAATACGATATTATAGGGTGGCTGTCGCAATTTCCCACTTTATTAACATCGAAACCGCGTTATGAGAAGGTCGAGCGTAAATTATAGTAATACACGCGTCCTCTGATACGTCGTTCGTGCAAAGCGTCGATGAAAGCGCGACGTATTAATACGTCATTCATAAAAATAACAATTAACATCGTGGTACGATTAAAGGGTCGGCTTACAATTAGCAGCAAGGGTTAATATTATGATTCGATCCAACAAACGATAAAAAGAAAAAAAGTAGAAAAGAAAGGGGTTCCGCGAAGGAAAACGCAATTTCGTTAAACACGTCCGTTTCGATTTGTACGTCGGTGAATAAATTGTATCACGAATCGGCGCGATCTCGTCGCTCGATAACCGGCTCAATGATATTATAACCGGCTCTATTATACAACGATTATTATCGTTCGCGACACGCCAACTCCACCAGAAGGGGTTAGGATTTCATTTTTTTTCTTCTCCCTTTCTCCCCTTTATTAGTTTTAATCTGGCCTCCGTTTGTTCGCCGGCACGTTGAACAACGTGCATTTATTCGAGCGTGTTGTACGTAACGAGAAATTGAACGCGATGTCGGGGCTTGAAAGAAAAAAGAAATGACGAATGGTCTCGTACCGCCTAATCGTGACTATCAAACGACACACTGCTCGTTTCGAGAATAATCAGATCGTTAGCGAAAAAGAGAAATGGACGATTTTTGAATTTGCTCGTTGTTGGCTAATTCATTCCAGTTATTAACGACACGTTTGATCACTTATCAATTTTATTCTAAATGATACAATCTGGATTTCTATTTTAAACTCTAACCCTACGAGGTACGGTTATTGATAAATTAATTAATCACGAAAGATTAAAAAGTATCTTTTGATAAAAGAAGAGAGAGAGAGAGAGAAAAAAGCTGGAACGCAATATATCATCGTGGAGATAAATCGAAATCGAAGGGTTGCAAATCAACCACCCCCGTCGATATTCCGTTCAGGGACGAGTTAAGCGAAGATTGGAAAGTTTGATAAGGGTGTTGTTGATCTTTCAAATGGATCACTCTCACGTACAGCCAGGTCCATCAATGTGCGGCTGGTTTTATTTATAGTTTATCGTTGCAACCAGGGACAGGGTTGGCCGCGAAAGTCCGATATAGAAGGGACTCGAAGGTCGTCGATGAAAAGAGTGCTGCGCTGATAAATAGGGGATGATGTATCGAGATATTTGAACTTTGCTTCTCGACTCCTTTCATTATACCCCGTTCATCGATTTTTTTCTTTTTCTTTTTAACGAAACGCGTGGTGTGTGTTTTTTCTTTTTTTCGTTTATCAATCCCTCGTTCAGTAGGATAAATGGGGGCACTTGTTCCGGACACCAAAGATTTTCTGTGTTTTTTGAAGATTTTGTAGATTTTGTACGTTTTCAAAAAGTTTAGGATCTCTTACGAAATTTTATTTTTAAAATTGTAGAATCCTCATACATAATTTTCTGAGGGATAACAATTTCGAGCAGTATTTTTATTTATCGACAAATGAGAAGGGGAAGGGGAAAGGTTTCTTAGACACGAGATGGTTGTTGGATGGATGGAGAGCCTTGTCGACCACTAGTGGAAAAGTCGTGTTGTACGCGTCCTTTAGTGGCCCAAGCGTAAAAATGAGACCCCCTAAATTACGAGACACAGCAGAAGGAAATCGTGTTCCAGTCTAATTTGCAAAATATGGAGACTATGTAACTGTCTGAATCCCTCAGACGCCCCATGTAACCATCCCCGCATAATAAATCGCAAAGACGGTTCCTCCCCTTTAGTCCAGGGCGCCCCAAACTTTATCTGCGGGCCTGCGCCCCCTCCCTGCCTTTTATATCTCGTTCGAGAGTTCCCGACACGTTTCACACATTCGTGAATCTCGTTAAAACTTGTTTACGATCACTTGTTGTTTCAGTTTACGAGCTTTTGCGAGAGCTGGGTGGTTATCTACCCCCGAAGAGCATCGCGCCAGCCGACATCACCCCGCTGGTATCCAGGCTGCTCAGGGTGAACGGGGCGCCGCTGTTCGATTTTTACGTGGACGTGGATCTTTACGATCGCTCCAGGTCGTCCGTTTTCTTGGATCTGCCTACGAAACGCCAGGAAGACGCTTTCTTCGCGGAGAATCCGGTAAGGATTGTAAACAATTTTATGCGCACTCGTTCTTTTTTCACTTCAACCTTCGAATAAAGTTAATACAGCAGCTAATTTAAATTCAATTGTCATTTTTCAAAGTTACTGATATTGATTTGAACATTATTTAATTATGTTTCATTTATAGCGAATTGCTTTACATTTAGCTCTGGTCGAACTTTCATTGACTTGTACTACTGGAAAGTACGAATCACGAACTTTATTGATTATGTATTAATTATCACAAATAAGGTTTATTACATTAGAATTTTGTATTTATTAGGCACCTGTGTCTATAATTACTGTCGTAGCAAGTGTTGGGCTGATTTTCTATTGATTATACTACTGAAAAATGTAAATTACCCTCCCAGGATCTGAAATTAAGGCCTTCAGGGCTGAAATATGGAATTATCACAAGATAAGTGTACTAAACTTTTATGATTCACGTTTGTAACTATAACTGTGGGATTTCCAGCCGTCCTATCCATTGATTATACTACTGAAAAATATGAATTGCTCTCGTAGGATTTGGATTCGAGTCCTTCGGAGTTAAAATCTGAAATATATCATTATGGAGTTGGTCTATTTCTCTATTTATCAGCTTCCCCGCGTTTGTAATTATAATTACTGCCGTCCTATCCATCAATTACACTACTGAAAGATACAAACTACCCTAAAGTCCATTTCACACCTTCTTACACCTTTCAATCCCCTTATCTCCACTCAATATCCTTGAAACTTGATAGACCTCGATTTGACGAGAAGGAAAATTATATTCGCCGATTTGAAGACGAATTACGGGGCCAGATTTCCGCGTGTACATCCGTCACCGCGGCTCCAGGGACGAGCGAGCCAGTTAATAGATAGCGCGTTTAAACTTCAGCCGGCCAGGGTTAATCCCTCAAGCAAACGTGTGGCGAGTTCCGGCAACGGTTATAAATCCTGTCCGGTGGTTAATAGCATACGTAAACTTGGTTCTCCGCGGAAGAACGCCGAGATTTTTGCATACGAACAGCTTGGGCTCGTCCTTAATGCCGGCTTTATCGCCGATTTACGGGATTAAACGTGGCGCGCGCGGACGTTCCACGCTTTCGAAAAAAGATTCTGGCTAATCGAGCCGCGAAATATGACTTTGCAGAACAGCTAGCCACGTGTCAGAATAAATTATTTCAATTATTAAGAACGTCAGAGTTTAGATTTTGAAACTAAGTACCCATTTGTTCAATATTGGGTAAAATGGCTCCACAAAATAATTTAAATTTCTAATAATTTTGGGATTTCTACGTAATTGAATTGGAACAAATTGCAATGCGAAATGTGGCACAGAGCGGTCACGAACTCGTTTGGCAATTAAATAACTGTCAATATTCGTTGCCACGGTGTACACGTTAATAAATCAATAACGTACATGATTATTCCGTTCGAGTATCAGGGTGGCACAGGATGAGTCGAAAGTTAAAGTTTTTCCAAAGCCACGTGACTTTTTCCTCGTTTGCTCAATCAAGCCACGAATGATCGATATCCGAAGAGGGATGGGGAGGGTAGTTGGAAAGTGGTCGGAAAAGTTAGCGATACTTTTCAGCCGAGAGCGATACAGCCACGGAATCCCGTAGTACGTGTATCGCCGCGTTTCCAGACGAACTACGTGCCAAGCATTAATTATTTCCCTTATCCTTCGGTTAGTTTCCTGTTCGGTAAACTCTCGCGGTCCCTTCCGGCAACTTTTCACCCAGGTACCAGAATCCTTCGGTCTGTTGTACAAGTGTTGTTACAAGCGGAAAGGGGTGTAGCCGTGACTATTGTATACAAAGTGGCGAGCATAATGTAACATTTTGATTCGGGTATAATGTACTGCCAGTTTCGATTGTTAGCTAGTTACCAAGGGTTTTAATTGAATAATTTATAGATTGATTGGCATTTTTATATTGGGGGTGGTTGAAGTGAAAGTTTGAGAGGGTATTCGAATAGTAAGATATTCCCACAAGTATCAGAATTCCAAAATATTCAAATACCCAAATATTCCTGAAACGCTGTGTACAAAGGAGGGGTGTAAAAAAAGAAACAGAAACGAAGCTGAAAATCCGAACTCCTGTTACACTGGAAACTCTGGCGACGAGGTTCTTTAGAAATCCATCCCCTTAAAAAGTTCGTCACGGTTAAATACAGGGTGAAAGGCGAGTGAAAAAGCGCGGGAGATTCGAGGTACGTAAAAGGGGAGGCTCGAAGAGAAGAAACACGACGCCGGCCAATTTCACGAGGAAATTTTCCCCGGCTACGACGTTCTGACCGGAATCGGATTATCCAGTGAATTTCGGATGCTAATTACAAGGCTGAGAGACGAAATTGCCATCGAAGAAGCTTATTGGCGTAGAAGGAGGACGATGCTTTTCAAATTGGAAGAAGAGTGGTTGATTGATCTGTGATTAAGTTTCACGTTGCATGTTTCGCGATACTTCTTTCGAACTTTCATCCCAGAATAATTATGATTTCACTCTGATTTAAAATAATTATTTCAAACTTTACAAACACTGAATTGTGTCCATGGAATTCCTAGGGGATTAAAAAGTGTAATACGTTGAATGAACGGAACAAACGGTGTATAGAGTTAAAAACGACGAAAAAAGGTGTTCGTTCTCAAAGAATCGGACACTTCAGACTGCTTCGAGTGTGTCTTTGAATGTTCTTTCGTCGAGTCGAGAGTTTTCGAGCAGTTTAGCCGTTCAATGCTCTAAACAAGGCCTTGATCTTCGATCGCGCCTTTCTTACAATCTCCTCTATCATAAAAATTGAATTTTTTTACCCAAAGATCAAGGCCATCCTAACTTAAATAAATTAACAAATAGCCCTGGAAAATTTACTCTTGTATTTTCGATAGTTAAGAAGATAATAAAATAAAGGTCTTTGGCATCGTATAAAAAGAAAGAAACTTTGATTTGTTCAGTGGTTACGAGCCTCCGCCGTTGGAAGGGAATTAATCGCAGGATTATGAATTAAAACGGGTCCCCTGTAACCCGTCAGGATAACTCCAAGCACGACAGAAGTTTTTAATAAAAGCGTACGGTTGAAAAGAGGAGAAGTCTCGCCGGATGTGCACGTTCCCATCTGCTGTTCTTTGTCTTGGTCGGTTTCCTTACGATTCTGATAAAAGCTGGGAAAATTTTCATACTTAACCCCCCCCCCCCCCCTCACCTTCCTTAACCCTTTCGCTACTCACTAAGATAAGAAAATAGCGAAACTTTTTGTTCGTGCCATTTGGGAAGTCGTATCATTTCGTTTATTAATTTTTATTTTTCAGTTTCGGTATTTAAAATTTGTTTCACTGGGTGTCAAATTAAAACGAATTGTTTCAGTGTGTTAGTTAATTTTTTAGCGAAAACTGCAAACATTCAAAGAATCACCATTTAAAAATCTCTTTCTGGTACTGGAACGATTCCGACAGCTCCATCCTCGTCTTTGGCCCCGCGGCGGCCATCAGGAGTGCAGCTCGCTTTTATCGATGTTTCGTTTCATCGCGGTTCATTGAAAGTGGCCGCTGACGGAGGCATAAACGTTTATGCGTCCATTACCAACGGTAGAAACTCGATTTCCTATCCGTACGGCAAATCAAGCGTTACTTGGACAAGGGGGAGGGGGCGCTTTTGGGGATCCCGTGCGATCGCCTCGACACGCTTGTTGCCAAACGTTTCGGCCGCTCGCTCCATTTCCTAGCGTAATCGAGAGAACGTGCCAACTTGTTTCACGGATCGTAGCTTCCGCCGTTCGCGACCAAACTGTCGCGAGATTTCACTTACTTTCCTTCGACGTCCCGCTTATGACCCATTAAACGCTCCAACCTTGCGGCTGTAGAGGAATAATAAACTGTGGCGCTCAATTCAAAGGAAATTCCATTCTGGGAAACTTGTATCTAGGTATTGGAATATGACAAATGATTATTATAAGTAATTTAGGATATTTAAAAATATTTCTATTAGAGGTCCTGTGAGAATTGGTAAAATATATTTAAAGAAGGATGATGGTAGTTTGTTGAAAGGTTAAATGATAAAATGGAGAATGATTCACGATAAGGATAAGTGGGTAGAAGAAAAGAAGGTGATGCAGGGACACGAGAAGAGGTTAACCGTTGAATATAACATAAATCGTGGAAAGACAAAGACAAGGGTGCGGAAAGTCGGGCAGAAGAGCGACGAGGAAGGCTGTAAAGTCGGCCGGGGTTCCCGTTTAACCGGATGCTAGAATGCGAGAGAACGGTTGGAGTACGGTAGACATAATCGCCGGAGCAGACAGTAGAGTAGGGCAGACTGGAGCCAGCAGGAATTTCAGCCGGCGAAAGCCGAAATAGTCGTGGCTTCGTTGGACATTTGCCAATACCTCTTTCTGACACCAAAGAAACATCTTCCTAATTTTCCATGTTTGCCTTACAATTTGACCTTTCGTCTTATTTCTTCCTTTTTATTAACTGTCGCTTCCATCTTTCGCCGTTTAAACCGCTATACTTTCAAATTTCTCGTATTCTGGCGAGTTTAGGATTCTGAATACATATTTATAAATTTCCAAATTCCCAAAATCCTGGTCTCCAGATTTGCAAGATCACCTTATGACGAAAAATGTCGCAGCGAGCCCCTCGCGAGCGACACTTTGCGAGGGAATTGGTTGCGACAGGTGAATAATGAATAGCACTTTAAACACTTGTCGGAGAATCTTTCATCTTTTTTTTTGTTTTAAGAGATTGTAGATGTCGTTTCAGTTTGAAACTTTTGCTGGCCGCTTGACACGCACCTCTGCACAATAGCTGGCTGCCTAGTTATTTTTAAAATGATCGATAAAGCACCAGTCTGCAGCTACTCGTCTGTCTTCATTAAGCACTCGTATTCGTACTCCTATTCTGGAAACTTGAACGACTAGTGCATTCGTATCACCGCGATAAATTTCCAATTTATACAAAATTAGCTAAAATAACCCAAATACAGAATTTTTATTCAAAACTTTATCGATTTTGATTCATAATTTAAATTTTAAACATTGTAAGCCTTTGAAAGAAAAAGAAAGAATGCAGTAAAACATCAACTACGACGCTCGCTTTTTCCATAAATATGGATTGTACGTGTGCAGCAGAATTATATGGCGATGATTAATTACGATTAAACACGCCACGATCAAGTGAGCAGAAGTTTCATTGGAACCGGATGGAGGTTAGTGCGAGGCAGTGTTTCCGCTTCCGTGTTGTGTTAATTGTGCATGTATACGTATATCTGTAGGGCACATATGTCGGTGCGCAAATTACAGGGATGTGTCGTGTTTCGTGTGGACGTTCCATTTCGTAACAGGGGTATCGTTTCATTATGCTAACGAAATATCGATTATGATAATGCCAGGAAGCGATTGAATCGCGTTGAATTACCCTCACGACGATTCGTGAAATGCGACTACCCTTGCTGCTCGATTATCGTCAACCCTTTCATTACCGACCAAACTTCGAGTCCCTTACTTCAAATTCTTACATCTTCAATTTTTAATACACACGTGGAAGTTTCGAGTCTTTAATCTCTAATACATATGTGGAAGTTTCAAACTTTCCATTCTAATTATTACACGCTCCTAAAATTTTTGTTTTTATATCCAATTTCAAATTTTTAATATAATCTACACTTTGAAGTTCCAGGTTCTCTATAAAATTTGTAATTTCTGATCTGATGGTAATTAATCGTGATAAAGTCTTGAACTCTGGGGCATAAATTACGCGGTTAAGAATACAATACAGAATGCCTTGGTTGTTCAAACGGCTGGCTGATAATTATTTCCTGCACTGTCACCGATCAGCTGGCTCGATCTCTGTGATTAATGGCACGTTCACCAAGCGAACCAGCGTATCTCCCTTGAGTTACGAATCTTTAGGCAGGATCGATTCTCTTTTGTTAATTGATCATCCTGATTAAGCCTTGTTATTCACGTTTCGTCCGTAATTAAGAGGAACCAGGCCTGTATTAATGTTGTATCATTAATACACGTCTCAACAGGATTCTGTTAAAACGTAACTTGTAAATTATCACGATGAAAAGGTATTTCGAATATAATATTTAATTAGGGAAAATAGAACGAAATTTTTTAAAATATTCAACTACGATCATTTTTGCATCCCTCGGGGACAGAGTTAAAGCGTTTCGTCTCAGAATGCGCGAAAGGTACGCGAATTAATTCGCCAACCAGACGCAATTTAAATTTATCCCTCAGAAAGGTACCTCGTTTTAACACATTTCGCAACTCTCAACTTTATTTTTACACAAATAAAGTAAAAATGATCAACTAATACAGAATTTCACGTAAAATTATGAATTTCTATTAACGTTTCTACGGTCCTTTGTATAGAGAAAAGAATCCGGACAAACGTCACCGGGACGAAAATTGTCCCGCAAACGCTCACGCGTGCCCTTTTCCGCTGAATTACAATAAACGCGCTTACATTCATGTTAAATTCATCCTGGAGAAGGAGCAGCCCGAAAAGAGGCTATTTTCATCCCAGGCAAACGTCTCCCTTCTTGTATTTTTTTTTACAAACCGGAGGTCAGACGATAAAGAGGAAAAATTAACTTAGCACGGAGGTAAATTAACTCGGTTCGCAATTAAGCGTGGCCGGCGACGCATAAATCCGCAATGCGAAATCCGTTCTATTGTGAGCGGTTGGCGTAAGCGAGTTCCTTTTTTTACTTCACTGCGTGCGATAAAAGGGGAAATAAAAACGGAGGGGGGTAAGTGTTAATACGGCGCGATACTTCTCACCCTTTGTTTACCCGTCTCGTGCCCTGGTCGACACGCTTTTTCCCCGGTCTGGAGTCGATCCCGTTAGAAATGGATTCTTGGCACGGGATCGAGCGGAAAAAGGACGTTTCCTTGTTTAGAAGAATTGATTTTCAATTTGAAATAATAATATTTAATGTTTGGACAAAGGGCCCAGTGCGATAACAAACCGAGGATGTTTTGGGATAGGTAGGTCCACCGTAATTGCACGCCAGCCGCAAACATTCGGAGCGTTCCTGGAAACAGGTGGGCCCAGCAGTAACTAAATTACCCCTTTCGAGTATATAAACCCCTTCGTACCAAAGTTCATCCGGTGTTCAGCACATGTACAACGCGCCTGTATTTGGTATTCTAATAGCTACACTGTTGGTATAATTCTAGGCTAGTCAATATCTTTACCTTTTAAGTAAAAATCTAGAAAGCTACCCCCCATTTTCTTACGTTATTTCTGAGACACCCCCTATAAAACTGACGTGGCTTCTCGTAAAAGTTGCAAAATTCTGGAGTCTGATGTCAGGGTCGGAAGTAGGCTAAAGTTTAGGGTCTAGAAAGCTTTCGAATCTAAGACTAAGTATCGTGTTCATTAAATTCAGCTTTCCACAGCTTCAAACGCTTTCAGGTCCACGCGATTCGGACGAAAGATGGGCAGCAGGGTGGTTTGGCGCGCAGCAAGTAACAATCGCTGTTTTAATGTACTGCATCTTGTCGCAGGAGGAGAGGTTACGATGGGCCAAGGCGTACTCCATGATGGAGAAGCAGCAGAAGAAGATGGTCCACGAGGAAAGTCGAGCTTACACTATGATCAAGGTGCGTGTATATATATATATGAATTTGTAATCGAGACTGCTGTCGCTCGGGAGATGCTGAATTGTAAGTGGACATTAATATTCTTCATTGTAACGAAACAGTCTTGCTTTCGCAAACTTCCATTTGCATTTTCCAGTTGCATTTCGTATCGTTAGAACCAGCTCGAATCGAAGTAGAAATAATCAGATATTGAATTTAACGCGTTGACCGCCTTAGTGGAAGTGGACGTGGGTGGTGAGACACTCAGGCCCTAATTATTAAGGATTCTATCGATTAATTTTCAAGTGTAGAGGAAGTTCCTCTGGCCAAGGCGTCTAATATCGGTCATTAGCTGTACCTGAAATAGACTATAATGCGATGAGGTTGCTTTTATTGTAAAAATAGAGGAAAGCCTGTCAAGTATGGAATAAAATTGTTATTTATCAAAGTTTCGTAAATAAAAGGCATCTGGGTAGTGTTATATATTCTGGTAAGTACCATTACTTTAACTTTTAGACTTTGATATTATCCCCTTTTAATCTTTGGTCGTCCTTGACACCGCAATGTTTCCTGTTTCGAAAAATTAGTCGAGGAACCTTGTCGAAATTTGTACACCAGTCAGCAACGCGGATCGGGTATCGAACAATGGACAAAAGCAGTGTCAACGCGGAAGAATCACACTTGACCCACTTGTCAATCCATCGAAATCTCAATCTCGGCATTAACCGTGATCGTGCCGATTCGTATTCGACAAGTATGCCCGGTATGCGGGCCAACGTGATCGATGGAACGTGGCCGGGCTAATTAGGTTACCCTATACCCATTCAATAAACCCTGTATCGTTACTTTCAGCCGGGTATCATCCTTCGGCCATGTAAATCCTTGTAAAATCGTGCCACGTACATCCGCGCTTTCCTTCTCTCGTTTCTTGTTTTTTACGCCGGCCTGCAACGAATGGCTGCGGGGATGGAATGTCGATGAGTATCCGCCCAGGATACTCCTTTTATCCCCCTGCCCCCCTTCCTGCCTGATTGTTCGCCTGCCCGGATAGATTTGTTACACGACGCTGCGATTCTGATTTGTTGTTAACATTAGGAAATTATTTCTTCAAGAATTCGATGATTATTATACAGACTCTCAAGGTTTTATAAATCTGTGTGTTAGGATGTGGCAAAAATGAATAATTTCAGAAACAAAATATTATTTATTTGAAAGAATTTAAAAAAGAGTTAAACCCGCCATCACGCGAATTCTCGACCGTCTGTTCATTAATTCTTTTGCAAGAGCGACGCTCGTCCGTTCCGTTGCATAAATGAAAGGGACGAAATAATTCAGACACCGATTCATAAAACTTTCGGGCTGTGAAAAGACAGTACGTATTTCTTTTTCCCTTTTATTTCTGCGGTTACGATTGAAAAGATCGTCGGGAGGGCCGGGGGGTGGGGTCGATCGTATTTCCAGCGTCGGTGCCGAATTAAAGACACCCCGTTACACTTTTGTTCCGAACAAAAGACTGCGCCAGGACGTCATTGTAAAAGTTGCCGTACCGTATGTTTTATTACGGTGTATATTTTTCCGTGCGGCGCAATAACTCTTCCGCGAATTTGTTCGTCGGATCATTTTAACGGGCGTCCCGTTTCGCTCGAAACTTCCTTTTCTCCCGTCGCTTCCCCCATCCCCCTCCCGTTCGTTACGACGCCCGTCTCCCTTCTTCTGATTACTCCGTTTTTATTTTTTTTTTCATTCCCCTCTTTTCACGGCAGAAAATTAGAAACGATTCGAACAATACGCCGGATTATTCAATTTAATGTGGGCATCCGTTGAAAACGAAATAATTCGCATTCAGAGCGGAGGATTTTTCATCTCCTTTTCAGCCAAGCGTTCCGCGTCGAACAATATTTGTTATTTCGAAGGGGATTGAAGATTTAGGCAACAAATTACGTATTTATATTTTAATTTGATATTTGTGTAAAATGTGATTGGTAAAGGTGGCTAAATATGGATAAATGTTACTGTCTACTATTCCTACTAATTACCAATTACCTTTTATATATTAAATTATGAGACTTTATGGATTTTGAAATTGACTACTAAATTTTGAGAGAATCTTTACGTAGCCATTTTCAGCAAACTCTAAGCTTCAAGTCGATACGGAACAAGTACCATTCTGCAATACTTTTATGTCATGAAATTGTGTCAGACTTCATAGCTCCTAAAATCGATTACCATTTGCTACGAATAACAGCCAACCATTCCCTACCAACAATATCGATAAATCGTTTGTATAACCACCTACAATAAACATTAAACTTCAAATCGATACAAAATAAGTACCATTTCGCAATACTTTTATGTCATGACACTATGCTACTAAACTTCGACTCTTAACAGTTTGCAAAACCAGACATTGCTCGCTATAATTCTTTATCAGCATCTCTATATTAACAGTACCAATAAAAAATTTATACAGAAATGTTTGTCAGACTATAACCTAGAAACTGATATACAACAAGTACCATTTGACTACACTTTTATGTCATGAATATCGTCGAGAACCCAAAATCAGCCATCAAATATGCAACAACCGAACATTCCCAATTTTCAAATAAATTCCCTCCGGTTTGGCAAGCGATGCTCGATCGAGGACGTCCTTAATCGACGCCGTGGCTCGCCGGAAGCCGTTCGATGTAACGATGGGGCCGTTAACATGAGCGAGTATCGTTCGGGAATCGGACGTTATCAATGAGCCGTGTTACGGAGAAAGTTCGCGGAATAAGTTCCAGCAAGTTTCCACGGTTCAGCGTCGTTGTATCATAACCGTCCCGCGGTGCAACGCTTCTCGGTTAGAATTAATTCTGGTCGATGGTGCCTGGCAGTGATTTGCTAAGGTCGTTTCCGGCGCGGTTACCCCGCGCGGGGCGCGCTGCCAAATAACGGCAATAACCAACGGGATTATGTCGATGCTCGAGCTGGCCCCCCCCCGAATTTCTCGAAGTTTCGAGACATTCCATTTTTTCGAAACTCGAAATCGATCTTTCGAAACGCTCGAGATTTACGAGCGACTGTTTCTCGTCTTTTTAATTTCGCCTCTGCCTTATCGATATCCGCAACGATGGCCCGTTATTTCTGGAACATCGTCGTATCGCGGACCAATGAATCGAGCCTCGGCTATTTGGGACACTTGGCTGCATCTCTGGATGCCGTTTCCTCGACGCATCAAAGCGTCCGTTGGAAAAAAGATTTCCCTACCGAAACGGAGGAAGAACGAGGGGCTGAAAACCGAACGAGCCTTTGCTACCTTTTGCCTCTTTCACGGATTTTCCCCCTCCGCCTCCTTCCGTGGAATTTGGAAAAGGCAACGAAGTTTCGTTAACGATCGCCCCTTTCGGAATAAATGATTCGAGTGCTTTTCAGAAACGTTATTTCGAGCTTTTCATTTTCTTTGATGAATCGAAGGTTAAGGTCGGAGGGAAGGTGCTTGATTGCGCTCGATTCAACTCACGCCGCTTGTTGATTAAAGTTTCTAATTAAATTGTCGTGGTTTGGTAATTTCACGATAAGGTGGGACATTGTCTGCCATCCTGTATTAAGTATTGAAAAAACAAACCAATCAAAAAAAAAAAAGTCAGCTCCTAAAAGATTTGAACTGTGGTGGCTACGTTTGGATCATTTCTTAATGTTCTAATCCGATAAAATCGATGGACCCAGTTTAACCGAGCTAATAAACAGAAAAGGGTACATAATTCATCCTGCACTTCTCCCTCCCCTCTTGGCATTATTCCGAAAACCTTGGGAACCGCGATACGTCCGAAGGAGAAGGAAACACGATTTATCCCGACCACCAAATACGAATAAATTTGATCGTTGAAAAACGTCTCGAAACAGAGGGTGCGCGTATAATTCGAAACGTTCCGCAAATAGCCCGAGGTTTAATCGGTTTGAACAGGTCGACCTGTAAATATCAGAGGGGGCGCGGTATAATTCAGTAGGTTTCGTCGATTCGCTTATCTAATTCCGTAATCATCGGGTAAACAAGCACATAAATTCACGAAGTAAGCGAGTTACATCGCAGACAAGCGGGTTTTCCCGAGGACGTACGTTATCTCGCGACAGGGAGCCGCGCAGACGTAACTCCGCGCGATATTTCGTGTCCCGGTTTCGCGGGCCAGCTGATCGTTCATTTAGATACAAGGCTTCGATTAAATTTAATAAATGCCCCGTACGAATTCCGGCCAGATCGGAACGTTATTGATATTAACCCGTGCGATGAATATTAATTTCGCGTTACACGCCTCCTTTCGATTCGGCTGCGTGCACCGCGCGCTCGAAAAATTCGCGAATTAATTCCTTTTTAATCCGTCTGTGGATTATTCGCCGGGGCTCGTCAAAATTACTTTGAAGGTTTGCAAGTTTTTATATAACTTTGTTATTTTGTTCAACTTGTAAAAATTAAGCCTGGAAGTCCAATTGCTATGGGATAATAATAAAATCCTCAAATATTTGGCAAAGGGTTAAGAATTATGTACCTTCCTGTCAGTCGTTTATTTGCAACGTTTCACGGCATAATAATCGTATTTTGTTTAACATCGAACCTCCATCCGCCAGGCTCGTTAGAAGAAATCAGAAAAGCAGAATGAGCGCCGGGGTCGTGTCATTTTGCTTTCGCTCGAAAAAACCTTCCCCCGATATCCGACGGATTAAAAGCTCTCTTCCCGGCTCGCTATGAATCTACGCAAGCAGTTTTTCCTCTGATTTATCGCTGGAAAATCCAACTCGTTGTTTGCGACTCTTCCCCTTTCTCGACGAGTAGCTAAACGTTCATTGTACCTACGATTCTTTCTGCAAACTTCGCTCAGCTCCTTTCTCTACGCTTCTATTTGATATTTCTCGCATAATGGAGAAGCATTGTACCCTTCAATTTTAATTCGATCAATTCTCGATCGTATTTTATTCGTGACAGATTAAAACCTACCCGGTGTAAATATTAATAACAAATGAATGAAATAAATGAAATTCAAACAACATCCACACGCGACATCTGAATCGATCATAAAACTAATTTTAATATCTAATTCTTTTAAAAATCACCTTTAAAGCAAAAACGAGAGGGTTAATGCAAATTTCAATCGATCGTTTAAGTTGCGCCTGTTCAGGACTCGTCCCGTTCGGAATGATTCATTCCCGATTTATTCTATAAGTCGGTTCTGGCACGTGTACCGCGGTTACGTCACCGCCACTCTAATTAACGATCGAAATTCGGCTAAATTGCAGGGCCGTTCGAACGATCGCGCAGACGTCGTCACCTGCGTCCCTTCCCTTGGGCCTTTAACCCATCCCTACACGAGGTGCAGCAGGATTTCTTCTCTCCCTGAGCCTCCCCTGGCTGCTTCCTCGATCCCTACTCCCCCCCTCTCCAGACGAACATGGGAATCGAATTGAATTTTAAATTAATGACTTCGCCGAGGCTTCTCGTTGGCCTGGTTCCGCTGATTTCCAGACCTAATACGACCATGTTACCCTCCTCCCCCACTCCCTGAGACCCTTTAATAATTTTCAACGCGAAAATGCCCCCGTTCGTCATTTTTTCCCTTTACATACACAAGCTTTACTTGTTGATTTCTATTTTTATATAGTTTCTTCGAGTTTGAATATTATTTTTCTAACAGCGTGTCACGATAATTTTCAGATTTAATCCTTCCACCGCAGACAGGTTTATGTACAGTAAGTTATGCAAATTTAACTCTTTGAAATGGTAACTTTATATATAGTAAGTTACTTAAATTTAATCCTCTCGTCGAGGAGCTTTCGTATATATATATATAGTAAATCATTAAAACTTAACCCTTCCACCACGACACGTTTAACTACCCAGATTTAACCTCTCAACCGAGCTACTTCCATATATAATAAATTACCCACCTTGCTGTATGAACGTAAATAAATTTTCCATTTATTTGTCAATTTTAAATGACAATACGAGTCAATTAAGACAGAAACAAGATACAGTTTGCGGTATTGTTTAAGAAATGGAGATGCTTTCGAAGAAACCGAGGTGAAATTCGATCGGACACTCGAATCGAAAGGTTATCAACCCGAACGGAGTCAAGTTGATACTTCAGAACCCTTTATCATCCGACTCGCCATCGGTGGCTGTAACGCGGTCGTTATTAACGGTTGGTCGAATTAAAAGGAGCACCAGAGGCGGTGGGCATCGTTATCAAAGTCGTTAGCGTCGCACAAAGCGGTGGATTTCATTTCCTCTTCATTCTGGAGTGTCGCCGCGTGCGGGCCCGCCCTTCTGCGCCCGGTCCTCGACGTTAGTCGTTCGATCGTCTTGTAAAAAATAACCCAGTTTCCATAAGGATCCGCGCTGTTTGGCGGACGCGTTATTGATACGAGTGGACCTAATCTGATCCTAATTTGGGGGTTGTGAACTATTTTTTGTTATTTGTAACTAGGAAAATCGAGGTATTTGTAGATTTACAAAAGTGGACTTTGGATCACGAAAGTGAAATTTTTGAAACTTTCATGGGAATACTGTTATTAATTTAGTGGACGTGGCAATTATACTTTGGAGATGGCTATCTTTGACTTAGTATCACTAACACAATTCTGCGATGGTTCCATGGTCTCCACGCGAAGATTTGGCGTAACTTTAACGGGTGTCGTAGCACCGATGCAACGGTCGGAGATAACCTTAACCCTAATCCAATTTGCCAAGTTTCCATGAAAATCGGCACCACTGATAGGGTGGACACGGTATCAGTGCGATTGTCGAACCAAACCCTAATCCTAATCTAATCCAATTTTCCACGTTTCCATGGAAATTGGCGCCATTGATTCTGATTTACCTAAAATTCACTCTAATTCAAACTTTGCCGAATCCTTTCGATTTCGTCCTCAATCATCTCGAATTTAAGGCTAGATCTAACTTTCAATTCAATCATATCGTTCAATTGCAATGAGATGTAAGAAGACCCAATTTTCGAAACTTTTATGAGGAATTGATTTTATGGGCGCAGAATGATCCTCTTCGAAGCATCTCGGGTCCGTTCGTAGTCGAGTGTTCTCCAACCACATTCTCCCATTCGAGAGTAAATAAATGAAGTCGTGGCTCGTCACACAGACGGGGATAGGGTCGAATGGTATGGTAACTAAAGCAATATCCGGCTGGCTCGTGTTTTATTCGCGGGAAACGGCCGGGGAATTGAAACCTAAGACGAATTCAGCGGCTGTGGAACGAAACGAAGAAACTAGGGTGTCTGCTTGGAACAATGAAATTTCCAATTTCCGTTTACGATCAAATTTCTATCGTCGAAACTCTTGTTGCAGTACAATTAAAATTGCCAAACCTTAGTCTAATGTTTTTTTATATTTAGTTTAAACTAGCTCGATTCGACGAGGGTGGTCCAAGGGTTAAAGTTCAATCACGATTTCTACGGGGATCGAACTGCGATTTTCGGTCAAAGTAACCGAGCGGTTTATGAAAATCAACCGGTCTAATTTTCCTCGAGTTCCCCGTTTGTTTCGCTCGTTAATTACGCCGCGAACACGTTCCGCTTTGCTTAATTCCTGAAAACGGCTACCCGGCCAACCGACGCTTTGTTTGGTGGCCGTGGATTTAATAAATTCAACGTTTTATACTCGTAGCCCTGCATTTTACACGGTTTCCCGCCAAATAAAATACCAACCCCCTCCGTCCCCCCCCCCCCCCCCCCGTTCTTCGTCTTCCGCAGCGAGGAAGATAAGCTGTTAAGCTGTAACCGGCGCAAATAAACTACCCTCCACGCCGGGGGAGTAATCGGATTCACCTTATTAATTCGGCCGCGTTTATTAAGCGTGTCGCGTAACGCGTCTCTCCTCGATGCACGCGTTCTTTTTTTTTTTCTATCGTTATCAGCGCGATTTTAGGAAAAATTCCCGCTCGTGTACGCGAGATAAATTCCCTCGCTCCGAGTTCGATTAATTATAGACGAAACTCTAGCTTTATAAAAGGAGGCTCATCTGCCTCGATATAATCCTCTCGTTACGCTCCTGACGATAAATTTTGTCCCCTTTATAGCCTCGTACTTTAGTTTTCAAAAGTATAGGATGCGTCAAATCGATGTCAATTATTTTTAACTTGGTAGATATCTTGATTGTAGATTGAAAAATTAATTTTTTTCCAATACCAATTAAAATATATAATTTAATATCAGTTTACTTTTCAATTGATTACTTGCTGAAATCGTACTCGACTTCTGAAAAAAGCGATGTCAAATTCGGAAAATAAAAGGAAGTGTGGAAAATATTCCAATCGACTTATTTTCGAGGGAAACCGAACGGAATTTTCGAGAACCGTCGACGAAGATGAAACGGTCGATTCCGAAAACGAGTTCTGATTCCGTTCTTCGGGGAACGAGTCGGAACTTCCGTCGAAGATGACAATACGAAAGAAGAAGAAGAAAAAAAAAGGGAGAGAACAGCTCGATGGCCGTGTCGTTACGCTGCATACACGAGCATCTCGAGGAGAATTCATCCGGCAGTGGTGCCAATTCCCTCGGGGCTCTGGCCAGAGTCCTCCCCGCGAAAGTTTCGACGAAAAGTGTGCCAAAGATAGGACCAAGGAGGATTCTCGTTCTTGAATAGCCTTATCGCCGCTGCTTCGATCAGTTTCGTCTTTCTTGTTTCTTTTTTTTTTTTACTGTTTCTTCGTCTGGTCGTTGCAGGAAACGTCCATCGATTTATTTCGATATTACTTACGCCTGGACGACTCTGTCGTCCTTCGAGCAAAGTTTCAGGACTGAAAGTTCGATCCTTGCTAAACAAACTTTAATTTTGGTTGATAAATGTAACGATTCGTCTTTTTGAATTAGAATCGAATCTTGAGACTGGGTTCGTTGATTTCAGAACAAAATGGAGGAGCAAAGGTCGCGCAGGATCCAGAAGATCGTCGAGGGTTTCCTGCCGAAGAAGATGGACCCGAAGGACCGGACGTCGGAGACCGATCTGCTGCTGCAATTCTGTTTGTCCCTCAGCAAGGTGAACAAACTTCTTAACAATCATTTTGCAAAATCGAACCCAGTAAAATTTGCACCTAAATTTAAAAACTAAATTAAAAACCTAAACTTCCTAATTCCTAAATTATTGGACTACTTTCAAGCTTTTTGACTAGATACGAAATATCAGCAAAGATTACTTTTCCAAATTGTTGTAAAATATTTTACCCTCGACCATACGCTGTAATTTTGAAACGAAAACCCTGAGCAAAGAAGGAAACGACCTATTCACACGGTCCGACCTCTGACCCTCGTTCGATAACGTCCCGTTCTCCGTGTGTCAGATCTATCCGAAGCACAAGGACCTCTATAACTGGGTGGACGTCGACCAGAGGGTCTACGTCCCTTTCAACATGTCCTATCTGCAGGAGAGCTTCGGTTATGTGAGTAGACGTTAATGGCCTGGCCACGATTAAACCCGCTACCCCCGCTGGGGGGGGGTGGACAAAAAAATGATTCGCTCTCCGTTACTGGGTTAGATAAGGTGGGGGACGCTGCTGAACGCCACCATGGGCACAACCACTGCCGATCTTTACAATCACAGCCGTAACCGGGATCGATCACCCTACGACGATCAATTGGTCTACGTTTATGTCACCGCGCCCCGTTACTTTCGCAGCCTCGGCAAACTCCTGAATCGTTTCTCCAGAAGGTAAGCACCTTTGTCAGCAACATTTTTCGAGAATATCTCCTTTACAATTCAGCGGACTCTTTCATGGATACTTTGACATTATTGCATTAATCCTGGAACGACGAAGCCGCGTCGATTGTGACCCAGAAGAACGAAGGATCGTGACATTTCGATTGTCGAACGAATACTTTGCAAGCTGACTGGCTGCTTCGTTTTTGAGTTACTAAGGAAAAACGTAGTTCCGGGATTAATGTCTTATTAAAATACTCGAGAAGCGAAGATTTTAAGAAACAAAAGAGCGCGGTTTACACGATAAGAAAATGCTTGGAGAAAGATTGTCTTCGTTGGAAATGACCGTTTGATACGGTAATGCAGTTCGTAATCACAATCGTGTTCCATTGTACGGTGAAAATGTGGATCTATTTGGAAAATGATAAGGTGGAAGGAACAGGAGGGCTACGATAAATTTCCGAGTCCTTTCAGTTTCGCGCTTTTGATAAGAATGGATTTAAGTCCGGGTCCCTTGAAAGGCCGCGCAAATAATTTATCGCGGTCACGAGACACGAAAAGGTACAACCCCTAATGCGTATCTTCCATAGAATGATCAATTCGATTCTTCCGCAACATTAAACTCTCCCCCGCTGTTGGAATCGAAACTTTTTTCAATAAATACTTTTACAGAAATTTTAATATTTCAATTATGAATTTCCTGGATAAACGTAATTTTAATATCTCCTGCTTTGATTATTAAGTTTATCATTTTATCATTATTCTCTATTAAATTCATTCTGTGCCACGATACCTTGAAATCAAATTTTACACGAAACTTAACAATATCAAATTGTTTCTTTTTCTCGACGTTTATCACGTCTTGGAACGATTGCTCGTCATTAAAACAAACCGCCACCGTTCGAGCATCTACTATATTTAATGGGGGGGTGAAAAATTCACGTCGTTATTATGGCCGCCAGATACGTGCTCGTTTATTAGTCGAACGACCGGCGTAATATTAAAAATAACGACGCCGCCCGATAACTGTCGTTATATTGGCAGTTTTTTACGACCGCTAGTTTTCACGAAACTACCTCTAATATTGGATGTTGTTGGAATCCTTCTTGCCCCCCCTACGCCCCCCCATGATCGAATATAGGGATTCACGTGCCACCGTTTACAGGTTCGTAACATTTTTCTTTATGGATAAGCTTTATGGAAATATCGGCGTCAAACAATCTCCTACTCTTGATTAAAATCAATTTTTTATTATTTATTTTTCTAAACCGTAATTTCGGTAGAGTTTGTAGTCGCAGAAAAACAATGCACAGTGCGGCCTTTTATCGAATTTCGAGATTTTTGATCGAACGATCGTCACGGTTTTGGGATCCGCGGTCACAAAGGAGCCGCCGATTCGATAACAGTATTAGCCCGCGCGGCTAACGAAGACGAATGCAGTGAAAAGCGGTGTAATTAAATTCTTCCGGTCAGCCGAGTGCATTTCGTTTCATTAATATTCATTTATTGTTGCCGACCGATACTTTGCTCCCTTGGGTGAACCTGTCCTCGGCTTCCTCGGCAAACGCTATTCGAATTATCGACGAATTTTTCGAATTAAAAAGAAGTATTTTAATATCTTCGTGGTGGTTCGATATTTTATTACTTCAATATTCTGAAATGCCACCGGACCAATAAAATTAAAACCACCCCTTTGATATTTTACAAAATAATCCGTATCCATTCGCACGATACATTACGGATAATGTTAACGAATATTTTTACGAGGGAAAATTGATTTTACGACTGTAAAACGGTAAAATTGTGTGGTTTCGGTGATTATCGAATATCCTGAAAATTCGAGGAATCGGTACGCGGCGAACCGGGGCGGAATTGGGAAACGATAATATTCGTGGGATATTTGTTTGTTCAATAACCGAAGTAAACGGCGAAACAACGAGCAACGCGAACGAAACTGTAATTAAGCTGTCTTTTGATTACTCAATTGGCCGAGCCCATTCGTTTATCGCAAATACTAAGAGAATACGTACGCGGAAAATTGGAAAATCCGTGTCAGTTAATTACTTACATTATTGTAATAACAGCCGGGGATTTCCAGTCTCTATCAGCGGTCCTGTAATAAGAAGGAAAATGTACTGATTGTATCGGTGGTTTATACAGTACAAATACTTTGGATTAGAAATTTTCTCTGATATTCGATTTTTCCTAATTTTAACTAACAATTCAGCTAGCAGAATTAATATTAAAACGTGTAATGTAAGAGGTAACTTTTCGAGCGTCGATTACCGAATCGTACCGATTACATTAAACTAACTTCTCGCCACGGTTAGTTGAATATCACGAGGCGAATTGCAGGTTGCGCTGCGGTCCCGGATGTCGCGAACACTGACGTCGAAGCAACAAAATTTCCATAATATATACACACGCGGAACGTTCAACGACGGCGTTACGTCTGTTCGTTGAAAGTTAGCCGAAACTCTTGATACACTTGTTCACGGGCAGGAGTAAACTCTTGCTACCGCGGTTCCTACAAATTATATCATCCGACCGGAAGCGATCGCTTGAATCGTTCGATTCGTTGCCCAATTAGACCGTTCTACTGTGAAACATTCGTTTCGATTGCCGTGAACGGTTATAAACGGCGCACGACAATTTTTAATTAACTTTTATACTTGATTAAATAATCACTTGATATATATTGATAATATATTGTACAAATTTTATCGTACAGTTTATTCAAAAATATGAATTTTTCGATAAAAATTCGCGATAACGTAGCCTTCAACGAGCAATGAAAAGCAACTGCGCCATCCTTAACCGGATCGATCGATCGAGAATGGAGGAAAATTGAATTTAATCAGGTACTAAAAGAGTGGAACGTGTGAATTGTTTGATAGCCGAGTAGAGAGTGTGCAGGGGTAGAAAAGCGAGGAAAAGTTTCGAAAAGGCCGGCATTGGGAAGGAAGGATCAGGCTTAGATAGCTTAACTCAAGTTATTCGGTCGGCGAACACGAGGAACGCAGTCTTTCCGGGAAATCCAAGCTGAAATTCTTCGGTCTTGGCTGCTTCCCGTTCGAAGCAACAGATTCTGGAACACATCGAAACGTGTTCCATATTCTTTACACCGCTGTATGGGCAGAATTTTCATCAAAGCGTTTCATATCGCTAGGAGTGGGTCTTATTCTCTTCACATTCGAAATAAAAATTGTTTCGTAAAGGGATCAGCCGTTATACAAATTGTTTTGTAAAATGTAGAAAAAGAAAATCGCCTCTGAGGAGACAATCGAACGGATTAAGCAAAGAAGAAAAGGGAAGGTGAATTGGGGAATGAGGGTAGAAGGGGGCGTAACCGCGAAATTATCGAGTTGGTAGCCAGTTAAGCCTGATATCAGCGAAACGGATTGATAGCGTGGCAAACATTCGGGATTCCGAAACGCCACTCTTGCCAGCTCGCTATTATCTAGCGGAGCAGAGAGACAGACGAGGAACCGAAGGATGAATGCGGCCAGCCATCGCGATAATTACTGGCGAAGGTATCCCTTGCCACGGCTAAACCGGACGACCCTGTACCGCCGCCAATGCCTACCCTCGTATCGTCCTTAATTCACGTCGGTTGTTTCCCCATTCTGTTGTGAATTATCGTACAATTTCGATTCTGACATTTTTGTTTGGAGATCAAATATCCTCCGTTTGGAATTACAAGCGGCGAAAGTGGAGTACTGGATCAATAAACCTCTTCCGAATTTTCTGCTATTACTTCAAACATTATTTCCTATATTTCTCCCAAGCTTGGATTAAACTTGTCTCAGATTTTTACCCCTTTGCGTAAAATTCTCCATCGAATGACAGAGGAGCAATTTGAAGCAGAGGCATGTTTAGGGTAAAGGGTAGTAACGCGAGCGATACAGGAAGAGGGGTCTGAAATTTCTCGACCAGGGGTAATGGACGAATTAGGCAACGATTTACGATGCGTGCCATGCTGGTTGGTAGCATTAAAATTGATGGCCATGCTACATTTATTAACCCCGCAACTAGCTCACGGCTGCGTGCACACCAACTTCTCTGCTCGTAAATGTAACAGAAGACGATGATGGTGTTTCACCGAGCGAACCGACCGACCGGCGTATAATGTACGCTTTAATTTTCATTGGTCCCGCGCGTTCTGTATTAAAATTAAAAGCCCCTGGAACGCGTTTCGACGATTTTAATCAATTTATCGAATGAAAATATTCCAAGGCTGCTAATTTTCATAAATCGAATATTCGAATACTCGAAGCTCTGTTCTATTTTAAAAAATAATCAAAGCTGACAAGTATATAATATCTTGTTACGAAGGATTATTCACAATGGATTGTTGCTGCTGTACGCGGTGGACACGCTCCACGACATCGTGAACGTGACCGCCAGCAAGGATTGGGAACTTTCCTGTTTCAAACTGACCAAGGACGTGTTCAGCGAGATCGTGGGCGCCCTATACGTGCGACAGTACACCCCCCAATATTTAGAGACTCTGGCCAACAGGGTAAGAGAATCGAGACCTATCGTTCCTCTAAATAAATTAATTAAAGCAAGCTGAAAATGAACTTAAACTGAATTTCAGAAAATTTCTTTCGTTTTTGCCAAATTTTTGGTGGCAAAAGTAAAGAAATGTTACATAGTTTAATTTTTAAAGAAATGTCTGTAAGCCTATCGTTAAATAAAAAGATAAACCGAGTTGTTGATGAACCGTGAATGGAGCAGGTGGGAGGTTTGTTCGAACGGGTGAAGGAGACGGTAGCCGAGCGTATCCTGGTGAAATCCTGGCTGGACGAGGAGACAAGGACACATGCGTTGTTGAAGCTGAACTCGTTGCGGGGAAGATTTCACGTGTGGCCTGGTTTCTACAACGACAGCCTGTTGGCCCGCGAAATGACCGAGGTGATACTTCTTTCACGGTTTCTTACGCCTGGCATCTTTGTCATCGAACACTCGCCTCAATTTTTGACAAAATTTCACAGAATCCACAGTTTAATTACCAACTTAATAAACGTTGCTTGCAATGGCACTTGGAGGTCTAGAAATAATATTCTAAAGTTTTCGTGACTGTCTTTCGTGTGCGGCAGGTGGAGATCGATCCGGAAGACTTCTTCCGCAGCGTGCTGATGCGGTTTCGGCAGATCCGCACCGTGGACGACAAAGTTTTGCGAAGAAACGTGACGGAAA
This sequence comes from Anthidium xuezhongi, assembly GCA_022405125.1. Taxonomy (NCBI): domain Eukaryota; kingdom Metazoa; phylum Arthropoda; class Insecta; order Hymenoptera; family Megachilidae; genus Anthidium; species Anthidium xuezhongi. The sequence goes on from CM039640.1 coordinate 8,231,970, forward strand.
AGTGAGTATCTTTTAACTAACCATCAATCTTCAATCTCCAAAAAGGAAAATAGTGTATTTGTAGGAAGATTATCTACTGTAATTGCAAGCTATAACTTGTACCGTGGCACGCGATTAAAACTTAATCTTATCTTGCTTAATTATCATACTAATTGTGATGGCGTTAAATTGCTCCAGGTTTTATCTTGTTCCCCGTCTTGTGCTATTTCATTATTAAAGTACACTTTCCTTAAATTTGTAAAATAGCAATTGTTGCAAAATTTGGTGTTTCAGACGTCGACACCCCTACAGCGTGAACGCCTACTACGAATCTTCGACGAACACGATTGGTAAAACTACCCCTTGCTACAATATCCTTTGCCCTACCGCTTTTTAGCACAATTTAAAAAGAAATGTTCAATTAGGCATCCCCCTGGCGATGATGGTAGCATGGGCATGGTCCTGGGACAGCGGTCCAGCGTACGCGGCGCACGCGACCCTCGGTTCGGTGATCGGCCACGAAATTCTTCATGCTTTCGATCTCCATCGACGCCGACTGCCATTAGATCCTGATCTGAACGTCGATCAATGGCTCTGGATCACCCCAGAGTCCTGGAAGAGGCTGGAAGCGAGGATCGAGTGTGTCGCGAGACTATACGCGAGGAGCTTCTGGAGGAAGGTTCAGTTCTACGGAAACGACGTTGCTGTACAGGTAGGACTATAAATTTCTGTGAAATATTTGAACAGTGTTGGGGAAAATTATTGTTTTTAGTTTGATTGGAATGTGACGAGGAACGAGAACGTTGCCGATATCGGAGCCTTGCAGATTTCTTACAAAACCTGGCATACCCTGACGAACGGGAAGGATCGAACGCTTCCTGGATTCGAGGGGCTTCGACCGAGTCAGCTTTTCTTTATAAGCGCAGCCCAGGTACAGTTTCAAATTATTCGAATATCTATCTTGAACACTTTCTATAAAATATTTCATTGCAGACATACTGTTCTAATATGACTGCCGAGGCCTACATTCTCTCCGTTGAGCTCGATTATCATACGCCTCAGCCCGAAAGGTACTCTCGAACTTTCTTTCAGTTTCAAATTAATTAACTTAGGGAAAATGAAATTGTCTCCACTTGCCATTCCCAGTGACAAATTACACTCTCAACTAATGAGAAATCTTGAATTGAAATCGCTAAAGTTATCACCCCCATCTTTAATAAAATAAGAATTCGAATAAATCGTGAAATTACTTGGATATTTCATTTTGATTTATTTTAGGGTGAACGGTATAATGATGAACTCGCAGGCGTTCGCGGACGCGTTCCGTTGCCCGATCGGGACGAAGATGAACCCCCCGAACAAATGCACCACCTGGTGATGATCGGTTCACCGGCTACGTCAGACTTCATTCGCATCAATATTCTGGATCGTTGGGACTCGACTCGGTAAACGGCGTGAGCGGTTCGTGATAAAAAAAAAAGGAAAAGCCCAAACGACGAGAGGGTCGCTCAGTATTTTTCAGCGATTGTCGAGCGATCCTGCGTCGGAGAAAATCGATTCAACTACCATCCCCTGGTACGTATCGAATCACTAGCTATCTCAGATAAATAATTTTCAATTAATATCATTTTATCTTTCAGAGATTCGAGGAGAACGCGTGTCGAGGTTGAATCGATTTCGTGACCAATTTCGATCGATCGACGGATAAGCTTCCGATCCCGAAGGAAAGCATAGGGGAACGCGCCGTTAACGTTAAATATCTCTCCCTACGACGCCTTTAGAGGTCCTTTCATAGAGTAATTATCATAGTGAAAGCAATAAATTATAAACGAGAGGACAGACGAGTGAGTGGTACACGCAAGATACAAAATGAAAAATAATAAAAAAAAAAAAGAACGTACACGTACACTGTAAGCTGATTAATAAACGCGCTTCGATCGTTCGGTTTACAGAAAGGTATGCTTGACCAGGGAATTAGCGATCGACGTTGTTTCTTTAGCGGGACGAGCATTCCTGATAGAAAAATTGAAGACACGATCACGTCGTGTATCGAATAAAATAGGAAGATTCGGAAGTCAACTTCAATCGAGTTTGCGAACGTTTGTTGTATTATTTTACAACATTTTGTTTGGGGGTTAGATTTTGGAAATTCTTGGGTCAAGAACTTTACAAATCCCAAAATGAATAATTAAAATCCTACAAATCCTAGGTTTCAGAGTTCAGATTCTGCAAAACTCTATAAATTAATCATTTCCTGCCATATAATAAAATTTGGATACATAGAAGTTTCGTAAATGAAATTACCACAGTGCGAGAGACTAGAATTGTTCCTGCAACGAGTGATTGAAGCTGATCCGATGACACGTAATTTGAGATTGTTACGATGGTTGATTAAACCATTCTTTCAGGTTGACGAAGAAAATAAAACAAACAAACGACTTGTAAGCACTCACGAAGCGAATCGTTTAGTTTCTCGCGCACCGATTGTCTTCGCTCTTATTAGTCTGTAAAGATTGTAAAGATTGTAAATAACGGGGTATCCGCCCTTTTCTCTTCACCTTTAACTTTCTTCGGTTTAGTTTAGTTGAACCTATACAACGTAATTACCGTGGAATCAACGCCTTTCGATCAAATAATAGAAAAACATTGAATCCTTGCAATTTGACAATTATTTTAAAGAAAATTATTAAAAAGAAAGGAAGGGGCCTTTCAGACCCAAAAGTAAAAATTCTGAACACTGTCGTACTTGATTAAAATATTCCCCAAATAAATTTTATTATAATAATTTAAATAAATTTCAAGTATTTCATCTTGCCTGACCCATTATGCAAATATTAATCAGGACATTTAACCAAGAAAAATCAAATCGGCTAGCAACGAGGGAGAAATGGAAAGGTGTTTGATTCACGTTAATTACGATCGATCAATTAATTGTCTATTTTTCACAAATTCCTATACGCTATCGTGTTCAAGCGACCGGCGTGTGCTGGCAGCTCGTGTTTACTCGACGAAGGGCTGTTTAGGAGGGCCGGTTAATTAAACGCTCGAAGCTTTCATTCACCTGTATTTCGCTCAGTTTCCCCTTCGTATCCGACACAACAATTCTCAATTGACGCTTCGCTTTTATTCGTGACACCGTTTCGCCTCGGTTCTCGATGGAAAGATCGGCTTTCTGTTTTTGACCTACAATCGATCCCGACGAACAGCTCACTGGTTCATTCAAAAATTCACCCTTTGCACTCGGCGTACCATTCCCCCATACAATTTCGGTTCAAAATTATTTTCTAACGATGCGTCGACACTTTGACGGCCGCAAAGTTCGTCTGCGAGTTGGAAGTCCTTTGTAAATAATTGCTTTCTGTCGCTTAGAGTTCAAACCAACTAATTTATATCTTGTCATTTTTACGTATAGAGGGGACAAAAATACGCGACACTGACCGTCGAAGTGTTCGAATAAAATATGAATCTAGGCACTAGGTTTTTAATAAATTAACTTTTATTTCTTATTTCCAAATAATCTATCGAGTGTAAAGGATCTAACCAAGCTCGAATCACTAACAGCAAATTTTTCACTGAAATTCAGTTAAGTGAGTTTCTAACAGTTCCTAAATCTCCAATTATGCTGCGTGGGTCATTCGTAGCCCAAGAAACCAATAGACAACTTTCGACATTTTTATATTTGATTGTTACAGTTGACAAATTTTTGATCATTTCTGGAATGTTGAATTAATGTTCATTTAAAATTCTTGATCAAAACAGGATTGTCGGTGGGGAAATTTCACGCGGCACAGAGCGCATAAACAATGGACTACCGCAAACTACACGTTCCCTTTATTAAACGTTCCTTGCACAAATATTTACGTTTGCAACGCTGTTTCACCCATTTCCCGTCGAGCTGGTATCTCGTATTAACGCTTTGACCGTCGCGTCGAACTTATTCAAAATTCCAACCGACGGCCACTTTGTTTCCGGCAAACTTCATCAGCTAGTCTGATGACGTAATTGAAGAATTTGAAGAATTCGTATTATCGAATCAAATTAATTAATAATTGATCGACGATCAAGGCGTTAATTCGAGGGAAAGAGATCAAAGTGCGCTGTTCGTCGCGACGCTCGTGATTCCCTTTTGGTCGTCGAACGTCGCCTCTATAAAAACTGAATAAAAAATGATAAGAATTTCCGCGAACCGCAGAAATTTCATCGTCGTGAGCCGACGACTAGCGAAGGTTGTTACAATTTTAGTGCGTTTACGCAAGAATCGCGATCTGTGATATTCTTAAGCAGTACTTAAGCAACTCGAGGACCCGCTCCGAAGCGCTCGTCCCCGATGGTTCATTAAGATAATGAAGGATACAGGCAGATTCGATGTATTTTAAAGTCTTTTGGAGACCATCGCGGACGACGCTCGGACGATCCTCGTCGAATCGAAAGCATAAAGTCACGTTATACATATTTAAACACCGTTGTAAATGTAAATGGCTGATAACTCATATGGCAAATAAATATGGTTTATATACAAAATTGGTGGTTTTCATTTCCTACCTCCTTTATATCAAAAATGGAATTTTCTTATAACTTACTTGGAAATTAAATTAGAAATCAGACTGACAAAATATGATACTATATTTCAGTATTGTATCTAATTAACATTTTTAATAAAAGTACCTTGAAGATAGAAGAAGGTACTGTGAAAACTTCTATCGATCATTCGTAGACGGCAAACAGTCGACTATCTCGACGCTCCTCTGCTTCTAACCCCTGTACAAAATACATAACAGAGAACCCAATTAATTGTACAAAAAAACAGTGAATCTTCGTAAATTGTTATCTTCCTTATGCGTGCAACTTTTTCTACCGTTCACAATTCGAGGCCCGAAATTTCTATTCGAGAATGAGCTCCCTGATCGATCATTTAACATGTCACTGGCTGTCTGGCATCTCCTGATCCTCTGGGTAACATTCAAATCAAGTCAACAAATTATAAAACTCTAATCCTTTCTATAAATTATTTAATCACACCACAGACGACATTGATTTCCCGTTCAATTATGATCGAAGCACGGGTTCCCTATGTATCGGAGTTTGAATACGTTCCTGGGCTCCATCCTTCCAGAAACCCTGATTGTTCCTCGCGATTCATCAGCAAAAAGAACATTCAAGAAGACATCAACGGATGGGATCGACCGCTGATCGAAATCCGAGCAGTGCTTTCTCGTTGCTCAAAGTAATCAAATAATGATGTGTTATTTATGTTAAAAGTGACTTCAACATTGCGTTGTCCCAAAGGTTTTCGAGTGGTTTGAGCAGAAGACGTGGGTACGCGGAGGATCAAGGAATAACAAATTGTACATGGAAGATTGTTATCAACATGAGGTTCAACAATATAGGCAAGGTAAAATTATTATATTATAAATTAAATAATAACAAAGCAATAACCTTCTCAACAATACTAAACGACCTACCACCCTCAGACCGAAACGCAGGAAAAATTCATAGTGATCGATCACGTGCTGGACCCGACCACCATGAAGAAGATGCCCCTGCAGAACCCGTACGTGATAAAAATTCGTCAGGAGGCGGTACTGCAATTGTACGGTCTAAAATTTCAAAGCGTGAGTACCATGATACTTCACAGAGAAATAAAAACTGAGAAAAGTTGCCGCGCTATTGTCGACTCTGTTGGTAATTTATCGTACCATGGGAAAGTTACGTTCGATCTCGTATCGGAGCCGGATAAACGAGGTCCCGTGGGATGTTTTATCCGTGGTTGGTCGAGGTACCAGCGGAGTCGCTGGCGAGACCATGCGAGCAACCTTATTGATCGTGCGAACTTTGAACAAGGTTGTTAACGCAGAGGCGAGGGAGGAAGTGATCAACAACGAGGATCCGAATTACATGGGATGCAACGTTGATTTGGAGAATCCCACCTGCGGTAGATCTTTTATTCACGGAGAACCTGTTCCTTTTAGTCAGGTAAACGATAACTGATTATGTACAGTCGATTGATAACGATACTATTTTGTTAGTCTTATTATTGTTAGGGAAAGTGCCCAAAGGCCACCGTGGGGTTTTAGTCGATGAAAATTCGACACTACCCGTTACCTCTGCCCCGGGGATGGTGGGTGTCCCCACGTAAAAAAGAAGGGTTAGGAATAGATACCAGTGACGTGGTATTAATATTGCTAACACTTGCACTATTGGTATCTCTATCACTATATCTAACGTTATTACGCTGCTTGCACCCCCTCTATTGCAGCCGCTATTGTTAGCTATCATAAGCGTATTAATATCGATAGTGTCTCCAATATTGCAAGCGTTGCTGTTATAATTATCGAAGGTGTAAGCGTATTACTGTTTTTATAGTATCTCCATATCGGTACCATCCCTATCCTCACCACTTTACCTGAAGGAATCGTCTTCGATCGCGACTAATAATTCGAATTAATCGATTGCAGGGTTTCTGTTGTTCTTGCGATTCGAAGATAAACGCTGCACGTCAGTGCATGGGCTGCAACGGCACCCAGGAAACTTCAAAACCGAGCTACGTCGCGAACGAACCTCGCAACAGGTTACTAAAGTACGATCCAACGGCAAAATGCCAGGACGCTGGATCGACGAAGGGATCGAAGCCGCTGAATTCCGGTGCCGGTCCAACCGGAACCGGCGTTTCCGAGTCGAATACACGCCGGGAAGAAGAATCGATCGATCGATTGCCGTCGATGTCGCTGCGTGGACACAAAGGGGAGAACAATCGCGCGTCGGACAAAAAGGAAGCCACGAAATCCGGCGAAAAACATTCCAGAGAACAGGGTGACGCCTGGTCGACGTTCGTGTCGTCCACGGGACCGGAAGTGTCCTCTGGAAGGCCGCCAAGCGGCGATAAAACAGCGTCGAACGCGAGCGTTGCGTGCGATACGCCGATGACACGGGAAAATCTCTCTGCGGAGAGACCTGGCAGAGAAAAACCTCGTGATCACGTGAAAACGGTGGATAAAGGACGCTCGAACGGCGACGGATCCGTTTCCGACAGGGAACGTTCCAATTCCGTGAAAGAGAGCCCGAAAAATTCGAACGAAAGAAATAATCTCCGATTCCATGATTCGAGAACGCAGAAGCTTCAAGAACGATCGAAGGATACGAGATTCCAGGAAAAATCGACGAATTCCTCCGTGGATTTAATTCGATCGAAGAACACGGACGAACAGGAGCCGAAGAAAAAACGACGCAAGAAGGCGAGGGAGAAGGCACGAAAGGGCGAATCCTCGTCCGGAAACAAAGCTTCCGCACCAAGGAAGGGGAACAAAGCGTTTCCCGTTACTTCGACAATCGATTCGCTCCCGATCCGTCCTGCCATGCATTTAAACGAGCCTTTAAAAAATTTGTCGACAGGTGTATTGAATAGCAATGACTCTCCCGCGAGCCAGCCGCCCCCTCGCCCCAGCGAGAGTAATTTGAATAGCGTAATGGAAAGTACGTCTCGCGAGCCGGGTTCCAAAGCCAGGAGCTACAGCGAGACTCCTCGATCGACCGTGAAGAAGAAGAAGAAGAAGAAGCTGTGCCTGGAGGACATGGGCCTGAAGCTTCTTTCAGAGACGATCGACATCGAACAGAACGTCCTGTCGAGCGACGACTGCTTCAAGACGGAGAAAGAATGCGTGAGGAATTACACGCCACAGAAGAGGACCCTGAAGAACCTGTCCTATCGCAGGAGCAGTCGGCGCCGCGGCCACAGGGACCAGAGCGAAGTGGACGCGTACCGGAGCGAGAGGAGTCCCGGTCACTCGAACGGACCGTTTCGAGACGCGAGAAGGCGGCGCAGATCCAGCAGGCGACGAAGACGAAGAAGGAGCAAGAGGTTCGACGACGACGAGGGATACGCCTCCGTGAACTCCGGCAAGAGGATCCGGGTGTACATAGACAACTCCAAGCTGCTTCAAGCAGCGAACAAGTCGAAAGCGTCGATGTTCCAGAAGTCGAAGCTGAAGACCGAGGGCGCGCTTGACCAGGAGAAAAAGGACGATCTGGACCAGCGCATCGACGAGAAGTTCAACCGCATCAGCAACGTGCTGAAGGAGGATCTGATGGGGCCGAAGGGCAACAAAGAAGAGGCTGTGACTGAAAGGACGATCAAAACCAGCCACGGCACGGAGTTCAAGGAAGCGAACGAAGGATCTTCCTTGAGGAAAAACGAGGACACCCCGAACAGAGAAGATTTGGAGGAAGCCACACAGTCAGTTGTTGAAGAGGATGATTTTAAATACGACTTCAGAGAAGAGCCGAATGCGAATTCTTATCCTGAGGCTAAACCAATGAACGATCAGCTGTCAGAGAACAAACTCGAGGAGTCGAAAAGTCCAACGCAGAGCCTGGACCTTGTCATTTCACCAACTGTAGGGTCATCTCTGAGATCAGACCTGTCGTCAGAAAATTTATTAAAATCCGACGACTTCATTCCTTCTGATATTACAGAAACTTTAATAGTGGTGGACCTGTTCAAGGTTGCCCAGACAGAGACTACAACGAAGACCTTGAAAACGTCCAACAAATCCGTGGTGCAGAAGATAGCTAGTTTTGGGAAGAGCATACAGAAGGCGCTCGGTTTTCAGCCCGCCACGGAACTGACTCCTCAGACCTTCGTGATTACAGACACAACGGCGTCAAACATGTCAGCCATTTTTGAGAACGTGACGGAGCCGACGACCAGCGCGGAAACCACCAAACTCACAGACCAGGCTTTTCGACCTTCTATCAAGCCCGCGGGGAGGCAATCCTCCGAGTTCCATAACGAGATCGCGGTCGACGAGCTAAGCTTCACGGAAGACCTCGACATGGTGATGACCAGCTCCTCGACTCCGATTTCTCAGAGAAGGCTCGGTTTCAGGCCCGAATTCGATCAATCGATGGACGTAAAAAGAAGGAAGAAGAAACGCAGCGAGGGGAGGGATAGATTCGACAGGAGTCTTCAAGGCTACAACTCTGACAGTTGGGGAGGAAAAGACTCGATGAAGCTCCTGTTCGAAACCGCGAAAGTGAACCTGAAGAAGAACCTCGGTTCGGGCAACAGTATCCTTCACGAGCAACGAAGTTACGTGCAGTTGACGATGGACGATCCAAACAAGCTTTCAAGGAAGAAGTATCAAAGAAGGAAGACACCTGTCGAGGTCACCAACTCGCCTAGAATCAACTGGGTGCACCCGTGGGTGGCCACCACCGAGTCCTTGGAGTACACCGTCAAAACCAAGAACCACGTGGATCGAGTTCTACCTGGTAAAAGTGTAATGAACATGAAGAATGGCAAGAGGGTGCAGAAAGAGTCAAACTCTTCAGATTCGGAGGAAATCTCAGGCAGGATACTGCCACCCTGCAAAAGCAAGTATCGCCGAAGCAGGCGTCTGTTGTCCATCCAGAGCCTGAAGAACGCCAAGAGTCATCAGAAAAGATCGAAAAAGAGTTCGAAGAAGGTTCAGAATAGTGTGTTCGACAACGAGGACGACGATTACGACGATTACGACGACTCGTCCGAGCAGCAGAAGAACTTGAAGACCTCTGTGAAGTCGAAGAAACGAGACACTGGTCGATCCACGAAGAAACGCCGGAACTCCGGCAAAAATCGCAGCAAGAAGCAGCTGAAATTACCGCTGGAGAACACCTTCGAGGACTACTATTATGCCCTGCCCAAGGAGCACTACGAGGTGCAGGGCGGGAAGCAGGCGGACGACATCGACAACTTCGGGGAACCTCTGAAATCCGAGGAGATGGCTCCCGGTATCGACGAATCCTCGGGGAAGGCGATCTCGGAGCTTCAGAACGACGAGCCGTACGGTCGACCGGCCGACAATGGTGACACGGTCGATTTCAACAAATTGCCCGACAACTCGAAGAGCCTCAACGAACCGCCGAAGGATTTCGAGATATCGCTGACGGGGAAGATTCACTTGGAGAACGATCTGAACGGACAGCCGGTGTCCATCAGCTTCGACGGCGTGCCGAAAATTCTGTCCAAGAGCATCACTGACTCTGACAGGTCGAGCGAGTACGCGGATCGCTTCTCGGCTCCAAGTTCCTTCACTGACTCCTCCAACATGGACAACACTAATTACATGCCCGCCTTCGCGCAACCGGTAGACCTCCAAGAGGCGGACGATCAGTTGGCGCTGATTCGAAGCAGGAACTTCGGCAGGTACATGAATCGCCCCCAGAAGCTGCTGCGCTTGCAGAAGAAGTCCGTAGAAGCGATCGAGGACGCAGATAAAGAAGAAATTAGAGCATCGATGGGATTAAGCGAGGATGGTTTGGAGGCAAGCTCGAAGGACTCAGAGCCCTTGGGTATTAAGAGAGAGGTCGACCTGGCTCCACGAAAAACGGAAGAGAAGAATAACGACTTGTTCTTGGACAGCGAGGTTCTGAACAGTGCGGTACCGTCTACCGATGAAAGTAACTTTTATGAATAAATATTTTTTATCAATTCTTGTCGTTTCAAATTTTCTCTTTTGGTAATCAATGTATATTATACACGAAAGTTTTAATATTTTTTTCACTGTAATTTAGTGTTATGACGAGGACAAAGATAAAATAAAGAATGAAGATAGTTAAAGTGTCGATATTTTATTTTCATTTCAAGCGTAAACTGTAGAGTACAATTTTAAGGGCATCGAATAAAATTACAAAGATTTCAACCTTCTAGACACGCCCCAAGTATTCCTGGACCTGTCCGACCCAGCAGAAGCGTCTTATTTACAAAAAAACGTGGATGAGACGTCTGCGGCCGGTTGTTACGCCCTGAACAGTACCACGCAGAAGATCGAGTTGCCTGAAATGACCACCGTCGTGGAGAAGATGGCCGCCTTTGGGAACTCTGAGTACTACAGCTACCAGGACCTGAACCTGACCACCGAGTCGTCGACGAATGCCGGTATAACTGACAGCTACGACAACGTGCTGGAGGAGACTCTGCTGCCGGATAAGCAGCAGGCCTTCGGCTTCTCGGAGATAGAGTCGGAGCACAGCGTGCCCGGGCAGAGCGACAAAGAAACAGTAGAGAAGAAGAACATGCAGGCGGTCGCTGAGTTCGTGAAGAAGCTGGAGAAGCTCGCAGATTCAGGAAATTCCACCAACAAGACGGGCCATACCCTCGTTCACCTGAAGAAGTTCATCATCGTCCCTGACAATCGCACCTTCTGGCGCCTGGGCAAACTCTCCAGCCCCGATCAGTACCAGCCGACCACCACCCCTGGCACGGTGGTCGTGATGGGAGAAGGGGTGAACCCCACCAACAACGAGGACGAAAAAGGCACTGAGAAAGAGAGGGAGCAGAAATTGAAGACTAGGAACGCGATCAAGGAGATAATTAGCTCCGTGTTAAACGGGGACGACGAGACAGATAAACTCAGAGAACCCGTGGCGGAAAGGAAACTGAAACGTTTGATCAGGGCGCGAGATACGATGAGCAAAGAGGGGGGACCGTTGAATACCGAGAATAAAAATGATGATCGCTCGGATGAAAGAAATCCTCAGAACGGCAACTCGAAAAACGACAATGACGTCTGCAAGGGTGACTCGTCCGTGAAGGAGAAGATGGAAGCGGTGTCGAGTAACGATCAGTTGATAAGGCGCGAACGAAAACTGAAGAGTAAGAAGAAGGCCGCGGATAAGAAACGGCGCAGAAAGCGGAAGAGAAGGCCGAAGAAGAAGAAGAAGCTCGTGATAAAGAAGAAGAAGAAGAAGAACAACAAGAAGGGCGACAGCAAGTGGCCTTTCAAGAGGAACTTACTCATGCTGGCGGAGGAGGAACAGATTCGAACATCGGATTGCGGGAACGATTGGATCTTTGATAAATTTTCATTGTGCGGAAAGATGAAAAAGACCGGCGGTGGAAATCGGTTTAGGGAGCCGCAGATTCGAGGGGGGCAGGACTGTTCGAGTCGCAAGCATCCGCCCAACGTCGAGCAATCGAAGTACCTGGAATCCGCTCACTGTCTGCGATTCAGTAATTTATGGTTCGTTCAAATTTGTAACTATGTTGAAAATTGCAATTTGGCGGCTGTGGCAAATGGAAAAGGTGGGAGTCTTGTCAACCACGAGCGGGAAAGTCGTGTTGTGGGGTGCCTCTAGTGGCGACAAGCATAGGAGCGAGGCCGCCACAATAATATTTTAATTTTTATTAACTTTCTTAGATTCTACTATATTTCAGGTACTCGGTTTATCGGCTGGAGGAGCCTCTGATAGCCCACAGGATCGATCTACAGATCTACGTGAAGCGCACGACGCTGGACGGATCGATGTTCTGGCAGGATCTGACCAATGGCTCCACCATAAGGTAACTCAATCGGTAAACAATGCGATCAAGTGTATATAAGATCGTGGAGTCACTAAATTCACGCTACACAGGACGTTTATCTCATCAGATTGGGCACATTTGATAAACGCTATCGCGATCAAGGGAACACCATGGACTTCGCCTATAACGATATCAAATTAACACCGAACACCGGGTATAATTTGGATCCCGCGAAGGATCGTTTACTGATACCGTCCACGGTCTCGGGAAATCGGGCAAAGTACCCGGAAGTCGAAGGTTCTCGATACGATACCGTCAAAGAAACGCGTCCAGGTTCGAATTGTGTTAAGGATTTTTTTAATCGCGTCAGGATGGTCGGACGAGTACCTGGTGGTGGGAGCGGACAGGATCAACGAGGATGCAAGCGAGTGCGACAAAGCCGGCGTGGGCTTCGCCGCGTTCGTTAATCAACCGGATCGCTGCGAACGTGTGCGCGGAACCTGTTTGAAGAATCAACCGATGGATTACTGGAGACACGACGTAGTACGTACCTATAACACGATCAATTATTGCTTCGATCGCGTTTACACCAACAGTACATATCATCAATTGATTTCTTCAGCCTAACGCTGCAATTTAGCAGTTACGTTGTTAGTTCGTTCCTTTCAAGTACTTGATTTATTCAAGGCAGTTTACACGGTACCACTGATACTGGATAATTATTTTTATAATCTATTGTATTGTTTGTTTTGTTAAGGTATCTGATCAGGTATCTGACTTTTCATTGATATTGAAGTCATGTTTCGATCCGTTGTACCTTCTCGTTTTCACGTCAGATACCTCGCCTCCAATATGTGCTTTATCTTTTTTTTAGACACTTTTTCAGGTACCTGATTTCTACTTTGATGAAATATCTACTTCGGGGCAGACGGGAAGTAACAGTTTAGACGCGAACCGTATCATTCGTCATGCTAAAGTAATTTATTAGCCAGCAGTTTAATAAGGCCGTTCGTGAAACAGTGTACGCGCGCGCGCGCGCGCGAGCCGGCTAGACGAAACGGGGGTGAAAACGCGACGTCGGCCACTGCATACCAAGTGCTCGCGTAATTTCATTTAAATAAACATAATTGAAATTGTTGCACGCGAAACGTCACATGCAACGTTTCAACAAACATTAATACGTTGTATAAATGAAACATTGCCCTCGAAATTAATTACCGGCCGGTGTTGCACGCGCGGGCTACAGAAACCAGATAGCGTCCGTGTTCGAGAGCGTTGTAAATTTGCGAAATATCGTGCAAAAGTAAAGTGTACGACCCCTCCCCCCCCCCCCCCCAACGTACGTAACCCATCGCGTTTTCGTTAATATCAAGCGCGGTTCTGCGAATCCAGAATTCCTTTTCGACATTAATTATTCACCGCGCGCCTCGAATCAACGATGCAATCTCGTCCGAATGCGCTGTAAATTTATGAAATATTTATTTCGCCATTGTGTCACATCGAAAAAATGATTTTTCGACGCGCAGTGCTCGTCCTAACAAACCTGCGAATAATTGATGCGCAATTGTAAAAGTGTAAATATTTATATCCTCGAGTATCGTAATTTCAATAAATAAGAAAATAAGGCGGAAAGGAAGCAGATTTTCTAAAGTAACGAGGTTAAAGCATGTTATATATCCGAGAGCTTTTTCAAATATTTTCGCGAACAGTGGCAGGTGTTATAGAAGGGGGGTACAACACGTTCGATGTAATGTCGCGTGTCTGCAGGAAGCACGAGATTCCGGGCTTGCTGGTTGTTACTTCTTGAGCAATTTCGGCCGGGTGCCGAGCGAGGCCATCAAGTACAACGTGAACGGAACCGGAAGCCGCGAGTTCCTCGCTCTCGAGTACCATTCGCCGCACGTGTCCCTGATCGACGTTGAACTCCTGTCCGACTACAATGCCCTCCTTCGAGCAGGGTGAGTTCCCAGAGGTGATGATCGTTTTCTACGATGTGTTCCACATCGAAATTCCCAATCATTTTCGAACGCTCCATTCTTTCCCTCTCAATGCTACTCGTTCCTTCACACAAAACGTGCGACCGCTTTCTTAAATTACTGTATCGAAAAGTGGCCGGTACCCTTTATTTGACGGTGTAAAGCGTTCTCGAATTGATAGTTTGTTCCTTTTACCAGAAATGTTTACCGTAACCCTTTAGCTTCGTTAAGTTATTATATTTTATTAAATTTTGTTAAAAGTCACTGGTGACCCCGCCACGATTAATTAATTTATCTTCAGTTAATTTATTTTCACAATTTGTAACTGACACAGTCCCCGTTTCATGTAAATACAAGCACTTCGAATTAATTCCTACAGGTAATCCGGGTAAAGGGAATTTTCATTATATTCCAGGTCATACGGTCGACTAACCGAGGTGTACATAGATAATGCCGCAATTGATTACACAGTGATAACGGTGCTGATTACCAACAAAGGCTCATCTTCATCCTCTTATCGAGCCCGGATTACAGATTGTCCCAAAGGACTTCCGGTATCGTGGCTGAACGCGGAGACACCGGCCAAGACAATCTCGCCCCATCACGATCGTAAAGTAGCTCTGAATCTCTACGGGAGCCTCTCATTAAACGAATTCTCTTGTTCCGGTAAATATCGTCTTCCGTTCGATGAAATTTCCCTCCGGTTTTATTGCATTTGCCTCGATTAAAAGAGCGCACGAATCCCTTTTTTACCCTCCTTATTATCCTTTAACGAGGACTCGCTTGATACCTAATTTCGTCTAATACGAATGCAAATTAATTTGCATTTTCTTGTCGTTAATCCTTAACTGCTACACTGGGGCCCTTTAAGTGCCTTAGGTAGTCTTTATTTAGATTGAACTTTATAATTTGTTCAGTTGTTTAAATATTATTGGTGGTTTATTGTTAGTGGAGCTGTTGAACAGCGATGGTGCACCGATTGCAAGAAGAACAATGAAAGTACTACAAATGGATCGTTGTTATTGCGTACGACACTGCACGTGTGTGTGCGATAGCGAACCACCAGGATGTCAGCCTATGACCTTGGAAGATTATCACGCTGCCGGTTTTCGAGGATCACTTCCGCCTACACCTAAGCAACCCTTCTGGTTCAATGTTATATTCATTGTCGGTTTGTTTATAATAGGCCTGATACTGCTGTTGCTTCTCCTAGGTAATGAAAAACACTATTTTGCCAAAATTATATGAAAAATATTTTAAATACTTCCAGAAGTAATTATTTCAAATTTCCAAACTTAAAAGTTATTTTCGAAATAAACGTCTGAAATAAATTTCAAATACTTAGTTCAAGTATCTGTGAGCCTCAAGAAGGATCAAATCAACGTACTCCATAAAAACAGAAATGTGTCAAGTTAGAAGAAATTTAATTAAAAACTATGTTTCAGGTATTTTGAAATGGCTGGTCGGTATATGTGTGCCAACGGTCGGTCGTTGGGGATTGGATTCGCTACTCGAAACGAATAAAATGAAAGAGTATTTTGAAAAGGATTTGAAGTCGAGATGCGTTGTGTTCAATGAATTGGGCGAGCCTGTGCATCCGGACACGAAACGAAAATCCGTCAGAGTTTGCAATAGGTAATTAAAACGATTCGCACCTACTAAATCTTAATTGTAAATGTTTCATTCGTTGCTTCAGGAAGTCAGAATTTTTCCTGAATTCGATATTTTTCTTCATCCATCCATTGGTGGTTTGCTGTTGGTACTGCATTAAACCTCAACATCCTTGCAAAAATACACATCCGGTTGAATGTCTATTCAAGGTAAACCATGCATATTTTAACTCTCCCCCCAAAAACCATCGATTTTTAATTTGTCGAATAATAAATTATTTTCTCGATGCAGTTACATTAATATTCGAATACTATACCATCTGTTTATTTGATAAAAGGATAAGCTATTTATTGACACGAGTCTGTGGAAGTGTATTTTTAGAAGAAACGTGGTTGTATCGATTTCCAAGGTCGAGGTCGCGATCGAACCTTATCGTTTCGAGGGGGTTGAAACCAGTATTCTTCATAATCCTAAGACGTCCTGTAAACACTAAATCCTGTATACAGGAGAGTCTGGTGTCTGAAAAGGACGAGTCCCCTACAATGATATGCCTCAGCACGTACGGCGATAGTATAAATTCCAAGATGGAGGCCGAGGACACGAAGTACGTAATAGATGAGCTGAAGAAGTCGCAGGAGTCCTTACAGAATCACGACAGATATAAAGTAGGTCCCGATCGATCGTCCTCTCCGCCAAGGACACTTTAACCTTTCATAACTCGTGTTCTTTATATTACAATACCAAAAAAACCATGAAGGTTGCTAAATATATCTAAAACCTTGCACACCCATTTCCAAATAACACAACAACGCGACCAGAGAAACAACCCCCTATAACACAAGTGTTTATTTGCATACAACCGTGCTAGACTCGCGTAGCTGACCTTTATGGCCGCATCCTTTTCTTCCTTTTGCCTGGAAAATGCTCGCCCTGCATTACGTCGAAAAAAGAAATCCAAGATACCCCGGTGCAATTTACTTCGAAACACCATACGCGTAACTCTGAACGTCCCCCAAAAATTTCGACGGGGAAAGAAAACTCCGAAATTCGAGACAGAAAATTTTTGAACGTTACCAAAAGTGTTAACGAGGGATTACGTTCGCAGATGGACTCGGAGACCACGGAGACCGTTCCAAGCTCGACCGATTGACGGGGTAAAACGGCTTCAGAGGACGGCTCAAAGGACGACGCGAGATCCATTTTCAATCCAGACACGTCGAAATCCCGGAGTCCAGGGAAATATGCGATTTAGCCGGACAGGAATTATACGCAATGCGGTCGTAGCCTCGGGACACGGGCGGAGAATTCGTGCGGTCGGCTGTCCATGGCGTTGCGGGGCGCGCACTACCCCACCTCCTCCCTCCCTCTTTTCGTTTTAACCTATTTTTTCCGGCCGAGCGCTATTTGTACGCGACGCCGGAATGTAAATATTCATATAAAATGCGCGTAATTTTTTTTTTTTTTTTTTCGTGGATCGCGCTTAGTCACCGGGAATAAAAATAAACGCTCGTTACGCCGGCGAAAATTTTCATCCACGGGATATTCTCGCCCCCTGTTCCGCCATCGTAGCGCGCGTTAATCGACGGAAGAGGATTGATTTTCCTCCCCCCTCCCCCCCTTGTCCGACCCCCCTCGTGTCCTGCTCTGCGCTATTCGTGTGTGTGTGTGTGTGTGTTTTTTTTTTGTTTTATTTTTTAAGCTAATTTATCATGGATCGACAAATCGTGATCGGTGCGCGAACGAGAATCGTTCGTTCGAGTCAATTATAACCTATGTGTACCGGAACTCGTGAACTGTGGAAAGAAAATTATTACTTCTTCCAACCATTTGTGTTTTTTATTATCATTAGAATTGTTATTTAGATGTTTCTGAATTTCAAAGGATAACAATTCGTACGATTCCATTCTTTCGCTATTTTTGGTACGGGAAACTTACTCCGTTCCGAGAAGGATATTTTATTTCGGCCGGGGATCCTGTGTAAATAAACTTGCTTCTGATTTTCGAACAAAGCTGCGTGTTTTTTTTATACAAATCCATTCGAAACATCGACGAGATGGAAAAAAATGTGAAATATCTCGAGCATCGTTGATCCTTTTTTCAACAGAGACGGGATACTGCAAAGGATCGATCTTGATTCCGCCCTTTTTTATTTTTTAACGGTATCGAAAATACAAAATGCTCGAGTTAAATGGAAAAAAAAAAAAAAGAAGAACCAGGGCTCGTGTAACACGTTCGTCGAACGAGCGATTAATATTTTGTGACACGCGAGCTTGTTATCCGTGGAACACACGAGAGCCACGGAAATGAAATTGTCGAATTTCATCAAGTCTCGCGCTTGCTGATCGGCACCGCGATACATTTTGACGTAATTTTCCTGTTTTTATCGTGTTGTTGTATCGAGCGCGCGGCGACGTTTTGTCAATAGCGAAATATACGGCAATTTTATCCTGGTCGTATCGTTTCGAAATAAAATTGCTTCCGTAAAGGTTTTATCGTGGAAACTTTCATTCGCAGTCGGTGCGTTTTAACGATACCGCCCCCAGGGCCGGGGCTGTAGGACAGAGTTGTGAACGGAATTTACATTGCAAATATTATTTCCACGCAAATACGCCTCCGTTTATTGTATCCCGGGCCCGCTTTATAGACTGCGTACGAGTTTATCAAGTTTTTCGTCGGAATCGGGGATCCCTGGATTCCTCTCTTTCCTTGATGCAGAATTGATGACACGGACACGGGTTAATACGAACGGGCACCGAGAAGATTTGCGCGATCCGCTTAGTCGCGCTCGCGACGGGGAAATTACGACGTCCCGTTCCGGTTGCCGTGTTACCGCGTTATTTTTAATTTACGAGTGTCTGGGACTGTTAATAAAGCTTTCTCGACGAAGAGAATTCACTGGACCCATTTCGTATCTATTTAATGCCCAATATGCCTAGCGTACCTACCACCTGATACACCCAGCGTCTAATAAAGTCTGCACCCACGGTGAGCGGTACTTTGCATACGGAAGAGAAGCGTACGTTATCGCGAAGGAAACTCCAAATTGCAATGGAACGGGAGGGCGTTTATCCGCATGCACCTGTGCCCAACTTGAATGCCCGTCCGTGTCCGGCCAGCAAAGAAAGGCGGGCTCTTTGTCCATTGTAATTCTGCTAGCCTCCGGGGCTGCTCCAGATTGACCGCACTCGACTGACCACGGGGAAGCTGGAATGCACGGGGCGCGCGAAACGGAACAATGGCTCGTCCACCGTTGGCTCGCGAAGGAACTCGGCTGCCTTCTTTTTCCACAGGATATTTTCCGCTTACGGCACGTTCGAAATGTCAGGGAACGGATAAGGGATCGCGGTCTGCCGGGGTCGAGGATTTTCTACCAATTACAGCGATACCCGATCGCCACGGCACCCGGTCTATTTAAATGCGATCTTAACGAGCGTTCCACCGACCCGACACTCGCCGCTATATTGCGTTACGTTCTCGTTACGGTTCGATATTCTATCGGTTATTAACTTGCTACTTTGACTTTGTTAGAAAAAATAAAACGAACATAGATCGTTCTTCTAAAACTAACGTGAGAAAGAAATGTAAAAATGACCCTCCTCGGGTACGTAGTTCCAAACAAGCTAACTCAAAATCAAGAAATTCCTCTCTAATCATCGAGACAAATTGCCGGGAGCCTTGAATGATCGATATGAAACTTCCAACGATGTTGTACGAGTGAAGTAGGTTAGATTTGCAAAGGGAATAGTCTAGCATACATCCAGCGCTCTTTGGATCATTTATCTTGACTTATGGCGGTTGCACGGACCGTTCCGAGTGTAGTTTTTAGTTTCATGGGAAAACGAATTGCTGCATAACTCTTTGGGTCAAGAACGCAACATGAACAGCCAATTCCTTGTCTATGCGAAAGTGTATAATTCCTGTTAAGAATTCTGCGAGTTCTAATTAAGACTATAAATCGTCCGTGATCCATACATATTATTTATTATGTGTCTCTGCCGTTTATATTTTCATTTTAATTCGATTTAAAATCAATGGAACCAAATGTGAACATTTTTTCTCTCAAAGATGTATTCTGTAGGAGCACGCGCTTAATATTTACAGTGATTATATTAGAGAGACCGGCTACCTAGGGAAGGCTACCGTAAGGCTACCCACTCGAGCATAGAACCAAAGAAAAATAAACAAACTGAGATTTCTTCTCGAAGAGGAAAGACCCCGTTCGCCGTTTCGGGCTTCCTGAAACGACGGATGTTGATATTTTGGAAACGATATAGGAAGCTTTCGGGGCGGAAAGAACCCGGGAAACGGATCCCTCGTTTATGTGCAGTTTTATAAGGATACCGGCTTCCTTTTTGCCCCGCTATGCTGTACAACTGTTTAGAGAAGCAACTGCTTTTCTTATTACGATATCGTGCTTTAAAGATTCCGCTCAGATTTACGACGATTTTATGTATTTTTTAATAGTAACGCCTTATATATCGCTGTTTTAATTTGTAAGCATAAAAATTTTGTAACTAGAGAGTTTTATATATTGATAAAATGAGAATTGTCTTGATATTTTTGTGTAATAAGAATGAAAAAAAAGTCTAGAATTAAATTTAGGCTTTGAAACGTAAGTTAATTTAGCGAAAATTCTACTTTAGCATTAGAACTGTTTAAAAATTGAATTTGAATGTAATTATAGAACGCGCCACTAGGTTGCGCATGTGTACTTCATTTCCCGCGGAATTGTCTGTGGTAATTACGGACTGTTAAGTGTAATCGCGTATTGTGCACTCATTTTGGCAAGATTTAAGTGAATATCAATGTTAATTAATGTAAATTCACAAGCATTCTACTAAGATTCAACTATAAATGTAAGTACAACGTTGTATTTCAATAGTAATAACCTGTTTATCCTACTTTTCTATCGCTTGCAAATTGCACCTTTTCACAATGCAAGATTTTGTCTCAATAATTGTGATATATCTTATAATTATGCAAAAAAAACATTGACTCACCGTTGCTGCGCTCGTTCTCAACGTCATTGATGGGTTTTCTACACTTTATTCACATTTTCACACAAAACATAATGTCATTTGTCACACTACATCCAACACAATCGATTCTTGATCCGAGACTGACGAGAGTTCGACAATAGCGCCCACCTGGTGGCCAATTGTGGAAGTTAGTATTACTTTAAACGTGTCAGTGCTTGTCGTAACAGCTTCGTCTCCGTCAATTTTATCCAACAAAATAATCAACATCGAATATATTAATACAACAAAGGTAATATTATCCTCTTTACATCGTAGTCTGTCTATAATACACGAGAAAATGGTGACCCTTTTTGTCATAACCATAAAAAGTGCACAGTGCAACCGTTTAACTAGTGCAGTGAAGTCACTCGTTAACTGCGTTCTAACCTTGACTTTATTCCCCATTCGATCGAACAAGACGTTTTTGTAATCCAATCTCTCGATTATTGCGAAACACGTACTCAAATAAGAATCGTTTGGTTCGTTCTCGTTTCGTGTGCATTTTAACGAGCCAATTTTCCAATTGGCGTTTCTTGCTTTTTCTCTAACGATTTTCAATGTGTGTTCACAGGTATCGTCGAGTTTCTACCAGCTGGAAGATTATATTGCGATAAAAGGCTGTCCACGACCCTCTCTTCCGGAAAGGTATCAGGATGAACCACGAGAGACTGTTACATCCTGCTTGTCGTCGTCGTCGTCGTCGTCGTCGGCAAAGGTAAGTCACGTCCCACTGATAGATACACGTAGCTGACGTGCGCAGGGCTGTGTCAACTTGAAATTCTAAATTATTATATTTTATTCTCTGTGAACGTGTCCTGCTAGCCCTAGCGTACAGCTATGCATGATATTTTAACATTCAATCCTTTACTTTATTTTGGCGCCAAACCGTCCATATTTAAATTAGTACGTGGCAAGTTTAACGAGTAGTAGATGGCGCTAGTACAGGTTATTCAAATCTAATCAAAGGTAGAATATCGCAAATTGATAGATGGCGCTAGCGGCTTCAAACTTCCTTAATATAAAATCAGAATATTGCATACTGAAATGTCAATAGACGTTACCGCGCATAAAAGACGCCGACCTATAATTTCTTTCAAGTCCAATCTCGCGCTATAGTTCAGGTTAAACGGTCCCCGTTGAAACTACGGTATGGCATTGCAATGGCCATTGGAAATTACGTCCCCCCGTGCGTATTTGCGAAATTAGCCGAGCCAATGAAAGCCGCGATGCATTACCCGTGCAATGGTGCACATCTGGTGCTCCGGTCGGAACAGAATCCTCTGGCACAACGGTGATTACAGGGGGGGCCACAAAAGGCAGAACACCATGAATATATCTTTGATGGTGTGCACGCCAGAGTCTTTGTCTTAACCACGTCGCCCGGTATCCACGATTTTTCATCCTTTCCCCGCCTTTCTTCCCCCTTTTTCCGCGCAATTTTTCTCGAATTTCACCCCCCTCATGACGGAGGCTTATTGTGCGCCCGATCCTGCATTAAAATGCAGCCACTCGAAAAGCCGCCTACGCAGGGACAAAGGCGACGAATTTCAGGCAGTTTCGAAGTTCCTGCTCCCTGGGGCTCGGTCGCGCGCACCCACACGACCGACGTCGAACAAGTCGTATCGGTGCATTGTGCGCGTAAAATTTCCAACAACCGACGGGGAAACTTCTCTTTTCTACTTTGGCTTCCGTTTCGGGAGGAGTTCCAACAAATCGGGGATGGTTAATGCGACGGAGTTCCATGGAAATCGGATGTCTGCTAATAATTAATTGCGAAACGGTCAGCCACTTCATCATTTTCTGTCGAAGCACCTATATCGGTGGAAGTGGTATTCGGTACGCCGGGCGATAGATATATTAGGTATTATATGATTATTTATTAAATATTGGGTATTACGTACGCAAGAGCATTAGATATTAATCGTACGTATTATTAATTAGTTTTCTATCGCATAGACGTAATTCTGTCGATACTTTCGCGGGACTCAATTAGTAAATTTCGTGGAAATTTCGTCTCATTAATTTGCGTTTCTGACAGCCACGCTGCACTATAGATAATTAGTAGAATTTAACGAAGGGGATAGCGACCCTTTCCCGATAACTACATAATCACTATACCCTCTTTCCAACAAGACGAGCGAAGCATCGCGAAAGGTATCAATTACAAACCCGCAACTTTTCCAGCTTCCGTTCTCGATAACATTCGATTTTTCTTCCTGTTCGTCTAATCAACGGTTGCGCTCGCATCCTCGCGACAAACCGTTTCCTTGTAATTAACTCCGGAGGACATACTTGACCGCGCACGACGGTAATCCCGATTGCAAATTCACAGTCGAAGCTGAATCGCGTCCTCGTAACGGTTTGCGCAACGAAAAGTAATGAAACGCGGCTGATCTAATGGGTCGCGGCTATTTTCCCATTCCGTTTCGAGGTTACCAGTGCCACGGGACTCAGCGGCGTGAAACGAGAAACATCGAATCCTCTAGCTTCTTTCGCTGCGGCGCGAGGCTGTCCGTCGACCGAAAAGGTTGAATCGCATCCGGAACCGGTTCCAGAAAACACGCATCGCCGATCGAACCGTGCTCTATAATCTCCAGACAGAACCATCCATTTATCTAGGCATTAGCCGTTCTGATCGACGCGACTCGAGACGAACAGTGCGCGAAATTCTTTCAGCGTTTCCGTTGATGCTCGCCTCGGTTACGAAAGACAGAATTCTTTTGTACGTTAGAATTGACCTAACTCGGATGTTAAATATTTAACGTACGGCTTTGTTAATTATTATAGTATTTGAAACGTATTATATATTAGGCAGGTACCATATCAGCCACGATCGAGCCGTTCCGCATATTTCCGGTGTGAATGCGTTTGAACGCGTTCGAGCATTCCTGCTGAGCGCGTTTGCATTCGCGACGCGTCGTGCAATGGGCCGGTTAACGTTCCTTCGAATTACACAGGTAGACCGTTGGGTTGCAGCAGCTGCAACGTGAATCCTGCATTAACGCCTCGAACCACGCGATTCACGCAACCTCCGCTTGTTCTCGCGGAAGCTGCCAATAGACCGACACTCCTGTCCTTAGAATCCATAGGGGACTCTTTAATCTTATACCTGTGCCAGGTAGACGAATTCCAGGAAGATCGATATACATATTCTCACAGAATCCAAATTAGTCACATTAGTTTTAAAAAGAAATTGAGTCGCAGAGAACGAAAGTTGATTACCTGTTGAAATAACTGATTATATATCACAAATGAACATTATAGATTGAATAGGTAGAGATCTATTTTGAGGTTGGTTAATAGTCGATTGTTCAGATTGTTTTACAAACTTCGAAGATTTCCTCATTGTGTGCGCACCTTCAGACTCGACACGACGCAAAGGTGAATCGGTGTGAGTGGACGCATACATACAGGCTCGTGCCCATGTGGTACGCAGCTGGGGCACCTCCTATAGGGAACCAGCTTCACCGCATTCCCTGCTCGACTACCTGAGAACTTTTCGTCACGAGTTTCTTGTGCTCTCGTGACTCTTCTCGACGATTCTGCTCTGTCCATTGCTGGTCAAACTTCATTTCCAAACCGTACATTATTTTTACACACGGCAAAGGAGTTTAACTCATCAGTAACGCAAAGCTATATAATTCCTAATTAATTGCTTGAATTGTGTTAAATATGAAATCCATTATAACTCAGTGGGATTATACCACTAAATTATAACAAACTTTACAACCCTGCCACTAGATTATACAGGAATTAAAATATTTTAAATTTTCCCCTTATCTTTGACAAATGTAAGCCACAATTTTACAAAAGTTACTTTTTCGACCTGCGTATTAATTACGTTGAGTATCCAACAAACCGCGATGCTCAAAGTTTCATAAAAATGAATATCGAGGTGGATACCGTTTATTTACCGTGGATCGAATATCGATGGGTTTAATTTCGTTAAAACACCCGATGGCATCGGAGCAGTTGTATTCATCCGTGAGGGAACGGGGAACGATATTGTGACGTTTCATTAATTTAATTGCATCGGGACAGAGAATAGCGTGTTGCACGATTTTCTTTCCTCCGGATCTCATTCGTCTTCGCCAACGCGAAGGGAAAAGCTCGATTTTCTCTCGGGTTCCCCGGGCTAAAATAGTCCTCTCTGTTACTCCCGCGCGCGCGCGCACATATATATACATCAGCGTAGACGTTCCGTCTGCGAAATTGAAGGCACGAGGCGCGATTTATGAAGTGCCGCGAAAGAAAAATAATATCAAGCCCGGGTTACGTTGCTCGCAGCGTTTCGCGGAACCTTTTTTCCATCCTGGAAAATTCTCTTCGAAAATTGCTAACGGAAATTGTTATCACCCATCTGCGTTTATTCTACCCGTTCCCGACGAGTTTCTATCGGTAGAACGTTGATCAAGGCACCGTTCGTTCGTCGAACATTTTAAACGATAATTTAACAATTTATCCTTGCGTACCTTCCACGATATTTCCTGCAGGATACGCGTTTTGGAATTAAAAAGAATTTCTCCACCATTTTTCGAACGAGTATGAAAATAAATTCGTTCGGTTTCGTTAAGGAGTTAATAAATGCAATAATTAATATCTCTAAAATATGATTCGTCTCCTATGTAATGTCATTAAGAATAATAATTTGTAGTATATTTTAGTAGTATTATTAATACTTTTTCACTAAAATTTTTGCACAATATTTTAAAGAATTGTCGAATGCAATTTGTCTTATTTTAAGTTAGTTTAATTTTGACCCAACCTGTAGTTGTTTAATCAGAAATCTGTTAAGGTGGTAGAATGAACGTTAGGATACGTAAGGGGCCCGAAATGGGCTTGGGCCGCCGGTTAATCCGCCCCTGTTTGGTCGTCCCTCGATCACGATCCCGATCCACGCGGCAGTCTTGCCGCGCCAGCGCGATCGAGAGGATCGATGCTGCGCATCGCGTTCGATCTTCGAAAATAACTTAGTCGCGAAACGAGAAAAACAAAATAAAAACGAACGGTCTCGTTTTGTGAAACGAGTGAAGTGATGTACATCTAAAAAAAAAAAAAAAGAACGCACCTTTGTATCCAACGACGAGGGTGTACAGGTGATTGAAACGCGACTGGATAGGTCGCTTTCATGTTATCGCGAAACTCGTTAATTTATAGTCGCTGTTTTTCCGCCGGTCGACGCATTCGTATTCCCGTTTTCCCTGTTCTTCCCCGTTTCTTTCTATTTTCTTTCCTGCAGAATACACAGGAACGTACATCAACCGCTGTCACCGGTTCTATTTTTCAAAGATATTACGGGGAACATCGTGACTGACAGTAACAAACAATTGTTCTAACTTCTTAATGCGCGACTTGCTTCATTTTTTCGAAGATCCTCCAACTCTTTCTTTATCGTAACGTCGAGTCAACGAAAACGACCAAAATAATATTTTCTGACAGTGTTCAATTATTCCAATCAGAATTGTATTTGCTGTTTGCGTTAAAGTTTAAAATACTCCAAAAATTCGGTAACAATGTAGGCTATAAAATGATCGTGCTTCGAATTGCAATTGATGTCGAGCGTATGATAGTAAAAGTGTCCGATGAGGAGGTATCTAAGGAGATTTTGAGGTATCTCAACGGGCAAGTGATAAATTCTATAACCCCAAATGTGTGCTCCGTTATTTACCCAAGGGTTACCAACGAAGGTGTGGTGCGCTCTAAGGCGAAGATCAACGCATAAACTGACATTATAAATGTCACATTGTCAACACGATTCTTTTATCACTTTCCACAAAACGATAGTGTATCTGATAGAATTATCAATGATTTAAGGAGGATGTGCCTTCTTAAAACGGTTAATTCCATTTTTGTTTTTATCAACGATCTTATCTCTGTGACGCATGGAATTTTTACTCAGAGAATGTATTTTTTTATTGAAAAAAAAAAAATCCTCGTTGTTGCGCCAAGGAATCGCAATTCCGTCGTCGAACCGAGCCACGATCCGTTTTGGATCGAGTTCGATCGCGACCGGTGAAAACCGGAAGCTCGGTACGCGAGGTGATTAATGTCTCGACGATCGTTTCACAGAAGTCGCATCGTTATGGTGTGCCATCGAGCGATAGCTCGTGCCACGACGCGATGCTCCTTTCCTGCGACCGATAACACTGTTTGAACTGTCAGTCCACGATGATAACGAGGGCCCCGCTTGTGAAACGCCTGAAATTAGGAAGTCGTAAAAACTTTTCTAATCAACGATATTGCTGTACCCTCTTCGATCACGACCTCGTAAAATACCGGAAGAACGGACCGTGAAATTTATCGATCTTCATAAAATATACGAGTAATTCGATTAACATAATTAACGTCAGCTCTTATTAGCAAAAGGACAGGAAAATAAAAGTTAAAATGCTCGATTCTTTTCGCTGCTTTTTATCAAATTTGACATCGCGTCAAAATTGTTCAGACGAATCGATAGAAAATTATCCAGACGCGTAGGGTGTCTTTGGGTCGATAAATAACTCGATTGACGTTTCTTGTAGAGCAGCGGGAAAGAAAAAGTAGAGATTCTGAAAGCTGTAACGATAAATAACAGTGGCCGAAGTGTTCGTCTAACGACGCCCGGCGTCCCGTTGCCCCTTCGGTATCTCGCCGGAGACTGTTGGTCGGCTGCAAAAATAGAAACCAGTGATTGATTCTTACGTCGAGTAGTCGGTGAGACTATCAAGCCACGTCGTGAAAGGAACGCGATTCGTGTACAGTGAATCTCGTCCGTTGCGCAACTTTGTGTCTGTTTTTTTTCATAAGTCTGTCAGTGATTTCGTGAACGAACGGATAAGGTGTTCGAAATGGTGAGTTAACCGGGCGAGCGTGCCTCGTAGAACGAAGGGTTTCAAAATTAAAAGGCAAAAAAATAGTGAGAAGATTGAACGGTTTCTGTGACTTCCTGAATCTCGGTTCATTAACGAGACAGAGGATCGTTTCTGGGAATGATTACGTAGAATCGTGGGGGGATACCTGTTGATGCGAATTCATTGAACTCGTGAGCGACACTGGATACCCTGAATTGATAGGGAGTCCCATTAGGCGCAATCAGGAATCACCGATGGTACAGGGCATCGAGTGCCCGGCGACGTTCACCTACGGTTAGCTACGACGAAAATTACACCGTGCCACCGCAGCCAGGAATTGCCAGGATAACGCAGCCACGCTCGATTACCGACAGGCTATAGCCAGCAGGAGAGATCCCATCGTACCCTTCCCAGCGGGTGTATACAGTCCAGGTACGTGCATTATGCGGCTGCATTTACGCGTACCGGCGATAATGCTCGTTTCGAAATGCCGGATTCGTCGTTCGTCATCCCTGGACCATCTTTTTCTTTTGCTTTGTAATATTTGGAGTGTTGTCAAAAGAATTCTAGAATTCTAGATTCGTTGCGATTCCTTGCACAGAGCGATATCAGCCACTAATACTCGAATCTTGTCGCAGCGTAATCCTGAAAAATGAGAACAGGTTCGTATAATTAGCATCGTGTTATCAACGCTGACGGTAAGGTTTTTCTTTATCGCGACCGTGGTCGTGGTTAATTGTCAGCTCGTTAATATAGAGCGTTAACGATCGGCCGTCCGTGGCCGGCAATTAAAAGATACAGCACACACCGTGAGCTATTCCGAACGATTCCACGCGGGTTCTACGATATCATTCACGGAAACCCACGCCAACAGTCGGCCTCCCCCTCCGGCTTTTGATACGATGATCGAGCGTGGGCGTACTACGGCTCGTACGAGCGTAAGAGGAACGCTCGAGCCGGTTGCACCGCGTGAAACGCGAATAAAGAAAGTTTTCATGGGCGCGGTAATGAATTATCGTCGGCCGGCTTTCGCGTTAAGCAGATTCGCGAACCCGGTCTGCGAATTTTTTTACGAGCCGCTAATTTCAATCGATAAATTCGTATGGACGTTGCTAGACGTTAATTGCTCTCGTAACATGTTCCGTCGGACGTTTATTCTTTTACGCGCCGTATACGCGTTCGTAGATAATCATTAAGTTCGTGTAGGCATTCGATTAACGTTTTTCTTAGGTTTTTTTATGGGAATAGTATCTGAATTTTATAGGCGTCATTTGTTATAGTCTGCGGAATTCGCGGTGGGGAAACTAATTAACAATTAAAAACATGGTCGTCATAATAATTTGCAAACTTTCTAATTCGGATCCTTGGTATTTATAGGGAAGCATATTGTTAGGAAAAGTTAGTTTTTAATCTTCTAATTTGGGGACATAGCGAAATAAAGCATCCACAGTCCATAGAACCGTGCGTCGCCGACTCTCCGGACGGGCCATCGCAAAGAAATCATTTAAAATTTATTTATCCACATATCACAAACAATCGTACGTGGGCGCATAACAGGCTGACGGTTTCGAGGAGTATTGGAAATAGCTCGGAGTGCAAAGGGTTAACGCCTGAACGAACGTGCGTGGCCGATAAACCCCGGGCAAACATTAATCGGCGCCGATTCATATTCCCCGGGTGATTATCAGCCGTTGAATGAGTCGGACAATGCCACGAGGATGCTGTACCCCCGCCCGTGTGTTGGTTATCTTCGTGTGAATGCACTTGCGTCGTGGTGTCGGTTGGTTTAGAAAAGAGATAGAGACGCTTCTTAACGAGCGTATCCGGTACAAAAGCGAGATCAAAGCCGGACCGAAAGGCCTTCTACATATGTACGACGCGAGAAATCGAAACGCCTCTTCCTCCCTTGTTCCACACGCTTTGTTCACCCTCGTTAATATCGCGCTCCCGTTTATCGAGCAAAATTCTTCTCCCGCTTCGCGAGCAAAATTGAATATCTCCTAAAAATATTACACCACGAACGGGTCAGAGACTTTTCGAAGTAAAAAGCTCGTTAGGGGTTCGGTCTTGAAGGCACGATATCGCGCACGAGTTGGCGACACGTGGTTTATTTGCAAAGAAAAACGACGCGTTTCCATGTAAGTCGACGACGCGGCCGGGAAACATAGAAGGGGAGAGCCACGAAAAAAAAAAAAGACAGAGGCACCGGCACGATCCCCGGGGATCGCATCTGTGGGCCAAACGAGGGACCCACGTGGCGAGGGTTCGAGTAAAAAGTCGCGAAGAGCGGCGTCTGTTCTTGGACTCATCCTCGAGGGCTTCTTTAGAACTCGAGGACACCTTTGATGCGTCAAACTCGAACTCGCGTTTAGAAACGTATTAAGTCTGTATTTTTGGCGCTCGGCTCCCGGCGACGAAATGAAAGTGACAGGTGTTGCCCTCTCTTTTTCTCCTCACGCTCGAAATTTTCTTTAAACAGTATTTACTGTACACGCGAAATTTAATATCTTATAACTCGAATTTTTTACGATTGCGGAGGGTATCCGCCGAAGTTTTAATATTAGAAATTTATATCGACCCGGGGCGGTTCGCGCGAAAAATGATTAAAGTAAATATAGAAACGCGTCCACCATGGTTTTTTTACTCTGGCCGCATAAATCGAGGTTAAAAGTTGGCGAGGGGTAATTCCGCGGAAAATTATTAAAAGAATAACGGGCCGGCACCCACGCGAGGGTCAACCAGCGCCCCGAGAGATTTACAACTTCCTCCGGGTCCGCGACGAGTTAAACGCTCGAACAAGGACTGATAACGCGAGGCGGCGTGCAAAATTCGAATTCGAAAACGATCCTTCTTAATTATCGGCCGCGTTCGCAACGTTGTATGATAAATAACGAGTAGAAGGGATCAAAGGGAGAAGCACGCGATACGAACAGAAATAGCGATCGTTTCACGGGGCATTTCTATCGCGTGGCTTTCTCGCGGCAGTTGCACAGGTCATGCACCTCAAAGACCGGCCCTGTCAGGGCCATGAATAGCCCCCATCGGCTTAGGAACGCGGCGGGGAACTGAGAAGCAAGCTTGTGAAAGGGCATCGAGTGTTTTCAGAAGGTACTCCGACCAGTAGTGGCCTGCCCATCCAGAAGAATAGAAACGAAGGATACAGATTGCCAGGAAGAAACGATACATCTATCGGTGATGGAAAGATTTTTCATTTTATTTCCCTCTCTCTCTTTTGTACTTTGAACAAGGTTCTTTGGAGTTTCTTGAAAAATTCAGACGGCTAAAGAGGCGACGGTTTAAAAATTAATAACCTCTGCAAGGTCTCTGTATCTTTTAAATTAAAATTCTTAATACATGGTTATCGATGTTTCTGAGGGGAGGGGGTTTTTACCTCCGCCAGGTGCTTTTCCAAAACTTCGATCTCCCCTTCCAGAACAAACTCAGGGGATGTTTCCCCCTAGGATCGTTGCCTATCTGCACCTTGTAAGGGTGACGAGGGAGAAATTAAAATTGTTGAATTATTCTTCACTCTTTCGACAAAGTAAATGCATATCGCCATACGTGGGTGATACTTGAATTTCCATTAGAAACCATCGCCCATATGTGTTGGAAATAATTCTCTTGCCTCGTTCATACGCGGAACGAATTGAAACGTGGCGCGAGTTGTTAGAATAATTCGGGCATCCTAACACTCGCGATTCGAATAGATTCCGAGAATGTAAGAAAATGAACGAACGACCCAGTTTCCCGTTGGCTCGTTCATTCTCTAAAAGGATCTGTTAATGAAAACGCTTTTGCAGATACACATCGATGCACAGGGAGCAGTCACGACGACGAGCAAAATTATCTCCGTCTAATGGAGTATCTTTTATCATGGTACAATTAAAGTACATCAGCGAGATATCAAGATTCTACGTTGAAATTCCTTTCTCCCTCTTTTTATTTTATCTTTCTGCTTACATCGAAACGTGACGAGGAAATTCTCGATGAATCTTAATTCAACCATTTTTATTTATTTATTAGCAAACGGGGGAGATGGTCAAGAATGTAATAAAAATTATTTTAGAACTTTTAGGCTTTGCAGCGTTGGGCTACGTATCATATTTCAAATACATTTTGGGGGTAGTTATCGAAGATCTGCATCCAACTTACATATTTTAATTATCTTTAGCCCTTTTGAATTTAATCAGCAATGATTACAAAGATAGCACAGTGTCCTAATATTAACACGAATAAGCGTATTTGAAGTGGGAGATGATACAAAAAAAAAAAACGAAGGTACTCTCGGTCCATAGAGGATGATTTAACGTGCGAACAGAAAGCTTTTCAGCCTTCTTTGAAATGGATACAAGTTCCCTGAGAGCGATACAACCGGTCCGATTCGGGTGTCGACACGTCGCTAACAAATTACTCGAGTATCTCTCGCGCGGGCATCGAATTTGCATATAATGCGTTCTTTATGCGCGAATCCCGGCCGAGAATCGTGAAACGGAAACGTAAGAAGGAGAGGGACGGCAGAGACGAGATTAAAGGTCTGGTCGCGCGATCAATTGACGGGTCAAAAAGGTTTAAGCACCCTGTACCGGGCCCTCTCTCCTCTCCCTCTCGACGATGATTTAACGAGCTTACACGAGTGTTTTCGCGATTGATGCGTGCGATGATTATTAGTTGATTAAGAAAAACCGTGCCACGGTCGAAGGCCCACACTGTTCGCCTCGCTTTACTGCCTCGTTTGATTGCGATCTGCTCCCAGCCTTTCAATTTTTCCATCGTTCAATTACGACCCATCGCTGCGCGCGTAACGAGTAAGATACTTTTAGGTCTTTTTCACAGGATGGGCTTGGATGGGATGATTATTCAGAGATCGTTTAGGATTTATAGACTGCGAGGAACTTCACGTCTACATTTATTCTAAAGTACTCTTTGTAGCAATTTCTAGGCAATTTTACATTCTACGCAACTTGCAGTAATTTACATTTCAATTCAAAGCAAATTTATTTAACACCTCGACTGCCACGTCACCCACACATGGGTGACACTTGAATTTCCCTTAGAAACCTCCACCCATATTATTAGGAATTCTTTAATTTATTTGGGTGACAATTTTCCCATTGGACATCAAGTGGAATTTTGAATAGCTGCAAACCTGGGTGAACTTTGAGGGCAAACCTTGGGAAATAAACAAAGAATCGTAGAGAATCAACGCTCGTATAAATGATCGAACGGATAGTTTGTATCGCGCTTTGTTCTTTTCGAGACGTCCCGCTGTTTCTGGCAGCATTCCAGAAAAGCGTCGTTTTAAAGACGACGTAGCAACATAGGGGACAACGTGTGAAAAACGCTTCCTCGATAGATAGGGGCGCCTTTATTTACACCCCGTGTACCCGGGTGGTCCGGAAGCGAATAAATCGAGAAGCACCCTCGTGGCACACTTTTTTCTCCCCTCCTTCTATCCGTCACGGCGACGTTTCTTTCATTTTTTCCTCCCCTGCGTCTCTTATACTCTTCTCTATCATTTATTTCGACAACGTCTTACGCGGAACGCTTTTTGCCGCGATCACACTCGATAAATCGCATAAATCATTCCCGCTTCTCGAAGTTAATGTCCTTCGATGAGGATACCGCTCGAGGAAGCTTCGTTGCCAAGAAAAATGTTGCAATTAATCTCCTCGTTGTTGGATAATATTTGCCACGCGGTCAGTGAAAATTGAATATCAATTTTTCGATCACAGGTAATTAATTTGGCGATAAAGGACCTTTCATTTGTTCTAACCTCGATACAAAAACGACCTGCTTCGATTTCACAAAATTAGCCGCGGTAAATTTAAATCGAACCTTTGATTCTAAGAATGTTGGATCGGGATCCAGCTTGTTTTTATCCGACTAACCTCAATTAAGAGCCAAATTATGCGATAGTAACAGGGCCTGGGGGCAAACGTCGGTTGTCATCAATTTGTTCGTTCATTCTTCGAACTAATTATCCCCTATCGAGGCTCGGGCTCCTTACAAGATAAGTTAATGTTCCTTTAACGACGCGCGTATATGGGAGATTAATCGAAAGGGTACACACACGAGGCGGAAACATTACCATTCTTTGCCTGCCAGTGGTATGTAAGTTGGAAAAAAGAGGAACAAGTCAGGCAGGCCGCGGTCAATGATCCTTTGCTGGATCCTCGGCTATATAGTTGCAAGTTAATCCTCGACGTTGCGTTTCGTTACGGTCAGCCTCGATGGTTAGATCGAGCCGACATTGAAATTCACGATTATTCGCAAATATATATCTCGCGATATCCGACGTCGATTCGATACATTTACGCGCCGCGTATTTTTCATTCAACGTTAATTAACGCCCGAGAACGAGCGTGCGTAGTGCGACGCGCTGTAATTGCAATTATGCGGATGGCAATTTGACATGCTTCAATTTAAATTTTTTATACTCTGCCAAATTAATATAGTCTCTAGGTGGAATTTTTATCAACGTTCTAATTTGAAAATTTCGAAATTAATGTAATATTAAACATTATATAAAAATTGTAATATTTTCTTCCATTTTCAATTAAAATACGAGGGGTTTAATCGTTCCAAGTAAGAATTCATTTCGAACGAAACGGTACGGCGTTATATTCTCAATCTATTCGCGATCGATCGGGCGTAATCGGACCGAACGGAAACAATGAATATAATCGGCTCGTCAAAGGGATTGTATCGCGATAATCGCCCCCGGGGGAAACCAACTTCCATCCCTCGACGCGACCGATATTCCGCGTTCCCGGCGTTAACGCAATTCAAGAAACTGTATCGACGTTTCGACGCTTGAAACGTATTCGCGTCGTGCTCGAACGACCAAGAAGAATTTCGTTAAC
Source organism: Anthidium xuezhongi (assembly GCA_022405125.1). Classification (NCBI taxonomy): domain Eukaryota; kingdom Metazoa; phylum Arthropoda; class Insecta; order Hymenoptera; family Megachilidae; genus Anthidium; species Anthidium xuezhongi. The sequence continues at coordinate 8,266,524 of CM039640.1, forward strand.
GGCGATCGTCGATCGCGACATCCGCTCGTCGTATTTAAACCGACGTTCGCAAAATAACGATGGCAAAAGGCAGATTTAAGGTCCGGGTCAGTGCGTTCGAAAAATAGCTTTCTGTACAGATCACTAGCGTAACCGGGACGTTTTTGGCTAAAGAGTTACGAAGCCTCTAGATTTGTAATGCCATTTGAAATGAAGAAATATACAAATTTCAATAATGCTTATTTTGATAAATCATGATTGTTGCATACTAAAATTAAAATAGTTCAATGAATTGAAAATTTTAATCCAGGGGCGAGTGACGAACGTCGCGTACTTTTCGCGGGGATAATTACGAGGGAAAGCTGTCCCCTTTCGCGGCGTACACTGTTTCTCTCGTTTCTTTTATTACGATCCGAGCATTGTGCGAGAGAACGGCATTGTCTCGAGAGGAATCCTTTTGTCAGCCATTTAGCAAGTTGGTCAGCCTTGTACCCTGACTCTGTACGCGTTCCATTCCAAGCGACGACGTCTTAATTGTAGGTCAATTTCGTTGAAGGAGACCACTGACAGACACGACTTGCTCGTTCCCTCTTTCAAACGGCGATTTCGTGAAATAAAAGCAATGGTCACGGTACGACTCGTTTAGTATCCTTAATCCTTTAGTTGTGATAGCGTCTTTGGTAACCTTAATTACAACACCTTTGGTACCTTACGTTTTTCCATTTTCCACATTTTTTATTTTTCCTAGGTCTGAGTCGTGACGAAAAGGTACTGATTCTTATTGCTTCCTACAAACTTTCGAACAGGACCAATGGCGGGCGAAAGGTACGGGGTGGTCCGTGGCCGATATCTCGAAGAGGCATCTAAAAGTAGAAGCTCGAGGCGGGAGATCCTCGAGGCATAAACCGCGTGGGAATCGTTAGACGCCTCGGCGTGGCACGGCGTCGCGTCGCTTTAATTCAATTTACGTCGGCCGTGATCTTATTCCCTCGCGTGAATTGAAAACTTCTCACGACGAGACCCGACCGTTTTATCGGGAGAAATTTTCGTGATTTTTGTTACCGCTTCCAGGCGGCCGGTAGATCGTATCGTTGTAATCGGGGACTACTGTAATTGCCAGGAATTCGAGATATCCCCGGGGCGAACACCGAACCGACCTAGAATTTTCTAGTCCCGTTACCGTACAGCCTTAATCCTTTTACCGTGCCACGGAAATTTCAATATTTCATCGATATTAAATTAATGCCCACGTGTAATTAGGGGCACGCCTCGTAATTAAAGAAACATCAATCAAACAAATATTTTTGCCCACTGTGAATCTAAAATTCTGTTCACAAATTTAATTGTTAAATGATACTTGGCTAATCATTATGTTAGCGTATATTTGGGTTCGACTGTACATGGCCCGGATTTGTCAGAATAAATACGCGAATATACTTCTCGGATATACTTGCCGATAGTCAATATTCACTGTGCAACGGTTGGCCAAGCATATTGAATTCCTAAACGGCAGTTATGGTCTTTAGCGATTCGACGCACGATCCGTTGGACGACCATTACAATATCTAATGCGCTCCGGGCCCGAAAATCGAATTAATTCTAACCGGATATCGGTCAACTACCGGATATTCCGCCATTGATAAAACGTACGGTCGGCGAGTAACCGGAAGCCCCAATGGAAGAACCGTTTCACGGAAGCGGCAGCCTTTGCATCTCTATACTACATGAAGAGCTATCTTGATCTTCCAACGAGATGATAATTCTAGAAAATAGTCAAAAAGTTGCCATATTTCTAATTAATATTTTTTGAGTAATATTATTTGAGATATTATTAGTATGGTATTTAAAAAAATATATTTGAAAATGTTTCAAATCCAAAACCCTGCTTTTCAATTTCAGGATAATACCAAGGTGTTCGTTCAAGGACGTTCGAAGATGTGAGCCTACGGCTAGTACCCGCGTCGAAACATGAACGACGAAATAATCCTGAGGAGCTTAACCGCATCGAGCAACATTCCATTCGTCGACGAGGATGGGGTGGCGGGGATCGAGCATCGCCACGCTCGATCAAACGTCGCGCGTCGAGATCCAACAAAAGAAACCAACACCGTTTTGAAGCAACCCAGGAACTGTCAGCAGGGTTTCACGAGCTTCCGTTCGATGGTCCAGTCGCGAATCGCGCAAGAGGGAAGCGTTTCCGTGTTGCAGAAGGGTGTGATGCTGGCACGCAAGGAGCCCCCTCAGTACAAACGCGTGAAACAATCGCCATCTTCGAGGAGGGACAAGAACGAGCCCGCGGAGACTGGTTTGGACGAGCCGACCACGCTTCAGCGTTACGAAAATGCCGTTCTGAAGTACCAGAAGCCGAAGACGCGATCCAAGAGACAAGCCAGTCGCGATCGTCAACAGCAACAACAATCTAGCCACGGTTGCTCGAGCAGCGACGAAAGCGTGGCCAGGAATAAGTCAAAGAGCATCAGCTCGATCGACACCCAGTCGGTGAACAACATCCTGGACGAGTACGAGGACCTCGATTACAGGCGATCGTCGGACCTGAGCGACTCCGGCAGCGTGAACGTGTCGAACTTCGAGGCGGTCATGATGGATCAGCAGAAGAAGCAGCAGCAGCAGCAGCAAGAAAAGTCCAGGCTCACCGCGAGCAGGATGCAGTCGAAGCGTTCCCCGGTTCGAGAGAGGTCCCAGCCGGTTCTGAAAGTGAACCAGCAGACCCAGGTGAGGCAGAGGTCCAGGGAGAGGCAAAAAGAGCCGCCGAAACCCAGCCAACCGTCTCAAACCGAGGACGGTCCTTCGCTCAGAGTCTCGCAGTCGACTCAGAGCACTGATACCGGTCGGGTCCGAGTGCCGGAAGTGTTGCTACGCAAAGGAGAGGTACAGAAGAGGGTGGACGAGTGGCTGAGTCAGACTCAGAGTCAAAACTTTCCAGTATCTCGCGAGAAACCTTTGATCAGATCGAACAGCAGCGCGGAACAGAAGAACCAGAGGAGGTATCGCCAGGACTCCAGGTCCAGGTCGATCGACGAAGGCAGGGACAAGCTGAACGGGACCTCCTCGAGCTACGACGACCTCAGTCGAGCGGACAGGAAGCCGGACAACCGCAGGCTGGACAAGGCTCCCGTTAACGCCGGCCGTGGAACGTACAAGGAGTACCTGGCGCTGAAGAGTAGAGGCAAGGATTACGGTTTCAGCGCGTCGTCGAGCGTGATCGGTCGCTCGAGGGACGCCAGCCCGTCCACCGGCTCCAGGATTCCTCAGAGAGGCCCCCTCAGCTCCAGCTTCAGGTCCAGACGGCTGGAAAGCAACGAGAGCGGCCAGGCGGATAACGGCGTCGCAGAATCGGCGCAGCACTGTCAGGCGGAGAAGAACGGTCGAGCGAGAACCGCGGCCGACAACAGATCGACGAATTTGGTCAAGAGCAGGAACGAGTCGTCCGCTACCGGCGTTGGCTCGTCCTCCTCGTCGGTTATCCCGTGCAGAAGAGCGTCGTTCAAACGGTCGCAGAATCACGATCAAAGCGGCTCTACGAGGCCTCTCGTTAAGGAAGAGACGGGCCAGAGGACGAGGAGCGGGGCGAAGGATCCGGGCAACCTTGGCGACCAAGGCGAGCCGATCTCGCCAAATAAGGAGGGAGAAAGTAGGCGGTCGGGTCTCGCGGCCGATAAAGCAGCCGATGCCGCGTGTAAATCGACGGAAGCGTCGAGGAGCGTCGATCGGCCCACGCCGTCGGGTCATCGTCAAGAAACCATCGAACAAACCAGACAGGAGAGCACCGCGTACGGGGTAGTGGGTGCCCGCGTTCGAAGCCTTCAAGGACAGCCGGAGTGTCGTCTCGCAAAGACCAGGAATCCTCGAGGCGGCGCGATGATCTCCGACGCCAGAAAGCCCCCTGTTCTTCCCAGAAAGGATCAAGACTCGAAGAACACGCCGATGCAATCCAGCTTCAAGCCCAACAGCCGCGTGTACGCCACTCTTCAGCAACTGAACGAGCAGAACTCGGCGAAATCCAGGTGCGCGGCTGGCCGTCCCGCGGACAGGTCGCCCGGCAGATCCCCGTACGCCTCGCCGAATCACGTGGAGAAGATTTACGAGCGCAGTCTGCAGCCTCAGGTGATTCACGCGGACGACCTCGAATCGATCCTGCGACCCTGTTTGCAGGTTTCTGCTTACGGCGAGCCGGCCCGATCCGATCGCTGCTCGCCTCCCGTGGAAGCGGTTACGCTGCAAAACAACCGCGTGGACCACGACGACGACGAAGAGGAGGAGGAGGTTTACGAGCGAGTCGGCGAGCTGCGCTACGAACACCTGGAGACTATCGAGGAGGACGATCGAAAGAGCGAGGCGTCCGTTTACCCGGAGATCGGTCTGAGCCACTGCCTGAAGATCCAGCAGGCGCTGGCGAACGGACGGGATCGACAGAGCGAGCCGTCCAGGACCTTCGTCACGTTTCACTCGGCCGGATCGCCGCGAGCGAGCGACCCGCGGACGATGAGCGACGATCGCGAGGAAAAACGCGAGGTCGACGTACCGATCGTGATCCTGGACGACCTTGAGATCCCATACGATACAGGGAACACGGTGGACAGGGGGCAATCGTGTCACACGCGGCAGAACAGCGATCTATCGACCGCCACCATTCCTCTGGACGAGCTGGAGAGTGAAAGGCAGCTGGCGAGGTTCAAGGTCGAGGAGGATCGCGAAACGGACGACGCCAGGACGATGGACGTAGGATTACGGGACAGCGTCAGCGACGAGAGGTCCATTAAAACGACGGAGAACGAGAGGAGCAACTCGAGGGAGACCGAGGTCGGTCGCGTGTCGGTGGTGAACGAGGTGCTCGTAAAGAATCTTCAATTCAAGCAGGATCTGCCCAAGGATCCCGTGGACAGGATCCCCGATACGTTGAAGATCATCGAGCAGAGACCGATCGGCTTTCATAATGTTCTGTGCGACGATTACGAACACGCGCGGGACTCGAGGTTCAAGGAGAACAAAGTGTACGTGACCAAGGAGGAGATGGAGCGGCAGAGGTTGATGGACTTGCTGAGGAAAGGGGACTACGAGTCGGCGAGAACGGTGAGCGATGATTAAATGTTTCTTACTCTTTTGTTACCCCCGCTCGCCCTCGGGCGCGCGATTGTTCCCGCTGACTTTTATCAACGGGTAATTGTACGTTGGCCGCTTGTCACCTGCCGACCAGTACCGTATTTCAATCGCACGCGTTATTTTTCCATCTGAAATCGTACGCCAGCGGTTTTTACTCATTTTTGTCGCGCGATAATTGTACACACCAACCATTACGTTTTTTCGTCGGGAAGATTTAGTGCGATCGAATAACAGAACGTTAACTTAATAGCATAATCTCACTGTCGTTTTTATCGAACAGTAATTTCACGTTATGCGCTTTAACATCGATGACTTTTATTAATCGTAAACTATATTTCAACTGGAAGTCATACACTATGCATAATAATAATCTTTGTCACGCTCGAACGATCCCGTAGCGTAATGTTATTTAGTCGTTTTTAGACGAGAATATACGGGGTGTCTTATAACCCAGCTGGGTTTTGAGAGAATTCAATTTAAAAATTATTGAGATATGATAGACAAGGATTTTATTAATTATTAAATTAATATTTTCTATTAATTTACAACACCCACTACTTGCTAAATACTAAAACAAGACCCCCTATAGAATAGAGAATCACTCTCTTGCACCACCCTGTATCTACATTGTTAAACATAGCCAATTATTTCGCACCTGCGGCTGTTTTATTCGTCGTTAGCAATATTTCAATGACTAGCACTATTTTTCCCGCGTAAATCGTGCAGTAAGATCGGCCACGGCCGAGCAACCGAACTCGATCGGGCAGATTGTATCGTCGTCGAGATTTCTATCAGTTTCGAAGCTCGTTGAGAACGTTCATAGATTTTCGCGAATCGGCAGTGTCACGGTGTCCTATAACCAGCGTTCCAGCCGCGTTAACTGGTTCGTTTTAATTCGATACAAGATAAGCTCCATTGGAAAGATACGGTTGACAGCAAACCAATAATTGCATTCGTTCGTTCTATCGGCTGGTACGTACAGGGTGTGAAAATAAATCGAGACTGCGTACAAAGAAAATCGATCGTTTCGTTATAAATTGAAAGGTTAATTCCGCCATCAAAAAAATTATCCCAGATTCTTCTTTCGCCAAAATTTGTACACTTTTTAATATTCAAAAGCGTTTAACCCCCCCTTTGCCTCGGTTTAGCGTCCTCAGAGCACTGGCAGGCCGCCAGTGTTTCAAAATTCAGGGGTAAATGAATTTTTCAAACCCTCGTACCTTTTTAAATTCCAATCTATTCTTCCAAAACCACCCTGTGTTCCTCCGGCGTCGAGTCAGTGATTCTTGCAATAATTCCGATAATTACAAGTCGAAATTAACCGAGATACGCTCGATTCGTTGTTTATCTACGATCAATAATACATCGAATCGCCATTACGCGGGGAACCTCTTTTCGCCGTTTCGTTGCTCGCATTTCATCCCCCTCTATCCGCGGACCATTGTAATCCCAACGCGAATTCGAACTTTGTCCAATTTTCACGCGGATGATTTCAACGAAGCGTGTAAACAGACCGCGTTCATCGTACGTACCGAACAGTATCGCGTTAGAACATAGTTCGCCCCGACTTGTTCGCAATTACGTAAAATCCGTACGTCCGCGTTCATTTGCACCCGCGGATGCTAAAGTTTGTTCATTGAAAAACGTGCGCCACGGTGGGTAAATTTAATTCTGCGAAACGTCGATCCGTAGTAAATTTCATTCACGATTCATTTACAAAATTTTATATATCGTTAATATTTCTACTCTAAGTGAAAATGGCAAACGGGGTTGTTGATTCGATCGTAGAGGGTGGATTCATAAACTGTTTCGCCAGCGTTATTTGATACCGTTCGAAAGAAGAGGAAAGGAGGGCGGAGGGATGGAAATCTGCACGATCTGCGGGGACGGGAGTTCGCGTAAGAAACTGGTGGCTAGGGTTAGGCGAGAGAGTAAAGAGGGAGAGAACGGGGCACGATTTATGATTCAGTCGGGCTTGGGAACCGAGCATTAGGTATGCGGTTCATAGTACGCTTTAACGCGCAAGAAAGATGTAATAAATTGTAGCACGCGTGCTAGTACGTCTCGTGAGCCTCCGCGGGGAAAAGCTTCGGGACTCGCCCTTAACGAGGTTTCAGCCTCGAGTTCCCCTCCTTTCCTTTTTTCTTTGCTTCTTTCTTTGCCGGCTGCTTCCTCAAGGACAGCGTGAATTAATTTTCTTTCTCTTCTGTTTTGCGAAAGGTCAAACCTTTGATGTCACGCTGTTCTGATTCGATGTCTAACTTTCTTGTCGCATAAATGTTATCTTTATTTTTAAAATAATACAATTTTAAATGCAATTGTCCTCCAAAAAATGTCCTCCAAGGAGCTTTTTGGCAAAAAGGGCGCCAGGTCCCTGCTGTCTCGCGGACAATGGATAGAGCAGGGATCGGGTCCGCTTGAAAATTCCCCGTTGACGATAAACTCTGTCCAGACATCCGGTCGTCATATTCGAGGATAGCGGCAGTATGCTCGTAAATTCACGTGATCGAGCAGCCTGGAGAACACGCGGCATCCTATCCCAGCCCGTGTCCGTATGCGGGGGCACGCGCGTATGCGTCAACCCCGCGGACCCGTGTGCATGCATTTCACCGCGTGCACGCTTACATATGTACAATATCGATGCGATCCCCTGAGCTACGTCCAGTTATGCGTATCTGACCAACCCAGCGCCTGTGTATTGTTTCACGCCTAGACGACGATACACGCCGTCCTCCGCCAATTTATGACTCGATTAATTCCACCTGGATCGTCCTGGGATGCGCAAAATTTGAAGAGTACCGGACGCTAATGGATCGAGAAGTTCGATGAATTTCCATGGCTAGGGACTGGAACTGTTTCATCAAATTTTCTAATAATAATTTTCGTAGTTTTGAAAATAAGGAAGAAATAGGGCTTTAAAAGTGTACAGATTGTTAATCGGTAAATTAAAAATTTGTCGCGCCAGTGGAAGCTATTTACGTCCCTCTCTGGACATTTCACGATTCCTGAATTCAGATTCCTTCGAATTTCACGGTGAAAAAATTCCCGTAAAGCCTGCCACGGACGCTTGCACGTGCATCCGATCGATCCTGTCCGAGCACGGTGTTATTCATACACGGCATCCTGTCCCTGACAGTGCGCGTCTCTCGATTAATCCTCGGCTGATTTCGATGCATCGCGCTCGAAATTATGTATGCAGCTGCACGTGCGTCCCCGGCTCAGATTAATTGACGACAGGTAGCCACCTCCTCGATGAAAAAGCGGCTTCAGAATTCGGCATTCCGATACACGTGTCTCGTTGATCATTCAATTTCGACGCTTATATTTTATTTTCTTCCCGTAATTGCCGATACGTATTCCCCCGATAAGATTGAAACGTTCGGTTTTTAATCGTTCGTCGAAACCGGAATAATTATTAGGCCGGTAATTAAATTCGTGCATTCCCGTTTCGAATTATTCAAATTTTATCGCCGAAGATATTTACAACGGTTACCGGTAGCGGAAAGAAATTCGAGCGATCGATTATAATATCGATATCACGGCATCGTATAGGAAGCAATTTAATTTCGACGTATATGAATTTAATTGGCAAGCTAATAATAATTCTGTGGAGCTGTCGCTTGTCGAAGGTAAACATCTTTGTGGCAAACATATCGGTGATCGATCATGCTCGGATTGCGAGCAAAGCTCGAATCCTGTCGGCATTCCCTTGACACGAGCCAGACCTTGTACGTACACTTCCTGTGGTTTATTGATGAAGATCTCCAAATTACACGTTTATTAGCAATAAATATTCTTAGTGTCAAGAGTGGGTAGCAGTGAAAGTTGGTGACTAGGACAAAGATTTATTTTACATCATTATTAGCCTTCGTTAAAAATTTCATAACGAAACGATCGAAGGCGTAGAAAACGAAGCTGACACCGTGCGATCATCTCGTATTCCATCCGTGACGATAGATCGATTCCCCTGGACGAAGACTTACGTGTTCACCGGGCACGGGTAAGAGTAACGAACAGGTCGGGTATAAATTGGCTGATCACCGATACCGTGACGGAACATGAAAGTACAAATGGCCATCGTCGAGCTATATCAGTTTCGCGTGGTTTATTAGAGTCATAAAGCGGGGCAACGGGAACGATTCGGCTCGGTTGTTCGAGCGGCGGGCACACGCGTCGCTACATGAACCGAAATCGATCGCCTCGGCGTCGCCGGAAGTAATGAATTTCTATCGAAAATATCATTTCGTCGTTTCAGGAACGTGTGTGTATTTTCGTAAAAAACTTGTTAGAAATTATCCCAAGATCGCTTCTGTAGTTACATCGGACATAGAGGTTAGGACAATAGGAAAGTTGGAAGTTTCACGACTATTCTCCAGCTGGTTGCTTTCTCTTTAAACGTTCTGTCAGCGTGGATCAACGATCTACGCGTTTCTCTGCTCTTGGAAGGTATCGAGGCTCTCCCATTCGGATCCAATGAACCCGGGGACATCCGCTGTGCGTGGCGCTCCAAGCACACTCGAGACAACGCTGCGGGTGTCATCCCTTTGTATTCGTCGCTGGATTTTCTAAAGGATCTTTCCCTTTGCCCCGAAAATGCTTCGCGTTTCACCTGTTCTTTGTACCCACCCTCTCTTCTTTAAATAATTATTCATTTATTTACGAGTACTTGGAAGCTTTATCAAGAAGTTTAAAAATTCTCTTGGTCCACTGAAAGCCTTAAAATTCTCAAATTTGCTAATTAATATTTTCAATTACACAAAGCGAATCATTTGCCCTCAATAATTAAATAAAATTGATAATAGGTTTTGTAATTAAATTCTCCCACTCGTTCGACAATTATTCTTGTAGCGAAAAATAATGATTGGCCATTGGCGAAGTTTCGTCAATTAAAAATTACAACGTCGAATGTGCTGTTTCTAATTGTAACAAAGTTGCATGGGGGCCAGGCGCGTCTCGGTATTAAATTATTCGAACTTCTAACAGGCGCATCAAGTTTTAACTTCGTTGAATTCGAAGCCGGTTAGTTACGTTCGTTGTTAATAAACACGGCTAAGGGGGGGAGTGGATAATTTGAAAAAGTTTATCGCCCGTATTAACCGTTCATTAGACTCTGATCGTAAAAAGCGCGGAACTCCCTTCAACGCCGCGAAATTCGAGGATAAAATTGCTTCTCGTAAAAAACCCCTCTCTCCCCGTACAATTCGCGTAATAACGCTTTTGTTCCTACGTTTTTTCTTCGACGAGCTCGAAATTATTAATAAATGTCGATCGTTGCGTTTGCAAAAGGGAGCTCGTCGATGAACGAAGGGTCATCGATTCAGTATTCGCGAAAAATGAAAAGGGGGGGCTGAGAAAAATAGAAAAATTCAACAACGCGACGTTTTATCGGATACACGGTCGAATAATTTTAATTCCCCGCTTCTCGCGGAAATATTTAAATGGATTATTTTCTCCCACTTTTATCTTGCGATAATATATTTTAGCCAATAATTTCTAGCGAGCTCGCCAAAGCGTATTTAACGACCAGGATAAACGGAACATCGCGTCCTGTAACCGTTTATCTTTTCAAAATTGTTCGCAGCGAAGAAGGCGCGAAATAAAATAAAGTCGCGCGTTTACGACGACGATTTTATAAATGGAAGATGACGCGACCGAATGACTGGGTGAAACGACGCGCACCGGGCGACGACAGGATAGCCATAGGTAAATCGACACTGTCATTCGAGGCAGCGGTCCATCAAGTTTTCCGCACCTGTTTCTCTCCTTTCACCCGCGATACGCTTCCTCCCCTGGCACCTCCGCGATCGCATCGCTCGTAAATTCTTTCACGCTTCATTTGTATTCGATGGCTCGGCTCGCGAATGCTCGTCGACTCGCGATATTTACGTACGGTGTTAACGTTCATATTCGACACGGCTGTCGTATGCCTACCAACTTGAACGCTAATTGCCAGTCACCTACCAGCGACATTCCTAGCAAACGTTCACCTTTAACCCCTTCGCTGGGCCCGTTTTAACCATTACCTTAGCTATTCTACAATTACAAAACAATATAATCTGGGAGGTGGAATTTGGAATTTTTTTCGGCAATTTCAACATTTCCAGAATCCCTTGAATCTTGGAATTATTTTGGAATTTCAGAATTTCCAGTTAACAATGATACCACTTTGGAAAGGGGAAACTGGCGCGTAACAAGCGTGCTAATGTTTTCGTTGCGAACCGAGTTACCATCCGTGAAATTCCGTTCGAACACACGGTATCGTCGATGTTATTTCAAAATTCAAACACACGTTCCGACGATCGCGAAGTTTTCCACGGGAAAGTTCGAAAGATGTGATTTCGCGTGTAATGGAACACGGGGCGAGACAACGCGTCAGGCAAAAGGTTAATTGCACGGTACACGTGTGAACTCGCGACTTCCATTTCGCTAACGGTGTCTAACGATTCGACTCCGGGCGAAATGTAACCGGAGCGAACGAAAGTTCCTCGAGTTCCATCCTTCCTTCGTTTCCCGACCGAACCGTCTTCTCCTTTTCGAACTTTCCACGCGAATAAAGTTCCCTAAGCATTTTGATGAAACGGCGAACAAAACCTTTATCCACCTACGATTTCTCGTGAAATGCAAGCTGACTCGAGATAAGAAGCAAAATCGAAAGAGGAGAGGGGGAAAAAGAAAGCAAAGATGTTGCACGGTATGTCTCCGTCCCTTACGAACTTTTGTTTCTTGATCTTCTCTCAGCCAGTTCTGCTCCTTCTTCATCGTACGAGTTACTCATCTTCGTTCCATTTGTATACAGGGTGAAAGATTCAAATTGAATAAGTATTCAAAAATAATGAAATAACAATTTTTACCATTTAGCCACGTCGCGGCTACTAAAAATTCCATTTGACAGTAGTTTTATTTTTCACAAATTTTATTAAAAATTCAAGGAATTTTATAGAAAAAATGATGGGTGACGTGGCAATCGAGGTGTTAAATTAATCAATTTTGATAGAAGTTTCTCGATCAATTAGGGGTAGTTTTTGTATCTGAAAGGCACAGCTTGTCGAAGTCGAACGGGACACCCAGTACGTGCGTCTGCGGTTTTCCCAACCTCTTTGTAGCCCTTGAAGAAGGGATCTCGAAAGTCAGACAGGGAACGGGATAGAGTGTATCTCTTAAAACCAGTTCAACCTATATGTATATCGAAGCTTCTTTGCATCGTGAGAAAGCGGAGCACCGGTTGTGGCTCGGTTATAGGGGAAACCGGGATTCGAAACATTCGACGGACTTTACCGCCTTGTGACCCCAACCTCGAACGTTACAGCTTCCCGTTTCCTAGCGATTTTTCGGTCCTTTCAAATTTCACTTAGAATCGGGAGGAATAATTTCAAATTTAGTTAAGTCTTTAATAATCGATATTGTTGATCGAAGAAAATACACCCTGACGGTAATTGTTATTAACAGGGGCTTCATTTAATATGAAACGGTTCGTTTTAATCGAAACATGAACCAGTTAACTGTTTTCGGTGTTTACCGAATCAATCACGGTTCATTGCTCGCCATCGAATGTAGGTTACAATGTTTTTCAGATACCGCCGGGAATTCGATTGATGGAGGTGCATTACCGTTATTACATTGACCAAAATCGACCCAATTCTAGGAATATCAATTGGCGAGCTGACTTTTCGATGATATCGTAATAAACACTCGAACGACTCGATAACCTCGAATATATTTACAACATCAGCCTGTAATTTCCTTTGAAAAACTAAACCTGAACCTCGAAGTGTTTCGAACGGAATCCTTTATCGACAGAATACGCGACAGCCAATTTTCCATGGAGGTCCACGATCGGCTACCTTCATCCCCCTCGGTGGCTTCTACTTCGTACGCGCGGCTAACTCGAAAAATTTCAGCAGGGCTTCGAAAAAGTTGGAAATTGCGAGTACGCCGTAACCACTTTCCGGTTTCGAGCATTCCACGCTATCGAACGACACCGTATGCATTTTAGCGACCAACACTTTCCTCCTTTTTCAGTCGTTTAACCGATCCAATCTCGATTTTACGATACACGGTACAGAATGTGTAAAAAAATAATTAAGCTGTCTAATATTCTCCACAAAGCTTGGCTTAAAATACTTATAAACACGGGAGGGGGGTGTCCATAAGTTTGCTCGTCTGAAGTTGTATCCCGCGGGAGACACGGCGATCCGTTCCATAATTCCGCGAGAGACCTTCTATCGGGCATTCTACAATTTCCATACACCTGGCCGATATCGTTCAATAATTCACGGGCCGTTGTGACATTTATACAGGGTCGCCTCGAGTTTGTCAGGCGTCCGTGTATTTATGAACGAACGGGCGTTATTGTGCGCCCTCGGCCCTCTCGATATTTTACGAGGCTCGTGGCGGGGGCCGATAAAGAACGTCGGAGGAGAAGCGTCGGTGGCCAAGGTGGAAAATGAAATTTTCCAAGAGCAGAGGCGTCACGTCCCGCGGATACGAGGCGCGGGGATCGAACATTTTCGCCTGGTGCGCATCAACGCGAAACAACCGAGGGTAGACGAGAAGGATCGGACACTTTGCATAGCACGGGCGACGTGGTTTTATCGAACTTCGGCTGATTACGGGAAAAGGGAGCGATTCCGTTCCCGTCTAGCCCCTGGCATCGGTTTCCATCGAGCGACGGGCGGCTCCTCGCAACGCTCGTTTCCCTGGAAAATTAAATGCTCCATCGACGGGGATTAGAGTCCTACGAGTCTCGCTCCGACCAACTTACGATCAAACGGTTCCTCACCGTGTTTATCGTGACGAAACTTTTAACTGCTTTTCCGTGTTGCTCGATATTTCCAAGACTTCGTTTCGCGGCCTGGATCCCCCCCCACACACACACCCTTAACCCTTCCCAACTCTATGCATAGCGAGGAAGAAAATTGAAAGCGATAAGTTTATTTTTATTAAAGAGTTTCGGTCGCGTTCTTCGCGTTAATTTTCCTTGCTGGAATGAGAGTTATTTCAAAATTATAAAGTAATAGAAGGAATAGACATTTGAAGGTAAAAATTTGAGGAAGTTTGTGTATATTTCATGGTAATTTAATAGGTCTTCGAACCGCTTGGACAAACTAATAGAAAGAAGTATGTCCAAGGTAATAAATTGGTTTAAGCATTCGCTTAATCTAGCAAATGTCCGCGTAACATTCGAGTCACGAGAAAATAAAGGGAAAAAGTAAGGGTGGATCGAGGGTAAACAATGAACGGCCGAATTGCACGGAAACGAACGATGTCCTGAACATCTGTCGCATTACCCGCCCATCGTGCCATATGTGGCTTGTTAATCCACTCGTAATTGAGAAGTAACTTCCCCAGAATCCCCAAAATGTTGAAAATTAAAATAAAATTCCCCTCCAAGATTCTAAATATACCATTTCTCAGAATCACATGGCCATAATTCGTCCATCAAAGATTCACGAACGGCGATTCGTTACATCGCGCGGCGAAGGGTGTTTTTCCGGCGCTGGTCTGGTGTTTTTTTTTTTCCTAGGAACGTTTCGTTTTCCAGCGGGTACGTAAGCAAGCAGTTGTTTAATAATGAATAATGCATCGAGGATAATGGATCAGAAGGAAAACGCGCGACGACGAAAGAGCCTGTTTAAAAAGGGTTCGCAATTTCCTGAAGTGGCGCTCGTCCCTCGTGTATTCCCGCCGTTCTGTGTGCAGCTGGCACACTTTGCCGCACACTCGGCTCCGTCTGAAGTTTATTAGAACACGGACACGGAGCAGCGGGACGGCACAGTTAGGTAAACTCGCTGGGGAGGCAAGGAGGGCCACGGTACAATCTACTTGAGGCTACAACAAGAATTAGACGAGGGTGAGAAGGGCACGGACACGGGCCGCGGGTTCATTTTTATTTTCATTCGCCCGCTCGCCTCGCGATTTATTTCGCCTGCAAATTAACGCTCGCATAGCTATTGTTGCAACTGTTCTACGAATTGCCTTTGTGAGTTCTGTTCGGACTATGTTACTTTTTCTCTGGGATTATATTCTGCATTTTCACCCGTACACAATCTTTTCGTTTTTAACTTTTACAAAATCTTTATGGCAAACCAAATCGAAAAGTCTTTTAAAATTTTCCAATACGACGCTTAGTTTTCGAGATACGAGCGACTGAAGATTGGACGCTCGACTTCCGGGGCGCCCACGGCCGGTCACATGACTCCAGGCGCCAGGTAGCCGGAAGCCGAGACGGTTTTCAATCGCCCATATCTCGAGAATGAGACGACCGATCGCAAAGCGGTAAAGGACTTTTTCACTCGATTTATCGAAACCAATCTACCCATGCAACGATTAAATCAAATCAACAAGTGCGATTAACTTTCCAAAGAAGAGTGATCCATCGCGTTCGCAATTTCGCGGCAAGTTATTGCGAGGAAAGTATCTCGGTCCCTTGTTGGTTGGAAATTTATCCTCCCGGCTTAAGAGGATCCAAGCGACGGGAATAAAAGCACGGTACGCGATTCCGGGCATCCTTAAATTTCAGCCTCTCAGCAATCTTGGCGTACCTGGAATAAAAGAGTGTATATAAGATGGGAAATAAGGAAAATTCTTATCAGCCGGATGGGAGTGGGATCGCGGGGTTAATTAGTATTTATCGCGGGAATAAGCCTGGAAGCTGGAATCCGCGGGTAAATTTTATTGCCCGAGTTTTCCCCGTCCCCGCAAACTTTATCCCATTTTCTCTCGCCCCGTAACACGTTTTTCTTTCTTCTCGGTAATTATGCTGAAAATTCAACAACCTCGAAGCACATTCTCCCCGTCGAATTTTCGAACACCAGTCGACAAAAATATACGGGACGGCGTTTTATTTATTCAGCGCCTGTTTCCTTCGCGGTTATTCGAGTCTTTCGAGAAAGGAATAAAACGAAGTTGCGATTCGGCGAAGAACGATCGGGGAAAACGACGCGTCGATTTCCGAGGGAAAATTGAAAATTTCAACGGAACGGAAGGGAAGTTTACCATCGAAAAGGACGGTTGATTTACACGGAACTGGACGGAAATTCGCGGGACCGTTTGATTTTATCGTTCGGTGCCATTTACTCTGTCCACGTTGACGGGGCGCGCCGTTTCGTGCTTTGAAAAATCGTTGATTTACGAACGGACAACCCCTGACGAGGAGGGGGGGGGGGGGGGAGCTAGCCCGCGTTTGATTTATATAAAAAATTTAGCCGCCATGATACCCGGGGATCGGGACGGACAGCGTTTCACGTTTTTGCGGCGATATTTTTGCCGCCCGAGCAACGGGACGCGTTTTAACGCGTCGAATGTCACGCGTGAAATATTTATGGCCCGATGTAACCTATTAAACGCATTAAGGATTCATTTTCTGATCCGATTCCCGATGTTTGTCGGCTCGAATTACACGGTAACCCGATTTTGTTTGTCGACTTCCACGGATTTACTCTACGTATTTCCGAAATTTTATTTCCACGCGACGAGAACGCGTTTTTGATCAAATTTTGTTTAAATTGATAAGGACACAAGTAGGGTTTAGAAAGGAGGATTGTTTGGGGGAAAGGTGGTCGACGACAACTGTGCACCAGTTGCATTTCCGCCGGTTGGTCGTCGTCGATCCGCGAGACGCGCGATGGCGAACCAATTCGGAAATTGGAACGTGCCGGCTCGTGGAATTTACGGCGAAGCATCTGGCGGTAGCTTAATAAAGCTTCCGCGGCAGTGGTTTCGTCCAGACTTAATTAGCTCCTGGCTCGTGCCACCTACAACCGCTTTTCTTTCTCCCTCTTGTCGACGAGAGTAACACCGGCACGATTTCGGTCGACTTTCTGGCTTCCGACGAGTCACGTCGTGACTCCACTTTCCACCACCCTAATTGAACGGCCGGCACGAGTACGGAATTCTCCACGGAATTAGCGAAACATTCTCGAATCATTTTATTCGATCGAACCGGTCATCGTGGACACGCCTGTATTTATTTCCAAGCGTCTAGCGATTTATTCGAACCGAGGAACCTTCAGAGCGGTCCTTTGAACCCTTCAGAGACGATTGCGAAGCGTCGGCTTTGAGAGAAATTAATTAGTTTCTGTAATTAGTCCGACTGCAAACAAGTAAGGTTTGCGTTGGCTGGCTACGGTATGCGGGACAGAATTCAAACTAAACGTTTTATTGCGGATAGCATCCAGTCGCAATTGTTCTGGGACGGATTCCGTACAAATTTCCTGAAACAGCCACCCAGGGACCGGCCTGGAAGAATCTTCCTCCGGATGACGTCGCAGAAGGAGATTTGACGAAACAAGGACACGAAATTATGACTCCATGGCTCCAAACAATTTGCCAGAATAAAAATAGCACTGTCTGATACCGTCCAAAAATAACATCTTAAGCAATCGTTAATCGAAATTAATATTTATTGGATATTTTACTGATGGAATATTTAGCCCAACGAATTCCTCATAGAACGGTTTAGCATGAAAATTCGCCGAGATGCGTCCAGAATCGGCTATCCCAACATTCATGCGTATCGTGGATCGTTATTTAATGAAAATACCTCTGGAAACGGGGCCGACCGGTGTCTCGTGAAAGCGATGAGCAAACAATTGTCGTGGCTCGTGTCGCGTTTCGTGCTGGCCGATATTAACATCGCCTGCTGGATACGCGTGTTGAACCTCGACCTCGTAGAAACACGCGTTGTCAACCATCGAATTATTATCGGCAATCGAAGGGAAAGTAAATGGGTTCTGCCAGTATTTTCGAATATTCAAGTGTGAGCCACGCGAACGTGTTAAGAACGTGTAGAAATCAGAGGAAACCTGGACAGAAAAGTGTTCATCGTTCGTGGAGAAAATGAAGGCTGATATCAGGCATGGCGGCCGTTTACGAGCCAATAACAGTATAAAAGATACAGTATATCAAAAAGGAGAGACGAGGGGCGGGCTGGAAAGGCCATTTCCTAAGCATCGACATCGTGTTACCGCGGTAGTTTTGATCGCGTTAAGCGATAAACCGTTCTCTCGAAAGCTTTAACAGCCATCCTGGTCCTTCCATCTTGTCTGGATAAACCTTCGTGGATCGTCGAGCCCTAAGTTTCACGGGGAGATCAAGGCGTCTAGAATAGGGGGATCATCTTTTTCGACAGCCCGCTGACGGTTTATCCCGATAAACCGACGACAGGAAATTACCTGGGCCCCGAAGCGAGTAAATCGCGCGTTTCATATTGTTTTGACGTTTATTAATATTAGCTCGTTTCGGTCGATCGGCGTTCACGGCTAACGAGAAAAGCCCAACTTCCCATCAAACGTTTTAGCCTAGAGTGGAAAGTTTTCACGAGATCGTTTTCGGAAAGTTCAACCTATCTGTATGTATCGAGGATCATTAAGAAACGCTTCCGTTATGAGCGCAGGCTTGTCTAACAGCGAGAACTTTAACTCTTCTGGGAAATATTTTCTTTAACCCTTTCGTGGAATAATAGTTTCAAATACTTAAATACAAATTAATAAGAGATTTCGAGGAAAAAGACACTGAAAGTATTAGACACTGGTGTGTTTCGCCAAAGGGCGAAGCGGTTTGTCGAAGATGGCGAATGCTCAAAGATCACAGAGCCTAGCTATGTATTTTATTAAAAATCCAAATACTGTGGCATTAATACCGTTAACCGTTGAATAATAAACTCGTCTGGCGGGTATAATGCATGCAAACAGCGCGAAAAACAGCGGAGCGGAGGTCTCGTTTGGCTGACAGCTATGGCCTGAGCGTAATATTCGCAGTTTACGTGCAATTTCTGGTTTCGTCAGGCGTGCCGGGGAAAAAAAGGTATTTCCTAGCGGTCACGGTGAATTATCACACTTATCTGTATCGTGTGCCCTGGAATTTCCGGTAAAAGCCTGCCGCCGCCGCTCTTCTCCCACCGTGTGTACGAAAGGATGCAGAATTATGCGCCGGTGATAATACGCTCGCGTCACGTGCAACGGAAGTCGGAAGTTATTCCCTAACGTTGCCGCGCCACCGGTCTGATTGCAAAAACCGCCAGATTCCGGATAGATATACGCGTCGTCGATTCGGACCGAACAAAACCCCTCCCCCTGTTGTCTTCTTGCCCGCTGGTTGCCAGCAAACTTTCATCCGTCGAGGAAGCCATCAAACAGCGATGAAACTTTCTGCGATTAGAAAATCATCGAATTCTGGATCCTTTTTTGGCTATCGTTGAATATTTAACACCCGTTCTTTCGTTCTAGAAATACACTTTTAGAAATTTAGGAATTTTCAACAATTTTAATGGAAGGGTTAATATTATGACTGTAAATGAAACTTTTCGTCGGGTAGAAGGACGGCTTTCGATGTAGAAGACACATGAAATTCCTGTTACTCGCTAAACGTCCAAGTGTGTTAAGTACGTGGAGGTTGTCAGGAGTAAAGCCAGTGGCGGGTAACACCGACAAGGCTGAAACTAGTACGGCCTCGGGGCTACGAACAGCTCGACTAATAGCAATGATACACACAACTCGTGACACTGTGGCGTATGTATGATGCAGGAGCCGATGTGTAAGCCGGTGCACACAGGCTGGATGATCGCGTGCAACCACGGCACCGTGAAAGCGTCGAAATGACGTATGCGGACTCGTATGGACACCGGTTGTCGACTCTAAAGTGCTTGAATTATTTCCTAACGCGTGGCAGACATCTTCGATACCGCCCCTGCCACGTCCAATTCAATTCGTTTTACATCTATCGTAATAACCTCAACAAAGTGTTATTCGTTTCGATTCATCAAAGAATCTTTTATAGAAAATTTAGGATTTTTCACTTTTGCCCTTTTTACCCCTTCTCGTCGAGATATCAGATTCAAACTTGACAGGAATTGTTTTTTCTTGATAATTTAGCCTTTAAACATTGCCAACCACAAAATAACTATTGAATTCAAATATTTGTCTTCTGATTTTTGGACATAAATGTTACATCGCACAAAAGCTTCGCCAGATTCATGATTCGATATTGCAGGGAGAATAAAATCCGTGTTTCTTGTTCCCAATCAAAGTACACCCTTTTTCGTTGTACTTTTTAACGAACCTCATTTCTCATTAATACTCGGTACGCTTCTGAAAAATATACCCTATTTAAAGATCCTTTTTACCTGTAACATTTTTCATTCATTTTGCCGGCCCGTTTTACGTTGATCGAACGAGTGATCGATAATTTTATAAGCGCTCGTTTTAAGAGGATTACAGGCTCTCGCGAAGGAAAGGGATGGAACACTGCTATCAGAAATATTTCGATTTAACGATGTTAATAAATATTTGCCCTCGCTGCGAAATAATCAGCCGAGATTCTGCGCAATTTATTCGAATCTCCTCTCGATTCTCGGTATTTAACAAACAGTTATTGGACAGTTACGATTGATTTATTCAGAAAACTTCCAGCAGAGATAATTTCGATAAAAATCGCGTCGAATCTGCCCCGAATAATACATATTTTTTAAATACAGTCGGTTTAGCAATTTTTCATCGAAATTCGTCAAACTAGGATGTGAAATGTTTCGAAATACGAATTTCATAAAATCGTGTCACACTTTTCGTATCTCCAAAATGTCTCCCCTAAATTTATCGATTCTGATCGATTGCGAATGCACGAAACGAGTCTGTACGGGCGGCAAACGGGAAACGTCACTCGGTTGTATTCCATCGACAGACGATGGACGATCGTTCGGCGGCGTCGGTAATCTCGCATTGTCCTTTCGATTTGAAGACGGTTGCGGTTCTCCGTGAGAATTTCGCCGGGCTCGAAGACGATGGACGGATAAATATTGAGCAGTTCCCGAGGGAAGCGAGAAGATGGCGTCTAGACAGCGTCAGACACAGTCACGATCAGACCGTGTCGTTGAGTCGACGATAATAATGCCGCCTCCTTTTGATCCCAGGCTCTCTCCTTATTCCTTGCCGCGTCGCCACGGGCAACCGTCACACCATCATTTTACCACGGTCTTCCATAAAAATATTCCCAGTAAAATTCACCTTTATTCCGGAACGTTTCGTTCCTTAATTTTGGTATAACTTTACAAATTTTCAAATCGACGAGGCATTCATTGGCAAAAATGTCCAAATTTTTAACTCGACATTGCCACTTTATCGCATTAATTTCTACCATGTCGATACCCAGCCGTAATAATTAGGCGAGGCGTGATTAGACCTTCGGGAAACACAAACGCGCGAGGCGTCTAGTTTTCACGGCGCCGCTCTAACGAACGTACGGGTGAAAATTATCCGTTGATCTAACGAAACAGCGCACGGGCCACGAATGTCACGAGTCGTCCGTGTGCAAACAACAAACAAACAACGGTCTGGAAAGCGACCACCTCGTACAAAGTGCAAAATCAACGTCTGGGCCACAGTGCGAAGAGTAAATAAAGCTCTCGCGAGTAACCGGCGAAACGTTCCTCTCGGCAACCTCGTCTTCTGGCGAACTCAGGATCCGGGGGCATCTTTACGACACCCCCGAGCATTTTCCTCTTCCCCGACGAGCCGCGTCGCGAACCTTTTTCCCAGCGCACCGTTTGATTAATGAACTTAACCAGCGTCTAGGCTCGTTTAATTAAACGCCGCGCAACGATGAATTCATGGAACTATCAAAGTTCTTTCGATCGATTCGTTCGAAATTGAACAATCTACGCGCATTCTATTTAACGATGTAACTCGATTAACGCAACTGCACGGGGAGGGGGAGGTTTGTTTTCAACCTTTGCCGGGCGGGGAATTTCCATGAAATTGATAATATCGCGCGATAACGTGGATAGTCGAGTGAACGCGCGAGTGTCTCGCGAGTGTTGCTATCCGTCACTCGAATATTGATAATTATGCGCATAAAATGTATCGCTAATTACGTGAATATTAAGCGTCGTTATAATGTAGCGCCGGCTGGGGTATATGCCATTTGTTATTTCGGAACGGTTCGCGAGGGTGGAGAAAATTACGGTGGCGAAATGTATTTCTCTTAATTAAAGCAACCAGCGTTCGTTATTGTTTGCAGGGAGAGCGTTACGCTCGTAACGATTCTACTTGCTCGCTGATAGAATCCTGGAAGATCGTCTCGCCCCCTTTTCGCCCGCCTCCGACGAAAGGATTTTCGGCGGTTGACAAACGTGGGTTCGTCCCCCTGCGCTGCAAACACGCGGATTCTTTTATTCGTACGATTCGTTTCATTACGATAATGCAATTTTTCCTGCTTATTATACGCTCCGCTCGAGCGGAGAACGTTCGATGTTTGAATAACTCGAGGAATAATTCATAGAAACGTTCGCGTAGTCGACTAGCTGAATCGAATGCAAAGATAACACAAAGGGGAATCGTCTGTGTTCTTTCAATTTCTCCTCGAGCCTCGAGTAGAACGACGTTTGAGGAAAATTTGTCACGCTTTCCCGGATAAGTCGGGGTTATTACTTCCGTTTACTATTACACAGATACTATATACCTATATGTAGTTTTGGTGACTTCTTCGTCGAAATTCCTCACTAATTTATACTTCCACGCCTTCCATCCATCAACGAAAATATTAACGGGGAAAGAACGACGGAGATCGATAAAAAAATAGTCGAACAGACAATAGGGCGCAGCTTCGCTGCGGAAATGATTCGTTAACCCGTGAATAAAACGGTTCGTGGAAAATATCGTTCGCGTGATACCACCGGCGCCGAGGAGCAAAAAAACAAGGAGGATAGATAAGTGCAATGACGAGGAACGGAAGAAATGATTCGTTCCCGTGCACGCCGGATGCCGTAGATTGTAATCGGATGTCGTGATCGGTAGGGGAGGAAGAACGGTTTACTTGCGAGTAAATAAAGAGAACAGGTGCACGGGTAATTGTACGACGTATTTACGTAGGCATGCGAGTAAACGCCTCGTCCTGTGCCCGTATAATTCAAGCCGGACGAACCAGTATATCGGATACTTCCCTTCCTCCCCAACGTCCTCCTCCTCTTCTTATTTTCTCCCGTGAGCGGCGTCCTCTCGGCCCGAGAGGAGGAAAGATGGTAGCTGCCAGCCGATCTTCCTGCAGCGAGAACTGTTTTTTAGATGGGGATGTTTTGTATTCATAGGGTGTGCCTCGAGTTAGAGATAAGGGGATGGAAGCGAGCTTGTTTATCTCCTTCGACTATATGTATAATAGAACTCCGTATAACACGGGATACGTGCCGTGTGCGTTACCCTTGCTGCCAGAAGGTGTATCGATAGCGAGTGCATTGTATCAAACGTGGTGAACGTAACACCAACAGGGGACTTCCCCTGCTACTGGACACCTAGGATTAGGGTTTCTCTTGCATCAATAAAACAAAAATTAATTTTTAAATAATTTACAATGATCACAAATTTAATTACTCTTCTTCTTATACCAGAAATAATTTTCTGAATAAAAGTGCGAGCGACTGTTAGATAACGTACAGACTTTATTACGTGGCTTCCAGGACACAGTTTGGACAAGAATCCTTGACAGGCTGCCTTCGACAGGGCACCTTTGTATACAATACCCTTAACTGGACAAACTTCCCTCGAAGAGGGGATCATAGTCGACAACATCGACACGACCTACCCTAGTCGTTCGTCCACTTCGACTCTTCTGAAATAAATAATATTCCCTGTCCCAGATTAACAGCGCCCCACCCTGAAAGGGTTAAAGTGGTCGTTTCGCTTTTCCAAAGAGGCAAATTCGCGAGCGAAACAGCGCAGCCGCTCGAATTGTACTTCGCAACATAAATCGAGGTAGTTTAAAGGAGTAGAAACGGAGTTCCGTGAAACTTTCCAACGGGGGCTTCTCGAACGATCGGGTCAAATGATCTAATCCGAGGCGAGCGGATGATCATCTTCCTCCGCTCTCTCTGTTTTCCTTCGATTATCGACTTCGAGCCCGGGCTATTAAAGGAGAAAAGTCACGAAACAATTTACCTTCGAGAGCGGCACCAGGGCACGTTAAAAACTGAAGATCTCTCTTTACAGCTTTCCTTTCGTCCCTACCCCCCTTCCTTCTTATCCCAGGGCGAGAAGTTTGGCCGTGTAAACGGTCACCACGTTTCGTCCATTCGTTTTCGGCTATCTGATCGCGCGCTCTTCTTTCCACCCCGATTTGCATTCTTTCTCCTTCGGCTTCGATAAGGCACGTACCTTTCACGACAATGGACGAATCGACGGTCTCTGGAACGTATATGCGCGCCTGGATATCTTTCGTGTATTTTGCGGAAACTAATTAACTATGGTTATTTATGCGCGTTATCAGCGATGCAGATTTCATTTCGTGCGGCGGTAAATTGTTGTAAAATTTTTGCCGCTGTTAAAATTGTATCTAAGGGATATCACCTAAGAGTGCCTTGTAACTGGAGATTGTCCATGGAATATTTAACTTCCTTTTACGGTGAAACTTTTGAGAACCAAAAATTCTACGATAAATGATAAATGACCTGGTGGCGCCGCTCGAGCACAAAGGGTTAAAAGATGTTCCTTGGAATATTTTACTTAGCCGAGAGGTAACTTGAGCTAACAGTCCCGAAAATGTACTAAAACGTTGAAATACAGCGTCGACCGCAAAACCGACAAACCGAATTTAAACAAACCGCCGATTCATCGCGGAATAATTAAAGTTCCTCCACTTCCCGTCCACGTGTATTACAAATTACGTTTCCCGCTGATTTTCCGAATAATTCCATTACAATAACCTGGCTAACTTTTCATTCGTTTGCAATTTATCAGCGGGTGCCCGCCCTTTGTATCGGGGGCGGAAAGTTCGCGTGCGGATTACCGTTCGGTTAATTCGACTACGGCGAATTGTTGAGCGTCTGACCGCGATGAACGGTCGCGCGTAATACGCGTTTCATATCGAAACGTTTAACCGTGGGGCAAGGTTTAATATTGTATCGGCGCGACGCGGTATCGAAACGGTCTTCATTCGTCAGCGCACGGCCAAAAGCAAATAGACTGAATAGAGAGACGATAGAGAATCACCGTCGGGGGTGTATCTTCCGCTAGCCAACGGACTAATTTACATTCTCGCGTTCCAACTGTTATTTCCCCACCGTTTAATCGCGACACGCTCGATTTTCATCGCTCGAGCAACGATGATGATCGATCGACGGGAAAATTTCTGTGTTTGCTCGCAGCTCGCTCGACGTGCCTTCCCGTAAACTCGAAACAACCGCTGGGTGGACGGAATAAATATTAATTAATCGCGGGTGATTAGTTACGGATTGTCCGATCGATACCCCTTTAAAACGACAGATCCACTATTTGAAGTCCAATTCGTCGCAATCTCCTTTTATCAGCTAAGGGTGCACTCGTCTCTTAAAAGGCCATCAGTGTCCCGCACCAGCTCACACACGACATGAATGATAGCGAAAGTTCGAAATGGCGAAACGATTTTCCAAGTCTGATTTCCCTTTCGTCGCCGCTCGAAAAGCGGAATACGATCGTTCCGGTCGGCATAAACTTCCGGGGAATCGTCGAAGGACAAACGTGGCGAACCAGCCGCGTCAGACGGCGACGATATTAATGGAGGCTCTCGAGCGCACTCGCATCGCGTATGAGCTATGGTTCTGTTCCCGCCATCGCCACCGCCGGGACGAGGCTGTTGGCATGTTTTGATGCACGACCATCCGCGATTCAGTTATTGATTTCTGACTTCGGCTCATTCGATTTGATCGCCGCTCGAATCGAATCCAGCTAACGCCCGACACCGCCACCCTCCCTTCGATCGATTCCTCGTATCTTTTTGCACGTTGATCATCATCTCCGTCCTCGTGTCCATCGGCTACTTCCGGTCAGCGAGTCCAGGAGCCAGAACTTTCGACTTTGCTCGCTCGACGGTGGCTAACTCGATTTGGGAATTTGACTAGCTTCGTCTAATACCGGGAATCTTAGATAATTATTTGGAAATTTGTTGAGAAAGTTAAGTCGAGTTGGATAAATAAGTCTTTTAATTATAATTGGGGAACCGCGCGAAGAAATGATAAAATATTCCTAAAATTTAGAAGAATTACCTTAACCCTAATTTCGCAAAGTAGCAAGTTCTCAATTAATTGCACCGTTGGGTCCCTTATCAATCCTTCCACCAGTACTTTAGCGCAACTGTTACAAAATATCTTGCAATTATTAAATTCGTTGACGCAAAATGGCGGGCAACTCCGTCAAACGACCCCTGCCATCTATTTACCCGTCGCGCCAACGAATTTCTAAACATTAACAAGACTAAAGGGATGTAATTTTGCCTGAATTCGCGAACTCGTTTCGCTGAATAGAATTAATACTTCATCCCTTCTTAGGCGGGTTGTTTGTAACGTAAGTTGATGAATCCTCCAATCCAAGGTAAACAGTGAAACGTTTATTCAGACCAACTACGTCTATAAAGCGACAAACTGTTCAGAGAGGGGGGAGGTGTTGAACGGACCCCACCCCTTTGGCGTTAACCGACACCGACTTTAGTACGGGGTAAAAGGAGCAGAAAGGGAAGATACCGTTTCTCGTTAAGAACCCGTCCAACTCCTCCTTTCTTCGAGTCATGGAATGTCTCTTGGTTTCTTCTTTCCCATATTTACCCTAATTAAATGTGTTTCTTTAAGATACACCTCGCCGCCAACTTTCTCCTCTTATTGTTCTTTCTAACTCGCCTCCTTCCAAACTTCTATCCTCCGCTTTCTTCTGAACGCGTCGCGAATGAAAAATATTTGTCTGGAATTTTTCTAATTTATTCTTTTATCAAAAATACTGCAACGAGGAGATCGAAAGTATTTTTAATTTTGAAGAAATATTGTTTGTCACACGGAGGCTGAGGATTTTTCAGGGAATTCTTTTTGAGGTTAACGGGACGGGGAAGGGAAAGGAGGTTCGAACAGTTTTCTGGCCGCGAATCAACGATTCATCTCGTAGCAGATGTTCGCGTTATCCGGATATTCGCTCGGAGCTGTCCGTGGGAAATCGCGTGCATTCTGATTCGACGCGTCTCCGCGTTGGAATTCCGCTGAAACGATGTTTTTCTCGATAAACAGCTGCGAACCGCTGCCAAATTGCCGTGGAAAAAATTTCTTATTCTCTCACGTTTCATCGTATCGTCCGTACAAAGAAGTTTCTCCTAATTTCCTTAGATTTCTCCGTCGTTTATCAAAAATCAAAGTAAACGAAGTATTGAAAATGAATCACGAGAAGCCTTAACGCGTTGGCTGGCACAGTGGATACAGACGTGTGTGGTCAGACACTCTTAAATTCTAATTACTAAGGATACCAACGATTCATTTTCGAATGTAACCATTCAAATTGCTACTTTGCACTACTAGCCTAATCCTAGCAATATCCACGACTTATTTATCATCGAGTATCGATATCGATCGCGCGTGTGCTTAACAGATAGAGACGATCGGTCCATTAGAAGGTGCGACACGCAGCGGACGCTATGCGTCTCGTCGCGTCGTCTGGGGTCCTGGTGTCCTGACGGTCCGGGACGCTTGCGTCGCGACGCTTCCCTCGTACGCCGGCGTTGCTCCGGGCAACCGATGGGGATGAATCCTACGCGACGCCCGGCGTCGAGTTTCCTCGTAGCGGGTGGGGCTGTTACACTCCAGTCAGTGCGCTCCACGACGCCGAACTGACCGCGTACAACCGCGCGAGACAACCTTCCCGATTACCCCCTCGATCGACCCCCCGATTCAACGATCGATTGATCGATCGATCGATCAATCGATCAATCGGCTCGCAGATCGAACGCGTAACACACCGGAAACCGGCTTACGCGATCCGATACTCCCGTTTCACGTGACGCCAAGTGATCGACGTTATCGAGCCGCGATCGTTCTCGATAGTGAATCAAAGTGCGGTGTGATCGGCCTGAACACCTCGATCGTTCTTCATCAACGACGACTCATTCGTTGAATGATCTTGATCTTTGGATGGTGTATCGTTCGATCGCGACATTGTGTTAGTTTTCCTTTTTTAACACGGAGGTGGAATTATTTTCGTGCGTTTTGTTGATATTGATTTCAGGGCTCTGTGCATTTTTTCGGGGCTATGTTTATTATTTATACAGCGATGGGTTGTATGTTTGATATTTTGTTCCTTTGAATTCTGCAAGTGTTATACTCTATAATTCTATTTAAGTTATTACGTCACAGAACGTACAATCATTTTTTCTAAATATTTTAATAACCCTCGTTGTTTAAAGTAAGAAACTTGGACCCAGTCATTTTGCAGACAAAACACAAATTGACAATAGCTGCTCTAGAAAAATTTGTCAAACAAAGCATCGAGGTATCCTATTCAAATCTAGCTGATTGATCAAAGAACGGTTGTCAGACACAGATATCAGTGACCCCTATTGTCTAAACGTACCCCACTGATCCAGATCGTGTTGTATCCCACGTATTCAGATGGACGCTGTCCTACTATCCCCAGTTTTGCAAAATCACCTTTTCTGTCGCTCGTGTCAATCGAAATGAAAAGTTTAAATTAAAAAATACAATCACTGTCGATACTTAATTTTCGAACACGTCTTCGCCGTGACGGCCGAGGCGTTAATCCGCGTCGATTTTTACTAATCCTTTTCAAGCCTGCCCCGCGAGAGGAAGTTGAAAGCGACGTTTAAAGTTGACTTTGACGCGCGATGTTCGACGCGAACGGTTCAATCGCGGGACGATAGATCGATGGCAAGGTATGATTAATCGATCCCGCGGAACGAGGCTGAAAAGGAGGAGTGGCTTGCAAAAAGGAATAAAGGGGGCGAAGCTTCTTTAACTAATGATCGCGATCGTGTTTGGAATCGTGTCAGAAGCGATTCTTTCCGTGTCACCGATTAAAGAAGATTAATCGCGGCTTGGGGTTGGGGAAGGTGTTAACACTGGGAAAGGGTGTCGAACTAATTGGAGGAGAGATCGTAAATTAACTCGTCCGTCGTTCACTTCTTCACCTTCCTCGACGAGGATATGGCTGTTCTCGAAAGGGGTATAGGGGGTGCAAGTTAACCCGAAGGGTATAGTCAAAAACGAAACGGAAGTAGCCGGAGTTAATGAAGTTTGCCGGTCGCGTGGCCCCCGCGTAAAGGCCGACGAATCGAAAACAAAGTGCAAGCCTCGTTCCTCGACCCCCTTTGACGCAAAACCGAACGGCAAATGAAGTTTCATTTGACGAACAATCGATCGGTCCCGATCCCTTTTAAACAATTTACGCGGTCTGTCCGAACGGTGATCGGATTCGCGTTTTCTTTTGAGCCCGCCCGCATCGGTGTGCCGGTTACCATCAAAGAAATTTCATTCTACAGCGAAATTAGTTTGCCCGATGGAAGTTGCGTTCGAGATGTTCTTTCGCGGTTGTGCTTTACGTTTTTATCCCCTCCTTGTAATATCATATATTACCAAATGATTAGAATTACTGTTACTCCACAATAGTAATTAGGTATTTAATAGTTATAATAATTTGGTAATATGTGATATTCAAATACTCCTTGAAAATAAAAATAAAACACTTATACACCGATCCAAATGGTCGTTGGCGAAATCTCCCCGAAGTTTTCACCAGATCTTGATCGTCGTTGAACGAAGCTCGGACATAATCGAGAGAGGAAAAACGTCGGGGGGAAAAAAAAAGGAGAAGTGCCACGTGTCGGACAGGTCGATCAATTAACGGTCGGCGATCTTTGATTAATTAGTGATCGTACGGTCGAGCGAGGACGCGCGTAAACGGAAAATCGCGTCAACGTCCAGCGGGGAGTCGTCGAACCGTTCTGTTGTCAGAGGAGAATCAAACGAATCGTGATCGTGAATGATAATTAATCGTGACAGTTGTCGGCGATCATGATCAACTCGCTGTGTGACCAGTGAACGTCCAGTGACGTATTATTATTATTTTCTTTTAATCCTCGAGGATCGATCGAGAAGAACAGTAAGTCGTTGCAGAGTTCATCGAAATTAAATCGTTCGAATATTTCTTTCAGAGTTTCTGAAAGCTTATGAATTTATTTATTTCGACTACCTTCGTTAATTTATTATATTTTAATACAGATGAATCTGGCGCGGATGGGGCGCAAAGGGTTAAAATCTGAATTATTAAACCTTCCATTACGTTATTCTGTACTGCAGGTTACTATAGTTACACGGAGCGTTACATTGTAAAATAATGGCCATTCGAAAGAAATTTTTCAATAGCAGATGAATATTAAAATACTGTATAAAATTGTGTCGAATTGAACAATTAATATACAAACACAGAAGCGTTCGAAAATAGGTTTCTTCAATTTAGTTGTCAAATTTTCAAATTCATGCTCTCCATCTAGTACCTTGCATCATTAACATAACATCAACATCATTTATTAATTACCTAATTATACAAAATTTGGTGCACCGTCGACATAACATCAACACCGCGTATTATAATTTTTATTAATTATTCAATCATAGGAAATAACAAAATTCAATCTTGAACAAATAGCGGAGTTCATTTGAAATTAAAATTACGAATTTGTTTTTATTACAAACTTACGTTCCGACTTAATAACGGGGATGGTTCGCAGGGGAAAAAAAGAAATTGTACCGGGGAACGAATTTCACGAGAAATTTATAATAGTCGGATAATTGCCCCGGGGGTCACTTGGCCGAGCAATATTAAATTAACGCCGCACCAGCAACACGATTGTTCAGTTGGAGCTTAATAAGCGGTCGTTTAAACATTTCACGATTTGGACGCCGGCTTATTTTACAAATGCTCCGCTTCCGGTTGGAATTTCTACGTTAGGTTAAACGTAGCAAAACAAAAAAACAAAAAAAAAAATAATAAAAACTAAAATGAAAATAATCGATCGAGAAAAGCTTGCGTCGAGGAAATGGTCCGTTGTTCCGGGATCCGCTTAGGGGGGGATTACCAGAAAACCTTTACGCGAAACTAATGAAAATCTTTCGCTTGCAAAAAGTCGTATCCCGTAATTACTTTTATTGTGGCCATGTTTGTTGCTTCTCTAAGTAACAAAAACCAGGGGGGGGTGCAGAGGAAAGACACTAAAACTCGGAAGATGATAAATTAAATCCCGCCCACTTCGAAATCCTAGCGAACAGCCACTTCGGGAAACTTGTTAAATCTTTGCTGAACAAAGTCGGAAGTTTCTTTCCGTCGAGAGATAAACGAAACACGCAGCTTCAAAGAGATGAATATCCGGTCAACGATCTCGTTTCACGTCATTTCGTATTTTATGTACCGACTTTGATTTATTCGCCCTCCCCGTGATTCTTTTCAAAGCGAACTTTCGTCTCGTCTAATTTCTTCAAACGGAGTCATTAGGTTACACCTGCGATTAGAGAAATGCTGCTAATGATACAATGGTCGATTTTCATAATTACAACATTTTCAAATTACTAATTTGGTAATTATTACAGCAATTCTCAATTCTCTTGCAAAACACCTTTGGAATGATTTCTCTACCTCGATTCTCGCAACAGCATTGTTATCCGATATCTTGTGACGGTAAATCTGCCGGTATTCGAGGTGCTTAAGAGAGTTGCAGATTTGCCGAGGAGCGTATAATAAAACAGGAAAATATCGATGGGGTGGTTGGTCCGGGCACCGAAATATTCTTGTTCGTTCGTGCAGCAAGGGGATTCAATATCACGGGATGCCTTTGAATCTCGGTGACCCGGCTGGGTTTCCCAAAAATGTAATTGGAATTTACCGATCGACAGATATTACGAGGATTCCACCAGGTCGGGGAATTCGTGACAGTCGAATCTCGGCTTATAGCCAGATAATCTCAGAGACTACCATAATAACGTTTAAATGGGAAAATTTTAACACCCCTACGACCGTGTGTTTTATCAAACTAAAGGCGCTCGTAATTTTCTATCTACATTTCAGTTTTCCTTCGAGTAAAATGATAAATTATTATTATTTCGATATATTTAGCCGATTTCACTCGACGAGATTTCGAAGTATTTAGCGAAATAACTCTCAAGCTTTCTATTCAAGTCCGTAGGAATGTTTAAATCGAGCAGCAGCTTTGAATGGAGGCACCGAAAACGGGCTCATTGTTTACCCATCGCCATTGTCTTCTGTCGGCTCGTAGACGCGCGACATCGATCCCCCTCGCGATGAACTCCACTTTTTCGACCTCTCGAACTTTCCACTCGCTTCGAGTCGTCGCTTTTGCAACTTTCAACCGAACTTCCCCCAGCAACTTCAAATTGAACTGTCCATCTTTCGAAACTAGCCGATTCCCTTCCTTACCCTTATTTTTCGACCAAGGGATGATCAATGTCTCGTGATTCGATATGATTAATAATTTCAATCCGTTAGAACCTATCTCATTCAGCTAATATTTATTATAAATAATTATTTCATTCTCATTGGCAACTTTCAGTAATCTTTACTTTGTGATCTGTGTATATTTTAAAAATGCTTTTCGTTCTTAGACGAAGGATTGAAGGGTGGCGATAAAAAAGGGAGCGAACAACGACAAAAACGTTATAGTTTCGCGATTAAAAGAAGAAACAAGAACCGTTGAAAAATTCGGTTGTTGCCCGCGATTACAACGAACGGTACCCGGCCACGAAAATATATATCGGCAGTCAGAATACAAATTTGCAGGACAAACGGGTCGAAGCCGGTGAAAAATACGAATACGCGGGCGTAAATTTTCATTTTCAGCTAGGCGATTCTTTTTATCGGCCGGCCGGATACGTTTATTTTCCCGTTGGATACGCGCGTTGCCACGTTTATCGGTAAACATCGAACCGAAACGACGAAATTTATGGAAATTATAAAAGCCCCGGATAAGCAACGCAACTGGGACCGGTATTTATTTTGATTAAACGCCACGTCGTAATTAAAGTTTCCACGAAGTTTCCCCTCTCTTTCTCCTACATTTTTTCTTTTTTCACCCGCGCGTTTCGCAAAAAGAGGCTACGCCACTTTACGTACCCCGCTAAACGTAGTAATACGTCATTTCGTACCGCGGCAAAGTTACCATCCTACTCGCCAGCCTGTGATCTTTTCTAAAGACCAAAATATTATGCATGAGAAGGTAAACGTCTGATTCAGAGGATGTTAAATTCCATTTTCCATAAAAGTAGAAAATGGTCGCAACAAAAACAAGAAACTAGTATTTAAATGGCGACGACACACGTACGAATCGGCGCCGAATAATAGAAAAATCGTAGAAATGGCACGCAATCGAGTATCAGGGGGGGGGTCAACAGGGCCGTAGTTCCGTTCACGAGATTTTAATGGAATCGTTAATTCAATCGTGCCTGAAGAGCTTTGGTCAATATTTACCGACGTCGACCGGGTAATACCCCTTTCTTCGTTCGCCAAAGCTGTCCTTTACCACCCTCCCTCCCCTGCGATCCTCTCGGTTCTCCCGCTGACACACCTAAGTAAACTTCCACGACAAATTCGTTCCTTATTTGTTCACGATTCACCGACATTCCCGGGGAATCTACGGATCGGAAAGGAGCAAGATTTCAATCCTCCGATCCACGACGAAATGAATCGACAATTTCGTTCGTATCCCCACGTCGCTCGTTTATATTCCGTTTACAGAGTGGCTTCCGGGCCGGCGTAAAAAGTGAAACAGAAACGTTAGGACCCCGTGTCCCCGTCCCCGTCCCGAATCGAATCCAAAATCGAAGAAAAAGGCAATCAATCGC
Organism: Anthidium xuezhongi; assembly: GCA_022405125.1. NCBI lineage: Eukaryota > Metazoa > Arthropoda > Insecta > Hymenoptera > Megachilidae > Anthidium > Anthidium xuezhongi. Next base: position 8,300,257 of record CM039640.1, read on the forward strand.
GTCGAGGGGGATAAAAATCGAAACGTCGAAGGGTATAGAGCGTGCAGGGGTTGCGCGACCGTATTGTATCCCGAAAACGAGATTTTAACGGGTTCCCGTAACAGTAATTTCCGCGGGTTATCGTGCAAACCGTTTCGCGTATCAACGAATGAATTTCCAACTGACCCTTCTTCCGTGTCACGTTCTCCCTCCCCTCCCGTTCGTTCGAATCCGTAATTCTCGGTCTCATTAACCGGAAACCGGTCCGTCGCCGGTGTTTCTTTCGCGGGACGATCCATTTTTTTCCATCGGGGGTTGTTTGTCATCGGGGGCGCACGTAAGGGGGGCGCCATCAATCAGCCGCGCGCTAAATGGATTCCCGGTTCCTGGGAATATATCGCGCGACCGTAAACGTCCTCGAACAGGAGTAATCGAATTAAGCGAACGGGAAATACGCTCGCGGTATTTACGAGGCAATAACGCCTCGTCGCGTCTGCACGCCGCATATTTTCCAGCTGGACGTCCGCCTAATGGTCTGGGCTCGCTGTGTTTGCCCAGACAAGGTTACAATATCGTACGCTGTCCAAGTATGGAATACTGTTACTTTCATTCACATCTTCAGGGGGCGAATCGTTCGGAAGTTAATCCCTTGCCATTTTTATATATTAAAAATGACCAAATGTGTCGAACAATCACGTCGATTGTTCGCCACCTAGACGCGGGGGGCTCGTTTGCGTTCACCTTCGACGCCGGTGCCCTTCATCTTTAGCTGCTCGATCAAACGCACCGTCCACGCTTCGATAGATATCAATCTCGATAATTATCCTCTCGGGTTCACGGTGTATCGATCAAACGATATCGTGACTAATAGTTCGACGTTCGCCGTGAAAGTACGCCATTTCGTCGAAATTGGTTAATTTCCAACCAGATTCCCTGCGGCTCGCGCGCGCACAGTGTCCCACCCCGGCCCTTCGGGCCGAAATCGCGTAACCGAGCGCGCATGAAACGCGATTATCGTTTGTCAATCGTGAAACAGGCTCGTTGAAAAGGCACCGTTTCGCCACCAGGGGACTCGTTTCACGGCGCGCCATCGCAATATTTCCGGATTTCGATTTTATTTTCCCGTGCGCGACCCTTTATTCGAATCGACGGCCAAACGTTCGCCCCGGCCGTCGATTTATTTTTCAATCGGGTTTCAATAGCTTTTTAATCCCCAAACTTTTCAACCCCTAATTTTCTCAAGTTTTTTATAATCGATTTCAAACTATCCAAGTTTCGTAATTTCAATCGATCATACCTCGAATCCGCTGTCGTAATTCGCCCCAATTTCGATGTTTATTATTCTCCATTAAATGGGCATTATGCTTGCGACAATATATCACGGTTATATTAACGTTGTATTAGCAGTATGTTATAATTACTATCGATAAAATCCTCGTTTTGTAATGAACATTCATGCTCCGCGGCGCAAATGATTCGGTTCGTGGCATCGATAGATCCCGAACTACAATTGTTATTCATTATTCCAAAGTTGTAATCACTGTATTGTTCGTGGAACAATATACGCCAACTATAACGCAACGAAAGGAACGTCTTGAAATCACTCGTCCGTTTATCGAACGCGATAAAATCACACACGGGATTAAAGCGCGATCGAGTTATTTGGACCACTCGTCGTAGTCGATTCGATTCGACTCGGGGGCGCCAAGGAGTTTAACGGCGAATTTATGGAACGGATTCGTCGTTAAAGGGTTGGTCATCGTCGAGAAGAAAGGGAGGGGGATCGTTATTAAACGAGCTACGGGGTCGAACCTCTTTTTTTCTCTCCCTCTCGCTCGATTTCGATTTTGTAGCAGCTCGTAACCCGTTCTTTCGTCGAAAAAGGGGGAACGGAAAACGCCATAAGTATTAAACGGTCCCGCGAGAGGCGTAGGGAGGGAGGGGGAGGGGGGAGGGGAGCCGGGAAATTCAATTAAGAGCCGAGATTAAATGGGCGGTGGAAGTTTTCCGCTTGGAAAGACGATTTTCAGGCCAATCGTCGCCCGAAACGATCGCGTGGACGACGATTAACAGAAAAGAAAAAAGAGAGAAACTTCTTCGTTGGTAAAAAGGTTTTCAACTTTTGCCACGAGCTGAATTTTTCTCCCTCTCCGGTGGCCTTCTCCTTGTCGCACCCACGAAGCACCCGACTTCGTATTGGGTCACGTTAAACAGCGACACTTTTGACATCGTTTCTGCCCGGGCCAGCTTCCCAGATAAACTTCGTCCGTATTCAAACGTCGCATCCTTTGAACACAGATAGAGAAGCTCCCTATAGAAATGCAACCCTTTCAGCCGCGACGAGACCGCCTGCAGACGCCCCTGAAAAAACAACCCTCATATGCATATTAAAAATGTAATACTTCAAAGTTTCCCAGTTTTCATATGTAACGAATGTTTCTAATATTTCCAGATCGAAATTTCTTGAAAGTTTAAAATTATTCGAAAAAACTTTCGGACGCAGTTTGATGGCGACGGCCACGATGCATCCGGACGGTAATGGCGTGTAAACGTATCGAGATATTCCCGTATCGGGGATGCATAATGCATAGGCCACTTTCGTCGATAAGGGCGAGAACGGGGTACAAAGAGGGACGTTTCGGTGTCCCTTCGGTGAGCACGGGACGCGGGATTCTTCGCGAATCGCAAACTTGATTACGAGTTGGATCGATCCTTTGGGAATAGTGACCTCGGGTTATGTTGATTTCAAATGAAATTGATTTTAAGAAACGTTCGTGAAGCAGGTGTTGATAAATCGAGTGAAAACGAAACAGGCTGCGCGTAAGCAAATTCGACACGGCTCGAAATTATTCCAAGCGAAGCTGTGTACGCCCCGGGACAATGATACGTTAATCCAGGCGGGATAGGCGGTTGTGTAACGCGAAACTGGAGAAACGCGTACCGTTTCCTGGATTACTCCTAGCGCCACTCGCGTCGCGGCAACCCGATCCGTTTGCACGCTGACGGAGCTCGAACAATTTGCAAATTTATACTCGCCCCGCCAACTATATACGCACACACCCCTGACGATTCCTTTTTGCAATTCAAATGGTAATTCGATGCTTCGAATATCGGCCTCGTAATTCTGGGCGAGGGGTTAGGAAGAAGGTTCTTTTCTCGCTGGGCCAAAACGGTGATCGTTTCGCTTGTTTGATGAGCGCCGGTGAATATGCATGTCGATAAAAACGAGAATTATCGTGTCATACGAGGGGGAAAAAATGATTCGACCGCTCGCCCGAACCGGTTATCCGAAACCGGGCTCCGAAATGGTTCGGCGCCTATTAACCTTTACGAGTTTTGGAGCCGTGAAACACCACGAGCCTTAGAATTAGTTATTTTTATCTTTCGAACACCTGGATGGAATTTTTATTTAAAAATCATCTGTTTTGTAATCGATACTCTTCAAAGGGCGGTACCGACACTTTACAAATTTAGGACGAAATTTATTCTTGGGGAGGGAAAGTTGAAGGTGCCATTTTTCAAAAAATTTAGTCAGGCAAAATGTAACTAAAGAAAGCTCCCCAAAAGGAAAAGGAAAATACAGGAAAACTGACTTTTATTTTTAAAGTTTCGGTCAATTTATTAAAAGGATCGTTCCAATCGTTCGAATGTTCCTCTCAAAAGGCCATAAAAAAGAAAAGCGATAAAGAAAGCACGAACGGTGGCGTACGATCGTTGTCGCGTTCGATTTTCGAGGTGAAAAGCTGCGGCAGGTATTTTCGGTGAGGTCACGGCGGGGGGTCAATCGTGGCTTAGTTATAATCCGAGGGGCTGTTCGTTCTTGTTCTATAAACTGGCCTCCAGTCGATGCGCAGAGAGAAAACGGGGGATGCAGTTGTCGACATGGGGGAGGGGACAGGTGGGGGTGGGAGGATAACTGTTGCTTTAGCATTTTCGCCACCGTAGGATATCTCGTAAATTCAGCAACAGCACGCTCCTTCGCGATAACATCGAGAACCCATTCCATTATCCGACAGGAAACGCTCTTCTTCCTTTTCTGACTTCCGTGCTCCTTTCCACCAGCCTGAACAAGATTATATTGGGAGAGACGTATATATACGTTTTCCCTTTTTTCCCTCCTTCCTTCAATTCCTTTCGTGCCTGATTTATCGTGGCTTGTTGTGAACGCTAACTAAATAGATTTTTTGTTGCTTTTCACGAATCCTTTCTTTGCACGAAAATGATGAGACATATTTTATATTTATTAATTATTCGGTTATACAAGATTCGAGACACTGTTGCACGGTAAAGAAGGATTAAACGTGTACGTATACAAAGATTACAGGGACACGTTTAGCACGCGTAAGCGGCGCTGCTTGTACGCTTATTAGATCGTAAAGTAAATTGAATTGATACTAAGGTCGAAACTCGCGCGTGTAATAATCCACGGGACTTAGTAAAGAAGCGAGCAACGCTCCTCTCGGATAGCTGACAATAATTGCAAATTTACTTTGCCAGAGGATTCGGCTGGATTCTGATTCGTATTCGTTAATCCGTGGCATTAGCGAGCTACGGAAATCTGGGTCGTTCCTTATCGTTTCGTTTGCACGTTAATAAATAATTGCACGAATTCCATCGTGTTTTGTACGAAACTTATTAAAAATTATTTCAAAAATCGAAGTTTCCCTCTAAATTATTTTATCGAGATCCTAAAGTTAATACAACCTACCTTGTCACGCTATAATTAATTTAACAAGGAATTCATAAAGGAGACTTTATAATAGAAATTTAATACGTTGATCAAAACGAGGATCAACCCTGAATCCGCGCTATCGCGTCTTCTTGATCACTTTGTACCCTTTGTCACTGGAACGTGTAGCTGTCCTCGGATATTTGCACACCGATGTACGGATCGGATGTATCGAATGCGTTAATTAAATGTACTGTCCAAGCCGCAACAGTCCTTTGTGTGTCGTGTTTCCTCGTTAATTATCACCGTGTCCCGACTGGCCAGCCTTCTGTGTTTTTCCCCTGCGATAACACCGTTGATTGATTCTTTGTCATCGATACCTGCGATCGTTCGGTTCGATTAAATATCTAAACGGCTCTTTTTGTGTCGCCAATGGAACGTGTAAATTTACCTCCGCCTAGAATAATCTACGAACGCTTTGCGCGGATTTATCTCTTTTGTACCAATGGCGGACAACAGGGGAGGAATTTAAGACGCTTTTGAGAAAATAGAAATTAGATTAAATACTTTTGGCGTTTATGGTTGCCGATATGAAGCTTTATTCGAAATTGAAATAGTTATGGTTCGGTAACAGAAGGCACGTTTAAAATGTAAACTATCGCCAGACTGGAATAGTTGCGTGATTTTCCGCGGGTTTAAGTGAAAATGCCTGGACGAGCGGTATCGATGGTCGTATACCTTCAGGAATCTGGTTTAGCACGGGGCCGAAACCGTTGCTCAGTACATAGTTTTAGATTATATACGCCACTTCCGCGGCCCGTGGGAATGGATGAGATCGAGTGTAGAATGCATTTAGCAAATGCACATCCGGCGACTCGGTTCGGTCAATTGCTTTGTAACCCTGTTAATTACCGGCCACTCCGTTCCCCTTTCCGACCGATGTTCGATAACGCGGCGGTCGCCAAAGAATCTGTCGCGTCGCCGAATTCGAGCAACCCGTGAACGCAAAGTGTCCCGACGATCTCGTCCGTTTCAATGTCTGACAGTCTCGCAATCAAATCGCCCTTCCAATTGATGGGACGTCTCGATATTACGGTGTTAATGTGTGTAGTAAATTGAAAAATTGGAAAATTGGGAATTTGCGATGAACGATAAAACCATGACTTCGGTCGTTCTAATCCAGGTCTGTCACTTCGAGCCACGATAAAACGAATCCAGTTGCAAATTAAACGACGCCGCGCGGACAATCTCGTCCCGCGTCGAACATCTTCTCGATCCGAACGAAAAGCTTTATTACAGCTCCGGCTGATCGACGAAAGCAAATTAAACGGTCGGCTCGGCTTTTCCGCGTCCCCTCTAAAGTAATTTTCCCTCGAAATACAGCGGCGTTCGCGTTAGACGATTGCTCGATTAGGATCGATAGAAGGGGGAAGGGGACCTCCTTTTATAACCAGGTTTTCTGTCGATATAAACAATTGAAATGCTTAACCGAAACGTTTATTAAAATAGTTCACTGTAAGAGATTTTCTACGACAATCGAATACAGGCAATAACGAACAAGAGGAAATGACTGGGGAACACCTTCGGGATTCCTCATCTCCTTGCAACGATTCATTTTCGTTGGCGTCTTAACAGCGCCGGAAACTGGTTAGCCCCGGCTGTACTCCACGGGGTGCGAGCGATTAAAATTAACGATGAATAGGTAAAGTAACCAGGGCGGTGTATAACAGAGGGGGTGTAGCTGGAAATTTCGTCTAGTTTCAAGTTTGGACAAATGATCCACTAAGGAGATGGAGCCGCGTTTGGTTTATATTCCGTCTAATCTAACTCGGTCCATGCGGCGGCCATTATTCAGCTTGTTCCCAGGGTAAACGTCGCTCCTCGAGATTACCAGCGCGAAGCTAAGCATCTATCCTGTTCAAACCGGCAGGATCTGTTGTTCTCGTTACGAGAATCTGTTCATCGTTTCGCCTGTCCCGTGCATCGAATCGACCTGCGTCTGATGGAACAGAATATCTGGCCAAAATTAACCCTTTGATCCTGCAAAGGTGATGTTTAGCGATGATGTACCGTTAGGGGATTTGACCAGTTGGCGAAACTAGGTGTATCGATCGATGAGTATTAGGATTATTTGTCAGGATTGTAACACATTTTTCACCGAGGCTAATTTTGAAACGAAACAGAAGCCTCGAGACGCTCGTTACCGGATTAATTACAACCAGCAGCGAAAAGACGATTAAACTTTGCCGCGGCATCGAAAGCGGAACGTCCGATAAAGTATTCGAGAGCATCATATCGTTGATTACCCAGATATTACGTGCTAATTCGTAATCCCCCCGGCACAATTAGCCGCTAACGATTACTAATTTTCCGTGAACCAATTACAAACCCTAACGATCCCCGATGCTCGCGCTCGGCTCGAACCCTCTCTCCCTTCTTCTCCCCGTGGCACATAATCACTCAACTGCACAGATAACCATCTGGTCCCGAGACGTAAGTAGATCAAAGTAGTTTCACGCGATGCGGACTCCGTTCCCCGCCAGCAAAGTAGTTAAGACGTCGGTAAACTCGAACGAAGATTACACGTAAATCGATTTCGGACTCTGATTCGCCGGACCCCGGTTAAAGAGTTCCGCTATAAATATTCATTTCCCGATGTACTCGTAATTCATCCTCGAATTAAAAAGAAATGTTCAATCCTTCAAATTGTCAGATACAATATTTCCATGAATATTGATCGTGTAATGGAATGGTGATTTATTACGCTCGAATTAAAAGTTCTCTCGAGCTTTAAACCTTCGATATAAAATACGAAAGAAGACATTAAAAAATCCGGTGCCTCTCGAAACGATTACCGTTTCTCGTCAAGTTTCTTCAAAGAGAAAATGTACGTCATCACGGCACAAGATAAGATCGCGAGCAAATAATCGAGCGCGAACCGGAAGGTAACAGTTAGCCAGGGCGTACATGTTCATTTGGAAAACGGACGGCTCGTTAATCACCGTCCGTCAGGATGCACCGGAGCCATTCTGTCAATTGCAGCCCTGCCGCCGCAGTAACTGGGAATGTTTTCGCGACGGCTCGGCCCCGAACGCGTGCTAATTGGACGCACGCATTGTTCAAGGAACAACGACTTGTGAAAAAAACTACTGTTCAGCCTGACGGCTGATTCGGACGCGTTCGGTCCTTTCCTGGCTGTTGATGTATGGACGGGGAAATTTTCATTATTTTTCGCGCAGTTGTCAAGGTTTCATTACAAAAGGGGGGAAAATCTTGTATTGTGGGCTTTTATATTTTACGAGCAATGGTAATTTGCCCCTTAAATTAACACATTGACTACCACAATACAGGTACTAAAAATTTCGTTCGGTAATAATTTTATTTTTGACAGATTTTATGCTCTACTTCCACAATATTTTGTCATTTCTAATTACCAGAGGGAACATTTTCAACCAAATAAGTAAAAAAATTCCTAATAATATGGACAAGGGTTTTTAATGGAAATTCAAGTGTCACCCATGCGTCTAAATATTCCTCGAATTCGATACAGGATCGATCGGTGCATTCCAGTTGGATAAATTCCGGAAGAATGCAAGGTCCTCTTCATTTCGTGTCCCGTCGGTGCTGGAATCCTCGGGCGGAAAGCATCGTCGTGTTTCTTCGTCGGTTTCGATGGTGAAAATTCGAGGCAAGCAAGGGTAAAACAAGAGAATGCCGCTCGGTGGATGGGGTAAACGGGGAAAATTGGATCGTGGACCGTGTAACCCTGGATTTACCGAGTGCAGACGCGAACCCCGTTAGTCGGATGCAGGCCATGCTGCAACGGGATTCCCGATTATTTATCGCCGACGCATTACGCGAACGAAAATTGCACGTACGCACGATCGAATTATTTCCCCTCGCGTTGCCCCGATACAGGGAATTTAATAAAAATCTGCCACGTCTTCGAGGGATGAGATGGATCGAGCCCCATTACTCGAATTGAATTTTTCACTTGGCCCGCGCCCGTGTACATAACACGCGTCGTTTATTCTTAGAAGTTTCTCCTGTCGACGATATTCAGCCTCGTCCGTGTCTCAGTTCGAGATTATCGATGCCTTCGAATATTTTTAATAACGTGGGAAACTTCGACTTGGAAGATTTTCTTTTGATCCGAAGTCGAAATGGGACTTGGGAAATTGTTCTGTGATCTTGATTAGTTTCTGAAGCTATGATTTTCTCCAAATTATAAACACTAAGGAATCCTTCCAGACGGCAAAACTTTTCCCTATTAGAACAACAGAACATGGATACATACTCCTGAAATTATTTCCAACCATCCCGGCTGCAAGCTAATCTTTATCGCCTAACGTCGTTAACAATTTCTCCTCGACGCGATAGCCTGCATCTCGGTCGTCTCATTATCGCGGCCGCGTTCCAACTTCGTTTATTTTTAATCATTCCATATTCCCGAGGGGGGGCCCGTGAAAGTTATACGATTCATTCCATGAATTTTAACCGTGCGCATAGAGGAAGACGCGATGCAAAGAGGCGGAGAGAATCTTGATAAGAGAAACCTTGTAGCGACTCCGATATCTATGGAAATGGTAAGAATAGTAAGAAACGTCAACAAGGGAAATACGAGCCCCGTAATAAGAATCGCGATGCTATAAGCCCCGGCGGAAACTCGTTTTCGCCGCGCGAGCTCGCGCTATGAAAAACAAACGCCCCTGAACCTACCCCGTATCGATATTTCGCGGACGGGGAAAAATACAGAAGAAAAAAAAAAGAACTAAATGGATTTCTATGCCGTCGGCTCGACGCTGTCGAAAGTTCTATTTCAATTTTCCGGAAAATTGAAAAAGTCGGATCGAACGTTGAAATCAAAAACGGGCACGGACCGATCGGTTTCGTTCTCCCTTTAAATCCCTTTTCCCGCTTTCCAGCTTTCATTCCGGAAATATGCGGTTTAAACGTTTGGAAATCTTAGCTCGGATCGTGTGTTGTTCAAATTTATTGGATATTTCGGCTGGTCGTTACCCTCGCAGCCGACGACCTTGCCTCGTTGCATCGAACAGGGCTAATTGATTACTGGTTCGCGACTAATCGTTGCACAAAGGTCGCCGAACGCCTTTATCGATCCGTCTAAAAGTAAAAGCCACTTCGCCGCGGACCGAACGTAATTACTACTTCATGCTACTCAAAACTTGCGGACTCGAACTTTCACATACAATTAAAGTGCTCGCGATCGCTCCACTTCGTAAGTTTTACCAATGAAACACCTCCCCCTTGCCCCGTGCACTCGAAGGTTCCTCGACGACCGTCCAATTTTTAAAGAACCTGCAAACATCGATTTTTCACGTAGTGACAAGTTAAATTTCATATTTTATAATACTCTTGTTAATTTAATATAAACGACTATTTGTCAGAAAAATGATTCGATTGAAATGCCCCGTATCCCGAAGAGCGAATTGAATGGAAGATAATTTGGATAGTCTGAGAATAGTAAGCTGTATCTACAAGATTGGTTCAACAACGAGTAGGATAGGCGGACTTGTTATCTTTGGTAAAGTAAACTGGTGAATGATGTGCTTTACGAGTCGGTTCGGTAGCAACGATAGCACGAAGAAGCACTCTCTCCGGAAACGATAATGCGAAAAGCATAATTCTCGGTCTGTTGCTCGCGTTTCCTTTCGACCGTAAAACCGATCTTCGAGCTTCTGCTCCTGTCCGTTTTCCCTCCTCCACCTGTCGTTATTGATGATGAAAAGGAAATCGGTTTATCCTTTTGACTTCCAATATACTTCTTCGTACATCGAATGGAAGAAAAGGGATCCACCGTCGATTTGTCGGTATCGTATCGGTTCCCTTCTAACCCTTTACTTACCATTTATGTTTCTAAATTCTCCAAAATACATTCAGATATTGTAGAATTCTGTAATATTACGAAATTCCCAAATTGCAGTATATAAAGAAACGCAGCTTTCCGGTTCCTTATCCGGAACGTGCTCCTTCGTCTCGCGACTTCCGTTACCAGAGTTTCAATGAACGTGCAACACGTGGCGCGACATCCACGGTACACCCGTGTCTCTATACGAGCGGCCATTAGCTGAAATTTGTGGCAGTGCAGTAACTATCACGACTCGGGTACCGTAATAGTTGTATCGGCAATTGTCGCTGCTTTACAGCCCCGTTTGCGAGCGGGAACGGTAACACGCTCGCTACCACCTTAACATCGCTTGGCACTTAATGTATGTATAATGTTCTTGCGAGTAAAAATTGATCAGCCTCGATATGGAACTTAGGCTAGTAAGAAATTAAAATGAATTTTTACAACTTACCCCAAAGTTAAAGAGCAAAATGTCCGTTTTCAAGGAGTTCATTTTTCGAGCGTTCAACGAACAACGCAGTGAAATATAATCGCGAGGAAAGAATATTGCTCGTAGCACGCCTCGAGTGAAAATTCTTTTGTTCGGTTTGTTAGAGTTCGACCGGTCTCGCAACGTGACTGGCGCGATCGCAAGAAACACATTTTTCCCTTTATTTTTCCAACGCGTTCCCAAGGGGCGAGAGAAAATTCTAACGTTGAGGGTGGGGGGGGAGGAAAAAAAATTCCCGTTTTATTAACGAACACGTGCTCGACGGTGCTCAAAGGGGCGCGGAGTTTTTCATTTTTCACGATTGTTCTCGCCTCGGAAAGACCCTTCGAGAAACAATGTTCAAACAAACACCGCTCGACGATGAACAGAGAGGCCCCCGTTGAATGTCAAACGTTAAACCGTTCGGGGAAAATCCTGGAAAACTTGACGAGCCGGAAAGTTAAACGTTATTTCTCATTCGGAAAAATTCCTGCTCGACAAGATATAAAAGGGAGAAGAGCCAGAAGCTCTCAACCCCTCTTCGCACCCTCTGCAATTTCAATTATTTATATTCTGAACTCTGAAAATCCATACATCTCGAATTTTAATTCGTTTAATCCAAATTTAATTTAAAATCAATAAAAATCAAACATGGATTGCGTTTGTATTCCCTCGTACATTTATTATTTAGTAAGTTTGATATATTAGTTATAAACCCCTTTAAAGAGCTCGACAGAGAAGAAGGGAAAAGAGGGACGGCAGGGAGGGGGGAGGGGGTGGAACGTGCACCGGATGTTCAGCAGTATTTTTCAGGACGTCGCGAGGCGACAACTTTCCATCGGATCTAACGCGAAAACAAATGTTCTCGTATGGCTGGAAGGATGAAAAAAAAGGGAGATCAAGGAAGGTGGCTCTTGAACAGTTCCTTTTCCTTAAGAAAATGTCCTCGAGAAGCATAAGGATCTGTGGGATAGACATATTTCCTTGTCTGGGAATATTTTACATGGAACTTGCGGACGCTGAAGACTTACGATCCTTGGGTCAAACGAAGATCCTATTTATTAAATATACGATCAATGTTTTATTTGAAAGGGGATTACTGAACAGATTATGCTGTAAATATCAAAGTCCAGCTCGAAGTAGCAATTTCCAGATAATATTTTTCGAAATTTACGATAGGTGTATTTGTTGCAAAATGAAATTTCTAAATTACAATTATCCAAGGCAAGAAATTTTGCAATTAATAAATTGTTCGTGTTACCGTCGATGCGAAAACGCTGGGAACGCGAACGATAGAAAGAGAGCATCGATCATGCGTGTTCGAACGATTACAGGGTGGGGTGTGGGGGGTGGTGGTGGGTAAAAATAAATGGGCGTCGCCGGTCGAAATTGAAAACGCGACGGTCGGCGCCGTGATTAAGTGTCCCGGCAGGGAATATTTATCGCGGGTATTATGAATTTTTAAGGGCCATTCGTTCGAAGACGATTGTCTAGGCCGGCGATGGTACGCGCGCAGCTGCGGTACAATAGCGTTACAAATTTCGTTTCGAGATAAAAGCGTAATATCCGCTCGACTTGCCCGTATCTGTCTTCCCGGGCAAAAACTTTTCATTCGCTACAGAAACGTTTCTGCCTGTAGTTTATGGCTGAAAGGCTTCGTAACTTGTCCCTTTTCGCCTTTTTTTTCTTACACGAACGAATCCACCCTCGTCCAAGGTGTTTGCAAATTGACGAGATAATTTCTTCAAAATCAAAATCAATGATTGCAGCACTCAGAAATATTTGTTTAACTACTGATCCTCGAGTAAATGTACGAATTGTTAAATAATTGAAAGCAATGCCCCGTCGATCTCTGGGACAAAACGTCGATTTACAAGCCTATGGTAATTCAGCGTCGTGACAAGGATATGGGAAAAGTTCGAGTACGGGTGACGGTGGTAGTACGGTGTCTGTTGGTGGTTACGGGACGATATTCATGGGGCATTAAATGGAAATCATGGCTTTACTTGGCTACACGGCGGTCCGCGGAACCGAGCCACCCGATACGCTATTTTACTTATAACCTGCGACCATTTTATAAATATTTCATGGAAACGGTGGGTGTACTTTGCCATATTCTCGGCCTCGATGTTCCACTCTTCTCTTTAGTGTCTCCCGGTACACGGTACGCGCTTAATCTTTTTCTTCCCATTTTGTTGGCTCGTTCTCGCTGACCTCCTCGTTCCTAAAAGTATTAGATCGTCCCATAAATACTGTCCTGACTCATTTCAAACGAACCGCCCTCCCCTTTGGATCTTCTATTTTATTAACTCTTCGTTAACAATCTGATTCATCAAATTCTGCTCCATCCTTTAAAGAGATTAAACATTTTTGCCGGGCGTTTCCCAGGAAAAGGAGCAAAATAAGGCTGTTTTCAATGGAAAACTAATCTCAGCTCGAGCCACTCCGGGCAAAGCGTTGTCCACGGATTCGTATGCATTTCTATGCGAGTTTGGACGACGCTGGGACTTCGAATATTGAAAATCCGGAATGAAAAGTATCCTTGACAGGAAAACCGAGGGAAACGCGGAGACAGAGAGGGAGGACAGCGTATCGTGGTAACAGCGTTGCTGATGGAGCCTCGCTTCTCTGAGAATTTCGTGGAAAATCAGTGAACGGATAGCATCTAATATTCTTCCATCCCTGTACGATGTCTTAGAACAGGTACTGCAATATGGAGGTTGGCGATTCTGAACGAAAAACCGAGTTTAAATTAAAATTATTATTTCCAAACGCACCCACGTTAAATCTGTTTTTAGTTTAATAACATAGACAATATACCGTACAATAATCGGTGAAATTAGTAGTTGATTAAAATTCATATAAAATTGATGATACGAAAGGAACGACTTAACAAAATGGGTCAACGTGTATTCGAGCTCGACCGAATTTTCGTCATCGATTTATGTCCCCGTTTTCCATACACACAGCCTCTCGTATCCTTGTTATCGAGCTTCGGAGGCCTCTTCAATTAAACCGCTATCTTGTACCAGAAATCTCCTTTACATCTTTTTCCGTATCGCGTCGTTTGTAACGTAACAACTTATCCTCGCAGATAAATGCAAATCGCGTTCGTTGAATCGATACAAGAACCATTTACATATTCGTTAATCGTTCGTCCAAACGTTTAGTCCCGAGTGTACATTAAGATAAAAAGCATTTCGTACAATTTTTCATTCATTTTTCAATTTCACACGAACGGCGTTAATATTTGTAACGCTCTTGTTTGTAACCATTGTAATTATTTGTACAGCAAATACGCGTTGGGTATATTTTCGCTGAAGGAGAATCCTCGACGGTTCCATCATCGAAACAGAAGGCAAATTTATCGAGCATCGAATCGACACCACGCGTAACGTAATTTATACTAATAGAAGGGGGCGAGGGTGGCAAATTATCGGCGTAACAGTGGATGAAGGAAGTTATTAATGGCCGGCAGGGCCGACGATATTATCCGATTTTTCGAGTATCGAACCATTAGTTCTCGTTTCTCCGCGCTCGTCCTTCTTATCCTTGCCTCGTTCACCGGCGTATTTTTACCTCGTAAATCCTCATCAGCTGGACGCGGTCGGCCACGGTGAAAGCGAATCTCGTGGTCTCGATAAATCATCGAGCTACGCCGCGAGAAATATTATGAAACGAGCGGATTTCTCAATTTTTCATGCTTATTGTTGCGCGTTTTGAACGGATACGAATGCGTATCTTGAACCACAACACTGAGTTATTTACGATTAGAAACATCAGGATAAATCATTCATTTCGATGATATCGAGAAAAATCTCTATCCCATTACCTTTATGTCCATCGTTTATAATAAATAAGAAAAATGTCATCATCCTTCTATTTTATTCGACACAGAATATTACTCGAGCTTGCGACTCAATAAAAAAGGCAATTTCAACCCTTTGAAATGTCATAAATATTTATTTTATTAGGATCATAATTGAAACGTCAGAGAGCCTCGGGCAATAATTGTAAATACGAGCTCGTTACAGAAAGCAACCCTACGAATATGCCTTTCTTGGCACAGGTAGCCGATTTGACCACATCAGTCGTAAATTGTTCCCGTAGACGGGTCGCTGCGGTTGTCGGCTCCGTGTCGGCGAACAGGACCCTCGGGGGCCGTCGATAAATCATCCGACCCGGCTCCGATCAATTGCAACGGGCAACAACGCCGGTAAATAACGAATTATACGCGCGGCTTTCAATTTGTTCGCGCGACTCGGTTTCGTTCGGAGAACAGGATAATTGAGAGACGTTTTTGTTGAGTTTGAAATTAGAAAATTAGAAACTCTGCGACGGCTGCTGTTTAAATAAGCAATGGACACTTCAGATAGGTACTGACAATAATAAGGCTTCAGGGTGCAAGCCAGAAGGAAGTTCTTTCAAAGGTTTCGTTACAGTCAACCCCCTTCGAAACTCTGGAAGCCTTAAATGATCTTAGCTCTTCGCTGAAAATCGTGTATATTCGTTTGAGGGATAATCGAGACGTAAATTATTGAAATATTAAAGTATCACGAGGGACTAGGGTCACAGGGTCAAATCTTGATCAAAGCAGGGTCATTTCTTAACAATCCACGCAACGACCGCCCTTACATTGAATCTCGACAAGAGATACCTTACAACTGTGCTCCCCATAGATAAATAGCCCGAAGAAGAGTTACCTTGCGAAACGAGGGGACAGCCTGAAGAGCCTTGCGACGTAACCTTTGAAGCGGCCGCAGAATAAAAGGGACGAGTGGAGAAAAAGATGGGAAGCGAGGAGGAGATGGAAGGATGAAGGGCCGACCGTGAAGCGATCTAGGCCTAGCAAGGCCAAGAGGAGCGTGGGCGTGGAAGGAAGTTGAAAGAGGAAAGGTCGTCAGCCCCTTGTGAAAAGGGGTCGAGGCCTGCGAGCAGGTTAAAAGCTCGGTCACAATAGGTTGCCTGCAAAGCTCTGGTTCCAGGGGGTCGGAGGCGGAGGAGGGTGGAGGGATCGGCGGCGGTGGAGGAGGTGGCACGAGCATGTGCTGCGTCCTTCAGGGTGCCGAGAGAGTGTTCCCCTCGAACGGGGGGAAACACGGAACGGGTACGAGTAACAACAGAGGAATGGCCACCTCGGTTGGTACCCAAGACCTACCCCTCGAGTCGCTGTGGGCGGCCGGCCTCGACGAGGGCATGGGATTCCCTCAGAGATGCTCTTACGCCAATCACCACACCTCTGTCGCGAACACGGCCACGAGCCACGCGACCACCAACCCTGAGGACCTGTGGAAGGAGAGGAATCTGTCTTACAGGTACCATTAACGAGTAACCTACAGGTGCTGTCCACGAGAGCATCCATGTTTCTCCCCTTGATGTTTCTCAAAATCTAGAAATAGTTTAATCGGTGAATAGTTCTTTGCCATTTAACAACCCATGCTTCCCTGGACAGCACTATTTTGCAAAATGGTACGCCAACATCGAACAATTATCGAGAAATGACGAATCGATTAACCAGAACACCCACCACGTCCACCGGCATCGATTCATCGATGACGGACGAGATATGGACGTCAGCCAACGAGGCGAAGTTCTTCCGCACCTCGACCACCTCGACGGGCATCGGCTCCTCGTTGAACCTCCACGAGAACAACAGATCGCTGGAGTCGCGAGAGGGTGACTTTTACTCGACGGACATCGAGGACTCGAAGGACACCTACCGAAGATACTTCCCCAACACGCCAACCACCTCCGGTTTGGGCTCGTCCTCGGATCGACAGTCGGTGGAGACCCAACGCGGCTCCAAGGACCTCCCCGACCATTTATGGGCCGCCGCGATGGAGGATGGCTTCTCCAGATACAACGCGATGAAGTCCCTGCAGACGATCACCAGACAACCGCGACCCAATCACGACTGGGTGAAGACGGAGAGGATCTCCAGGTTCACGAAGCACCGGACCATCAGCCAGTCGCCGCAGCGCGAGGAGGAGATCTGGACGTCGAAGCTGAACGAGAACAACGTGTCCAGCTACGCGACCCAGAGAATCGTCGGCCAGCACAAGTGTCACCATCAGACGAGGAGGAGCTTCTCCACGTCGATCGTCGCCGATCTAGCCGTCACGCCGGACGGGTCGCAGCAGAGCCTTGGCAGCGGCGAGTTTCTGGTGAGTCGATCCTTATTTGATATCTTGATGTTGTGCAGTAGATGCTAGAATTTCGAAATCTTGAAAACACGCAGAATAATTGAAAATTTTATTACAAATCATATTTCTACGGAGCGAAGGGGTTAAGTGGGGAATATTAAGCAGCGAAATTAGACGTTCAGCGTTCTGGATGCGTACGAACGGCTGTTTAGCGGCGAAATTATTCCATCACGAGCCACCGATCACGGCTCATCCTATTTAACCCGTCTCACGTGATCCACTCACCTAATCAATTGTTCGTCGTGTAAAACGGGACGAAACTGATCTCAACGAGATCAGTCGGCTCGTAATAGCCGGCAAGTAACGCAGTACCCACGCATGAACCGATCAAATTGTCCTCCTCGCGAAAGACAATATTAGAGAAGATTCGTGGTTCCTAAAACGGCTGGGACAGAAGTGAAAAAATGGCCCCGAGCGTTTTCGCTTTTACCAAATTTGAACCCAAACTCGATCAGCTTTGCTTTTATCCTCTTAAACAATTTTTCCGGCGAATGTGAACCAGGCTTCGAAAGGAATCGCGTAAAAGTCGATAGTCGGCGATTCATCGGAACGTCCTCGATCTGTCTCGAAATTTCTAGCGACTGTCAGGTCGTGTTAAAGTCGAGGAATAGGTTGGAGGAGCCGTCGTCGGTGGTTTTCAGGGGAAAAATCAATGATGCCAACCTGTTGCCTCGAATTATCGTATCCGCGCGAGAGCCGACAGACAAGACACGTCTTTTCGCGCGGCGCGTGTTTCGCTCGGGCCTTGACTTTCTAATTGCATCCTCGCGTCGATCCTCGTGGTATCAATTATCGATAGCTCGAGGAATCAGAATGGAAACGTTACCCTTGAGGAGGCCGACGGGAAAGTTTGGAACGCGGACGGTGGCCTTGACTGTACAGCCTCGACGTTTCGTAACTGGCTCGTTCGATTCTGTATCGACAACTTTCTACCTGTAGATCCGAGAAACCGACCAGTTTCCGTTGCGAAATCGACCGTCGAATCTCGAGGCAAATTGCGCGAGAACGGCCGCTAGGAATGGACGTTTAATTGGGTCAGGGAATCCAGTTGCATTCGTTTATTCCTCGCCGAGCAGTATTTATTTAAACGGAAACCTAGATTTTTCATTTATTATTGTCCGGGCTATCGACTAATTTCTGGGGTTGATAAACTTCGAATAAAAATTGCGGGGGCTTAACATCAACCGTGTACGATTTCACAAACGCGGCTTAACCGTCCGCTTCCACCCCGATCGTAATTAGCCACGACTATTAATTAACGAGACAGCCTTCAGCGGAACGTGGCTCGATCAGAACGAAATTGAGGATCGCGCGCTAATAAATGCTCGCGTTTTAAATCGTAATTAAATGTAATACGCTGGATTCAAGGTTTTACCCTAATATTATAACAAAGGGGGCGGCAGGGGTATTTAAACGATTTCAATTAGCCGCCGTTTGTGTTTCGTATTATTACGATGCGCTTTATCGAAGAGATATTGGTAAAATTGAGCTATAAATAAGAATGATACAATTTTTGGTAACAAGTACGATATATCAGGATATTTGGCACCACGGTGGTTCCCTTTTCCTTGAAAATTGGCAATGTTTCATCGTGGGAACTGCGGGGGGGCATCCGATCCAATCCATTTAACGATATATCTATAACATAAAGGAGAACGAGCGGGGATAAAGAAGGATTCAAGGCTATCCGATATTTATTAGCTGGAAAAATTTTCTCACGGTATGAAACCCGTGAAAAACGTACGGTCAGCGATTTCGGAAAATTCCTTCGATAAAAACTTTCCATTCCATCCCGAACGGGGGGATTATTTTCGAATGGTCGACAAATAAATCTCTGTAACGATCAAACAACCGAAGTAATTACAAGGGACTATCGATTCCATCGTCTGTGAGCCGTGGAAGGGTGTTTGCCTCTCATCCCCCGGGCCCCCTCTCGAACCCGTTGATATTCCACGAAACGAGAAACGGAGAAATTTCGTAAGTGGTGAAGAATCTTCTGCTTTCTTACGTGACTTCAGCCCCCTTTACGAATTTTCACTCGAGTTTCGATTGTTTCGATCGTGAAACGCGAGCAGAAGGAGCAGGCACGAAAAAGGTTGAAAAAAAAGGGAAACGCGAGTGTTATTATTTCGTATTCAGGTGGCCGAGCGGGAAAGCAGCGGCGCGACGAGAGGAAACAATTGCGGGGCGAATGAAAAGCCGTGCATTTGCAGCCTTTCGTTGGCGACGAAAGCGCGGAACGGGGCCCGTGGCTCGAATGATAAATGGCTTTTAATCAAACGCGTTCCTCCACGGCCACTTGAGCCACCCCCGACCGCGCGGCCTGTCACTCTTCTGCATCCACCGTCCAGCTAATTAGACTCTGAACGCGTCTAAAATTCTCGAATCCCACCGTGTTCCTTTTCACTATCGATGCTTCCCTCGATCACCCTTTGTTAAATCTATGGGCGTTCAACCCCTTAACACGACGCACCCTGTGCGTCTCAAATGTGATTAAAATTCAATTTTATTTATATAGTCAAGGCTTGCCAAGTGTTTTACACCCGGTAGAAAAATTGTAAGTTAAGGGTGGTTCAGCAAAAATTCTGAAGAATAGTTTAGTTACAACGAAGTAGAGCAATATTATAACTCGATAAACTTTGCCATTAGTTTGCAGACACTCTTTTTAGAGGGAGAGACAACGAATTATCGAAGTTTTATAATTATCAGTTTCCCCGATTTCCTTCGCGATGGCGCGGAGCAGAAAGCAGTGGACACAGAGTTGAATGATGGCCTCCTTCGATTAATTGCCGTTCTCAGAACCACCTGTTGTTTGGATAGCGATCTCCTACGGCAGGAGACAGAGGAGCTTCTCTGTACGCATCGATTTCAGACGATAATGGTTATCGATAATCGTCCATATCGATTATTACCATCCTTGTGACCAAATGAGAATATTACAAATCTCTGTTCATTAGTGTTTGGTAAAAGTTTTCGAAGGACGAATTAATTATTTCTATCGGAAATTTGAAATTCACGACTTTGATTGAAAATTGGACGAATATGAAATTCCACAGAATTTTTGGAATGTTCATTCTGAACGAGGCAAGTATATTTTCTCGCTGAAAGTACGTACGTTAATTATTTTCGTAAGTTTAATTAAAGTAAATGTGGAATTCGTCATTCTGAAGGGGTTTTTTCTACTGTTAATATTAAATCGCGAGATAGAATGTTTCATTTGAACATTTATTCTTCAACGTATGTGAGTAACGTGGCCGTCCACGGGATTGGATTTCCGGGAAAGGACTGCGTCAGTTTTAAATTTCCATTTCATACGGTTAATTAAATTCTTATTTAGTTAATTAAATTTACAATTAAACTCGTGCTGGTTATCCGCGAGTCGAATAAAGCTTTTCCTCTATCACGGTTATCCGAGCGTGGTCGAAACGCGAATACAGAAAAGACGTTTTTAATTAACCCGCACCCGACTATAAATATTTGTTAAAATTGTTATTAGATAGAACAAACGGATTCGCGTTTCCGCTAACAGAGAAGCTTGATCCATTTTTTTTTTCAAACACACGTATTGTGTGTGTAAAATGAAAAAAAAAGAAGCATAATTGAAAAAGCCTACAGTTTCCAGTTGCGGATCCGTAATAATTTTTTTCTGCGAACGATATTTATTTTGTATAAATTTTGACAGTGGCTCGATAAATCGATCGCGTACTATGCAATTTATTTAAAAAAAAAACGAACTTGTGCAAACAATTTCTGTTCCATAATGGATTAATTTTTTGTTACCTCCCGTTTGTGTAAAAGGCTCGACAAGATAAATGTTTGAAAAACATCAAAGCTCTAGTTTTACTCAACGAAGAATAATTTAATATTAAAAAAGTCTGCGATATTTGTGAACGTTAACAATTCAAATAACTTTGAATGTTCTGTCAAATGAAAAAATTTGGGATTAGGAATTAATTGAAATACCGTTAATGAAAGAAAAATACTTTTCAACTAAACTTTGAACTGAAATTGATTTTTTCAAGCGATCAATCATTTACTGTACCTACCGCCTCAACATGTTAAAAGGGGTGATTAAAATCGTGCTATCTCGCTTGGCAAAACGAATCACGGTTTCTATCGATTGTTCGATCGAGAAAATCGGTAGCGCGGCTCGAAAAGCGGACAGGTGACAGGAGGCGGATGAAAAGGTTGATTGGCAGGGGCCGATACACTCGAGCGTGGCAGCTCGGTGCCGCGCGATAACGCGTTCGTTCGCGTTATATCAATTAAGTACCCGGCAGCCTCGAAATTGATCTACGCTTAATTGGAAACTCGGCTTCGTGCGTGCCAGGAATCCCCGATTCCTGTTCCATCCGACACGGTACAATCTCCGTGTTGTTCCGTGTAATTTTGTTCGTTCGACCGGCCGGATAAAATCCGCCGAATCGCGATAATTTCGCCGCGGAACGCGTCGAGCAAAATTAATAATCGAATCCTCGTGTCCTTTGACCGAAACGTTGTCGCAAAGAAGGACGTTTTATATCGCGAATTAAACAATTTTCGCATAATTTTGTTATTCAGCGACAGACTTTCAGGAAAACGACGTACGGGGTGGGTAAAAATGGCGTTCGTCGAACCCGATGGTCCAACGGGCACGATAATTTCCCAGCGGCGGAAACGAAGCCATCGATAATTTTCTGCCGCTTGAAAGGCTTCTTTACGGTTCATTTGCATAAATACGAGGTCAAAGCGTGCCGATTAGAGGCGGTTCTCGCCGACGAAATTCAAAATTATGCACCGGTTCGATTCACGCTGAAATTTTCTATCTTTTCAGCCCCTTGCCCGTAACGAATCCTCCTAATCGTCGATTAACCCTCCAGCCTCGTGATCCAAAGCTACCGGAGATACTTTTCGATATTTAGTTAAAATTGAAATAAAATACTTGATTATTCTTTAATCTTTTTACGATGGAAGACAAAACTGTTTTGAAGGTTTCCGGATTGAAAGAATCTCGTAGGTCGGTGTCGCGACGAATAAAGATGCGCTTGTTTTCCCAACGACAAGATAGCTGAGAATCTCGTAGCGTGCAATAACGTGTTCTATCCTCGAGCTACGATTTCCCTCGGTTGAAAGGGCGGGGGGAGGATTTTCCTTCCCCTTCGAGACTTTTCGCGAATCCTTTCCGCAGGAACACGTTGAAAGAGGGTGCCTTCTCCCTCGAGGTGTAGTCCATGAAAACTGACGATATGTTTTCTCCTTTCCACCCCACATCTCGAACTCTTCGTCCTTTCGAACGAATTTGATCCTTTCAGACATCCGTGGATTATAATTCTCGATAAATTGATTAATTTATATTTTGCTACGTTCGTGGCAATATTGGCAAATTTTGGAACGAGGCATATACGCCATCGACTGCGCAAAATACTCGCTGAGAATTTGTCTTTTTTGTCCTTTTGTTTTACCGTTTGATATCAGCCAGTCTGGGCTGGATTTTCAGGGAATTCGCGGTAATATTTATCGTCCCGAAACGATGGGACAGGGACGGAACGAACGGCCGTCTACGAGAATAACAATGCCGTTTCCGCATTCGCGTATCACCTTCATTTCCGGGAACATTGTGAATCACGGGACGCGACGTAAAAGGTTGCTTTTAATAAACCCTTTTCCCGTTAGTTAAAAACGTTTTGCTGCGCTCCCCGCTGAAATATACCGAGAAACAAGTGCGCGACTTCTTTTGCCGTGTATGATAATATGCTGCGACGACTACGGCGTGTAGTCATTATTATCTATGAGCCCTTTGCATTTTGCCCTATCAAAATTGAAGAATTTCAGAAGAAAAAAACTGTACAGACTTTAATGAAACTTGAACGAAAATAATTAAAAAAATGTCGAGGTTGAAGACTCCTGACTGACTGAAAAATAGAAAGACGCGACCTCTTCTAATTACCCTTTCTATTGCACTGGAAGACGGATGACAAAAGAGGAGACGCGAAAAATAAAACAAGACCTACAACAGACACTTTAACTCGAGATGAGCACATTTTCGGAGAATACGAGTGCTCCTTCAGGAAGCGCAGGAAGAAAGCGGAGGATCCCCTGAATATTCTACCAGGGTTTGAGTAACGTACGGAAATAGTCGACTCGGCTGCGTACCTTAACTTTCGCAGCCACTTTTCAACGTCGAAGTTCAGCCTGAGGACGTGGGCGAACCCCCGTCGGCGCCCACCCACGTGTCTCCGTTACGATTTCTCACTAACCTGGGCTAAAGTTTCACAACGAAGCTCTGGGGAAACTGGTATCGCGAATCTGACCAATTTCCGCTTATCTCCAAAGCAACGAGCCGTGAAAATTTGACTGCTCGATCTTCTTGGTCCGTTTGTAACTTCTGAAACCATGCAATTGTCCTTTTGAGTTTTCAACTTTGATTAACGCATAGACTAGACAAAATAGACTTTCGATTTATTTTCGCGTGTAAAATTATTCAAAGGGTTAGATTCCGTGAATTTTGGACGAATAATTGGCCGAGCACTCGCGAGAAAGTGTCCTCGCGGCGTCCCTCTGGCGGCCGTGTCTAGTTTCTGGATCCCCGAACGATGATTAACGAGCGAAGCACCGGTTATATTCGTGTTCCGGGGCTATTTCGAGACTCTGTCAGCCTCGAGTCGCGCGCGAGTTACGCCTCGAGACGTGGCTTCGCGAAAGCCGACGAAACTTTGATCCGCGAGTGCTATCGGGCGCGAAAAAGTCAAATTGCAGGCCGTGATTCATCGATGTGTCATCGTCTGGAATCGGTACACGTGCTTGGCGAGAAGTCGTCGAGCAGGCAGCCGGCACACGCGCGCTGGCATGCACAACGCGAGTGCTTTTACTCGCAAATAGATTGTGCCGAGCGAAACGTGTGCGAGTCGCGGCCGAGGAGAGAGGCGTTGGACAACGTTCGAGGAGTGTCGGGTCCATCGTCGAGGAATCCGGTTGGAAAATTGTTCGCGTGCTCTCCGGACGCCCCTGTTCTATTCTTTTTTTTCTCTCTCTTTTTTCGTGAACGTGACATCGGTAAAATGACCCCCGGTGCTCGAACACGCGCGAGTTCCGCCGATTTTTGACCCGCGAAGGTGAAGTGTTCGCGGCTACGCTCGGCGCGAGCGGCGAGCTGATTTCTCTGCCGCCAGCTTTGCCGTGGAAAGTGTGTGTTGTTGTTGTTGTGCAGCTGGTGTGATAGAAAAAATGGTGGTGTTTCGAGTTCTTCTGGGTTTATTTTGAGATACTTCAGGTATTTTGTGGCATACTTCGGGTGATAGGTGGAATCGACGGTGGTGATGTGTTAAAATTTACAAAAATTACGGTTTTTGGAATCTAAAATTGCAATTTTTAAATAAAACTTTGGACGACTTTCACGCAAAATATATCTCAATTCTACACAAATTCTATGTGTCAAATATTCAATTGTGTTACGCAATAATATTTTAGAACACCTATGAATGCCCATTTTATAGGCAAATGTTGGTTCTTCGAAGTCCTCTCTTCTGGTTTATTAAATATACACAGGGTTGTTTGGGTTGTTTAGAACACCTCGATCTCGTAAAAGGTTTAATTTTCAATTTCGTCATTTAGGTTCAAAGATCAACATTCACATTCTGTAGGCACGCGAACCTTGTTTTCTCTTTGTATGCTTAGTCACCGCGAATAATTGTATCGTGGGAGGGGGTATAGAAAGCACAATGACAAACGCTGCTACAAGCCGTATCTCTGGCAACCGGCTTTCATGAAAATGTTTTGCTCATCCTACACGATTACACCCACACCGGTTCTTCCACCAGAGTATTAGGATCTCCTAGTTATCTTGACCACTCAGGAACAATCATATTTCGAGCGTTGCTCGGACGAGGTGCGATCGTGTTCGCACCAGCCTTGGTTCAGATTTGTTATTTTAAATTACAATCTTAAAATAACACATTTTTCACAAAATGAAACATTTCAAACATTGCAGAGAGCTGTAGAAACTCGCGTTATACGGAAGAAATAATTATTCTCCTTGAGAAGAACGATCTGAATTACTCGACGATAAAAAATGTTAAAGATATCTCGACGATTTTGTTCGGACACGTGAAGGTATAATTTTCTGGGTAAAAAAGAATTTTCCCGATTCTCATGATGTCTGTACCGTTTCGTTGAAAACTTTCCCGTGTAGCGAATTACGCACGCGTTTCGTCGAATTTCCCAATTATCGCGTTCCCGTCGAAGCGGAGCGAGGCCGAGCCAGCTGAGCGTGAATAGGAAGCCGGCGAAATTTCAACGGGAAGAGGAATTCCAAGCCAGTAGAAAGTATATCGAAATACGATTTTCATTTCTTCCTCCATTCTCCGCGCTAGTGCCACGGCCATGTACGGATTTACGACTTCCTAGATAAACGATTCGATTTATCGTTAATATCCAACGCGAGTTTCTCTCGCGCCATTGACTAAACCTCTCTCTCTCTCTCCCTCTCTCTTCTTTTTTTCTTTATTGTACCTTTCTGTCTCTGACAGTTACTCGCAGCCACGTGGAGAAAAAATCTAATAAGCTGTCGATCCGTTTCGTGTTACTGAGTTAGAATAGCGTACGGCGAAACGGGATTATAGGAAATTGGGGGAGGGAGAAAAATTGTTAGAGGGTAGATTGTTCCTCTGCATGGTTTTCGTGAAATAATGTAAGGTACTAGTACAGGTAAATGTATAAGTAAATTAAAAATAATAGATGACAAATAATTCTTGAAATAAAACCACCCCTTTCTAAATATACAACTTCAATCTTGAACCAACTTTTCTCGAAATTTAATTCAAACCAACGCCATAATATTTCAATATTTTACTGAAAATCTACAACAGTTGTTGGTTGAAATTATTTTTTTACGGATCCAGTATTTTCAATGTAAAAACGTAACGGTACGTGGAGTTTTCTTGTATTTTCTGAGATTCTGTCCCAGTTTGGAGTAGTACATCAAAAGCACGATGCTCGTCCCGCGATTGAGAAGCGATATCAGCCCGAAGTATTCTTCGAGGAGGACAAAGCGGCGGAACTCGCGCGACGCTGCCGCGGATACGAGCGTCGTTTTATTTACGACGTCGTTTCGTGGTCGTCGATCGAGATGCAAAAGATTTTACTTACATTTTATGCAGCTAGCACCTCGATTTTTACGACGCGTCTCTGGATTCGACGGATATTCCCTTTCCAGAGAAAAAAGGAAAAATATGTACATAATACATTTCAGTTTAGATGGGTATAGATTTATACAGTCATCTCTCTACCTTCGAAGTAACATATCAAATTTGTTGCTTGTACATTTTTAACTTTCTTCTTTGACTATTTCATTACTGTGGACTCTCAGGATTAGGATTAGAATTTTTCTAATATTTATAGAAACAATTATTCTTTACTCTTCTAGATAAAACTGATTTAAAATCTCGAAATCTGATTTCCGCCAGAGACTATCAAGCGGCGCGATAAAAATTGCAAAGCAAACGAAAGAATGAAGAATCCTCGAAAGGCTACGGTTCGTTTTACGACAGATTCAGCTTTGGCTTCGCAATTACTCGGATATTCTTGCCCGCTTTTTGTTCCGGTCCGCTCGTTCGCTCGGTCAGAAAGGTTAGCGGGAAAACGATCGAGGTTCGATTGCCTCGGTTTTTACGAGCCGTATAAACATCTGGCCTTCTGCGCGAAACGATCGCGACGATTTAGCTCGCCGTCGGACCCGTTTGTTGCTCGAACGGCGATTTTTCACCGGAAGAAAATGGGTCGCGAGACTCGAGAAAACTCGCTGACGTAACCCTCGAGGCACGCTCGAACAGGAGCACGAACGATTCGTACCGTTCACCGCGATTTGCACGCCGCGAGCTCGATTGCGAATCTGGCTAATCGATTCGAGACACCCTTCGGTCGGTTTGTCACGATCGGTAACTTTTGCTGATTGGTAATAATTATTTTTCAAGAGAGACCATAACAGAAATATCTAAACTTTTGTACAAAATATAGTCTCGTAATTTTCGAATGAACAATCATTTCCATTAATTTTCCTTACGGGGCGTAAAAAAATCCACAACCCCGCTGATATCAGCGAACGTCCCGCGATTACGGCGAAACTTCCGGCCGGATGCTGTTCGCGGCAGACTTTTATCCGAGTTTCAAGGTAAGCTCGTATTTACGAGCGGGGCGTACGGCAGAGTAGAGTAAATAGAAGACGAGACGAAGGCTCGCGAACGTCCACGGGTAATTTTCCAGCGTCTGTTCACGTTTTGTTAATTAGCAACGTGCCGGCGGCTAATGATTTCCAGCGAACCCGATCCGCGCGCGTCCTTGCTCGGAGATCGAGAAAACGTCGAGGTTTTTTCCTTTGCTTTTCAAATTGCAGGGGGTTAATTGATTGCCTTCGGTTATTACATAAATCGAGAAACAAAGCGTAATTTCGTTCGTAATAACGGAATTCCACGGTGCGTTGCAAAATGAATCCTTTTAAGCCGACGACGGAGGATCTGCAGCCTAATAAACTTAGACTGTCGGCGCGTCTTCGGTGTACCGTGAATAAGACGGTGTCGAGATTACATTATACTTGACGCACCGTCGTCGCGACGCCTTGTTCGTCGACGACGCTCAATTTCCTTTTTCATTGCGAACGTTACCCCCTCGAACGCGTGACGAGCGCGGAGACGAGGAGGATCCTTTAAAAAGCGAGCAATTTTGTCCAATTTCGCGGGGAATTATTCTCGGCTGCGATGACAGTGATTTATTCAGAGCGAGAGATACGAATATCCTAAGCTTCCTTTGTTGGGGTTGACAATTTTCTACGATATACACAATAGTAGGGCGTTGGTTGCTTTCTGATTAAAATTTGGCTAATATTAAATTAAACATTTTCTGAACAGCTTTATTATATTTGAAAATTATTCGAGTAATGGCTGACTGCGATATAAAACATCCCCCTAGCGTAATACCATCAGCGTTTCCCTTTTCGAGTAAAACGCTAACGTTCAACGGCATTGTCGAAATTAATAGCTCCCCTTCGAAGTTACATCATAACCGAAAGAAGGTGGGCGAAGTTTTCCCGCGGAGTAAAATATTCAGGACTTTATCTTAAAACGGAATGGAGTCGAGGAAAATTTAACGGGCGTAAAGGTGAACGAATGGAAGCCGGAAATTCCGGATCCGCGGGATTGATAAGCGTGAAACCGAACATTAGTAATGCAGCCGTACGAATTGAATGTCGACGACGGTTTATCCTTCAATTTCCATCCCTTCGTTCCTCCTGATACCTCCTCGGGAAGAGATTCAAAACGATTCGACGTCGCTCGAAAAATCAGTTTTACGAATTATATTACGGCTTGACGAATAAATTCGCGACGAACTCTATTTCTCTCTCTTGACGAATTTTTACTTTGACGGGAATAAATTTCCTAGGAATTGTTACTTGTAAAATTTCTAGTTTTAGTTCCCTTTTAAGAATTCCCCTAAGATACGAAAAGTTTAATTATCAAATTGACACTTAATCCCTCATCGCGAAACTGATTACATTTTACTTCCAAGGGGAATGGTGTAAAGAACGTTTGAGAATTCTTTCGAAAACGTGTTCCAACGTTAATTTCGCAACGCGAAGCGACACGAAAACCATAAACTGGTTCCTGTAATTAACAACGAATCTAATTACTCGGCGTGCCCCGGGGCTTGTCTCGGGCAAAAGGTAGAAAATGTACCGAAAAACGTATAGAAACGAGAAATCAACGTCGATGTATTCAATTAGCCGAGGCAGCGGGGCTCTTGGCGCGGTAATTATTATCGGGCCACGAGCAGCTCGAATCGCTTTTTACGCTCGTTCGAGCGAGCGTGAAATTTTGTTTACTCCGCGCCGCGGCCGGCTCAGACTCTTCACGCTAATAAAAGCGTGTCTTTAGTACCTGCGCTGTTACCCGCTACGATTATGGCCGCAAGATGTTGCCCGTTCTCTCGCGGTGCCTCTTACAGCTTCTTTTTTTTTCAACGATTCACCAAATCTTGTTCTATACCAAACGAAGAAAGATCCTTGGGAATTGTTTGGAATCTCACTAAAAGTTTTAGCGAAATATAAATAAATTTTAATTCGAACGTCCCCCAATACCTTAGACATTGCTGAAAGTTGCAATTGGTAACGGAAGCTGCGACCGTCGATTAAAGATATTAAAGTCCATCTGAGAATTCGGCGTGGCTAGAAAAAAGTTTGCGAAAAATGTGAAAAGTTTCACGTGTATCATAAAGCGCATAAAAGGGAGCATTACACGGTCGAAGCGTGGTGTGTGGCGGGACCGAGGTCGCTTATTACTTTCCGTCTGCTCTTCAGCGAGTAACGTAAAAATCGAGCATTTAAGGTGCGCTCGTTGAATGACGGGAGGGGTGATGGTGGTGGTGGTGGTGGTCGAGACCGCACAAAAATCCTGGACGACCCGCAATTAGACGTCGTTAAATCCCCTGAAATCACCGGGAGGCCGGTTTTCAGGGTTTTCATAGCCCACAGACTCTGTTCATTAACGCGAAACGTTTCGTCGAAAGGCGAATCGTAGGCGAACGCTCCTCCAATAATATACGGGTCAAACTTGTTAATTTTACATTTTAAGTTGTAACATAACTTTCGTAACGTTAAAATAAAATTTCACGCCCCGCGATTCCATTAATATTAAACTTTACGCGTCGACGGACAGCTATTTTCGCGTTAAAGTTATGAATTTTCCGCTCGCAACTTTGTCCTTCGCCGAGATATCTGACACTCGTTTGGAAATGCAACGTGGAATCCTGTGCTCGCGGGCTTTGACGCGGGGTAACGTTCGAAAATCGAAATCATCATTTTCTATCGAAACACTGATGAAACGACGATCAAAAGCCGTTAGGATAAACGATGTAAATGCCGTTCGCGCAGAAAATTAATAATTGACTCGATGCCGAATCCGATCTTTCGAATAAATTATCCGGGTAATTAGAACGGTCGGCTAATCGCGGAATCAAGTTATCAATGAATCACGCGATCGTTTGATGCCCGATATAATAACGAAATTTTAATCTTCTCCGCGCTGTTGTTTTGATATCGATCAGATTGAAATGAAGATCGAATTTATGTTAATTAGGCGAATTGCCGTGTAATTGAGAGAACGCGAAACGATAATTGTTCACCTTGTTGCCGAATTAATGAAATGTTCAAGGTTCGTTGCCGTCGAGAAACGACGTCGTATTTTCTTTAAAAAACCTAATTGCCACACTTTTGTAATAACAAAGGTATCGAATTTCAACGTACAAAAAGAGTCAACGAAGCCTCGTTTTTGACTTCCGTTTCGAAACAGCAATTTCGTTCGCAACAAAAACGTTCGTTAGAAATTCCAGCTTTTAACGCCGGGACAATCAACGGTACACGGATCCGCGAACCTTCAACGACACTTTTAAATCATTCATAAACCAGGATAGTGCACGTTCCATTTAATTCTGCTCTATTTTTACACCTAGGATTGAATAAGAATACAATCGGTATGCTCAAATACAAGGTTTTGAAATAAATTTGATAAATTAATATTAGAACTACCAAATTTTCTATTTTATTTTTAATTTAAAAGAGAAGGTAGCTTCACGCCAGACGACCTGCTGGCCCACCTATCCCGGATATTTTTAAACCGCGTTCAGAGTTCGACTCTGACTAGTAGTTCGATCTGCGCGCTTTTCCTGGTCGTCCAAATAGTTTCTCACGAAAGAATTTCGAGTGTCCTCGATTTCTTAAAATATCCGCGGCTTCGTTTTTTTTCATTCGGCGGTCGTCGGAAGCCGCGGACCGAAAAGCGGCTCGCCAGGGAAAAGGGAACGGGTCTGTGTACAGTGAAGAAGCGAGTGAAAACTGTCCGTTGATTTTCCGCGGAAAACTGTGCCAAGGAGCGTGCCTCTTTCGATCGCCCTGATTCCTCGAGTTCCCCGCGCTGTGACACGTGATACCCCTGTAATTAGTCGGTTTATGTTAATTAGAACCGGACGTTATTGATACTGACCAATTAAAGACGTCAAAACAATTATTAATTACAAGCTACTAATTAGTCATTTATTTCTTTTAAAATAACATTTCTTCAATGAAAGGGTAGAATATTGATTCTCTGTAACTATTTGTCAGAAGACAAATCGCTCCCTCTGATAGTCGTAAGTAACTTATTTCCTGGAACAATTGACAATAAAAAGTCGCTCATACGTTCCCTCGGTTCCGCAGTTTCTTGGTACGTGCGATTGTAAGACGGTTACCTCTAACGATAAGTGGATTACAAGAAACTTCGCTCGAACGAAAGGTTTGCTTTCTGTAAATCGAAGCATTGTACCTTTCCCTCGAAGGAAACCGATAATTCTCCTCGATATGACATCAATTTGTAAAGTAGTTCTCCGTGAATTTCGTACATTCTCCGTTTTGTTGTTCGATACAAGACGATATTTATAGGAACGTCTTTCTAAAGAATACCGATAGAAAGCAGGTGTTTCCTCCGTAACAATTTCGGAGACGATCGGATACCTGGGGCTCTTTTTCAAAAGCTTAATATCAAACATTTCAAGAAGCATCCTTGTATACTTTAATTATAATTTATTAAGACACTCGAACATTGAAATGTTAAAAGCTTAGTGCCATGTTTTAAAATTATAATTGAGTCTTCCACGATGTAATCTGGACGTGGAAAATAAGGATTGCACGAAGAACGATCTTGAACTATTTAAAAGAGGAGTGAAGTTTCGTTATCGAGAACGGAAACGAGGACGGGCTCATCGTTTCCTGCGAGGTGACGGGCGCTCGAAGAGGATTCGAGCGTGGACCCCGGACCACGATTAAGATGACGAACAGTGTCGACGACCGCGTTAACTTCCGGTTCCCCGTCGACCCGTCGACGAAAGTGTGTCGTGCGTGATGCCGCAGCAGAAGTTTCACTGCGGCGACTGCAAAAATCGTCTGCCCGACTTGACCAGCGACATGTGTCGTCTGTTGTCCTACAGAAACCTGAACGGCCTGGTGAAAGAGAAGGACAGACGAAGATGGAACCAGGAAGACAAGAAGTTGAGAAACGTCGACGAAGACAAGGTAAGATCAGCCGCGTACGTGGATGACCTCTCGAAGCAGAAATTCGAAAGACAGTGATATAACAATTCAAAAACAGAGAAGACGGGGTTCTTCGAACAGTGAGGGTACAATTTTTAACAATTTAGAAATGTTAATCGCGAGCAATATTATTGTAACTCGAACCTCCGATTGCTATTTACCTGGAAAATATTCAAATCTTCATTTTTCTTCGACGAGAGGGTTGTCATTCCCCATCTTAACCCTCGAACGACCACCAACAAACGCGCCGAGTGCACGTCGTTATACGATTATTTAAAAAAAAAGGGAACGCAATTAACTTGTATGAAAACATTGCGCGATCTCATTAACGGGAATTCGTGACGCGCCAGAGTTGGCGAAATTAATGATCTTCAGAGGGGGGAGCGGTCGGCGAGGCGGTGGGTGGTCTCGTAATTTGTATTAATTCATGGGAAATTGTTGGACGCTTTAATTGCTGTCAGAAGTGTTCCGTTTGAACACGGAATTCGTGGAAGTTCGGCTCGCTGAAAGTTTGCATCGAGAGTAGCGGAACTTCGCTAGGTAGTTTCCGCCCCCTCCGGTATACTAAAACCCGCGCCCGTCTGGAAGAAGCAGCGAGGGGGAGGGTGAAAAAAAAAAAAAAAATACGCGTCCTTTAACTCCAATGTTTCCCCCGTAAGCGTAACGAGTTTCTCCAACAAAGTTCCGATTCTTTGGAAAAAGGACAACGGAAAAACGGGAAATCCTGGGCTGTTGTTGCGAAACTCGTCAAAAAGAATCACCCTTCCTTTATTCCCCCCCCCACTTAACGTCCGAAGACTTGCAGTGAACATTGAAATTTCTCAAATGAACAAATTTGACGAATGAAAATCTTGATCTCTCAAGAAAAATTAAAGCCGCGAACGCGCCAATCGGGCTCGAAGGGTTGAGACAACCGCGGAGGGTCGAAATGTATATCATTTGATGAACGTGTAACTACATTCATAAAGGGTGAAAGGCCAGGGAGAAGAGTCGTGGCGCTGTTTGGCGTCGGTCGTTTACCTCGTTGGAAGGTTTGCACGGCTTTAAATGTCAAGAGCCTCACCGTCAGACTACACGCGGGAACGGCTCGTCAACATTTCGCCGGGCTCTCTTCTTCCTTTGCTAATCTCCCGGCTTTTCCCTCTTTTCTTCCGAATCAGATTAATGCCCCTCCCCCTAGGAAAAACCAGAGTCCGCAATTATACCCCGAACGTAACAAAGTTAACCTTAAAGGGCGGAGTTGAAACCCCGCACGATTTTAATATCATTAAGAACACGATTGTTTGCGGTGGATTTTTTTGGATGAATTCTTAACCGGTTCGCCCGTCTTACATTCCGCGGGAATGATTTAAACTTAAAACCAACACGCATTCATCTTCGTTTCGAAGTTTCGCTAAGCCTTTAATAATTGCAGGTAATTTGAACAGGATCTTGATAGTTAATTCGTTGCCTTATTTTTCCACTGTGAAGCATCGAAGTTACAAGTTACGAACATGTTGAGCGACCAAAGGCAATAATTTACAGTTTCGCGAGAAAAGTTTCTACTTAAATGAAAAATACTTCCACGACCGTCAAAGTGTTGAGAGGGGGTTTTTTTTCGATTTGGAAATACAGAGACGAAGACGGATTAAATTGGTAAAAATCGTGGAAACGTAAAAAGCGACGGGGATCTCTGAATCGAGCGAGTGGTACGTTGAAATTAAAGCCGTCACGGCGTTACGTAAAAGGGAACCGGATATCGGCTCTGCGGTCCCCCGTACATAAATGGCGATATTATTGCGGAGCACTGCGGAAAAACACGTATGTACATGGCTCGGTACCGGGGATCGATAGCCGGCCTCCGGTGTCTCGTATATCGAAATCGTAGACGTTCGGTCGCGGTCTTTTCAGCGCAACCTACCCCGAGATGCGAATGTATCGATATCCACGTCGATTTTTCGCTTCGACCGCCACTCTCTCGATGTTTGCGCTGTCGTCGATTCGTTCCACGATATCCTGCTCCGGTCAAAAACCGTATTTCGTTCGCTTGCTCTGCTACAGTTTCGCGTTACTCTTTTCCTTTTTTTCCCTTTTTCTTAAATTTCATTTCGGATCCTTTTATTCTTTGATGCGCGCGGCTTCGATAAAAGGTTGAATGTTTTTTCCAAATCCTTTGAGTCCTCCTGTTTGCCCTGCGATCGATATCGAACCTTTACTGCGAGGATTCGTCGAAAGATATACATTTTTAAATGCACAACTGTTTTGAAACTAATTAAAGAAACGAACCTGGATTCGGATTTGAGATTTCGAAATACTTTGAAAATATGGCCTTCGAGTATAAATCGAAAACTACTAGGTGGAAGTCCATACCAACTTAATATTTCAAATATTCTTGCACAGGAAATTTTGGATATCACAGTATCGTCGTAAAATCGAATGGTATCGATGATACGATTAACCAGTCGCACCTGGGATCCCCGATCGTACGTGATCGTACTTATGCAACGGTGCTCGTCAGTTTCCTGATTGCAGCCCGACCTCTTCAAGGATACAAAGGCAGGAACGTTAAGCGCATTCCATCGTCGTGCGACGTACAATTCGATTCTTTCCTTTTTTTCTTCGCGTTCTTTATGCGACGCAGCTTCCAATAAAACTCATCCTCCGTTCTTCTACCTGGAAACCGAACAACATCGTATGAATTATTTATCGGAACGATACGCGTTGCACGCGAAGGTGTTGAGTTTACTCAAGGTCCTGGCGCGTTAACGTATCGCCATTGATATCGACATTGGGGAACGATTTTAGGTTGCATTTATATTTTTAAATATTTGAAATTGACTTGAAAATGACCAGAAAGGAAAGATTGACGCGAAAGATTGAACGCAGATCCGAGGATTCTATTATGAATGAAATATCCAATTACGGTGTTTATTGGCGGATGACTGGCTTGACGGTATTCACAGCTGGGAATCGGAAATTTCGTGCTCGTTTTGGGATCCTCGATTTTCGGGGGCTCGCGAGGAATACTGAAAGGCGAGCACTCCGGTATTCATTAGACGGAATAGCTACGGGGATTGGGTTTTCAATGCAACTTGAACAGGATTGCAACGTGTCAATCTGAGGAATTACGTGGCTATTTTACCGCTTAGAATCTCTGCCTTCGGTTTATTTTGCCCAACAACTATTCCCGTTTCATTTGGGGAGACTCAGACGTCCGAACGTTCGTGAACTTTCGGGATTAACTATCCCTTCAAATTAAAGCTTCCCTTGTTAAAATTAGAAAATGACAAAGTTACGAAAATTGACTGATTTATATAGCATTTATTACAGCATTGATGTATTTTATCAGCTACCCAGCTTAGTGTTCCATCCACTCTGCTAAACCACCGTAAGGGTTGTCTATAGCCAGCGCCCAGATTCGAGATTCTATCAGGAACACGTGCTATTTCAATGTTTCCCCTACGATCAATAATTAGCATTATTCGCCAGGATCAGGTAACAAGCGGGGCTTACGGTGTAGCTACGTAATTCCCTTGGCTACCATCTTCGAAATTCATTATACACGTTCGAGGATCGTAAAGGGCCGAACCTCGCTGCAACATCTAAGCACAGCGTTCAATAATTCAAGATTTTTCTCAAACGAACTTGTTTAGTCGCAACGGACGAAACAGGGATTCGCAGAGTGTGTATCGGGATAACGAGGTAATTATCGAGGCACGAGGACGGACCACGTCCATAATTGCCGATGGCAACGTTCAAAGGCAATCTCGTCCTTTTCATAGCAGCGAAGAACGACGCTAATTAATCGAACG
The DNA here is from genome assembly GCA_022405125.1 of Anthidium xuezhongi. NCBI lineage: Eukaryota > Metazoa > Arthropoda > Insecta > Hymenoptera > Megachilidae > Anthidium > Anthidium xuezhongi. The sequence goes on from CM039640.1 coordinate 8,336,322, forward strand.
AATTTTCGATTCCAAGACACGATATCGGCCGGCTGGAATAGGGAAATAACGAGATCATTATCGCGGGGCGATAACCTGGATTCGCGTTGTCAACGGAAGGATATTCGAGCCGGGGAAACGGGATGAATAGATGGAAGGGTCGATGACGTCCTGGATACCGTTTTTCATCTCCCTGCCTCTTTTCTTGTTACGTTACGGGAAATTCTGGCGAATTAATCTCCACCTCGTGTTCCCAGAAAATTGAGGGATTGCTAATATTATATTAAAACATTCTTCAGGAAAACGATTACGAACTCTCCAAAATTAACAACGAAATTTTGCTAAATTACCCTTCCAGAAATTATTCCTTCTACGTTAAAATTCATCCACTTCGTGGAATAATACTCGAAATTATTCGGTCCAATTTACATGGATCCGCGATATTTTCACGTCACTTGGCTCCTCGCGCGTCAACGTTGCCTGTCCGTCCGCTGAACTTCCTGTAAGTTTGTCGGTTTCCCTTGTCTCCCGGACAGGAGAAGCCCGAGGACGTATGAAGTGGCCCCGTGTCAAGAAAATGGCCGGGCTCCCGGTGTGTTTAATTTGCTTCCTCGTTGTTTTCGGAAACACGCCTGTCTACGTGTACAGTCAGTTACGCGGTTGCATTTCTGCCGCGGTGGATGTGCATCAGAAATGCGAGCGGAGACCACAATGGTACCCCCAACAACCATCAACCAAACTCCGTAGATTAATAGCACCGAGTGAGTTCCGCAATGTACAATATCGACGATGGACAAAAGGAAAACGCGATGTTCGCCAAAGGAAATGAGGCGAATTTGTGAATTTAGTATTTGGTGTTTCATTTCTTTTCAAAGTAATAAATATAGGAAACTTGAAAACCCAACGTGTTGCGAATAAAACTATTCATTAAGATTTAAACAGCAAACGAAAGTTTAGAGTTTACGCAAGCTCTACACTTTCGGCGAACGAAGATTCAGCTTCCGGGTCCGAAGGGGGTTAGCTCGTCGAGCAAACTCGTTGCGCGTGATACTGCGCATCGGTTGGCCGGCAACGAATGCGTTAACAAACGTAATTCTTCATGGTTAGCCCCGTAGAAACGTGTTTTCAGCCAGTTTCCAGGCTCGTCCCTTAACTTACTTGGGAAAGATTCACGCGAGGATGTCTGGCGGAAGATATGAAAGCTCTTCCTCGTAATGTACGACTTTAACCCCGCTCGTAAGTGAGAGGAGAGGATAGAGAGGGGTAGGTGGAAGAGGAAAGCTGGTAGGGTGGTGTGCATGGGGTGTGTAGAGAAATTCCGTGACCTGGTTGCGAAAAAAAGGGAGGGGGTTATTACATCGGGTGTGAGCGAAGAAGAGCGCCTTCGTAAAAAGTAAATATCGAACGAACAAGGTGGTGCAAGGAGGGGTTGGGAAAAGTGCTCGCCGGAAGAGACGTACCTTTTATATGCATGCTTAAAGGAAGCTGGAAAGTCGGGTGTAATGAAATGCAGAGAAAACGTGTCTTTCCTTGCTTCGCCCTTTTTACCTTACTTTCTTCATAATACCATGACGCTCCCGCGGCTCGGATTATCGCGTTTAATACCGTTACATTTCGCTCCGTTACGGTCAATTTACATCTGTAATACGCGAACCGTCACGGTTTGATACGGGGTCAATTACGATCCCCAGTCCGACGTTCAACAGTGAATAATTTGGAGTGCAAAGTTTGTTACCCTTCGTTGTTTTTCAAAAGAGTTTGGGACAGACGTGTCTTAAGCGATATTTGCAATTTTTATTTTTAATTAATCGCAACCTTCTCTATTAAATGTACTTATAAAATTACCAACTATAATTAAGGAATCTACGATTCAAGTCACACGTGACAAAATCTCTGTATTCCTTTCTGTAACGAAGTTTCGAGTTGACAAAGATCTTGAAAATTGAATACAGAGCATCGAAGCAAAAGAAACGGGAACAAAAGAACGGTTTGACATTCAATAGTTGGTTCTTGGGTGAACGAGTTTGAGAAGAGTGCTCGAGGATCTTGCGGGGGAGGTTGAATCGTTGGTCTTTCGATTACGTTTCACGGACAATTACTCCGCTCGGCGTCGAGCGACGCGACGATGCTACGCGTGTCTCTCGGATGCATCGAATCACGTCACAGCGAACCGAATTACCGCAAGATTGTTCATGAATATTTAGAGATTGACGAGGCGTGGATAAAGCGGCCTGTTCTACGCGAACGTCGGGGCTGTACACGCTCGTATCGTGTATTGTGCGCAACATTCGTTTCTTACAGAATTCCAGCATCGAGGAATTTATTCGAAAAACAGCGATAAAAAAAGTAAGCAGTTTTTTTCGGCAGGAAAGAGGACAAGAGCGGTTCAGCGGCGCGATTTAACGGGCTATTCGAGTTTCGAGGGACCTATCAATCGATCGAGAATTTACGATAATAACCGCGATCAAATCTAGAAGCGATCGGTGTTCGTGCGTGCGTGTGTTTGTCATTCGTCCGTTTTACAGCCCATTATACCGACGGTGTCGAGGGGCCGGGGGGGAAACGAAAGCTTCAGTCAGCGATCCAATACCGCTGGCAATACTTTTGTTATTTAAAATTCACTACGTTATTTATATTCGAAAATAGAAAATACCATAATTGCTTCGAATGCAAAGGGTGAAAAATACGTCTGACTAGTCGCGTACATTTCCACTGCGAAATAAAGATGTTAATATCATTCAAGCACTTTAGGACTCCCGTTCCTTTCGAAGAGGGATGAATGGAATAAAGTTGATGAAATATCTCCAGCAATTTTGATCAATCATTTGTTAGAACGTTCCCCCGTAATTGCGACCGTTTGTTCTTATCGGAATCTCGCGCGTTCCTCGAGTAATCTCTGTTTCTTCGTCAAGGAGCGCGAACGGCGGGGATCTTCATTAAGAATCAAAGCTGACGGATGAAAGAATCGCGGCGGTAAATCTTGGAACGATTCGAGGGGCCGGGGGATAATACTTTATTATCGCGAGAAAATCGAAGAAAACAAAACGATATTCTCCTCGGGTATAATTGAAATCGTCTTATTGTCGCGCTCGTTAACGCTAATTTCGATCGATTCATTCAAGGAGCTGAATTCTCCTTCGATCGAGTGACCTCATTATAATTCCAGCATCGATTTTTCATTAATACACCTCTGTCAAATGAATTTCCTCCCCTTCCTCGTTTTAGAGAAGCTGTTATTTTGACAAAATATTACACAGAATAGAAAAATTAATGTTTGAGATTGATCTCCATCTCGGTAGGAACTTTATAAAGGTATAGTACAGTTATTTGCACGTATGCCGAAAGGAAAACAGGGATGTAAATCAAGCAATAGGAATAAAACACCGTCAGAGTCTGGCGTTGTCGTAAAATCATGGAACTCCGTAAAGTTTGAAAGGGAAGTTGTCGTTTTTACGTTGAAACAGTTTCATGGCGAATTTTGCGTAACTCTGCCTCCACCCCCCCCACGTAACGACGTAGATACTCGACGCTGGGTCGCATAAATCGAGGCTAATACGACGTGACGTAAATCGAGAAGCGCGTTTCGAAAAATACCTTAACCCGCGCGAGCGGGATCACCCCCGACCCCTTCTTCCAGCTCGACTCGAGAGAATCGATGCTAACGTCGCGGATAATAAATGGCTAAAATATAGCCGGTAGTTTTCGTATCGAACCCCCTAAACGATTCCCCTAAATCCGATCCAGCTATCCGCCAGATTTCGCGAGAAACAAGCTTCACGAGCTGCCAGATTATCTTCGTGCTTTGTTATTCCTCTTCGTTTCTTCCTTTTTTTAAGAGTTTTTGCATGCAATTAAATAGGAAAAATAGGGCGAAAAATCAGGATTTACCCTCTAAAATTAATCGTTAGAAATCCTAATAATTGGAATTGAAGTGTGTCTGACCACACACGTCTGTTTTCACTGTAGCAGTCAACCCTTGGAAGAATTGCTCGAAGACCAACGAAATGGTTCATGGTAATGAGACGGAAGCACTGATTCGCAGCACCTTTCTCACCGCCGATAACACATCCCCCGTTTTCCGTCCGATTTATTGGCTAATCCGATATTTATTGGACGCGGGGCCAATTTCTAATTTACGCAGCGGTTAACTGGCACGGTCAGCCCTGGCACGTTAACCGTGCACGGCCAACTACACCCCGCCAGCAGGCTTAACGTTATATCCGGTTTAATTGGATCAGGATTAAATTAACTTCCGTGCCGGTGATGGAACTTTAACGTCGTCGATTCCTCGGGATTCGCGTGTCCCTCTGTGCACCCTTGTCCTCCGACATCGATTTTCCATCCCCTCTACGAGCCCGCCCCCCCCCCTTTGTTCGACGATTTTGATAATCGATTCCACGCGACTATCACAACTATCTCCCCCCAACTCTCCCTCCCCCCATTGTGAAATTCTGCGCATTGTTCCGCTATTCTTCGTTGCGGAGAAGCTTTTGTTTCGCTGGCGAGATTTATTCGTCAAAAGTGGTTCATTACTTACGATGCAACCTGATAATGCGTTGTTCCTTTGACAAATTACGCGACGAGGGAGGAGCACGGACAGTTTCTTTGAACGTCCTTTGTACGCATTGTTTATGTTAACTTCAGATGTGAAGTTACTGATAGAAATTTTGTTCGAAATAAGCATGTATGAGAAATTGCGAACACCCTTTTGTCGCACCCCCTGTGATATAAACTTTCTAGCGAAGAACAGAATTTCTATGTACTTGGATTAAACTTTAATATACATTTATTTAGTAAATAAATGTACAAGAAGAATTTCGTTTTTTAACAGTGATATCGATTGGTTCCGGAGCGCCCTAATCAATTCTAAACACTGCTCAAAAGATTACGCGGCACGCGTGGCAATTAAATCCGCTAATCGTATCAGTCTCGGTTATTAATCTCGTTCGGCGCGGTAGCTTTCTCTAACGACTTCCGTTCGATAGCAACGTTAATCGATCAAATTAAATACCAAAGCCATTGGGTCCCGATACTTGCCCGATTCGATATCCTTCGTTTCAAAAAATTGTCCTTTTTCGGATTAAAATTATCGCCGAGCAAAGACGAACCAAAGAATACGTAAAATTATAATTTTACCAATTTTTATCATTAAGACAACACTTTGTTTCGTTCGGTAGATTTCATTTAGAGTAAAAAATGCTTACAAAGGGAAAGATTTCTAAAAACTAGGTGCGGTGGTTGTAGTTTATTGAATTTTATCTTATAAAAGTGGTATGTTATTTGTTCTGGTTGTTTTCCAAGATAATTGTTTTCTTTCCTAGAAGCCAGAAGTCCGTGAGATATTGGTTCACCGTGTCAACCGTTTCTTTCATCTCGATTTTTCGTTGTTTACGCCCGTGGCAACCACGCCGCTTCCTCCTGACCCCAATATCCTTCGGACGTTTCCCTTCAGACTTTATTTCAAAAGTTTAGTTTATTCGGCTGCCCGGAGTCGCTCGTTGAAACTTCGTAACAAAGTGAAAAATTCCTTTCTGCTTCCTTTTCGTCAACCAACAATGCATATTCGTCGGCGACCTTCATTTTCACGAATGTCGTAAACCTCGTCGTCAACCCCTATTTAAGATTACTGTACACCGAAGAAATTCGTGCAACGTGCTTTGCGCTGAAGCTTAAAGGTCTCGAGGAGTATCGAGCGATCCCCTTGAAGCCGCGAGCCCGCCTCACCCCTCCCGTTAGTTACAGACGATGGAGAACGGTGGCTAATTTCGATAAGTCACCGAGTCCGTTTGATTCATTGTCGAGAGTGTTCCCCGGGCCGATATCGGGCACGGTCGATCGTCGGAAAGGAACACGAGGATCGGTACGAAGGAAAGCGAGAGGTGGAGAAAGAAAAATTGAGAGGGTGGAAAAGCAGCGCGTTACGGTGTGTCTATTCCGCGGCGAAGAAAATTGGTCCCGTGGTAAAAGCCACGAGCTGAGGGGCGAAGAAAGGGGACGAAAAGGAGAGAGAGAGAGAAAAAAAGGAAAGACGAAGAGGAAAGGGACACTCTCGGTTTTCCCCTCTTTTCTGACCGACTTATCTTCGCTCACGTAGCCGGCTAGGAAGCATTACGATTGAAAAGGCGGCCGCTATCGCTGACTCGTAAGCTCTTTTTCACTCGCGAGCCGATCATCGACGTGACCGACCGGGTGAGATCGTTCCTCGGTAAAGAAACCTACCCCGTGGACAACGTACACCGTAATTCACCCCCTGCATTACCCTCCATTTTGCCTACGCTTACGGCTCGTCTTTTCTGCCCGCGCTGAAAGGGTTAATCCATGTAACCCCAACCCTTTGTGCGTCCAAATCCAACCTCCACAATAACTCACAAATTCTACGAAGAATAATTACTTATTTTATTTGAAATAAATGATATTCAAAGGTCCTCCACCCTCAAATGGTTAACATTAGCTGATATTAACTCAGGTAGCGTAAGGCAACGATTATCAACTCGAAACGAAAAAATATCAGGATAAACCGACAGAGGCAAACGGCAAATAACTGACCGTGTAAAAAGTAGATTGGAAGGGGTTGGGGGGGGGTGAAAAAAGTTGCGCACGAGGACGAGGTATTATACATACGGGCTGGAACAAAAAGCAACCGTGTTATCGAATGAACGTGTTTCCTTTGGGTAACTGGGCCGCGGCCGGGTCGACAACGGGGATTAAATGTTTTGTTCCTCGTTCGATCGTGAACTACTTTTCCGGGACGAAGACGTGGCACGCGACTTCCGTTCCCTCCTTCTGGACGATGAAAGCTCCCAGGCTTGAAACGCGCGAATGACCCGCGTAACTTTCAGGTCAACTTCTGCGTCGCCGAGCAATTACCGAGATAACGAACTGCATTCAAGCCGGCTCTATTAAAAGTATAAAGACTAGTTTAATTCAATGGACCCGGAAAAGGAAGCTCTTTTTTTTTCTGTGTGCGTGTTTTTTTTTTCACCCGGCTGACCCATTTTTGCCGTATCAGTGACGTTTGAACTACGATCACTGTGATTGACGCGTCGACTGTCACGGTGGCGCCTCAAATTTTCTATGACGGAACAATTGATAAAAGAAAAGATGCAAATTTAAATGATTACGTTTGAAAATCGATAGAATCCTTAATAATTTAAGTCTGTCTGACCACACACGTCTGTTTCCACTGCGGCAAAGTATCAACATTTTCACGGGATTTTCTTTGATCTAAATCCGCTGTTTTCGTAAGATTCGATGCTGGAAAGAAGCGGTGGTTGCTCCAAGAACGATTTGTTAGTTCGCAGAGTTCGTTAACGAATGTTTGCACGGCTGATCGTTAATTAAAGCACTTTCGCCGCTCGATGATTCAGCAGTTGGGTAATCGACCGTTCTTACTTCGCGTTTGATGATCCGCGAATTGGTCCGTGCGATTGTATTTATAAAGAAAGGAAGTAAATCTTCGACGACATTTATTTGTCGATGACAGACCGCGGAATTGGTCCTCCGTATTGCAAACGACAGTCGCAGGAAAAAAGGGAAAAATCGTAGGGAGCTAACTAAAGCCGTTTCCATCTTCTTTTGTTTCAGGAATTGGAGAGGAGTTATACCCTGTCGACCCCAGGGGGTAGCAGCCCTGTTTGTTGTCCGCCTTGCAGCCCGCCCCCCGCCCCGGCCGCGTACATATCGAGCGCACGTGCGTCCTCGCGGAGACTCGGTGCCGGAAGTGGAATCGGTGGACCGCCGTCGCCGGAAAGGGATCCCCTGGGACGACTATTAAGGTTGGTTCCGTTCTCAATTCTAGATATTAATAGATATCGATTATTTTTTAAACAATAAATATTAATTTACGATAGATTTTGTACTCGTTAAACTTTTAAAACAGGAAAACACGGTTACGAAAGACAAAAGATTGTTTACCATAAGGTTAATCCAGCGACTAGGGTCTCGGAACTAGGGAAATTAAGCGGTGACTCGATAAACGAGTTGAAGCTTACAAAGTACCTCCGATGCGAATTAATTGGCATTTTAACGGGGGCGGTCGTGAAAAAAGACTCGAGCAAGAAGACGCTTTCTTCGGCTCGAGTTTAAATTGGGGCCAAACCGAGAGTCCGTCGGGCTCGTTTTTACGCTCGTTTGTCGCGGTGTCTCCGATCGATCGGTAAATTTATGAAACTTTCGAAGCTCGAAGTTTCGTGCCGCCCGGTGTCGGAGTTTCAAAGGAAACGCTTCTTTAATTTGGCGTAGAATTCAATATCGAAAAGCGATGGGAGGCGTTTTCATTGAACTTTAAATTCTGAATTAGTATCGCCATAAATGCCATTTCGGGTACTTTCCATCTTCCGGCATGTAATGCACAAGCTAAAATATTATATTATTAATTTCACAATTAAGATTCTGGCGAACTTTCCAAGTTCTGTTTCACGTGTAAAAGAATAGTGTGCGTTCACGGTATCGCAGGTATTTAAGAGCGGTTCGATTAGCGTGCAACTGCCTCGGCAATTAACCGAACTCGTAAGGCATTCCGTGCGGTCCAGAAAGTCGTGGTTAAACTGGAAACTCGACTGCTTTCAGATTCCTGAAGACCTTCTACAGGGAGCTAGGCACTCGTGATCCACCCCATTTGCCGGGATGGGCGTCGCCGCTTCCACTTGGCACCCTTTGTCCAGCTCACTTTCAACCCCACCTGCAACTGCTCCACAAAGGCGAGCAGGAACACAGACTGGAGAACATCAAGACCGACCAGATCTTCGCCCCCGTCAGGGTGAGTGCTATAAATCATCTCTTGGTAACCGCTATCTTGGTGACGTGCACGGTTGTTGACGCCGGCTCCGGGGAAACTTTTACGGCGAGACCAGTTTCCACGACCGTTAACGAGGCTGCAGATAAACTGGACGAGAAAAGAAAATTTCTGATAAAAAATTATCCTCTACGAAATTGTACAGTGGGATTCGTTATCGTAATTAGGGTAATTTTATTTTTAATAAATAATACGATTTGCGGTCATTTTTTCCGTCCTTGTCAAATTTTGAGAGAAAAATAATTAATATTCGATTCACTTCGAAATTTCTAATTCGCTATAAATTCGTTCGCCAAGCTTTGTTTTCGTTGCGGCTGGAATATTGGATTGAAAGTTGCAGTTTCTCGAACGGCGAGCACAGAAAGGGTCACAATCAGAGGAGATCCGGGGGATAAAACAGGGGGGGGCAACAAGGAAACGAATTGAACCGTCGATCGAAGGGAAAGATAAAGCAAAGACGAGAGTTGTACATGAGCTCGGTGGATTTCACGAATTCACTTGGAACCGGTGTTCCCGGTCTGTCGATGTTTGTTCCCATGAAAGATGAATTCTCCCCGGACGAAAGTCGGCGAATCACGTAGGAAGTTTTCGATACGGCTCGCTTTCTGATCAAGAGAATTCTTTAGCAATCGAACAGAGAGCTCCTCGTGAGAGGCGGCCAAGCAGTTTCCGCTAAACGGAATTCGAAAGCCGGAGCATTCGAAACCGTGGTATTTGCTGCTCGATCCGCTGGGGAACACCCCAGCTTTATCGATCTTTTGTACCGAACGATTTTCACCCAGGAATATTCTAACAACTGTGTAACACACGAGTCCGTTCCGTACTTGATTTTCTCAGGAAATTTCCTTAAAAGTTAGAAAATGTTTTCAAACTTGCAGTGACTAGAGAGGCAGCAGAAATTTTCATATAACGCACCTTTTCGCAAAGGGCTTCATAAAATAAATTTCCTATTATCCGTTTTCGATATTATTGACTTTGTCTCTGGGGCTCCTTAAAATATCGGATGGTTAAAGCTACCTTTCCATTAAAATTGTTCAAATTCTGTTGTTCGCAGGTTTATTAATAGCGAAAGAATTGTTAAAAAATCGGCTTATTAGGATAAACGTTGAAACCGTAAGGGACTCACAAGGAATCAATGTACCGGCGCAATTAAACCAGCCCATTCGTCTGACGGCTCGATTTCTGAGGGTCCTTCGAGGGAACAAAAGGGGCTAAAGGCTCTGCTCGTCGAGCATTTCGCCAGGAGTTATCAGCGTCGGCACGGCGTAAAAAAAAAGGCCTTCGAGAAACGTTAACGAAGCGAACTCGGCCATCTTATCGAGCCCGCGACAGAACAATGCCTCGTTAAGCGACACGGTGCTCTCCTTCGTATCTTACTGGCGCGATTAAAAGCTTCTTTATTCGAAACATCGAAAGAGTTGTGCTCCTGCGGCGACACTCGAACGCTCTCGATAAAAAGTGATACACATTTCGTACAAAGTGTCTCGATAAATTTGAAACTTCGAACAAAATGAAAAACTTTAGTTATTAGTGCAGATCAGAACTTAAAAAATAACAAAGAAATCCAAAATTAAGTGATTATTCGATTACTAATGATTCTTACGACGAATAATCGTCTTAGATTGATATTAATCCTCGCGTATCCGGAGACGTCCCGTGTTATTTCGCCGACTTACGCGTTCCTTCGTCACGCCTAATATTTCCGCGACAGTGACACAGCAGTGCCACATGCTCCAACCTTTCCCGGCGAGAAATCGAAACGGATGGAACTCAGCCGAGTACGTGTATCTGGCAGATAAGGAGATTTCGCGGCACGCCAGTCGGATTTATCGTGGCTTCGATAAATCTTCGGCTCGCGAGGTTGCCGGTAGATACTGGCTGGTATTAAGGCAAGATTGAGATGTTTAGCGGATGGGTGAACCGAGGGAAAACGAAACGATCGTTTCGCTGACTCGATTAGCCGTACGAGCCCCGTTCACGGGTGCCAAATTCTAATACACCCTCCCCATTCAAAGTATTTTATCATTTGTACGCATAAAGCTTCATTTTGTAACCAAAAGACAAACTAACAAATTAAGCCACGAGCAAACTTTCGACGGGGTTGAAATTGAATTTTTCTTTTTGTAAATTCGAGCTAGTTTCGATATTGCTACCCTCGTGGATTTATCTCTGATACGAGACGAGAGAAACAGGTTCGTACGTTGTCGTGCTATTTATACACGTAACAGAGCGTAGCTGCCGGTTGTTCGTGTCGATATTTCTTAATGAATCCCGAGCAGAACCGCGGAGAGAATAAGAGGATCGGGACGGTGCGATGAATCACGAGCAGAGTTTCCCTGTTGTAACGGAAGCTCGTTCTTCCAAAGGTAAGACAGCTAGAGCAGCAATAAGAAGGAAAGTTAGCGACTTCGTGACCAGTTTCTCGGATACTTCTCGGTTTTCTGATCCTCCGCCGCCAACCAATTAGAACTTTGCACCTTTCTCGGAAACGCTAATCCCATTCCAACGTTTGCCTCGTTATTGATAATCGTATCCTTCGAGATATACGCTCGGCATTTCAATTTTTCACAAACCTTTCATTACTTTACCTTCAAAAACCTCAATCGAACCCCCGTAATTATTTTGCAAATGAAATTCCCTTCTTAACAAACAATTTATTTAAATTATAGCTGAGCGACGGCACGGTCTCTGAAGCGCCCCGGCGCGTGGCCATCGAGGGCGGTCCAGGAAGCGGAAGAACGACCCTGTGTCTCCGTCTGCTGCACCAGTGGGCGATCCAAGGCGACGGTCCAGCCTTGGCCTTGATCATACCTCTTCGAGAGCTCCGTGGCAGTCCAGTTCTAAATTATCTAGCCAGAGAACTGTTCCCCAGGACGGCAGCCATAGGTGACGCCGTCGCCCAGGTCTGGAGGACGCTGCACCTGATGGAGGACCGCGTCCTCTTCATCCTGGACGGCTACGACGAGTGCGTGGGTGGCAGAGCGTCCCTGGGAGACGCGGTGGACCTCCTCGAAGGACGACTCTTCCCCGACGCGAGGATCCTGGTCACTTGCTCCCCAAACAATTCCGGCGTGCTGTCGCCGCTCGTCCAGAGGAGGATCCATCTGGCGGGTCTCGAGTGGTCGCACGTCGAGAGGCTCTGCGTCGCTTACTTCATCCACAACGACATCGCGGAGAAGGCCTGCGAGTTCCTCGAGGCGTTGAACGTGCAGCCGCAGACCGTGAAGCAGCTCGGTCAGCACCCGTTGGGCTGGATTATGCTCTGCTGTCTTTATCAGGTATTTATCGCGGTTGGGCAGCCTCCAACCGAGGCGTGCTCGTGTTTTCTACCGCTATAAATTGAGGTTGTTGGAGAAATAGCTTAGGGATCCGTGGAAAATAGGTCGCAAGGTTCTGGTATTCTGCCTCAGAAATCAAGAAGGTCACTGTCGGGTAAACTTTAGATTCTCCATGAATATAACACCAAGTCTGCTTCTGTTTTTCCACGACCGTACATTAGAACTAGCTGAACCTCTAAACGAATACACCCAAGATTTACAAAGAGACTAAATTGTCAAGGAACATCCTTTCATTCCCCAGGATTCTGGCAGTTTACCAACGGAGACCAGCGCGCTGGTGCAAGCCGCGGTGAAGTGCATCGTGAGGAGGAGCCTGGACCCGCCGGTCCCCTACAACGAGGAGGTCCCTGGCCACTGCAGGAAGCGGCTGGAGGATTTCGGAAAATTGTCGCTGGCCGCGCTCAGAGAGGGCAGATGCTGTTACACGGAAGCAGAATTGAGAGCCCGAGGCGGTGGCATCGAGGTCACCAGGCTGGGCTTCCTCACCAAAGGGCTAACGTTTGGGCAGCGACGCAAACCGGACCTTTACACGCCGATTCATATGGCTGTGGCCGAGTTCCTGGCGGCCTATTACCTCACTTCCGTCGCTCAATACGCGAACATACTGCGGAGAGAACTGGAGGGACTGCCATCAGGGATTATCAGCCACCTGGCCGGTTTACTTGGACCCAAAACGCATCTGATACTCAATCAACTGTGTCCACTGGAGGTGCCACCCAGAGCCATGTTCTCGTTGCTGAAGGCAGCGGGTGCCTCTGACGGAAACATATCCGCCGTGTGCAGACTGGTGGGCGCCGGACCCGGATTCGGCCCTGCCCCCAACGAAAGACCACCCGCGCCTCTGGTGCACACCTCGCCCCTGGAACTCGAGGGCTGGGCAAGAATCCTCGAGAGCCCGGCTTGCACGCTCGAAGCCCTCGAAGTTGTCTTCCAAGTGGAGAGAGGATCCGATCCCAGGTACCTGGACGACTTTTTCGAAGCCCTGGCCGGCAACGAAAGCGTCAAACTAGTTAGGATTACGTCGCTTCTGGGACAGGAGTTCCCCGCCGACGAGGCGCAGAAGTTGGCCGGACATCTGAAGAGCGTCCTAGGGAAGAAGAAGCTGAACGACTTCGAACTGGTTATCACGTGCCTGGAGGAGGCGGCGCACGACAGGTACGTAGCAGAATTTTGAAGTTTCCTTCGACGCGTTGTGCTTCCGTAAGGTCGGCGACGCACGGCTGTACACGCTAAAACTAGTTACAAACTTGGACCTTCTCCTCTGATTCTCTTGTAATCGCACGAATCTTCTTTTCAATCGTTTAAACAATCCCAAAGTGAACCGGGAGCGCCCTTTTTAACAGAGTTACCAGGTATCGATTGAAAAGACACCTTTCCGCAGCGACGCGAGTTTAGAGCGTACACGAACGGCGCAATAACGTTACAGCGGAGAAACTTTCTGAAAGGTAGACGAAGCGAAACGTTGGTTAAGCTGACACGGCACAAAAATCAAAAAAGGAAGCAGCAAAAAAAAAAAAGGAAAAATCCTCGGACCGTCTGCGCGAACGTCGAGCAATATCGGCAAGTGGATTAAAAAAGTTTATCCGTTGAAAGAGATACGCGTATCCGGGCATACAAATAGATCCAGGGGGGGAGGACTCTTTCTTTTTTTAACTCGTACCGTGGAGCAAAAGTATGAAAAGTGCTCGAGACCGTTTCGAGATAGGCGAAGAAATATTAGCAGCTATTAATTATGTACGTCTACTTATCTCGAGAACTGTAAGGAACTTCTAAGGAACTGCCTTATCGCGTTCACGGTCGTTCATTAAGTTGAAACAAAAATTTGCAAACGCACCCGGTCCATTTTGCACGTAAACTGCCGGATATTACTTGTTAAAAGTAGCAACAGTAACTTCGTTCCGTAACGTTTCCTTATCATTTTTCCACCGTGTCGTTGGCAACTCTCGAGAATTTATCATATTTATCAAATAACTACGAATTCGCCGTTTCCAAGCGTTCTGCCCTCGATTCAGAAAATATTAATTTCACCCTCGACCGATACACATTTTTGCCGCATAAATTATTTATAATTTCGTCGTGTCGTTGCTCGCCGCGAAAATATGCCAAAAATTTGATATTCGAGGCACGAAACGATTCGGCGGCGGCTATAGGGGTGTAACAATGAGCGCGCCCCTTCGAACGGGGTTGAATCGCGGCCGCATGAAAAAAAAAAGGAAGGGTCTAGAAAAGGGGTGGAACAATATGCGGCGAGAGAATGGCGAAGCGGCTCGATTTTATTTTCCTTTGCTTTTTTTCTGCAACGTCTGTTCGAGGGAATCGTGAAGCAGGGTCAACGTCGTGGCCCGTGGCGAAAAATTAAGGAGGGGTTGCTTTTTTCGCGGTCGAAACGTAGGAGGCCTCGTTTCGCGACCACCCCCTCCCTTCTTCCTTCTTTCCGCTTCCTCCCGCACTTTGTTTCCTCCACTTTAAAGTCAGATTTCGCTCCTCCCTCTTACTTGGACTTTTGTCGAGAAGCTTTAAAAACTTTTCGGCCTTCGAGAAATTCTCGCCCCTCCCCCGAACGACGATTCGTAATTTTTTCTTTTTGCTCGAAACACTTTGATCACGCCGAAGAAGAAGTTTCAATCGAATTACGTAGGGCGTTTTTCGAGTGAAATTGCTTTTGAGAGGTGTAAATTAAAGAATCAGGAGCTTTCTAAGGATGAGGTGTTATTTCTTTCCAGAGAGTTTGGAGAAGTTGTGCTTTTCTTAAAATTTAAAGAGTCTAGGGTAAAGCAAGAATATTCAAGAAAACTTTGAGAAAATTTCAGAAAATTAGTACGAACTTCCACGATAAAACTTGTTTTTCTTGAATTTTCCAGAAACGACAGTGTATTCAATACCATGACTCCATTACCCTGTTCGCTTCTTCGTTCCAAATTTCTCCGCAGTTCTTCTAAAAGAGCGTAAAAAAGGTTTATGACGCGGTATCGAGCGGATCTCTCGATAAATCCATCAAAATTCGTACCGTTTGCGGTGACGTTGACGAAGAGAGTCCCGGTTTCATAAAATTCTGGTTCAAGATATACTACGGCCAGTCGTTTCGGCCGTGAATGACAGCCGACTGAATATTTCCAGCAGCGATATACGGAAAGAAAATAAAAAAAAAAAAGCCCGGGGTGTCCATAAATTGCGTTTGTTAACGATGAAAATACAAAGTTATACGCCCGTCCCCGTTTACACGGTGCTCGATTTTTTAGACGGACAATCGCGCAAATTGTTTGATCGTTCGATGAAATCGTGATCGATCCCTGCAATAAAATAACGCCGGATAATTTTAATTAACTTCGAGAACATGAAACGGGTCTGTTTGAACTTGGAAAATATCGTAATTGAGGTGAACGTTCTGTTTATCGAGTAACCGAACCAGCCACGTACGAGTATGTTATTTACAACGACAGGCTAGAATTTTCATTTTGTTTAGAAAAACAACAGAAAATTATTTCTGAGAAAAATTGAAGAAAATTGAAAGAAACCTTTGAAAAGCCCATCGATGAAAAAGTAAAGTGTGGTTTGATAAAATTTTACTCAAAGAAAAGAATCGAGATAATCATTAGACCACCTCTGTATTTAAACAAAGATGCTGACCAACAATACATTATATGAGATTTGAATATGAATTTAAAAGCGTATAATACATCTTTGTACTCCCGCTTTTATTATCTTGCGAAGAGACAGGATTAAAATTTCTTTTCCACTTCTGAATCGTTGCTTTCGCCGGTGTATTGTTTATCGTTCGCTGTAAGAATTCCAGGGGAACGGGCTTTTCCACGGGAGCTTGTAACGCCGGGGAAAATCTAGACTCGTTTGCAATTCGCTGCGGGGGTGGGCAGACGGGGGGGGATATAACTGCATCCGTAATTTGCATAACTGTTGCACGTATATGCTTCTCGAAATAATAGCGAACAGACAACGAAGGGAACATTATACATGCATAAATCCAACTGGGGAAATATGCATCGGTCGTCTGCCGTGCAAATTTTCGCGAACAGCCATTCCCTTTTTATTTCTTTTTTTTTCTCTCTCTCTCTGTCTCGAGCCTTCTTACGAAACGCGGATCGATAATCTTCGAAACGATTTTTATACTCGTCGTTTCGCGGACGAATTTGCTCGACGAGTCGCTGGAGTATTAAAAAAAGAACTCGCGAACATGGATTCGTAATAAACATTGATTTACCGAATCCAATTAATTTCCGGTGACTTCGTTCGTACTCGTCGGTTCGCGATCGAATTTGCATAGGTATTGCTCGCGCAAAATGATTTTTTGAATTTCGAGAGATTCCTTTTTTTTTTTCATTTTGCGATAAAGTATTCTTTACGATTTATGAAACCGTCCGAAGGGACCTTCGGAGGAGGAAAAATGCTTATTTCCAGTTTGGAAGAAATAAATGTTGATTTATGGAATTGATTTTCGGCCGGTTTGTGCCGATCGTTATGGGGCAAAATTGTGCGCAAATGTCGAGCAGCAAAAATAGATTGATAATAAATTTTGATTTATCGAATCGAACCGATTCCCATTGATTCGAGTCGTGTCCCGCGAATAAATTGCACGAGTGAGACCTTCATTCGAGGTTTTCATCGATTATAATTAATTTGTATATTTAGGGGGTTTCTGCAAACAAATTCGCGGTATCTAGAAACTCGGAGAAGATTGTTCGCGATAGGAACTTTCTTCTCCTCTGATTACGAGTCAGCTCGTATCGATTCGCGGAATCGCGACCGCGCTTGGCTCATCTTCGTCAACGTTTCGCGAACACCGCAATTCCTCGTATCGGTAACAGTGTGTCAAGCAGCCACTGATGACGGAAATTGCAATGCTTGCGAAACGTTGCCAGAAAGATTGCAGCGTTCCTGAAATCTTTCCACGGTGCTGAAACATTTTTTTCGTGTGTCCAATAGTTAACAACAATAATGACAACAACCCTCCTAAATATTACTCGGGCGACTTAAAATTGGTAAAAAAAACAGCAATTGCATGAAATTAATTGGAAACAATCGATTGTCGTTTCAGATTGGAATGCGTGGTGAACGCCTTGTGCCGTGGACTGAGTCACGCGTCGGCCAGCTTGGCACGGTTGGTCCTCGACATGAATCTGTCCGGTGAACAAGTGTCCCGGGTCTGCGAGGCACTTCGTGGTTGCGTTCAAGTGCAGGCACTGCACTTGCCCCATTTGGGCTGCGGATGCGAGGGCCTGGCATCGGTCGCCGAGCTGCTCAAAGAGAGACCGCTGCTCGCGTTGAACCTGGCCGGCAGCTGGGGCGCCAAGAACGAGGATCCGTCCAGTTCTGGAATCAGTATGGGTAAAACTTTGCCTTTTTTGTCTATTTTCTTTGCCTTCTTATCATTCCTTTCGTTAAATGCATATTCGATAAGAAAGTTTCTAATATTAAGTTCGTTATGCATATTTCGTATGCTTCGTACGTATTTTTTTTAAACGCATGCATCGACATTTGTTTCTACTTCTTTTTAAGGAAATTATTTGAAAAATTTTTATAAAGACTGCACAGGCTGCATATTCTGTATGAAGCAATGGGTGTCCATGTCAAGGTGGATGGAGGTGACCATTAACCAGTTACAGTCGTGGGATTAGAAAGTTGAAATTAGAACAGTTTCCGTTCTTGCAACGGGTGAATAGAGAAGTGAAGTTCCCGCGGCGTTTTACATAGAGCCGGGAACGAAACTTCAGCCCTTTCGAACTTTAAAGCCGGCACCGTTTGCCCGAGTTACCTCGAATACGTACCCACGTAAGACCCCTGGCTGCGTACACCCCCGGGACGTTCAATTTATGAAGCGGCCGAGCTTTTCTCGTGAACGAAATTGCGATTCCGCGGCGGCGAGAAACGAACCTTCTGATAACGACGATTTGTCCTGGATAACGAATACTGCCAGCCTTCTCTCCAATTTGCTTTAAAATTTACTCCTCGCCCCGTTCGTCCCTGCCAGACTTCTTCACGGAATAACGATCTCGAGGAATATCGTCAAAATTATCTGAGCAATTTGCCATGAAAGTGGAACAACTTAAAGACAATTAGATTTACTAAATTCCATGACATAAAAGTATCGCAAAATGATACTTATAGTATACCAATTTAAAGCTCAAAGCTTAATAAAAACGACTGTGTAAAGGTTCCATCGATATTTCCAGCCCAGAATGGCTGGTCGCTAATTAAAGTGCCCAATGACCAATTTCGAAACGAAGAGTGGACGGTCAAACGCGATTCCATGACATAAAAGTTATTCAGGATATCATTAATGGTACATCAATTTAAAGGTACGATCTATATTTCGATAGAATCGCTGAAACTTCTAAACAATAACAAGTCCCAGAAGCTTCTTCGACAGACAATCGTTAGGGGACGTTGTCGAGGATCTTACGCTAACGCGTCGGTGAGTAACGCAAACGCATCCCTGTGTTGTTCTTCCGATAATATCGCGGAGTTAACAGTTCCGAGACCAAGCTCTTCAAGTTTCGCGAAGTTACGAGCTGTTTGCTTCTGGCCAGATATAACCGGATCGATAGGAAAATTTGTTGCCGTACGCCAAGTTTTCGCAAGTGACGTTTCTTGTTATTAACGCTATCGAAGAAACTTCGAAATATTATAATACAGTCTTAGGAGTTTAGAATTTTCCGAAATTTAGAAGCTCGCGTTGTTGTTTCGACGAGAGGGTTAACTGACGCTCGAATATCAGGATCAGGCAGTCGTAAATCTGTTCTGAATCGGATTCCATCGGTTCTTGGTATCTGTTCAAAAATTCCAAACGATCCGTGGCTGGTGCAGCAGGCGTCACAATCGTACGACGATCGACAACGAGATAGAATTCCACCCTCGAATTCCATGCAATCTCTCTTTCTCTCGTTTCCTGCCGCTCCGTTCCAGGAGATTAACACGTTTCCTACCAACGATCATTTCAATATTCCCCCTGCATATTCTACAGTCAACCTTCGAGCAAATGATTTTTTCGTAACAATAAACGTGTCAATTAATTCTCTGTATTTCGTTTCACGACAAATTTTCAGACAGCAGAACAGGGATTAAAGTTCCTTGTATTTAACTTCCGGTCGGCTAAGGGCTGGGACACGGCTTGTTTTTTTCTCTTTTCGGCCATTTTAGTTGGCGCTATTTCACCAAATAACCACTTAAGACAGATAATGGAGGCACACGCGTAGATTAAGGGCCTCCATTTGTCGCGCGGGCAAAACTGGCTGGCCTGACCCAAATTATCAAAGAGCATCCAACGGTTCTCGTTGCCGTTTAAATTCATTCGCTTCCGGCGTGTTGAACAAGCGGAATGGCAAAGGGAATGATAAACGGCCCCGAGCATCTTTCGCTCCCCCGTTTAATTCTTTTCTACTCTTGGATTTCATTAAACTCGAGAATGGCTCGCGTCACGGCTCACAGGATAATTTACGTAATTCCTTGTACAAGAAAGATACCCCCCTTTGCCTTCCTCCCCCCCAAAAAAAGGGCCGTAGAGAGGAACGAAATTGGTATTTTTCCATTATTCGGCGCCGCCCGTTCGATCGCTTTGTTTCGAACGGCAGAAATTCGATGTTTCGGGAAATAATTTATCGTGAAAATACACCTCGCCCCTTGTACCCTTCGATTTATAGCGAAGTCACGTGTGCCGTTGAAGTTTCAAGTTCTCGATTTGAATTTCATGTTTCAATAATTCCATTTACAACTACTCCAAACACCGCCGGGGCAGAATGGATCGACTCCGAAGATGTGTTTTATTGAATTGATAGGACTGCATAAACTGGTTGCAACAATTTTAATCCACAGAAAAATGTAAAGTTGCGATCAAAGAAAATTCTTGATTACCAAAATTTGAAATAAATCTTCTTTGCCTCGAGAATTTAAAAGAAAAAATCGTATAGGTTCGTCCGAGTCACGTTTAATCGTAAAAAAGGCTCGATCCCTTTGAGAAGAGTTTGATACCATCAGCTTTTCCGATCGATGGTAAAAATAAAAGGATGGAAAGAAATCGAAGGAAACTGTACAGTAATACAAATCACAGCGGGGTGAATGGTAGAGGGATTGCTTTGATGCAACGATTCGGTGTGCAAAAAGCACACTGACCTATAAATCAGCGACGGGGCTGCGCGCTGGTTAAGAGGCCACAGGTCGTCTGTTAAATCGGTTGCAATTGGTTCAACGAGATCAACCCACCGAAATTCGATTCGCCTTTTATCTAATGAAACGCGTAGCTTCCAATTTTGCGCAATTTTCTACCAAAATTCAACCTCCTTACAATTCTCCTCGGAAGATACTTTTATGCCTTGTGTTCCTCTAAAAGATACCTTACGAATATAAAATAATTCAAAGGGTAAAATTGAAAATTCTTCCGTCTTCTTTTATATTTTTTTCAATCAGACACGAGGATAACATCGATGGATACCCGAGCAAAGAATTGTTGCTGGTCCCCGCGTATTTTTCTCTCCGGACGCGTGTATATCCTTCGGAGAACGAGCGAAACACGGAAGAATAGGGGCGAGGAAAAGAGCGAAAGGATCGATGAGTTCTCTCGAGAAACCGTCAAACCGAAAGATTTGATTTGTCTACGCGCGGCTATACAGCGCGTCGTCGCCGCCTCGAGGAAGATTGCCTCCGAGCCGTCGAGGCGAGCCAATCTTCGGGGACTTCTTTCAGCCCGTCAGAAGTAAACTCGATCCTGCCGTTATCCGTTTAAAGAAAATAGAGGAAAATCGAAATTCTGATTCGTACGAGCATCGAGAACGGGCCAAATGAACGGGATCGTAACAAGCTCTCGATCCCCCGCTGGAAATTCTTCTTCAAATTACAGCGCGGGATCAATGTTTCAAGAAATACAGAATTTTAACCAGCTTGTTACATTTTCAAGATGGCGTGACGTGATTAAAACAGGCACATCACGAAAGATATTGTTCGAAGAAGGAAGAAGAGTAAAACGTTATAAAATTAGGTTACGAGTCGATACATCTCAATCGAGTGTCCCCTCGAACGTCTGACAGGAAGTTGGACGATCAGGGAAAGGTCGATTATGGAACGCCCCTGCGGTGGATGGTCGAACCTCTCGTAAATGTCCAATCACGGCAAGGGTGAAGTTTACGATCGACCCCTGGTTTTCGTACGAAGTTCCATTGATTCGATAAAGTTCTCGAATAAAATCATCCTTCGTAACCGACCTGTACGTAAAAAAAGGGGATGAGTGTCAGGTTGAAGAAGAAAGTGGAATGTTTTCGCGGGAATAATAATAGTGGACCATGTCCTCCAGGAAGATGAACAATGTCCTCGAGGATGGTTTATACACGGTCCTTCGTGCAAACGACACTTTCCAACTGAATTTCCGCTCGCAAATAACGTATTAATCATCTCCGGGTAAACCCCTCCCGGACCTTTGTTACACCCTGTCCAAACCTTCCCTCTCAAGAGCCCCCCTCCTTAATACCTTCCTCGTCACCCCCCTCACTGTCTCCTCTATCTTCGACCTTTGTGCACTCGAACTCGAGTTCCGTTCTCTGTACGCGCATGCATGAATAAACCGCGAGTGCCCCGGAGAGACACTTTACGAAACACGAGACTGATTCCAGTTCTGCATTGTTTCAATTTTTTATCATCCAAAGACGCTAACTCGCGTTGCAGTTGCAACTTTGCATCGTAAGATCTTAAATTATAATTTTTTCAGAAATAATGAACACGGCACCCTTGCTTTAAGGAAAATTAATTTCAACCCGTCAAGGAAAGAGACTCGAGGTCGGAATCGACGGGGTGAAAACTCTGATATTCATAACGTATTAGATATATCCATCAGTTTACGAACAACGACGAATCTCATCAGCGTTCCACGCTCGCTGATTACTTTCGGTTACTCGCCGCCTGTCGTCGCTAATTAGCCCAGCACGAAAGTTACCGTAACGAGCAACAGCAGCCAGATGTATTCCTAGAAAGCTTGGAACGCGATAACTTATAAATCGAACTTTTTCTAATTTCACAAGACTATCTACTCATACAATAGCTAAGGTTGAGACACTTAGTCATCCAGGTAATTTTGCCCGGGTATCCGTAAAAATTCAACGGAACCAGACCTGGACGCCTTATATTATCCGGTGGCGAATTAATATTCCGAGAGGAGTCCCATCGAGCCCCTGTCCCCCTCCCCGGGCTTCCTCGAATTTCCTGTAATCCGATGGCGAATCACGTACACCCTCCTCTAGCGAGATCACGTCCAAAAAGGAGTTTGTTAACTCCCGTTGGAATCCAGGCCGAATTAAAGCTATCGTCGGGTAAACGTGGCTCCTGCGGCCCGCCAGGATAACACGCATCCGACTATCGTCGAGCTGCACTCCTCGGAAATACCCGCGGATATAATGAGGTTATCGCTTGTTCGTTTTCTCGGACACTGGTTCACCCGGCGGAATTCGTTTCGATGTTCGTTACCGAACTGGAACGTTTCGAGTTTTAACGGGGATGTACGCCCGCGGCGAGGCTTCCCTTTCAACCCTTTCGCTCATTTCCGCCCCCCCAAACGAAACGTACGACGCGGGTGAAATAACTTTCTTTCTGAGAAATAAAGGAAACTTCGTTTGGTAATGATTCGATATTCCAAAGTGCCACGGTACGGCGATCAAAGGCGTTAAACCGAAGCTTGGATGTTGAGAATTTTTATTAAGAAAACGTGATATAGCACGGGCCGTCTCGGAGCAATTTATTTCTTAGCAAATTGGCACGACCCAGTTTTGCAAGGAAAACCATAAAATTCCAGCAGGCAGTTCATAAAACGGTAACTAGGAGGACTGTACGGGACGTGTCTTTAAGCGTGTTCAGCCGGGTTTACCGGCCGTAAAGCTTTCGTTCCTGTTAGAATTAATATAAACGAAGCGTATAAGGGAGAAAAGGTAACGACGTTGGCTCGCGCGCGCGTTGCTAAGCGGTTCGTGAAATAAGCGGCGGAAGCGGTTACGTAGAGGGAACTTTATTGAGGGCTCTGCTCCTCTCGCAAGATAATAGCTACAATGACGAACAATACGCAAAGGGTGAACGTACTGTCGAATAAAACCGCGTTAACAACGATCGCTTGTATCGTGAATCTTATTTCAAGGATTCCTACGAACGATTTGTCCCGTTTATTTATTCAGCTCTTACCTCAGCAGTGTCGTTTCGTAAACGTAAATTCAAATAATATTAATAATAGCTCCGTATCACTGAAATCTTAATTAATTTTCAAATTTAACCATTTGAATTGGTATTTTGCCTTAACAGCCTTTTCGTCGATCAATGCGGTAACGAAATAAAAACTGCCCCTGCGCAATTAACAGGTGACAAAACCAACAAACGTCCCATGAATCAAAGCAAACGATTCGTCACCGGGAATCCATTATCCCGTTGCCATCGAATTCAATCCCATCCGAGTTTCAGCCTCCCTCCCTACCCGCCACCCCTACCAATTACAATCCATTCCACGCGAACTAACTTCCTCGAACGCACTCGTAAACTTCGAAAGGACGAACGGGATTTCTATCCCGTAACGCGTACAGCAGCCAGTCGGTCCAGCCGGGAATGAGACGTTCGAATTGCGTAGGTTCGGGTTCCGGTTCCGGAAGCAGCGGCTGCGCGTCCAGCACCCTTGGCACTCTACCCCTTAATCGTTGCTACTCGTCGCTGCCGCGGGGCGCGTTGGCGGCCTACGGCAGTTTAACGAGGCCCGCCACCCTGCCGCGGCTTCCTCTTGGATTAGGCCTTGGTCCTGCGCCTGGCACCGGAAACGGACCGCTGCCGCAGAACGACCGGGACAGGGACAGCAACGGAAGCAGCAAGAGGAACAGCGACAGCGTGCTCTGCCATCGGCTGCCCTTGTTGCACCCCTTGCCCACCTGCGATGTCACCAGCCATCAGGGCACCGGATTCCACGAGATCTTCAACGCCATCAGGTAAGGTTCTGATTTTTTAAAATAAATTATGAAATTACGAGGGTAAAGGTATTGTTGTTAATGATCAATTCCAGTATTTCCTATTAAATAGTTCCACGTTGTACGGCTCGTTGGAGTTTCTCGAGTATTAAATCACTGATGGGAACGGGGGGTAACGAGAAAATAGTTAAAGGAAATTATTTAATATTCGAGGCGAGCAAAATGAAAAGAAACGAGGAGATTTGCAACTTTCATTTACGGTCACGTAAATCCGTCAGCGGCACCGGGCTCCGCGTCAAGCAGGCTCGAGTTTCCTTCTCCCCCTCCCCTGTGAACTTTCCAAGATTCGGCTCCTCGAACCACCGCTGTTAAATGAGTTATGGAAATTAAGGAGACGAACGAGCGTGGCCATTCAGGAAATTATACGAACTTCCTCGTCGCCGAGTCCCCCGGTAGGGTGCTCGCGCCCCTCGCTCGACGGAGCTTAAGGGCGAGGGTGGTTTTAGTCAACATCGTTTCTGCAAGGTCGTCGAAGTTGCGAAATTTTCTGAATTTGTCGGCCGTGCAATATGGCGGGATCCTCCCCAACTTCATTAAAATATAATATTTCTAAACTTCTAAGCCCTCTTTCAATTTCTCTCTCAAATTCGATGTAATACCTGTCATTGCGAGGATCAGGGTAATTAGGTGTCCTTCAAATCCAGATAAAAATGACAAGAAAACGAGCCGCTGATGCGATTTGAAGAAAGTCACGGAACGGTGGCGGACAGAACAGGCAAAAACCGTGTCGTCGTAAAAAGAATCGCGGGGATCGTGTAATTCGAGTCGCGGCCATTTGTTCCAAGTCGCGTTGATGAAAAGGCGGCAAGAAAGAAAGCACTTGGTCCTTTATGAATCCGTTTACGAGCGTCGGCGTTTCACGCGATACACACACACGCATACACTCGCGCGAAGAAAACGGAAGTTGGAGGCCGGCTGCGCGATTCAACCCCTTTTGTTTCCTCGTTTACGAAGCGGCCCTAACCACCGTCAACCCTTAAACGCGAAAAATACCTTCCACCGTATATACATTCCCTTTGTTCCTACCCTTTGTCCTTTTGTTGGCTCTTCAACGGAATCCGTAACGGCCTGTTGCCAGCATCCGATGAAGGCCAGTTTCGAAACTCTCCATATGCTTTTCGCCTTTCCGTTCCAATTTCATTTAATTAATAGCGTCGTTCCTTTCTTTGAGTAAGAATTTTTAAGTTACGATTTCTCGTTACTTGCAAACTTTAATGGCACTTTTCAAAGTTTATCGAAAAAGGAGTTTGAATATTTTTTAAATAAATCGTGAAAGAGAATCCTCGATTAACAATTTTTTTGTATTGATAACACGGTAAAGAAGAGATTTTTTTAACGAGTCGTTCGTTTAATATAATTTCAATCTGTTGTTTAATACAATGAAGCATCGATGCGAGCAAAATACGCGTATCGGTCCGAGCTGAATAGACTTTTTAGCCGTGCCTGTTAATCAGGCACCGGGTAACGCCAGTCGGATTACACGGCCACGTTAATGACTGATCTGATTTGTCAGGAAATTGTTCAATTTACAAGCGACCAGCTCGAATAATCGACTTTGCGGAATCGATTTTGTTAAACAGAACCCCGTGCCCGCGTTATTCCGTGATTCTCCCACGTAATTACATTTATTTCGAATCCGATTTTTATAACGATTTTAATTCCCTTCCCCCCCTCTGGCCAACCTTTTCCTTCCCCGTCGTGGGATCAGAAAGAAAACGAGGTTTAATTAAAAAGTCTATCCGTTCAATTAATACCCCCGGAATTGCCCTGTCAAATCGTGTAATCATCCCCGACCAAGCGACCCGTCGATTTCTTTGATTAAAAATCACCATCTCGTTACAAGGATATCGAGGAATGAAAAAAGTTCCATCGTATCGCCTTATTATCCTGTCGTGAGCGCGGAATTCGCGGGAATGGAAGATCAAAGGCGAGTACAATCGATATTCGGCTCGAGGGTTACAAAGCTAGGAGAGGTTTCGTTTGTTTAAACAAAAACTCCGTTGTTTATCGGCGAGTTTTCTATTCGTCGAGGCGAAGTTTCGAGGGAATTCCGCGCGGGTCTCTTCAATTATCGATACCGGTTGCATTCGATGAATCGAACCGAAACGTATCTCGTTAGAATTCGAATTTCCTGCGCAATTTCATCGCAAGCCAGCGCGGACGGTTCCACCCGCCCCGTTCTATCCTCTTCTTTTTCCGTCTAAATCCTCCCCCTTTCCAATAATAGATCCACATATGGCACACCTCGTATCCAATTCAGCCAAGATTTTCGATATCTGGTCGGAAATTCAAATTTGGATAAAGATATATACAGACACACACATACGCTGATACCCTTCGTCCTCGTTTCTACGTCCTCTTCTATCTTCCAATACAGGCATTTTTCGACTGTTCTTCTTCTAGGATTTTTTTTATTATCCCCTTCTTTCTGCCAAGGATAAGGATCCTTGATACCGTCAAATCCAGATTTCATGAAAAATTGAAAAAATTGATTCGTAACCTGATCCGCGAAATTGTAGAACGATGGAAAATCTGCCTCGATATTTCGAAACTTCCTAGTTTCTAGAAATGAAGAGATTTCGATCAACAAACCCATAGTATTAAAAGGGATTAATTAAATAGATTCGCCACTTTTTCAGTAAGGTTAAAATTAAGCGTGGTGGGTAAGAGATTGGAAATTGCACGTGCATCGAAACTAATCGATGTCGGTTTACCGGATGCCTCAGAGAGCCGAACTGCAAGCTGAGGTCCCTGAACGTGTCCAAGTGTTTGTTGGGCGGATTGGATGCGGGCTGCTTGGGCGAGACGGTCCGAAGGGCGCGTAATTTGGACGCTCTAAGGGCGGCCGGCGCGTCGAGGCCGGCGGACGTGATGCCGCTCGTCCTTGCGCTCACGGAGGCGCCGTGTCTTCAACTTCTGGATCTGGCCAGTCCGCGATTGGCCCTCGACGATCATCCTTCCAGATTACTGTGTCACGCACTCGCCAGGAACACCACTCTCAAGCTCCTCAGCCTCGAAGGATGGACGTTCAGAATAGAGGTGAGTCCATGAATACAATTAACTATAAATATTTCACTGGTGCTAATTAGCTACAGTACTTTTATCGCGCAGATTGTTTAGTGAAAAATTGATATCGATGGCAGGTGAATTAAAACTCCGTCCCCATATTATTCTAGCAATATAACTCCCGAGGTTTATCAAGCAAAGCAAATCAAAATTAAATCAAAATTACCATTCACGATAATAAAATTGTTACGATCTCAAGATCCCACCGAACGTTGAATCAACCACGAGAAGGTAACAGTGCCCATAAGCCTCGGTATTTAACTTAAGGAGAATCTAAGAACTCTCCACCGTCTTGCGCGGTATTAGCGAATTCATCCCCTCGTACGTCCCCTTAACTAAGGGAATCCTAAATTGCATGCGACCGTGGGTTGGCGCTTGATGGACACGACGGTCCCTGTCATTAACTTGGAATACAAAAGCGAGCCCAGGGATGAAATTTTCAAACGTTGACGAGAAAACGTACACTGTGACGGTTAATTTAAGTGCCGACTCGTTAGAACCTTGCTCTGATATTCGAAATGTAAATTCCGGCCGTGGAATCGTCGGGGAACTTGTCAGCATTCCTGCTGGATGCTTCGCTCGTTTACCGGCTGCAATTGTTGCTGTATTATTAAATTCTACAGATGTTTCTGATCGACGATCGAATTATGTCCGTATTAAACGTTGCGATTCCGTTTCGCTTATTATTCGTTCCCCCGTACCCGGGCGTGGGTGTTTGTGAAACGTGTACAGATCGTTTTGACAATTAAGCGCTTATCAAGAAAATTGAAATAACTTTCTATTCTATTTTTCTATTCTACCACTATTGCCCATTAAAACGTGTTACCTATTTTACGGTTGCTCCGGTGTATCAACACACGCGGCGGAAGCTTTGCCCCTGGGGAAAGGCAACCGGCGCGCGTTGGTTCGCCGAGCGGATTTCGCGCTGGCCGTTGTCGAACGAATGGAAAACGATAAGCTAATAAAAGTTGCGGGGCTTTCGTTTGTTGGCCGCTCGAACATTCGTCGATTTTGTAGAATCGAACGTTTTAAATGTTTTCTGGTTCACGGTTTCAAACAGACAGATCGACTTTCGAGTCTCTGTTATCGATTCCACCTCCTCTCGCAGCGGTAACCGGTCGAATAAAAGAACCGACCACCTCCCTCCTGGCCAGGAATTACCGGTGTTTCGGATTCAGAAAGCTTTTCTCGAAGCTTATGCGAACTTTTCAGACATTGTATACCGAAGAACGACTACTTGGGATTCCGCAGGACGAGCGTTGCAACTTTACGCCGCGCGCTCGCGTTCCGCGCTTACAAAATTGTACATCCGGAACGATGTTTACGTTGCTTAAACAAATTTTCTTATTCTTCGTGCCGTGTGCTGTACCTGTTAATTTTTCGAATTTTCGAAAGATGGAATTTTATTCGAAATTTTCGCTGCCGAGGCATTCGAGGCGGATTTCGTATGCAGAGTATAAGTAAATGTCACTTAAAAGGAATACGGAGACGGAACAGAATAAAACGAAGAGGAAAATCGATATCGAGCCCTTCTTCGGTTACGTCTTCGTGGTTTCGTCGAACTTACGAACCACAATGGGATCAGTAAAACGGACCGACGGTGTAGTCATGGTCTGCTGGCAGTAACTCTGCGAATCGTAAAGAGATTCGCTCGAAAATTCAGCGGTTTCCTGTCCGTGGACCGAGATCCAGACTCCTCTTGTATCTTCCTCTGGGCATTCTTAATGTTTTCTTTAAAAAAATTTCAGTGTTTCTTACTTCACGATTCTGACGAAGTCAGTGACAGATTAATAGAAAAATAGAAATTGTGTTCTACAATTAAGAATCTTTTACAAGACCAGCCATTATTTTCATCAAGATTATCGTGGCCAAACGAAGAGAGAAAAGCAGCCAAAAAGCGACAGTGAAGAAATAGAACACAACCGAGGAATAATCCTAGCAGGTGTACCGCTGGATTATCCTGAAAGTGGTTAATTAATTATAGGCAATATCCCGGCTAAAGAGGCGGGGGAAGATAAAGGACAAGCGACTCTGGAATTGTTTAAACCCCTCGCTAATTACAAGAAAAAGGGGTCGGCAATTTTGTCCTCAATTTAATACGTAAATTAGCTTAGCTTCGCTCTTAAGGATAATAAATTCGACACGATTCGTTTATTTATGCAAATTTGAACAGAAGACGTCGTGACGATTAAATGAAATAACAATATTTTAAATGATTATTATTTAACAAATAGCCTTTCACTGAAAATAATGAAGATTCACTTCACACGTGAACCACCGTTTATTTTTGATAGAAGCTGTGGATGTAATTTCGCCAGGATCAAATCTGATCCTGCGGGGGTGTGCTCACGGGTTAACATCCTTTTCGAACGTTGTTCCGTTAATCGTGACAGGTGAATCCTGTTTGCTTTTCCCTCAGGTTTGCTTCGTTAACTAACGTGGATAGATGGAAACAGCTTATCGTCGATAATTGTGGACGCGTCGAGCGTTCCGCTAATTAGCGAGCAGTTACGGTCCCGATGCGCTTTGATCGTCTGAAATGGCGGCATGAATAATACACGACGATCCGTTTTATCGCGTTCACCGCAAGCATCCTGGCCCGTGCCGAGCCATCACGCTAAACTCGCCAAAGTGAAATTATCATTATCCATAGATCATTCAAGATATTCTGATTTTAATCCAATATCCGCGCAGTCCTTTGGAAATTTATAAAGGTAAATCAACCACAATCATAAATTGTTATAAATTGTTAGAATTGACGAAATTTCTTCGCCAAGTATCGTTTATAACGTTCCAACTGGCCGGTCTGACCATGCACCGACTCGTTCCACTGGTCCCCGTACATTTCCAAGCTGTAACTTCGCTCGCAAGTGCAGCCCCGGGTAACCGGGGTAGAAAATCAAATTCTCAATGAAATTCAGCTGTTTAGTGAAGCGAACCAGAGGAATTATACAGGGTAGAAATTCTCTTTGTAGGAATTACTCGGTCGACTTCTGACCAGTGTCGCTACTTTTCTGCCGGCTGAGCATCAAAGCCTCTTTCCACTGGCAACCACTTAACCACCGTTGCTTTTAACGCGTTGACACGTTGCGTCGGTAAAAATGATAATTTGCAAATTTATTAGCAAAACTCTTGATATCCAATATTACTCCAATGAAAATGAAAAGCATTTGGATTAAAGCATTTGTTTTGGAACTTGTTACGTATAGCTATTTAACCTCTTCATTACCGAAGGACCTTACCATTCAGGTGGAGGAATCGTCGGGGCAGAGATTTCTACGCGAGTTCCATTATTCATAACACCTTGGAAGCACGTTCATTCATTGAAATTCGCCAAAGCGGCTTACCGTTGAAAACTCGTATAGCAGACTGTTCCCGGCAAGGAACGGGACGAAACAATGGCGCTCGCTTGGTTTCCCTTCGTGGATCAAGAAACAAAAAGTGGATTATCAATTAAAGAGAGTGATCGCGTCGAGGGTCTTTTCTTTCCATCGTAATAAAAAACAAAAAGAGAGAAAGTAGAAGAAACAGGAACACGCTCGAACGAATTCGAACGTTTACCCGTTCCAGCGTGCTCGAGGAATCTGATTTATTTAAAAGCAAGAGACACGTCGGTGCGAGGAGATCCAGCCATGAAATAAAGTATGATATTGGAGGGAAACGGTAGACAGTAGCGGACAAACAGGATATATAGCCGAAGATACGGCCAAATGGATTTTCCATTATTAAAGATCCTCTCAGGAGTGAAAATCTACCCCCTACCCCTTCGCGCTGTCCAATTTATTTGACGCTTCTGCACGTTTGCCTTTCGTTTATTTTATTTGACAAATTTCGTTTAGCTACGAGGTATTTTTCGACACCTGCGAGGTTAAGGTGGCACCCAGCACCCAAGAGCATTTGACATTAACTTTAACTTTCCTTTGGGAGAAAACATTTTCCTTTTTTTCATTAAAGTTTATGAAAAGTTAATCAGTACACGACTAATTAAAATGGACAAATAATTGGAAATTTTAATCTTGCGGAGACACGTTTATTGGACAACCTAATACATTTTTCCAGAAGCAATTTAACCCGGTAATAGAATACAGAATAAACGAAGCATTAAACGAATGAATCGATCATCGTCGGTGAATATAACGACGGTTGGTTATTATCCGGGAAGATTTTCTCAAAGAGCTTCTTATTTATTATCCACCTTGTTTCGATGCAAAACATCTTGGGTGATTTATAAACTCGCCGCTGAACGATTCAACCCCTCGAGCTAATCAAATTTATGTTAATCGAGGTGAATGTAACGAGGTCGAGATTTCTTACGTTGTCGAGCACGGAACAGCTTTTCCTTCAGTCATTCTATTCTTGATAAATTAGCCTCTGTGAAAAATAATTTCCATAATAACCCCCCGAGTTGCATACAATAATCACTAATTAGCAATATCGCGATATATTTTAATCGACTTTCTTTTCATTCTTCTCCTCGCGTTATGAATAATATACACCCTGCCATCGGTGTTCAAAAAGTTCAGGGAGGAAATATTAATGGACGACGCGTGACACTCCAACAATCAGTCGAATGATATACGTCTCGGCGATAAACGTGTACTCGTTACGACGTTCCTGGATCAATCTCCGCTGCAAAAGCGATACGGGTATTCGCATGGAAATTTTCAACCATTCCGAGGTAGATGCTGGTCAGGCTCGCGGAGAAGAATGTTCAAGGGTCGTAGAATGGGGTGTACGTAATTTATCGCGGACAATATTACCGGGAACGTTGAACGGCCTGGAAAACCTCGTGGACCTGTCCGACCGGTATTTTACGACCGCTGAAAATCGTATATTTTTCGAGTCCGCGTCGAAGAAAAAAATTAGCCGGATGAAATTTTGTACGGGGAATCTGGTCGAGCATATTGTTGAAAAAGTGTAGGAAAGTTTGATATTTCGAATGGAAACTTTCGTTTACACCTGATGTATTTTATGGACCGGCACAACAGCCATTCGATTACGTATACAGTAGACTCCCGTATAACGCGCTGAAGATATTGGGACCACGGTTCTCGTAACACGTTGTGTAATAGAAGTTATCGAGTACTTCAGCTCGTGTTTCTGACTGTTAAAATGGAAATATTTTATCTCCGGTATTATTCATTATTGTAGATTTTTCCCATTAACGGCACTGACGATAACTTAATGCTTCTGAAATTGAACTATTCTGACAATCCATTGTACTTCATAAATTGGACATTTTTCTAACAGCAAGTCGCGGCAGCGTCGTTCACCCGGCGCACTCTCTGTCACAATATTTGATCGTTCGATTCGAGGAGACACCCTGTACAACGAGTTCCATCGGTGGACCGATGAAAAATAGCAGAGTGGCCGCATAAATTCAATGAATCGGCAGCCAGGGCACGGTACGGTTCTTTTTAAATGGAAATCGTCCAGGCTCGTGACAGGCCGCACACAATAATAGCCTGGTGAAAGGGGTCGAGTGCAGGAACGACGACGGGGGGGAGTGAATGGGGGGGAGAGGTGACAGTCGGTACAGAGAGAGGTTCCAACGAGCCTGCATTGTTTATAATCACCCTCGGGCGTTAAATGAAATTTACCCGTGCCCCGAACCCCCCCGTCTCATTGTTTCCGGGCGTGATATCGCCGTGCCACCGGTAGGATTTTACGGTTGTACAATTTATCCGGGATATTCTGCGAATTATATGCTTTTCGAGGCTCCACCTTCGCCCTCTACCCACCCCCTCTGCGTAGCTTACCCTCGTTCGTTGATACGATTAACAGGACCCGGCCGCTTTATCGACGAAACGATAGACTCTGTTTAAAAAACATGAAATTACGGGGTGCGGGAATGTAGAAATAAAATTCAAGGGTAGCCTTTTAGTAACAAGGCAAGGACACGGCGTATAATGGGGAAATTAGCGTTCAAAGTTTTCTCAATATAAAATCAAGAATTTATTACTACTGGAAGTTAATTACTGGACTATAAAAATATTCAATAATGTACTCAGAATTGATGCTACTTGAATCCGAGCACGAATTCAGTAGAAAAATCAATATTAGGTCAGACGCGACAAGTTTGGCTGTAAAAAGGGTTCAACAAATTGCACCATTTTGTTTAATAACTGTTTTATTGAATGATTAGCAAGGAAAGTTCCCGAGCACAAATAACGGAGGTTCATT
Source organism: Anthidium xuezhongi (assembly GCA_022405125.1). Classification (NCBI taxonomy): domain Eukaryota; kingdom Metazoa; phylum Arthropoda; class Insecta; order Hymenoptera; family Megachilidae; genus Anthidium; species Anthidium xuezhongi. The sequence continues at coordinate 8,369,669 of CM039640.1, forward strand.
AAAGTTCTGGAAGAACAGGGATAGCATCCTTGGCGTTTCGGCGACGCCGGCCATAATTTTGCCCAATTTTCCCAGCATTATTCAAACCGGCCGACGTACCCGTAAAAACTACCCTCTTAAATCAAACGATCCGGCCGCGAAATAACCTCACGGGTGAAGAGAAAGAAGAAAAAAAAGGAAAGAAAGAACGAGGCAGAAGTTCCGAGAGGTGTTTAAATTCAGGCTCCCCTAATGCCTTGAAAATCTGAATAAAATACGGGGTGTTAAAGCTGCGCACGCTATATTTCATAAACACCAAATTAGACGAAAATATCGCGTAAACTCGGGTTCGAGTGGGTTAAAAAAATATTTTTTTTTTACCGCAAACTTCTTCGAAATAGAGTTTCGCGGAAACGTAAGAGCGGTTTAATTACTTAATTCGAGAGCAACCTGTATGAATATATGAAAAGAAGGATCAGCGGCGAAATTCGAGGCATTACGCGCTTAGTCCTTTCAGGCTGAAGTGGAACGACACTCTTTTCGCGGTCTGGAGACGGAATAATTTCGGCGCCAAATCGGCGGAGTGGAAGTCGTTGATTAAAATGGCAAGTGACACTTGTTGCGCCAATTATCGACTGAACATTTTTCAAAGACGTTCCTGAGTTTAACGATGTTTGGTACCATTCATTGCATACGTAATTAATAATCAATACTGACCCACCTTGTGCGTCTTATATTACCTGTTAATTTAATAATGGGACTCGAATAAAAGAACTCGAAGAGTATCCACAAAAAAAAAAAGAATGTTTCATCGACAGATACATAAATCGAATTCACAAGATCTGTGCGAGTCTCTGAAACGGATGTCAATCGTTTGAAACAGTTCCAGTTTGATTCTCTCCTCGAATCATCCCCTTTTCCACGAACCACACACAACCCTCCCCCGAGAGAGGGCGACTGCACTTTGAGATATTGCATAGGACCCCGTTACGCGGCTTGGTTTTCCTCCGTGTTCGCCGGAAGAGCTAGTGGCTTTAAAGTGGAACGAAGCCGTTCCGTTCCGATCGAAGAGGCCCGTCGCTCTCGAGATCAATTCGAAACTGCACGTCGCGCTACTTAATGACACCCCCCTCCTCGGGAACTGTGTCGCCTAATTAGGTCGTTCTATTTCGAAGCGACGCGCGACGAGTTCCGATATCAATCTACGTCCCGGGTGCAACCCCGACTTCTTCCGGCTTTTGTGCGATTCCTAAAAGAGGACGGAAGTTCGCGATCGTCAAGAAATCGGGGCGTATTCGAAATTTGAATAATTTTCGAGTGCTCGAATTTTCGTGACTTTAATAAAGAAAAAAAAAACAGAATCTTGAAACCTTTAGCTTAAAAATACAAATTTGTTTGCCATCTTTTTACTGCGATACCGCAGTACTTTAAGATTATTCATTTTCAGATAAGAAGGACATTGATTGATGAAAATTGTTCGAACTTACAGGAATCGGACAGCCTGGCGGTGTTCTCGGAGCTGCTCAGATACACGAGCGTACGCGAATTAAGCCTTTGCAACGCCCGATTGCATCTGGCCGTCCACGAGGGTCCTTTAGCGAGATTAGGACGTCGGGACGACGCAGGAGCCGAGCTTCTTAGAGCCGCTCCCCCGCCCGCCTGTCCTGCGATTGTGTTCCTCAGACTAGCCGGCTTTCAAGTAAGTAGTAATCCTTTTTTCCCAGCTGCTCCCCGTGAAAGGACACCCCCTCTTCTTTTAACACTGCCCCTCTAGTTGCAAATTGGTTTGGGGACCTGCAAAATTTATTCCCAAAATTATAATTCGAAGCTGCCCAGCTGCAAAATAACTGAATCAGAAGTAACATAATAATACGAGTAACGCAAGAATCGAAAGGTAAGGACCATCGACGTATCGAGTGTCGTTCGGTATCTGCACCGAACATATTCGAGACACTCGAGCCGGTTTCGAGCCGGCCGATTCGTAATTTGAGGCCATCGATGATTCGTTCGCGGTTAGCTCGGTGGTCGTCGAAAGCCGCGATGGATTATTCGCGTTGGTCGTGAAACTGGTTTCCACCCCGGCGTCAACCGACGTTGCTAGTTTGATTACGTTGTAAACTCGTGCATCTATCGATATTACGCGGTTCGATCGGTTACGTAAATAGAGGAGAATTCAATTCAACGAGTCTCCCTGCTTCAGAATTCGGTCAGACATCCTCGAACCTTCCATTCGTCTTCGTTACTGCATGGTCTGTCGACGATGTCCGAAGAGGAAGCGAATAAAATAGTCTAGGATTCTTTCGAAACCCCAAAATTTCCATTTCTCTTCGTTTCCTCGCGGTCTGACAGCTTGTCTAGCTGTAAGATACCTTGAAGAGGAAGCCAGAGTTCCTTGAAATTTCCCTTTTCCAGGAACCACCAAAATAGTCTTCGATAAAACGATTAAAACAATCATTCTCGATTTCAGGTGACGGTGAACGACCGCCTGGCCCTGCGAGGACCCCTCCTACTGCCCTTCTTGGCCGGCTTCACGGCCCTCAGCGAGCTGGACCTCTCCCTGGACAAGTCCACCATAGGTGGCAACAGTGGCTCCCTCCTATTCATCGACGACAAGATCCTCCAGCAGTTCTTCGCCTGTCTGTCCTCTCACTTCAAGAACCTTCAATCCTTAAGGATCAACTTCTGGCGGATCACCCTGGAGGACAGCGACAAAACGATGCGACAGATCGCCAAGTACCTAAAGCTGTGCAACCTGAGCTTCCTGAAGACGAACGGGCTGATAGTGACCGACAGCGCGAAGAAGGTTCAGATGGAGCACGTGTTCGTGCAGACGCTGCTCACTCATCTGCAGTATCTCACCTGGCTGTGCCTGGATGGCGTGGACCTGACGGAGACGCAGGCGTCCAGCGTGGGCAAATGCATCAGGGACCGTTATCCGGGCACCTCGTTGGAGGTGAGCGCCAAGGACGTGCACGTGAGATCCGTGAAGGCGTTGGTGGCGGCTGTGGAGGAGGGCGGCAGGGCGGAGGTGGTGTACACGGGCGGGTCCAGCTGCAGGCTGAAGATCAGCAAGCTGCAGAAGAACGGCAAGGGCAAGAAGAAGTGAAGCCTCCGTTCGACGGCTGGACGGAGGATTTTTTAGATTTTTGTCCGACCACGAGGAACGTGGCCGAGAGGAAGAGTCGTATGGAGGAGGAGCCGATTTGTTCGTCGACCATCCGGTGAAACGGATGTCGGAGGGGACGAGGAACACGACCTAGTGGAAGAGAACGTAGCTTTTAGATAGAGGAAAAACGAGTCGAACGCGTGTCGAGGACGCACCGATTTTAGCCATATGAGGCATATAGGATAAGATTGACTAACTTAACCGAGGGTAGAGGAGGGGAAACGGAAGCCGACACCTCGTGGATTTTCGTCTTACTGTGATTTCCTTTTCCTGCGCGGTTCGCTCTCCTAACCGATAGATCGTTTATAGATCGTAGAAGTCGGCGGGAAGATTCTTTGTTTTAGAAGAGGCGGTAAAGAAGTGGAAAATTAAGACCAAGTCGCGCCTATTACCGGGAACCTATTTAAAAGAAGATAAGGGAATAAAAAGAGGCTGTTGCAACTAGATACAAGTTCGTTGTTGTTAGATGGACTGTAAAATACGATTTCAGAGTAATATATTATTATTATTAATTATTATTGTCATTATCACGATGATTATTATGATTCGTACGATCATTAGTATATTCTACGATCACGGTTATTAAATGTTATCGATCGACGATCCAAGAGTGAGCGTGGCTTTACCGAACGGAGCGGTTTGTTGGTGACTTGAAGAGATTTTATAAATTATATTCTATAGTAGCGGATAGGAAACGTATTCAGAGAGGAGAACATCGTCGGTTTTGTCGAATTCTACATTATAGAGAAACGATGGCTAATTGTATTATACAGGGTGTCCCAGAACTCCTGTAGAAGCCGGAAATGGGGGGTAGCTGAGACTATTCTGAACAACAATTTCCTTTGCAAAAATATCGGATGGGGCTTCGTTTTTGAATTATTTAGCAAAAACACTGACCAATCAGTACCGTCAGTGTAGCGTCGAGCCTAGTCGCCCCGCGACAAGCGCCTCGGTAGAACAGGAAGCGTTAAACACAAGTAATATTATTATAAGTAGTTTATTGAATAAATGCAGCTTTTTAGTACCGTGAACGTTACTAATTAGTTAACAATCGCGATAAAGCAAGAAAATAATAAATAAAGGCTCTGAAATGTAGTCTTCGAGTCTCGTAATCAAGCGCAGGTTTATATCGATTTATATACTTAAATGATGTTCTAGGATCACCAAATTTGAACTAAAGGAAGGGGAAACTTTATATTATCATAAAAGTATCAATTTGTCACCGTACAAGCTCTATTTTTTATTATTTTTACAATTTTTTTAAAAATTATATTTTTTTACCCCTGGCGCCATCTCCGAACAAAGTGCTGAAACTGATCAACAATTACCGACTGAGAAATCCGAAACATCGTTAAAAATGGCGGGCTTTTTAAATGAGAAATGTGTCATTTTGAAATTTTCTTAATTAAATTCCTTAAAAAGGTTTATTTATTCAATTCCTACTTGATTATAAGACAAGGAGAACTCGTGTATAATTTCTGATAGTTTAGATAAACGAAAAACCTTCATTTAAGAACTACAGAAGTGATTTTTGAGCACTTACAATAGTAGCAGAGTATTCCCCGAAGTTATTAATTTTTTACAGCTTAAAAAACATCTTAAATTAATAAAATGCTGTACACAATCGTACTGAAAGCATTGAAAATGATAAAATTAGAACGATATCCATGTTAATAGCTTTGAATCGTTTATTATACAACTTTAAAAGTTATATTAATGAAGAAAAGACATAAATGGAGGTTTTTCTCTTATTGAAACAATCAGAAATTATACACCAGTTCTTCTAGTTTAATAATTAAAGCAGAAGTTTAATTAATAAACCTTTATAAGGAATTTAATTAAGAAATATCAAAATAGTACATTACTCATTTTGAAAAGCCCGCCATTTTTAACGATGTTTCGGAATTCTCAGTCGGTAATTATTGAGTAGTTTCAGCACTTTGTTCGCAGGTGGCGCCAGGAGTAAAAATAAAAAGTCGGTAAAAATTATTTTATTAAAAATCGGCTTTTTAACACCATTACATCAAATATTTTGTTGTTATAAATGTCTCTATAACTTTAGTTTATCCGAAAAGTGGCCTGGTTTTTGAAAAAACACAATTTTCTGTTTCGCTAATTTCGTCGGTAACACCCCATGTACCGTCCTCAGTTGCTCTTTAAAAATATTGAAAAATAAAGCTTGAACGATATTAAATTCATTATTTTATAATAATACAATGTTTTATCTTTCTACTATTCAAATTAGATGACCCCAGGACTGTATTTATAATACCGAAAAATATTCTGCAATTTTTACTTATTCCTTCTGTTGGGATATCCAGCCATTCAGTCATTCCCTTTATTCTAAGGTACGATTACTCTCATAACATTCTACCGTTTGTTTTTTACTTTTATGTCCAATATTACTTGTGTTTAACGCTTCTTGTTCTACCGAGGCGAAAAAAACGAAGCCCCATCCGATATTTTTGTAAAGGAAATTGTTGTTCAGAATAGTCTCAGCTACCCTCCATTTCCGGCTTCTACAGGAGTTCTGGGACACCCTGTATAAAAGAAAACAGAAAAACAGAAAAAAAAGTTGAAGCAAAGTATCCTTGCGAATAAAAAAAAAGATGAACGTGTGACGCAACTGCCAAATCGTAACGTAGACTTGAAACCGCGACCATGTCGTGTTATCAGAGGTACGTTCATTTCTCCGATGAAAAGAAACGCTGCATCTGTGCAGAGAGCACGATTAATGCTACACTGCCATGCACCTCGTGAGAACCTAATTTATTACACACGTTTGTACAATTAACACCAATCTTCAGAAACGGCGCGATTCACTGCGAAAGAACGAAACGTACAGCCACGTGCATAGATGGCTTCTTTTAAGGTACGTTGTTGGGCACGGTGGGCTTGCCTAGGGAAAATGACGGTCGAGGATTAGATTTGGTTAAACTTGGCAAATATTAAACTTAACAAGCTTAATAATCGTTTCAAAGCTAATTGGTTAATTTGGTAGGTTAAATTAATCATTGTACCTAAGCATAAACTTCTAATAACTTTTGAGTATAAGACAAATGATGGGATTTTCTTCCTCTACGTTACCATTTTCTCTTAAGGAAGGCTAATAACACCATCTTCCTCTTCGTTTCTTCTTAACAAGAGAGGACATCGTTGCACGCGGCTGTACATCATCGTCTCGCGCTCAAGAACCCGCATAGAAGCTCATCGCCTGCAATATCCTGATTCGAAGCGGAGGAATGTTGTTTAAAAAGTTCACTGCCGGTCTCTCCTCGCCAATCTCGTAACAATAAAAGAAAAAACAAAACGAATCGTATCGATCCAGCTTTACTCTATACAGTTCCAGGAACCGTTTTCTCGCGGCTAGAAACAGTTTTCGATTCTCTTTTACTTTGAACGCCCGGTTAGGGAATAGGCAAGCGTTGCTGATGCGTTTTTCATTTTTGATAGTTTGCTATGTACATAAAGAGATTAGATTGGATCGAGGCCGTAACGCGGCACCGATTTGTTACAATTTGCCAAGGCCGTTTTACGAGGAACACGTTGACGCACGACGAAGATAATCGAAGCTGGCACCACGTCCGGGATCAGCTTCATCGGTTTTATTATAAATATTTATGTATTTATATGTGTATACATATCCTTCAAATAAATGTAATATGTGTTTAAAAGTTTCCGACCTGGATTGCTTCCTTCGTCCTCGAATTAATTGTCAGGTTCCTGAAAGATTTAAGTTTCAATAAGTAATGAAATACTTTTGGTTTCGACGAAAGGGCTTGAAGATAGTATTCCTGTTTATTATTTACACTTTGTCGATATCGAAGATATACACATCTGTGTTTTCCATTTATACAATGCACCTATGTCGATAAAACGTAACAACGTTGACTTTCACCTTGTATCTTTATCGAGACGATATACGATTTAAAATGATACTTTGATAGAAAAATTCTCTATATATCGTTACTAAAAAAATTTCATTTCGTTTCCTCGAAGAATGATATTTTTGGCCTACGTCATCAGGATCTAATGCAGTGGCGCGCTCAGAGGGGTCCAAACGACCCTGCCACCACCATACAATTAAAACAATTCAATAGCTTTATAAAAAGGAAGAATTTCATCTATAAATAAATTTGTAGAAACGCTCGTCTGCCCTCGAAATTAAATTCTGAACGCACCACCGATACGACCTGTACAAATCATAATATGTATATACGTATAGCTCGGCTATATGGAATGTCCTGGTCATGCTTACAAATCTCTCGTAAATCTAATTCGTGTCTCGGCGGATATATTACAATGCTAATGAAAAGAAAACGATGAACAATGATCCCCTCCGCCACGCATGTACGAAACACGTCGTAGAAAATCATGCACGCTAACGAATGTTCTTTTTCAATCTCGTTTGCCTGGACCCAAAGAAAACATTTCATACAAGACTATTTATTTTGATATTCGCAATTTACAAACGCATTGGCATGAAACAATTATCCTGAGCGCGCCAAGTGCTCTCAAAGTTCTTTTTTAATCGCACTCGACGCGAGCAGGATACGATAAATGAATACATTACAATTCAGAACGTAAGAATATTGATTTATATTACATTTTATAAAATCGTATTTATATATGTATATGTATATATAGCGTATATTCCACGTATTTTCTATTTCTTTTATAGTAATGACTAGCTGTCTACAGCTGTCTGCGAATAATTACGGCCGATATCGGTTTCTTCTTTTTTTTCTTTTTCATTATTTCTCTTTAAATATTTCTCGACCCATGATGCACGAATTTTCACGGTAATGTACAGAAGCTTAATCGTACGGTGAGAAAACGACTGAAAAGAGATCTTTACAAAAGTGTAAATCAGCCCTGCGATGATACAAAAAGATCGTAATAAGGATACAAATGCATTCTGATACAGATACACTATATAACGTAATTTGTAACTTTCAGTACTGATCCGATTTGCAATTTACCGAAATAAAATATTATGCGATAGAAAACTGAATTTTTACAAAACGAATATTATGCGATACAAACATTCACCTATAAAACGAGTGATTTTCAATTACTGCGGATACAAATCCTTAAATGCATTATTGTAACCATGAATTCGAGCTATTCCCGGGGGCATATCCCTAAATTGACAACCTATCCTCGTGGTCGTTGAACAAAAATTTCAACGCGTTCTCTTTAAATGATCTGCAATCCAAGATGATATTCGCTGTTGCTCAGGATTATGCACCTGCACAATTTCAGTATGGCAAAAATATTTTGCACTAGCGCAGTGTTCCTCGCGTGCTTTTGGCAAACTCCGCAAACGAATACAGTTCTGGAGCACTTGTAAGAACACTTTAGGACATGCATGTTTTTCGTAGATCACATGGGTGCGTAGTCCAATTGAACGGTTAGATGCCTGACGCCCGCCGCCTGGAAAATCATCTGCGTGTGGGCGACCACGTATTTGGGCTCGACAGTTCTGGCGACCTCCAGTTTCAGGCAACCGACGTACACGTCCGAGCAAAGCGTCCAGAAATGAGGCTCTTGCACACTGTACACCCCGGCCAATTGGGTCACTTTGTTGTAACACTGCGGCAGAACATGGTCCAACGCAGCCGGTTGCCTCTGCATCAGTATCTCCCATGAGTCTTTCATTAGAGACAGTACACTTAAAACTATCAATACTGCGATCAGCATGGAACAAATTGGATCGGCTATGAACCAGCCGAACAGGCGCATCAGCACCGCTGATATTATTACGCCGACGGATCCAAGCGTGTCCGCCAGGATGTGCAAGAAAACGCCTTTCATGATCTGAGAATTGGTACCACTGAAGGAGGGATCGATCTCGATATCGTGATGATCGTGGCTATGACTATGATTCGAGTGAGAGTGTCCATGGCTGTGGGAATGGGAATGCGAGTGGCCGTGTCCCATCCCGTGGCCGTGTCCGTGTCCATGCCGGAACACATATATTCCAACTAAATTGACTATCAGCCCCATAATGGACACTACGAGAAGCCTCTCGTGCTTAATCTCTGGCGGTTCTATGGACCTTTCCACAGCTTCCGACATAATGAACAGAGCTATGAAGAACAGCAATAGAGCATTCACGAATCCCCCTAAGACCTCTGCTCTGACGTAGCCATAAGAGTATCTGTCATTGGCTCTCCATTTTGTTATAACGGATGCAGCCAAACCAAATAACAGACCGGTGCAATCAAAGAACATGTGGAAACTGTCCGATATCAAGCCTAAACTATTTGTCCATACGCCATAGAGCAATTCGATAAAGGCAAACGATAGATTGAGAAGAAGAAATAAGAATAAATTCCTGGTGTTCTTGTCAGAGAATATCAGCCGTTTCCAGCCTAGCACCTTCTCTTTTATCCGGCTCCCAATGTTCCTCGAGTCTTTGTGCGAAAGTGGAAGCATTTTGTACGAATCTCAGGATTGTGCCTGCGAGTTATGATGATCCTAAAACCAAAAAAAGAAAATATTAATTTTTAATAATCCAACTTTTTGCATGTATACATGGAAAATATTATTATTTTAAACAAACTTTACGATTGACACAGGTGTTTCAGTGAAAATTCTTCAGCAGAACGGAAATAATCACGAAACAGAGTTAAAAATATGTCAAGCATAAACCACCGAGCATACAGCTGATTAAACGGTACCCTCGGTTATCGGTTAATGACATCCGCCAATTATATTAAAAAGCGATTTTTTAAATAAAACACACGGTCCAGGATAGATCGTCGCGTTATTGACCGATAAATTATTCAATCTACGCGCTTATCATTAACAAGTTCTACGGATTTAAAGCACGAATGACACGTAGCAACAGTGAAAGGTTTCTTAACCTTACACGATTTGTTTCTATCGAAATGAAATTACCTTTTCGTATAAAATGAAATAAAAACGAACGTTTGTAATTGATTTGGTGATACTGGATGGTGTTCTTAACGCAAATACATGTTGTCAGAGTGTCAAAATTGTGAAAAACCGGGCCTCAAAAACACACAGCGTGGCGCCATGCTTTACACGCTGCAGCCACTCCTGAGTGACTGACAGATAAGATTCAATATTGTACACGATACCCGCGATTCATCTTCTATAATTACACAATTTTATAATGGAAGAATTAACATAGTTGGACGACTAGTTTATTTACAAGTTATCATTCATTTTCCAGTTTTCTTATTTCTTTGGTAATAATATTGATCAGTGTAGTAAAATAGAGGGCACTATAAACGATAAGTTATAGAGATGGCGATACGGGTACTTCCCTTTTCTTTCCGAACCGACAGCCATCATGGTAAGTATTTAGGAAAACGTGTTTTCTTCTACTTTATTTGCATTTACCCGAAAGATTTTTATAAATACAGTAAAAGTTTCTTTTTCAAGTAATGTGGTGCTTTTGTTTTAAATATTAACCAAAGTATTTTGTATTAATTTTATGTGTGATGAAATGAATAACCTTTTCAAGTGACTTCATCCACATGGTATACACAGTACATTCAATATATTTTACTGCAAAAATTTGTACATTTGGCTATAGTATTTCTTTACTAACTAAATGTAAGTGTGTTACTTAATTTGAAGTGTTGGAGAATTGAAATTTATTGAGATTTTAGTAACGTCAGTGTCTAACCTCTTTTATTGCACAAATGTTTTGTTGACACCTTCAAGAATTATTCAATTATACATTAACGATGTAAAGTATATGGTACGGTTTTTAATATCTTCTTAAGTAAATCATTATGATGAAAAACTCATTCTAGACCAATTCTATGATAGCAAAATACTGATTTAATGAGCCTGAATGATACCTTACGTGCAAATGCTATTGCTCGTATCCTTGGGACATTTTATTCACTTCTATTTTTTATTTCAGCCGCCTAAGAAGGATACAAAGGGGTCTTCAAAGCAACCACAAAAGACACAGAAGAAGAAGGAGGGAGGATCTGGCGGTAAAGCCAAGAAGAAGGTTTGTATTATAGTTTCTGCAGACATTGAATAATTAGAATTATCAATAATTCTTTAATGATGAACACTTAGTCTTGACAAACAATGGAAGTAAAATACTGATTTAATGAGTCTGATACAATGTCCTAATAAATACACTATTCAAGTCACATTTGAACAAATGAACTCAATGTTATCTTTTTATTTGTTATTGCAGAAGTGGTCCAAAGGAAAAGTCCGCGACAAATTAAACAACCAGGTGTTGTTCGACAAAGGCACCTATGAGAAGCTATTGAAAGAAGTGCCCCAATACAAATTAATTACCCCATCGATCGTCAGTGAAAGGTTAAAGATCCGTGGATCCCTTGCCAGGAGGGCCCTGATCGAGCTGCAACAGAAAGGACTTATTAAACAAGTTGTACAGCACCATGCGCAATTAATTTACACGCGTACCACCAAGGGTGACGATCCGGCCGCGTAACTCTTACGCAATGTATAATTTTGTTTAATAAAAAATCTTCGTAAATCCAAAGCTCGATAATTTTATCTCGTTTTAAGATCCATTGAATTTTGTATAGGTACCGCGCTGAAGAGTGAGTGTCGCCGACCGAAAGCCACTCGACAGTGTCTCCCGCGATTTTTCACTCTTCAAGTGGATACGCGACACAAACGAACAACCTGAATATTAATTCTAATCGACTGTGAAGTATTCACGGCTCGACCGTGCGTTGTTTTTCAATTATAATGGCTGTGTTCGAATGAGACACGGATCTTTTCCTCAGCCCCGTTCCGTACCAGATACAAGTTGGTATCGACGCTCAAAATTCTAGTGCACACAGCCATTTGAAATGACGGAACGGATCCCTAGCTTGATCTCATCGACGTAGAATTTACTAAAACGTCCTTCGTCCACTGCGACGATATTTCAACTATACGATTTGTGACGACAAAATTGTTCAAATAGTATCTTGAGGAGAAACGCAAGAGGAGAGAGAGAGTTTACCACGAGTTTTTCGTACAGAACACCGGGTACAGAGAGAAAAACGCGTATGAATGCATCGATCGAAAGTCCAATGAAGATCCACTGGCATGGCCACGCTACTCAGCCCCCGAAATTCGGAGGTGAACGCGCTTGAGCAGCGGGGCTATCTTATTGGCAAAAAAATCGGACAGGTTATTTACCTCTAACCCCTCCTATCAGCCACCAGTTCGTTAACCTTTGCCTCTTTACGCTTCCACCTGTTTCATACCTGTTTCCTATACACAACTCTGTTATCTGTTTCCTGTTGTTTCTTTTCTTCAGTTAATTTAGTCGAAATGTGTTTTGCGTTTGTAACATTTACGATTAATATCGACATAAATTGAAACTTTGTGAACTTTAGGGGTCGTACGCGACTGTACACCTGGCCGAGTATGTCGACGGCACAAGCTCGAAAAAATTGCGATTAGCCTGTAAGATATTCGACAAAGAGAAAGCACCTCCTGATTTCCTCGACAAATTCTTCCCCCGTGAACTTGAAATCCTTACTAAGATCGAAAATCCTCATATCATTCAAGTAAGATATATTTAATGTATATTCCATTGATAATTATTAATCCCTTCATCAGCATCCCTTCAACAAATTCTCATCTTCTGAGTACCTTGCGTCGATTTACATTTTTATAATAAAATCAAAGCTTCGACATTTAGGTGTTAAATTACAATAAACAATCATAGGTACACAGTATACTGCAACGTGGTCCGAGGGTCTTCATCTTCATGCGTTATGCGGACAACGGCGACTTGTTAGACTTCGTGGACCGAAACGGCGCCGTGCCGGAACAACAATCGAAACTGTGGTTCAGACAGATGGCTTCCGGTCTACACTACCTCCACGGCAAGAACATCGCCCATCGCGACTTGAAATGCGAGAACATACTGCTGTCGAAGAAGTTCAACGTTAAACTGGCGGACTTCGGTTTCGCCAGGTTCTGCGTGGACCACGAGGGCCGACGAGTACTCAGCAAGACTTACTGCGGCTCTGCCGCGTACGCCGCGCCGGAAGTGGTCTCCGGCACCCCGTACAATCCGAAACTGGCCGACGTCTGGTCCCTCGGGATCATCCTGTTCATCATGCTGAACGCCTCGATGCCGTTCGACGATTCTAATTTGCAAAAATTGCTGAAGGATCAAATGTCGAGGAACTGGATGTTTCGGTCGAGAGTGAGGGAGAGCGTGTCCGCGTTGGCGAAGAGCATCGTCAAACATATCTTGGAACCGGATATCACGTTGAGGTTAACGCTGGAAAGGGTTTTGGGCCACGAATGGGTGCGGACCAAAAAAGAGAAGCCTGGATCTCTTACTGGTCGATTGGTACATTCGGCACCTCCTATTCATCCACAAGTAATTTTTTAAGATCAAATGTTTTAGGATCTTTTATTCGAGTAATATTGATTTATTTTCGAACCAGGCATGCGGAGGCGGGGGAAAATTGGTGGGTGCAGGAGCTGCAGGGGGCTGTAACGCGACCGTGGCGCTCAAAGGACTGCCGTCGTCGAAGAACTCCGAGAATCAGAATCAGGGTAGCGCCGTGAAGTCTGTGGACAATTCGAGGAAACAAACGCAGTTGTCCACCGCTGAATGAGGGCAAACTTGGACCGACACGGATGAACCAACGTCGTTCGTTTACGTTGAACGTCGACGAGATGCACAGCAACTACGCGCGTCCTTCAACCTACAGATGTTTATAGTTCATTTTGTTTTTTACTCTTCTGATTATTGTCCATTTATACAGGGTTTTTAAGAACTCATACTTTAATAAAGAATTTCACGATTTTAACTACACCCCGTCACCGTTCTGCGTTTTGTAGATTAACTCGATGGTCGTTCTGAAATGAATCGAGAAACCTAATAATAATAATTAAGTTTATTGTACAACTAACGTCTATTAATATACAAAACTATAATTTTTTAATCGCACGTTCGACAACGTGTCATTATACATATATAAGTAGATAATATGTAACATAACAGGTAAATATTTTTTTTCCTTTTCAATATATATAGTTTACATTAAAAACAACAAATAATTTACACGATTCAATAGCGTCGCCTCGGTCGATCCCTCCCGGCGTAGCACCTGGTGATGTTAAAAATACACGTATTCTCTGAGAGAGATCGACTTGGCGATCGAAAAGAAAAGAAAAAAAAAAAGAAAATTATCAGTGGAGTCTACAGGGTGGCTCGAGAAGACCATGCTTGTGTTCGCTGTAAAAATATTCGTTCGTTCGTGACCTTAATCAACGGCGTCGCGTACAGAAAAGGGCGCGGTTCCGCTCTGTGCTGGGTCGATTGTGCGTGTTTTTCACCACTGCAAAATACAATTACATTTGTAGCCTATTACAAGGGTTATCATGTACAAGTCGTGTAACACAATTTACACGCGTTATCTTCGCCAGGCTCCTGCTTAATCATCCTTGGAAGATTGCGTGCTGAATGAACGATAAATTCGCTAAAGTCGAGTCATTTCCCTAACGTGAGATAAAAAGTCGCGCCCCCGTAAGAGGGCCAGGCAGTTGTATACAGGCGATACAATTTCCTATGTACAAAATACAATATAATAATAGATTTAAGTGTTTTCTTTTTTTTTTTACAAAATGTCAGCCAACGTGACACGTCTGCTTCTCAGATCGAGGCGAGGGTACAGCGCCGAGCAAGACAAGCTTTCCTAGGAAAAATGGCAGTCTAGTGAAAGAAAGTCTCGTCATTACGACATAAATTACTGAATTAACCGACACATTTTGAGATAATTATTAAACTGAATGCTTGTCGTGTTTAACATAGTCCAGACCTATCCTAAGCTTAAAGTTTCCTTTCCCTGTGGTGCCATTTTCCCTAGGAAGTCCTATAACGCTCGACGGTGTACACTTCGTTCTATACTTCTCCTCCTAGACTCTTCACGATTTCTTAGACCCATCCGCCGGTCAATTTGTGGAACATCTCCTCGTTCAAAGTCTGATTCGCCTCTTTCGATCGCATCGAGAGGAATATGTAACCCCCGATGAACTCGTGAACGACCTTACAGTCAGCTGACTGGCACTCGAAGATGATGTTCTCTTCCTCGAATTGCACCATCATGTATTTCACCTCCCAGTTCACGTTCCATGCCTACGTAAATAAAACACGTTCTAGACTCTTTCATTTTTTAAATTTAAGATCATTCCTCGGGATCCTTATTTGAAAATTGGAAGGTTTGGCTCACGACTGAACCAACTGCTTACCTTCATCGTGTTGTATCTCCAAGTTTTCAGATGATCGCCGCTGTGAAGCTCCATTCGCATCAGCCTGTTATTAGCGATGCCCAGTAATTCGTCCTTGCTTCTACCAGCGAATCTGACCACGAACAACGAGATTCCATATTCAGGTAAAGACTGCCAGGCTTTTATGTAATTCAACTTAGCCTCGATCAGCGGGAGGTCCTTGACGTTTGCGTGTGCCTCCAGGATCCTCTGGACCAACTGTATCGAAAAAGAATAAGTTTAATCCTCCTTGAGCTAATTGGGGAAGTTGTGGAAGAAGAGATGCAATCCCCATACCTTTCCTTTGAACTTCTTCACGAATCTGGGCGCAACGTAGTCCTCCGGGATGATGTCCAGGGAGTTTGGATTGATCGCGGGCGCAGGAGCGGGCCTCTGCAACTGCAGGAAGGCCGTGATGCTGTTTACCTCGCTCTCGTAGGACGCGTCCGCCAGAGAGCGTCCTTTGGCCGCCAGTCTGCAGGCTGCCATCCATTTCGCGTATTGTTGTTCCTGCAATGGACACCGGTGACGCAACGCGATTATCAAGCAGGTGCTAATTACCTGTCAATCAAGCCTAGTACGACAATGACATAACTCGGAATTTCAATTATTATCGTGACTTTTAAGTTATGTCACTGTCACGGCAAATAAGGCTACGCGGACGTGGGAGGGGCAGGCGAAGGCGTACTCACGTTGTCGCATCTGATCCACATCTCGGTCATGCCCTCGGCGCTGGGCACCTCCAACCTGATCCCGTAACGACCTTGCGACAGATGGACATCGGGCGTGACCTCGCAACCACGTAGATTGATCACGTAGGCAGGCGAGTCGGTGCTGTTCGTGTCCTCGCGGCTCTTGTACAGCCTGAGCTGAAGGTCCCTGCACGTGACCCAGTAGCGTTTGAACGCCTTCAGGGTGAAACGCTTGGGCTTGAGGAATCTCAGGTAATCGCAGAGTTCCGGCACCTGGGTAATGTCGCTGGGCCCGTTGCTGATGTTGCTGCCCTCGAGGGTCACCTGGAGGTCCGTCAGCGCCGCGTCGATGTCGTCCTCGACCGGCGAGGACGCGCCGTTGCTGTCGTAGCTCGGCTGCGGCACGCTTGCCTGTAGGTTCACCTGCACCTGCAACCATGAAAACGATGGTGCACACACCACGATGGTGACGTCATTCGTACACAAGCGAGAGACGCCTCGTCGCTCCTTTTATCGATAGCCGCGCGATCGAGAAACGCGATGGGCGTGTCGGGAAAACAAACGTCCGATCGACTTAAGGAAACGAAGAGATCGACGGTGCGACTGGTCGCGCTCGCGCTCGCGCGCGCACGGGCGGATCGGATGCCTTTAATTGGACGGCGATCGGCAACGTCCCTGATAAAAATTTCTCTCCGTTGCACCGTGGGCCCCCTGTTTCGTTTCTATCTTTGGACGCCCCGCGATCATCTCCCCGATATTTTTCGGTTTCAGAAACCAGTCTCCTCCGCCACGTCGCGATCTCCCCGTGTCATCACCGGCTATTTCCGTCTGCCGCTTACCGAGACTCACTCTACGCGCGCGTATATATAGATCGATCCGGTCCACGAGCACCGGATGTTTGGATCGTGAAAACGTTATCGCGTAAACGGTTGCGCAGCTGGCCTTAGCCGACGGAGCTCGACGCGAATCCTAGAGAAACTTTTACCCAACGAGTAACAAATTTCGTTTTACGATGTAACACCTTTTACTTGTCTCAATAAACTACCAACGTTGCAAGAGAATTCTCAGAACATAAGTAATTCCTTGCAGGTGCGCGTACAACTCATTAATATTATTTAAACTAATTCCACAGTCAAACACCCGCATATAGAACTTTTTAAATGAAAATTTCGAGGCAAGCTTACTTATTAATTTTCTACCGTACCTGCAGAGCAGCGAACATGAGCATCTCCTCCTCGGTGCAGTCAATCTCTTCGGCTAACAGCTGCCACTTGGCCTGCTCGTAAATCATGTTAATCCTGACGGCGTCGGTTTTCGGGTTCAGGTCGTAGAACGAGTAGAACTTGAACTTCAGCCGTAAGGTGTCAAATTCACGGATACCCTGTTCCATGATCGACAAGGACGAGTCCAGCCAGGAGACGTTCATCCTGGCACGTTCCACGAGATTCGACGGCCTGATCAATTTGGCCCTGACTTCCGGCGAAATCGTGGCCGGACTTTGGGCCAAGGATTCCGACAACCCCCCGTTCAACGCCTCCAGACTCATGGTGCTGTTGTTCGCGTTGAAGGAGCCCGTGCTGCTGAATCCCGACGAGTTGTTGTTCCTCTTCCAGGTGCCGGTTTGCTGAAGGAAAAATTGCTTATAATCAATGTTAAGCACGAAAGAAGACCGTATATATGTTTAATTTAGAGGATAGGATGTTCTGGATCGGACTGTACGCCTAATGATCGTCAGAAGAGACTGGAAAAACGGAGCGAGAAGCAAATTAGCTTTCCAAGACGAACGACTCCGTAAGCGGTAATGATAGGCCAATATCGATAAATCATAGCCACGGCAACGAGCGGCCGATCGCGAGATTATTTATTACCATAACAGGTCCGATCCGGATTCCTCGCTATCTCGGATCCTATAAAGGCCCTTACGTACCCTCGATACGCGGCTCGCAACGAAACACCGTTAACATTTAATTTACCGCCTAACTGAACTCTTAGTCATTGATACGATGAAGAATTTTACTTCTCTGAAGGATTAAACTTTTCTAATTTATAAAATGCCTTTTTAATCAAAGGATAGGTGACTAGTGATTGACACTCACAGAGACTGGAGAGCTGATCGGAGTGCTGTGATTTCTGTTGTTGGGTGTGACCGGAGCGCACATGAAGGGGCTGCTCTGGTCTAGGCTGCCCGTGGATCCCCTGGGACTCTGGCTCACCGGGATGAAGGTATTCGTGTCCGCCGGCACGTTCCAGTGGCCGTTTTTCTGGTTCTCGATCTTCTTCTTCGCCGGCAGATCCTTCAAATTGTATTTCATGTGATTCGGCTCGAGGGGCTTGCAGAACGACAGCTCCTCCGGATGTCTGATACCTGAAACGACAACGCTTTTCAAAATTAGAATACGTACATAACGTTTTCTATTAACGCTGAATAAATTTGTCGGTGTTTAGCAAAATTATTTAAACCTGTCGATTCCGTCATTCGAATGATAATTCCTCGCTTCACGGTTCGTCAATTCATTTGCTTTCGAGTTATTTGCTAAACGAGGAAATTTTAAACAGCTTACGTTGCCGTATCTATTTACGAGCGTGACACCGACGAGGCTATCGACGAGGTCATCTGTCACGTGGTCGAATAAAAAATTGAAGACACATTCAATATTTCAAATGTTCCACATAAATGTTGATGTCGCTTAACATTTTCTAAGTAGAATCGAATCGATCGGTTATTTAAGTGTGACAGGATAGAGGAAAGGAGACGAAGTCCATGGATACGGATACAATGCCTTCATTATCGCGGTGAACCACTTCCTTGATTAAAAAGCCAGCCGGCTGGTCGCGTTGAAGTTCAGGCACGAAGGGCACTCGTGACCTTCGCGTGACTGAGAATTTAACAATTTTATTTCATTACCGGGACTAATTAGCGGCGTCACGCGGCCACGGTGTCGTGCACGTTAAGGGAACGTGTGCTGGAATCTCTTTAAAAGCAACGACCTTACACACCGTTTAACGCCAACGAATTTTCACGTTTGCCTGCTGATTGAAGGCTGACCAATAACCGAACAGTTTCGTTTATCCTTTTCATTCGTAATATTATACCATGACGTGGTGTAACAGGATGTAACAAACCACCCAAAGATAGCAATGGAATTCTTTTCTGACTACTTTGGAATTTATTTAGAACAGATTTATCAACAAGTTTGAGCAATTATTTTTGTTAAGCTGCTGGAATAAAACTGACTTGCCTAATTCTTTGCAGAGATTGATGACGGCGTTGAACGTTTTCACGGAGAAGTCGACCTTGCAGTCGAGACAACGCATATCCGGCAGCTGTACCCTCAGGGTTTTGTGCATCGGCGTGAAGTGAAGAAGCGCGTCCGCGGCGACGCCGTACTGATCGAGAGTGCTTCTTGTTCTGGTTAACCAGTGATTCCTGTCGGGCCACCATAACGCGTGGTCCGACCAGTCCATGGCGATGTCTGTGAACAGAACGAACGAATTGTTAGATCATTTTTCTAAACAATAATTTTATTGGGATAAAAGTTTCACGGTATCCAAGTACAATTGTCACGAACACGCTCGATTGGCTTACGTTGAACGAGAAGGGGAGCTGGTCGATTGTTTAATGCTCCTTAAGGGGAGGACGTCAATTGATCAATGAAGATCCAACACGCTGGTAATAGACGCGCGTGTTTATTGCCTTCATCGTCGGCCCCTTTGTCCGTTTCGCGATCCCGGAAATAGAAAAACATCCCTAATTTGTCGGGGGAGAGATTGCACGAGGGTGCATCGAGCATCGACGTTACGGTACAACGATAAATACCCGCTGTGCATTGATCTGTCCAAAAGGACGATAAAACACCCCTATAAACGGTACGAAATTGATCGTTGGACGATAAGTGGCCTATCCCAACCCCCATAAGCTTTGTACCTAGAAAATTAATTATGTGTAACTCGACAATCTCCAATTTGCAATTCTATTCTTAATGCAAAACGCAAAAGTTTATTTTTACACGAAATTAACACGAAGCTGACACGAGTACACGGGTAATAACTGCGTAGATTTCATTTCTTTTGCGGTCTGCAAATGTACGACTTCCCAAGTCTGTGACCGCAGCCTTAAACCCTGAATCCTCGTTAGAGCGAACGCATGCGGCTCGAAAACGCGAGCATAACTTTCTTGTGTTTTTCTTTCCCTCGGGTGCATCCGGGACACGTGGGTCACCATTCCGTGTCCAAAGTTTTCGACGATGATTTACTCGCACAGTGGTTTTTAACGACCACGTGCTTTCCTACGATTCTGTTTATGTTTTTGCCCTTGCGTTCAATTATTTCTACGAATAATTACTTTCCCGTGATTACAAGATTTCTTTACCATTCCGATTATATTCTTCCGGACATTCCACATTTTAATATAAAAATGACCAATTCAGCAATTATCCAAAAAAATCCGAAGAAGGGTTAATTGACCGCAATCCGGTTGACACTTCGGCACAAATTACACACGTGTCACAGTTCGTTGCGTTCGCCATGTGGTCTTCCTAATAGTCGAAACAACGTGTTCGAATTTTTCGGTGGGGGTTCCAGTCGTTAAACGAAGAGGGCGGGGGCGGCGGGGGAACAGCTGTGAAAATTCCTTTTGCCGTGTGTCGGCTCTTAACCGTGCGTGTCCCCAGTACACGGAAACGGACCAGTTTCTTCTCGGTTTTGAGAGGCGGCCAGGGACGAGGAAACCCCTTGAGCCAGCCGACACCCTTGTCGTCGTCTTCTTCGCGGCACAAGGGGTTGTCTCTCCCGACAGCCACTCGGTCGCTCGTGCGAAAGAATGGACACAAAGAAACCGGGGGGCAGAGGGTGGTAAGGCCCGGACAAATGTTTACATGTCTGCGTACAACACGCTCGGACGATTCTAAAAGGTTCATTGTAATCTTCTTATAAGAGACACCCACTTTCTTGTAGGAGGAAAGGGAGACACGCAACCCTTGGGACACGAAGGTGTCATTGAATCTTTGAGAATGTTGAAATAGTTAGTGGAATTGTAACGAAATTTACATCCAGGGTTTAGTTGTTCGTTCGTAGAATAGCATAGCAAAAATATTTTGTAAGAAAGGAAGATATGAACTGCAAATTGTTGCACGCGCGCGACAGAAGACACTCGAGAAAAGAGACCGTCGCGAGCTTTTGTTCTCCTGCGTAGAAACAAACGCACGAGGAAGTGTTTGAAGAAGTTCCAACCCCTTTCATCTCGCGCCCCCAAGGGATTTTATCTGTTACCTCGGGGAACCCCCGCCGTGTAATTAGTGTATCGCGACGGGGATACCTTGACTCCCGTCAATTACAGGGGATTATAGAGGTGTGTTCGAAACACGGAAACAGACTCGGTCGTATTTAAGTCTTTTTTACATTTGCACACCTAGAGCTACCAGTTTTCTTTGTACGCGATTCAGGTGACAAACTCGAAAGGACACCGATGTACCGTTAATGGGACACGGTTGATTTTTTCCAGCGCCGATGACCCGTCGTGTCACGCGGTTTTTACGCACCGTTACGTTACATCGTTCGCCGTCACAACCGTCTCCTCTCGGTACGTGAATGCAGAAACGCCAGGAGAAGAGGAACACGCGTTCCCACGAGGCACGGTTCTGCAGCTGCGTTCTATAAATATTTCGCGAATTTCAGGACCCGTGCTAAGCTGCTCTCCTATCGGGATACCCGCGCGGACTTCTTCTTCGTGTATTTATGAAATAAAAGACTAGCTTAGAGTGGAGGGTGTATAAATAATTATATCCAAAAAATGGTGGAAGAATTTCTTTTGAAAATTGCCAACGTTGTAAACGGATTATGAATTAATCGAAAATCTGTGGCGGAGAGATTCAAGTAGCTATAACGCGTTTAGTATGCATTGTCCTTCGTTACACGGCTGCAAGTACGAGATATTAAACGATGCCTGTCCTGGAATGAAATATTCAATTAGATGCTCGGTACACGGGTTGTGTCGCATACCATGCAAATCCGTCCCTGAGGCTTTTATGCAAATGCCAGAGGCTCGTTAGGTGACCCCGTTCACCAAGGGCTCCGCCAAGGGAGGCCAACCATTGTTGCTGATCTTTCAGCAGGTTTTTGTTTGAACGTTCATTCTTGACACTAGGGACCATACAAAGCCGTGCTAATTGAAAAGGGTCTCTTAAAAAGAACATGAATTATCCAGTAATAAAATTACGAAAAGTTTACCTGAAATGTAAATCTTGAAAATTTTCCAATTTTCAAAAGGTATTGAAAATTAAAAGCCACAGGTTATGCTCGCGTTTGCGGCACGGATGACATTTGCAAAGAACGGCTCCTCTTCGTGGGAGGTTCACAGAAAGTGCAACGAACGATGCACTCTGCCAAATACCGCGTTAACGACGAGGCGTGCACTCCTTTAAAAGGTCTTCTGAATTCTCGTACCGCGAAGATATCCTTAACAGTCCGGAGGGGCAAAGGTCGGGATCGCAATTAAAGAGGAAAAAACGAAATCGATTCAACAAGAAAATGCCCTCCGCATAACAACGAGGGACCGATGTATGTACCGCTAGGAGTGGCACGGTGACACACTAAGGAGAAAAAGGATGTCTCTTCCAGGTCGCTTTATTGCTCGCGCTAACAACCGGAAACACGCTTTCGCAGTCCGTCATGCGGAAACAGTCGAGAATCATCTTCAATAATTTCATTCTGTATTTAATGGCGGTATGATAGAAATTCCACTTCGAAATTATTCGAGCTATTTTGAATTTCAGATTCGAGACTACACAAAATTATTTAAATTTCAAATCAGAATCTTACCGATTCGTTGAACCAAACGCGTTTCTCCGACGATCGGCGATAAATTTTCGGCTAAGAAGCGGCCTTAATGACCCCGCCTTCGTTTGAGTGGCAATTTACTCGAGGCTGGTGTTCAATTGATTTCATTGGAGGGGGAGTGGAAAAAAAGAAAAGAGAAAGAAGTATTCGTCGGGAACGACGCAGGTGCCGTGTGCAATATCAATTCGATTCACGCCTAATTATTCAAATTGCCCGCCACTTTATAGAATTCTTAATCAGGCCTCGTTCCACGAGTACTTTGTCGGTATCTACGCATCTCTCAAATTAATTTTCGTCTGGGTCGTATGAAAATTTTCTTCTATGTCTCTGAATATTCACAGACACTCGAATTACTTGAACTTCAAATTTAAATTCCACTTGTGCTCGAATTTTGTCAACTTTGGTATAAATAGTGACTGGGTTGCAAATATCGCGGACATTGACTTCGTGGTTCCCGAGAGGACCGAGAAAAGACGAGACGAAAATTGTTCGAATTTTCTCTCCTGCTATAAATACCTATGGCTTGGTTAAAATTGTGAAGCCACACGACGGCGATCAGTCACGGTTCTTTCTTTAGAAAAATCCTCGAGCCCAAACCCATTGATTATTAATTCCAACCATAAATCAGATAAGAAGCTTACGTTAAATGTAAATTATAGATTGCAAAAGAGAACCTTGTAATTGAACAAATAATCGAACGTACGGTCTGTTACAGAGTTGTCAAAACAATTAACAAGGTTTAGACTGTCAGGTAACACGAGGTCAGTATACATATTGCTTTGGTCAGCTGTTGACACTGTTGCTCGTGTTCAGGATCGACGGTCGGACAGGCTCTCGGCTTGATATGCAACGAGCGACGATAATGAGCCTTGTACGAGCGTGCTCGGTCGCTTGTATGCACATCTGCATCCCGTACCTACACAATTCGATGCAACAATCGTTTCATTGCAGGTATTCGATGCGCCATGCACGCCGCGGGAATCGTAAACTCGGCCCAGTTTCTTCGTTACACTTTCGTATCGCCAGAGTACCGTTTTTTCTTCGATTCTTTCCTCGCTAATCAAAATTCTTCCTTTACCAACGGGAGGATTGTTAAGCTAAAAACTAGAAAATTAATTAAACGTAATACTTGATTAAAATAAACGCAAAGATTCGCGCGAAGAGAAATAAAAAAGAAGCAGCTGGTACAACTCCGTCGCAGCCAAGGGGTTAAAACTGCTGAGCCTAAAGCAACCCTTTCACGCAGGCTGGTTTTATCGCGTTGGATGTTTTCTTTTAAAATACTAGAGTCTCTTAAGCGGGCAGGATTATCTCGCCGGGTCTAATATACTTGTAAACATCGAGCGAGCACGTGCGGCTTGTGTAAATGCGGATACGAGGAACGAATTTACGCGGTCGCTGCTGCTCATAGCGTTCCAGGGGTAGCAGCGTGTTTTAATAAGGGGAGAAAACCGGGGGGTGCGCACGTGGCCACACACAACAGGCCCGTTTCGGGGAACAAAACGATCGACGGCGGAAGTCGCGAATATAATATTGCGATAATAATAATGGGAACGCAACGAACACCGTACGGTGACAATACGGAGCGTGGAGGCAGCTCCACGACCCCTTTCTGCGAGGAAAAATCGAGGGGCGTCGAACACCCCTCTGCGGTTCGCAATTGTGCGAAGAAATGTAGGCCATTGAGAGGCCCAGAAGGACGCGTCCCGGCTCTGTCAACGAGGATGAACACTGGGGCCGGGCTCAGGGGTGGATTTCAACTTTTGCCGTCACCGGTTCGAGCTATTGTACTGTCAAATGATTGTATAATCTCGAGCGTGTCACCTTCCCCGTATTTGGGTTACAAGGGCAGAGCGATAAGGTAGCTCCATTATCCGCTTAAGCTCATTACGTGTCGCGACTGCAGATTAATCGTAATGCGCGCGAATTGAAACAGCGAGCGCGATTAACACTTCGTCGGTGAACCGAATTGATTATATTATATTGCGTAAAAATGAAGGTTCAAGGTCGAATTAAATAGAGTTTTGATAAATCCGTGCCTGCAGCCATCGAGGTAACCCTCGCGGGTTCTTGGCGAGCTGGAGCATTGTCGAGCCACCCTCGTGCATCGCACAAAGACGAGGACGCGATACGCTCCGGCAGGAACCAGGCGAACCAGAAGGAAGTCCCGTCCCGGTTACCGACGCCCCTTTGATTTCTCGGCCGATTTAATCGCGGCGCCGCTTCTTCTGTCGACGGAATGCCGTGAAATCAAAGCGTAAGGGACGTTCTTGAAAACCGCTCGCGAGGGATGCCTGCCTCCCCGTGGATTCGGTTAACGAGGACCTCCCTCCGTCCACGATTTTATCAGGCGGTGACTGAAACTTCGTTCTCTCGACGCAATTAAATTCGTCGTATATACCGGGTGTCCTTACGTTGTAATATCTCAGAAATAATTTATACTCGAAAGAGTATGATTTTTGCAAGGAGATAATTCAGCTTGGACGGGATTAAGATTAGCCATAAGCGTGTTTATTTCCTTGCACGGGAATGGCGGCAGCGGAGGTGAACGATATGCAAATCGAGCGTCCCTCGCGGTACCTGTTGCGTTCTATTGAAACCGGGTGCGCTCCTTGGCTGAACCCGTGGCCGGCTTCCAATCGACTTTCCCGGACGGGGAACCGATCGAATTCCGATCGAAATAATGACTTCGCGGCCGGTTATGCAACCGCAGGCAAGTGCAGTTGTCACGCGGCAACCTTTCGTCACGGTTAATGCACGGAGTCGGTTCGCGTCGTCGAGCGTGGCCGGCCCTTAATTGTTCTAAAATAAGCACTGACTCAGGCCGCGCGACGCCTTTAACCACGCTTAATCCGCTCGCGTTCGTCACGCGGTCCCAGAACTGGAAATTCGTGTGACCAATCGAGAAAATTGACATGGAGTAATATTCGGACTTTTTATTCGCGATTTCGAAATAACATTGCAATTCAATCGCAGTTTCGTGACATAAAACCATTGACATAAAGCTCGTAATGTGACAAAAACACTACATAAACGCTTTTTTAATTATTTTATTATCGAATGATAGATAGCCAATTATAGTACCGAGTGATAAATTTGAAGACTCGTAAAACGCGATGCTGTTCGATGACACAAAACCGCCTAAAAATAACGCTTATTGCGCGTCAATTTATGGCTGAAACTTTTGAGAAAGACGATACAGGCTGTTCGTTAACATTTTTATTGTAAAGCGGCTGTATGCTAATTGCAATAAACACTGGACCTTGAACAGGATATTAACGAGCGAATATCGCGTACCTCGCGAAAGAAGCGACGGGGTTTCAAGTATCCGAAAGTTACATAATAATTACGAGACACGATCGCGTGGGTCAATTTCGTTGTTTGTTAGCGGCGCAGTAAGGGAAGGCCAGCATACCGAACAAACGAATTGGCCTTTATTGTCACTTCACGCAAAAACCGCGACGTTTATCGCCGACTTCTGGACGACGGAAGAGGACTCGTGTTACCCACGGTCGCTGGACGGTAACGAGGCTCGTTTTAAAACGTTTACTTTATTATCACCGTGGATTCTTCTCACGGATCATCTAACTGTTTCACCCGAAGCCGTGTAAAACGAAGGAACAAGCGCCGTTCGATGACCTCCACCTTGCTCGTTGAATGCATAATGCCCGATTGTCTCGCGACTAATGACCGAAAGGTGCGTGTACCAGTCATTTTTCTCACGGGATAACGATTTCCCATCCGAAGCTTTCCGATATTCATTTTTCTCACAGAATGTTTCCGTGGTAAAAGTTAATAATAGATCAAGGGTTGACTCGGTACCAAAAATTCTTCAACGAGCCTCTGATCAAAGTTTTCTCAGAAGCACGGCACAAGTGCCTAAATAAGCCTCGAATTTCAAGTGTGGCCCGGGCTTTAAATAACCAAGCAGAGCGATTGAGGTTTATCTGTCGGTTCTGGGGGCGTGCACGCGGTCTTGTAATTAAGCAGGCGACGCGCGTACACGCGTACAGATGCGTATCGTCTATCATTGCTACTGATGCGTCCTCCTTTTCGATCCGCTCCATCGACTGACCCCGTTCACGTGCCGTGTCTAGCGAAAAGGTCGTGCAAATTTTTTTCTTCCCTCCACCATTAACCCCTTAAGGCATTCACGATTGCGTGAAATTACGTTCGTCGCGTGCTAATTTCCGAGAGACAGATATTTCCAATTGAAATTAAGTAAAATTCTGTCTCAAATCATTTTTCACGCAACGAACCGCCCGTGCAACAGGTGTTCGATTAAACGAGATAAATCTGTGCGGCGTACGATCGATATATATCTCCATTCCGTTTCAAGAAAGGAGCAATCGTCGTTGACCTGATAAGAATGGAAACGCGATGGACCGTGTTCCGTCCATAAAAGGGTGGCGTCTGTCGTGCATCAGATTGTCCGCCGTTTTTAGACGAACGCGACGCGAAACGGTCCTATATGGCCTGTATGGGTCCTTTCGCCGTCAGAACGGACGGAGAAAAACGAGCGGCGGGGCTTTAACGAAAAATGTGTACGTGAACGATGACGCACGACACGCGTCAAACACGCTTGCCCGTCTCTTTCTTTCGCCGACAAAACTAGCTACTGGTAGCAACAACGATGACGATACCTGTATGGACTTCCTCCCGTACCGATGAATGAATATGTATGCTGAATTTAATTAACGAGTCAAGGCCGTAACTGTTTCCGTTGCACACGCACCATGTCGTCCTTTCGATGTTTTGTCCTTTCGTCCGCGGGACGAACGGGACTCCGTTTTCTTCTTTGGAAAATTACTGAATTTTCAATCTCAAATTTTCAGTTTACTTGTCTTTTTAATAACAAAATTTGGGTACACTCAGATACTAATTACCAATGTCTAGTAACCCAACATCGGTTTGACAGAATAATATTCACTCGAAAAGCTCAGGGGTTGAACGACTTGTCCTAGAAAGACAGATCCGGGTCGTGAATATTTTTCTTTCTTTACGATACTTTCATTATATCATATCTAGATTAATGTTTCCTGGATATCGTTTAATACGAGGTGGGAATAGAGGAAACACGAGGTGGCAAACGGTAGCCGCAGGCTTTGATGGAGATACCAGGTGAGATTGTGCTGGAATTTCATAAGTATAGGTGGTCCTGTCTTTGTTGGGCCGGCAACGATAGAATCGGGTCAGGACAGAGCACTCCCTTCGTTCGATATCTCCTATCTATCTGGAGATCGATACCACGGTGTCGCGTAGGTCCTGCAGGACTACCCCTTTCGTGATTTATTACTCTGAATTTTAAATTAAATAGCCCGCGATCCAACTGACAAAATTTTTAATCTAATTAACACTCTTGGCGAAATTTCACAAGTTATAACTCCAGGACCTTTTCAGATATTCCAGCTATTCAAATTGGAAGATAAAAAGGACCCGTGCAATAAGAAATCTGTACTGGTGTGGCAGATGTATATCTTAAGAGCACAATAGCCTGCCGACAGGGTTTGTGTCGCGGATGGAAGGACGTAACGAGCAATAAACGTCGCGCTGGAAAGAATGCTAGACGTCGCTGGGAAAAAAGGATCGAAAAGAGGTGGGTAGGCAAAAGTGACTTCGGATAACGCCACGGGGACGTATCGATTCCGTTGCCCTTTTGCTCGAACGTGGGCAGATATATGCGGGCGTGTCCAACGAATTGAACCACTTCTTTTTCGCATAGGGTGTACCTTTAAACTGAACGAAAAAAGAGAGCCTCGTACGATCGACAGAAATTTGTTAAATCGTTTATTTGCACAAACGATAATTATTTCGTTCGGGAGACGAGACTTCCGGCTGTTTCGCTCAGATTGTTTCAATACGGAATCTCGTTATTTACACATAATACGCTTTGACGTTCTTGTGTAATTTTCCACCCACGTTCCCGTGAACCCGGCTACGTTCGACGACAAAAGCGCGCCTCCCCGAGACCTGGGTCATTTCAAACGCTATCCTCGTGGCATCAAGGATGCGCGATCGCCCACGCAGCGTTTCAAAGCGTATGGAAGGTCAAACAAAGTTATCGTGGATAAACTACCATCTGTCAGCGAGGGCTAATTCATTGTCCTTGCGTCGATATTCGATCCAAAACAGCCAAGGTTTCGAAAAGACCAGAGTATCTAAATGCTCGAATAAAATTGTTCGAATTTCGAATCGAAATCGTTATAAGCCTAATTTTTAGGCAATGTTCTAATTTCCCGTCTCCGTTGACGAATCGCTAGCCGAAATAAAAGAAACAAGAGGGAGAACGTCGCGACAGCGATCCCGCGAATGACGCTACACACGCAATTACATAGATGAAGAAGTAGGGAGCGGTTGAGTATGGCGAGAGAGGAGCACAAGAGGACAGAAAAAGAGAAAAAGGAAGGAAGGGAGACAGAATAGAACGGGGAGTGCGAGAGAGGGAACACAATAAATGTCAGAACAACGACCCCGCGGTGGCTCGTCCACCAGACGGATCGTTGCCCATCGCCGAACGAAATATTCATTCGCCGAACGAAACTTTTCGCCCTGAAACCTGGAAGGGTTAGCCGTTTTCTTCGTTGGACTCGATCCATCGCCGCTTGGAAATGAGCGATCCATTCGCGACTGAATGGCGCGACCAGGTTTTTCGAGACACAATGGGTCATCCGAGTCGAATTATAATGCCAACGGTGTCGAGCACGATCGATGAGCGATCGGAGAAAGGTTCGAGGACGTTAAACTTCCGGCGAGGAGAAAATAATTTTGACAAAGTCCTCCTTTGTGGGCCCCTGTTTTGTACAGTCGCTCGAAATACCAAACTAATATCAAATTTGGATAATTTTTTCAACAAATTTCTCGACTTCGAGTATTATTATTCGTTTCGTGATTTCATCAAGAACCGTCGACGCGATTTCTTGGTAACTAGACACCACCTTTCGTCGCGGCTGTTAAAAATGATGATCCAACCGCCCAAACGACCTTCGCGAATTTTGCTGTAAGCCGCAACCAGGACATGGCGTCATACGATAATTCTGGTTTACGTGTTTCGGGTACCTTTACCGTAGGAAAGAAAACTGGGTCACTCGTTCGTATTTATAGAGTTCGAAAAGGGGGTTGCAGATAGAGTGGGGGGCAGATTGGAGAAAACTATTATTGGAATCGAGTGGTTACCCGTATCCAGATTCGATTGATGCCGAACCCAGATCTTTTGACCCCTCGACGATCAACCCTCTCCAATTACAAGGATCATCGTCCAAGCATCAAATATCTTCTTTCCCTTCAAATTATTGTTATAATAATTATTAAAAGATTGCTTAATATTATATTTGCAAACGATGAAGCCTGCCCCAAGAATAAATAATCCGTATTTGAATAAAAAGAAAATCAAGAATTCGTCTATGACGAAATCGATTTCATCCCTGACCGAGCATCGTCTGCCTGCCTCGTTACGGACACACGATTTGCTTTCGAGGAAGGAAAACGAGCGGAAAAAGATCGAACGGGGGAAAAGACAAAGAAAGTACGACGTGTCGCGTCGAAGGAAGACGATGAGAAAGGGATAGGAGGAGGAGGGGTCGCAATTAGTCGTTCCACGGGAAACGCGCGTGGTAATGATGCACGACCGGCTCGCACTTCCGGTACGTCGACACCGCTAGACAGAGAGAAAGAGGTTATTCCCTCTTTTTGTTTCATTATACGACCGACTTCCTTCGCTTTCTCGAGGAACCGACAGGGACGAAGCACACGGCTGCGATTGTTTCGTAGCCCCGGGCCCTATTGTTGGCGAATCTGCTTTTTGTCGTTTCTCGACTGGCTGCACTCGGTTGCATCCTCGACTCGCTCTGATAATTCGACGCTGAAACGCTCTTGAAACGCCGCGACTCGCGTAATAAGGGATGCTGCGCGCGTCATTTGAACGCCCAAGTGAAAAAAAGTGTGTCCTAGCTCGTTTCGAACAATGAAACATTTTCCCAGGACAGACGTGATAATTAGCGCGGTATGTAACGGGTACGCGCTAGGAACGTGAGGGAACGTCGGTTAAGTCGAGTTCATGCATAAAAGAGTTAGGTGAGAGATGCTCGAGGCGTACGATGACGTGAGGCCAGGCGACGATGCAGTTCGGCGCCACGAATAAGCGTTTCGCAATCGAACAGTAAAATTGTGCGAAACAGAGACCCGACGAAAATACGCGATGACGAGAGCCGCAAATGAAATCTGGACGAGCGATACCGCTCCAAGGTTTCCCTTGTTTGAGCATTTTATCTAGAGTATGCGCAAATAATTTCGATTTTAATGAATTCACAGGTGGTACGCGCCGGTGATAAAGTTTCCTTGTGTTTGACTTTCGAAGGGGTTCCAGAGGCGTACATAAACGCTCTGCGACAGCCAGAGCGTATAACTCAAGTTTTTCTTCGAGTTTCCCTGCGGTGGATCGCTGTCTTTTCAAAGCGAGAAGAAATATATACTTTCCTGAAGAGATTAACAATCCGTGGTGCGTATATCGGTGGCAAGAAGTCGGTTCTTGCCATGGTGCTCGATGATCGAGCAATTTGTCTTCGCCACCTTCCGCTCGCGACTCGATCGATCGACGAAAGAACGAGGCTACGCGCCTCGTGTGTGTTTTCTCCACGCAAGGATCGAAGCCTGTAATTTTCGTTTTTTTCCTTCTTCGACGCGTTCTCCCTCGCAGGGGTGGCGCCGGGAGTTTCTGTCTTTGTGCACCGTCCCGCACGAATATTCAAACAACGTGGGAGGAGTTCCAGACGATCGATTCAGAGAAAAGAGCGCAACCCCCGTGCGCCTCTTTCTTCTTTTAATAATTTAATCCTCCGAATGGGGAGCCTTTTAAACGCGAACTGTTCACGAACGGCTCCCGGCTCTCGTTTAACCCTCTTGCAGGAAATCAGCTTTGAATCGAAGCTTTAATATCTAACAATTTAAAGATATTTGTATTCGATCGTCCTGTGTTTATTTGGTCCCGAATCACTTCCTTTTTCTGTAAAACGTCCAGGAAAATTTTACGAGCTCGATGCGTTCCAAGACGAGCCCAGAAGAATGTCCTCGAGGTTTACGACGACCATACCGGACGTAACATGAATAATTCTCGCGACGAAAAATGTTTCGCGCGCCTAGAGAAAACTCGTCGGCTACCCACGAGATTTATAACATCGTCCACGCGTTTTAAAAGAACGATTCTGTTCGCCTTATCGCAGCTGCACATCCTTAACTTTGCATATTCGCGAGTATCATCAACTTCCGCTGACGTCAGGCTACCCTTTCCCTGTAACACCGTTTCCGGCCTCCGCAGAAAGCGGACATACGCTGGGACAGTTTTCTGCTTTCTTAATCGTCCGAATTATCATAGCGTGTGCTGATAAGTGGTTCGTTTTGGGCCCACATTATTTTAGCGTTACGTATCAGTGTTCTCTTCTTTATTTTACGACCAAAACTGATTCATTGAAGATGCACTTCACGTGCATGCATCATGCACGATTCGTCATACGAAAAGTAATTGAAATTATTTATTCTTTGACCTTTTTATTATTAATTTACACCGATTGAATGCGCGAACCGTAACGTATACGCACGTCCCTGTTTCCAGGAGCAAAGTGCAAGTTCAGTAAAAACGACGAAGAAAAAGAAACCACGAGACAAAGAATACGCGATGAAGATAGCAGGGATTGCTCATTGACATCCGGAAGCGGCGTCAGCCCGCGATTCCATATTTTTCCTCGCACGATCGTTGCGTTCGCGATCACCAGCGGGTCTGTCATGTAAACGCGCATTAATATATCATACTCGAAGCAATTATACAATCTCGTTAGCATTCTTCTGGACGCAGAGACACGGTATCGCGATGAATGGAACCCTTTCATAAAACCGAGCCACGCGCTTCTTCGCTTCGTTCGAACGCGTGTAGCGACTGCGTTAAATACCCAACCCGTGTTGTCATAGACTGCGAAAATCGCTTAACTATTCTGCTACATCGATTTTCGGTAGCAACAAATTATAAAGAAAAAGTTACTCATTTTTGTACTAATTTTTACTGATGGCACAATCGACAAGGGAGTGTACTATCAGTTGACTTAATTATAATTCTATTTAAAATGACCACCATCGGGATGACATAACGCGCGTGCTCTAACGCGTTGCACAAATGACACATGTGCAATGAGTAATTGGCGGTGCGCTTAGAGGCGAGCGGACACGAATATCGATAGAGCGGCCCGAAAGCTCGTGACCAAAGGCTCGTTTCGAGCACACGATCGACACGAAATCGGTGATTTCTGTGTTCCGTATCGCACCGGTTAAAGAAAGACCGATCGTGAGTAATTACCCGGAATCCGGACCCTCGGACGTATTTGTACGCCACCGTAAATCTCGGCAGGACGCGTGTATACGCGAGAAACCTGTAAATGATCTCCGCCATAAGGAGGTCAGATCTCGAGTAGCTGGCGACAATTTGGGTCACGAGTTAGCTTATCCATCAGGGCACGATGGACGTAATCTGGGGGGGATCTTTTATCTTCTCGAACAATAAATATTTGTAATGCTGAAGGACACTTCGAGATTAATAATCTAAACTTCTGTACATAAATCACCCTTTTTTCTCCAAAGAAGAGTTCGAGTTATCTTAGATTTCACTATTTACCTTCATGAACGAGGCGCTTCGAAATTCGCCACGGTATATTTCAAGTAAGATCCAACGGTGAAAGAGACACCTTTTCGAATACGCAGGTAAATTTCTGATATTACGAATTTCCTTTCAAAGGAACGTTGAATCGCGTGGGCAGATAAGCCGAACGGGATACGCCGTCGCGTTATCAATCGCATTAAATCATAAACGGGCGCCGGATCAGAGCAAGCGCACGCATACGCGCGACACAGATCGAAAGAATTGTAAATGGAAGTCGGGAAAGAATTGCGTAGATCGACCGGGTGTCGCGCACGTGGGCCGAGAAAATCGCGATTTACGGATCCTTCGCGATGATGCAACCAAGAACGGGCATCGGTGCACCGATCGACTGTAACGAGACTGACTTATCGGCTATTATTATCCTCCTTGTCTTCGCTATGCATCACTGTCAGACGTTACCCTTTCATACGCCATTCAGACTTCTTTTCCTGCCGCGAAAGAACGCTTAATTATCGTTCTCTATAAATACGACGGAACGGGGCAAACTGAAACCCCCTTTGCCGATAATTTCATATAACGGGCTTTGTGCCGCGAGTCGGATGTTTGGCACGTTTAGAATTATGGAATTAATGCTATTAATAGCCGTGATCGTTAACACCGTGCCGTGAATTCATGATTTCGACCTTTTCAAATGCAAACAACTTTGCATCGATGAAGAATTTATGTAGGTTGATGGTCACGATTCGATTAAATTATTTTATTGTCACGAAAGTTCATCAGACAACCGATCCTTGTTCCCCACGACCGACAATCGCTCTACATTAAGATTAAATGAGTTCTAAATTAAGAACGTCAACAAGTGATTTACCATAAGTGCTATTTTGTAATGATTTCTGTCATGGAATTGCATCAGATGCAACACGTTTCGAAATGCATCGATACATATGTTAAGCGCACCGCGTCTAATTATTATCATCGATCGTGATCGTCGATCGTGCTACCAGCAACAAGGTAGAGCGACTGGAAGCCAATTCGGCCTCTAATCTATCAGCTTATGAAGCGGTATGCGTGACAAGAGCCGACATACTACGTTACTAAACACCATGAATGGACACGAAGGCGTCCGAGTGAATGGAAAGCAAGAAGGCGAGTTTCGCCTACGCGTTCACCGCTCGTACCGAGACAAGTCCTGCATACGCGTCGACACATTATACCCGAGCCGTGGCTCGTGTATGAATATGGATGCAACCAGAGGCTGATCGAACCATCCAATCCTACGGATCTATGCGTTTCGCGCACTCCTGCTACGTCGCGGGACGCGTCGATCATTTTGTAAAACAACCGAGCGGACATCTTGTGAACGCATCGAGTCGTTCGACAAACAGTCGACGCTCCTTTCATAATTAACCCAGCACCGTCATTCGACCAGAAGGGCAGGTGTAAAGAAGATTCGTGGAGGTTCCTTTCGAAGAAGTCTCCACAGCCATGAAAGTTACGGACATAAAGGTTGGGCACAATTTGAATATGACCGATCAGTCGGCGACCTTGCGGTTCAAGGTATCAGAAGGTGTTCACGGATGGTTGACCCCAAGCAAGATAAAAATCCATGCAAGGTAAGGAAGGGGGAACGTCTCGAAATATTTATCTTTTTGAAAAACACGGGGCGAGGACCTTGGAGAAGAAGTGGAATGGGTCGTCGAGATCGAGGTCTCGACCGTGGCACAGATATTGCTCGAAAATTGTGCGCTACTTTTGATCAAGGTGAAAAAAACACTCAGAAGTCACCAGAATTTATAATTTTTCATCAATTCAAATTAAGTATAATTCTTAATTGATTATATAGGATATTATTTGTCAATCGTAACAGTACTTTCTCTCGTTACGTCCACAAAAACCTCTGTTTCTGGAGGAAAGTCTCTGTGCATCCTCTGTGCATCCGCAATTTCGTTGAGTGCATACTCGTGTACTCATATGCGCCGATCGGGCCCGCGCGTTGCATTCCTAGCATCTTGGCAAAGCGCCCAAGTGCATACCTGGATTACAGCCGCTGATTTCGCTCGTTCGTTACTTTTTTTTTTCATTTTCACCCTCCCCCTTTCCCTGGTAATCTTCTCGTTTATCTTCCTGTTGATACAAGGCGCGCAGCGTGGTCGACGAGACTCTCTGCAATATTTTGGCAATTACAGTATCGTTCTTTCGATCGTCCTCCAAGTTCGCGCGCTTTTTTAAATGGTACTTTTCGATCCGAAATATTTCTCTTTTGCCGCTTTCACGTGTCACGAAGCCGATAGGATTTTAAACGCTTCGATCGCCAGCCAGAACGATAACACACCGCTTTTTAACGTCACCGAACGATCCGTTGGAGAGAGAGTTATCAGCTTGTATCAATATTATGCCCGGCGTGTGTATCGCGGGCGGTTTACTCTTATCGCAATACTTTCTAGCCGGAACGTTGATACCCTCGGCGAACACGCGAGCGGTATCATCGTCTGGGCGCCGTTCTCTTTGCTAATTAGCATCCTCGTACAAAAATTTCCTTGTTTACCGCTCCTCGATTATCTTCCCAGCATTGTCCGCGTAACTCGGTTACAATTGTCCGATCGAAATTCGTATTTTTCACTGGATATTACTATCTACTGGAACGCGTACACTCGAGATATACCGTTGATAAAGTTAAGTTGTTTTTTTTTTTTAATTTACCAAGTTACATAACCGAGCATCTTACGGAGGAAAGTTTCTCGCGAGCTCGTCAATGATGCCATTCATGCGAAAGGTCGATTACTTCCATGGCTGGCGTACACACATCGTCGCCGGATTGATAAACTCTTCTGGAACAGCGACGTAGAGGGGAACGAGATTCCAGCTACTACGTCGTGGATCGATGCACGACTGACTCACGGAGCCGAAAAAACGGTCGCTCGAATTAACCCTTCCCCGCTGAAAGTCCAGAAACAGCAATCTTCGATCAAAGAATTTCTAATGTTTCTACATTCCTGAATAATATTTGAATTATTGACAGAGGATCAAAATTAAAGCACGCTTCTGAGACATCCTGTGCACGCTGGTGTCTTCCTGTCGGTCGAAGCACAATGTACCATTGTCTTTACGCGTTTGTTCGCCATTCCGACGTTACGGTCGCGTTTATTTCCTGCCACGAGGAATTCGCGTACGCAGGTAGGGTCACAAGAGCACGCTGTGTAATATTGCTCAACATTCGTTCCAAAGTTCACGACGTGATAAAACGTCCATGCTGACAATAATATTGCCCGATTTCAGTTTTATTGCCCGGGTGTTGCAGCTAATACCGCTGAGAGTTTGCAAGCACGAGCCCTGTTCGAAGGGTCGATGATGAGTGCAATTTAGGCAACGCTCAGCGGACAGGATAAATGCAATTCCACGGCAAAACCCATGACAAACGTCGGTGACATGCGACACATATAGGGTGAAAAAGATGGAACCTCGAGCAGCCGAATGAATCATCCTTCTTCCTGCCATTAATGGGATTCGCTCGAAAGCATATAATATTTCGAGGGATTTAGCAGCATGGCGGGATAATCGACTCTCCCCGTCGGCTTCGACCGGTTCTCGATCGTCACGGACCACCGGTGTTGAACGAGCGAAATTAAGTTCGCGTATTTCGTACTTCTTCCAAAGAAACCGGTGAAAGAAATTGAAATATCGTCTCGCGCGAACGTTCCCTCCGGTACCGCCTCGACAATTCACGGGACTCGCTGCTAAGAGCGGATTATGCAGCTCGTATTTCTGATTTATTGTACGAATTTAAGGCGATACGGAACGGTTTGAAAATATGCAAATTTTTATCCAAAGTACCATAAAATATCATAAACACCGACAGTGTACCGACAAGAATTTTTCAGTCTTACCATAATAGTTGTTCGAAGTGAAATTGTACGGATTTTAATTTTCTATTTCAGTTCTCATCGGTTCAGAGCGCAGCCCCGCAAAGACAAGGCTCTCCGTTCATGCGAACTGGCCGTGGGTCAAATAAAACCGATCGAACAGAACACACGTGACTTCCTTGATCGTTTATACTCCTTGGTTTTTTCATTCCTAAGCATAGATCGGAACGTATTCGATCACGAGCTATGTTTATGGAGCATCGAAAAGCAGTACAGTGGCCTCATTCAAACGATTCGTCCTACGTACCATCCGCTTGGGTCAATTATGCGCTACCCGCGTTGCGAAATGCTTCGTCCCTCTCCCCCCTCGCGCTTAACGAGAATCGTGTTCCTATTCGAGGAATGCAAACTGGGTTTAAAAATATTTGCGATGGAACGGCACGTTCAGGAATGATTCCGAGGAAGCTCTGATTTTTGCAGCGTTGAACGTGTTTCAAGAGGTCTTTTAAATTAAAATAATAAATTCCATATCTTGATAAAAGAAAAATGTTTAATTCGAATCGTTTCGTGGGCCATTTTAAATTTATAATAAAAATAAGTAGAATTGGACAAAAACCACGGCAAATGTCTATCAAAATCACAAATATTAATGAAACGACGAATGTTGGGGATGGAATCGTGATATCGTACTGGAACACGTAAATACGCGTCGCAGTATGCGTATTCGCGGTTCAATATGCGTTTGGCGAGGTGTCGAATGTCGGTCGTAATGTGCACACGGCGGAGAACACATCCGTTATAATTACGCGACCAATGGGCGATCGAGGGTCCGCTTATAACGCGGCGAGGATCGATATTTCGCGTGTTTCGTTCGAAAAACGAAAGCAAGAATCTCGTATACCTGGATAACGTTTGGTAGTTTGAAAGTTTGAATGTCGTTTCTGGTCCATCGACCAGCCCCACGTCTGCTTGATTATGAAAAGGAAGAAAACGCGAAGGATTCGTCGCATTTCAGGGCCGTGATAATCCTATTTGCTCAGGACGATAGAGGGTGGGG
Organism: Anthidium xuezhongi; assembly: GCA_022405125.1. NCBI lineage: Eukaryota > Metazoa > Arthropoda > Insecta > Hymenoptera > Megachilidae > Anthidium > Anthidium xuezhongi. The sequence goes on from CM039640.1 coordinate 8,408,151, forward strand.
TAGAGGCTGGTCCTTTCTTAGAAGGAACTTAAGAAGATTAGCTACCACTCGCCCTTACCCTCGAGCGGATAAGAAGCGGACCGTGAGCGTATCAACACCGAGTATCGTGTCATCCATATTTGGATGATGTAGGGATTTGCATGAGGATCTATTTTAATGGGAACTACTTTAATTATCCCATCGCAAGCTATTTTGTCAAATTACATTCCATATTTTTCAAACTAATTAACTAATTAGAAACGTACGTCTTAAAAAAATAGAGAAAACATTGAAATGACATTAGAGATTCTACCGAGTAAATAGGAATGAAAAATTGTGCCGAGGTCGAATAAAAAGTATTCCTATGTTCGAAATATTTAAGCGACTTCTAACACTCGATAACCCTCGCGGCTAGCCTTGATCTTTAGCTGCAACGATGCACGATTAGCTAAACTCGCGGAAAAAACACGATAATTGGCTTCGAGCGCTATCGATCACTCCGTAACCGTTAAGTAAGTATGCTAATAAAGTGAGTTACACGTTGATACGCGATATCGTGGTTGTAATAAGTCTCTGTCCCGTCGATGATCATCGATCAACGATTTTTCCGGCCGTTCTTGTAAATCGTGTTCGGGGAAACGAAAGTATCAACATTTCGCGTAATCGATCGTACCGTGCAAAAATAATTATGCACTTTCGTTCAAAATAAAAGAATTTAATTATTCCCCAACTTCTTCGATCCATGCTTATACCAGGAACACGCTTTTTCGATTAACAAAACCTATCGCTTCATTAAATCATCCAATTACATCGGTCAACAAAGGACCGCGGCTCGATAATGTCTCGATCGACGATTTATCGTTAAGTGATCCGCCGTGATTTCACGGAATACTCCTTTTTCAGAGGCGTTTTTCCAGCGATCGCTGACTCATACACGATACACGCTTTACTCCAGTTTTAAGTTACACCACGGTTGCGGTGCGATCCCCTGGATCGTACACGTTTCTGCTCCGATATGAATAATTCCCTAGGGCGTGAGTGCCAGGCAGTTTTTAGCGTTTCACAGAACACGCTCGACGGGTTTTATAATTGGCCGGCTGAATCATCCGCGGGAACGAATCCTTTTAAATAAATTTCAGAAGCGGAGGATGCCTGGACCAATTTCATCGTAGGGAAAATGGCAACTTGGTACCACATCCCTTAATAAGTTTAGGGTTAAGTAATAATTCTCGAATAATGTTGGTAACGATATCGCGATTTTTGCAGGTTCGTCGACTTGCAACGACAGAATCGAACGTTAAAGGGCACCAAATTGCAATGAAAGTTTCGCAAGTTCGATAGCGGAGACTTCTCGATAGCTTCGTCTACGAGGAAACGGTTTTCGAGGGAGTCTGTTCGGTGGCCAGTTGGCGGTGCTCCAACGGCAACGAGGAGAAACCAGAAAGAAAGAGAATAAAATAAGAAAAAGAGTTGAGCCGGCACTGACTCATCAGACAGCTGTTGATTCACGAGAATTTACCGCCTTTCGGGATGCTGGAGGAAAATTTCTTTCAGAAAAGGTCACGGGTAAGATTTCGCAACTATACAAAGTTGTCAAAGTAACTTGAATTTTCGAACTGAAGCTTCTCCGAATGAAAGCCACGAGTTTTATCGTGCAAGGAGGGTAGAAGAAAGCAACATCCGTGCTGACCACAGGAATGCCTTCCCTCGGATAAGATAACCGTTCAATACCGTCAGAATCCGAATGGGTTTCTGGCACCGATAGCACAGCGTTAACTAAGATATTCCTACTTATCATCTTCGATTCTACGACCTTCGTTCTTAAGAAAGGCATTTTAAACAGAATTTCTAGTCATCGAACGAGCATCGTACCCTTATCGTACCCTTTACAAAACAAAAAGGAAAAGTAAATTACGTTTTAATTAACCCTTGTGATTAGACAATCGAATATCCAGATACCCGGTTAAGATTTAATATTCTACGTTCTTTGGTGACGTTTCCGAAAAAAAATTTATCGTTGGAAAATGTAGGCAACGTTTTTACGGCCGGAAATGTGGTCACGTTCGATCGCGGACGCTGAGAACATCATCTTTAAACGAGAAACGTTCGAAAGCGTCGAAGAAGCTGGTGGGGCGAGCGACAATTCTCGTCGCTGGTGTAAACCAAACGAAACCTTGACTGAGTGACTTCATTATTGCGGTTTAACGGCACGAAGGACGGGCCTTATATGGCTGCGACTCGGTTCAACGAATTCGTGACGATCGAGAATGAACTCATATACTTACACCGGAGCGGAACAACGTGAAATTAAGTACGGTAGAACCTCTTATTCGAGCCTTATACTATCCATCCGGTTAAATAACCGCGTAATTATTTGAAATTCCCGCCTTTTTGTATGTCTTGTGGGCACACGAGTTACAGAAAAAACATTGAAGAAAATTTCCTGGTTAGCTGCAGTCGAACGATGACGCGATCAAACAGACCGCACCTTTCTCGAAGACCTTCTCAAAGACTAGTTGTTTTTCAGAAGATGACCCGTTCGACCACTCGTTTACGCTGCACACAAAAGAATCTAGGCGGTGGTGTGCTCCAATTGTGACGCGAATTTCAAATATGTATTATTTTTCCTTGGGTGTTACGTGAGCGTCTTTAATTGACATTGACGACCATCTCTGGATTCATAGAAACGGAAGTGGGCATGAGGTAACGAATCGAATCGCATACAATTAGTTGCAACTACTTCCTGGAATTGTAGATGCGACATACCAAACATGAGTATGTTAATAGTATTTTTTTAAGCTTCTGAGTCACAGTGAATAGCATTCCTTTTCTTGACATTATTTATTAAAATTCGAGAAGACGATTTTTGGACAGGATCGTTCTTTCTACGTGCTCGACCTCGAAACTGGTGGTTAACCAGCTCCAAAAAAAATCGAAAAGGTATTTATTGTAGTGCAGCAGGAGCGTTTCGCCATTCGGAGGCAAGGTCGTTGTTACGGTACTCGGATCGAGGCGTGTGCGAGCTTCTTTTCACCTTACCGAAGCCTTCGACGCCACCTTTGCTGATCTTGCATCTATTACCATCGAATCGCTATAGAATGTGGCAGGGAACCTATACCAACTAAGATCATAGACTTCCACAAGTGTGCTATTAGGGAAGAACGTCCCTAATAGTAGATTCAATATCCAAAATTACTAAGGTGCGGACGAATCGTTGATTATTTTTCATTTTACCATAAATACAGCCGAGATAGCACGGGATATTTCAATTATTTCGAAATGATCACTTGATTTCAATCTTCATAACGTCCCAGTCTCCAACGGTCGTCTCGTAATCCGTCACTTCCCTTCGGCTGTCAGCACGATTATGCAGCCGTTGTTATGACTCGCGCAAAATCAGCCTCTAAACGATCCTGACGGCTCATCCTCGAGGAAGTCCTCGCGGTAGCACGCGGAACACAAGATGTGGGCAGTGGCGGACGTCTTTGCTTCTGTTCCATCGCCGATCTATATAAGGCGAGCTTTCTCCCAGTTGTTATTATTTACAGCAAGATGTATCGAATGTAGAAACCACAAAATTTCGAAGCGTGGCAGTCGAAGCTGATTTATTACCTCTTGGTAACTATTTGGCGCAAACGAGAATTTTGCAAGGTTAAACGATTAAATGAAGAAATTACGAAATGTCCTATATATTCTGACGAACGATCAACAACAAAGTCTAAAGTGTCTCGCCACTTTCTGTTCTTCCAAGAATGAAACGCGGTCATATTTTTGGTTTTTGGAAGGTAGCCATGGCCAACGCCATCCTGTACAATCTATCCCCTCATCCAATTAATGGTAATTGCATAAACCATCCGAAACAGAAACTAGCGCAAAGAAGAATCAAGATTTCGATTAAGACAAAAACAGATTTGTGTCTTTTAATCGAAAGCACGAATGATTAGCAAATCGATCCGAGCCTAGCAATTGACTACTACGTCAATCGCTGGACGATGAAGCAGCAACGAAGTTACGGGACCGATCGAGCGGATCGATTGATCGCAATTTTAATCGAGAACGGATCGTCATACGAAACCGAAGGCCCGTTTTAAAAATAACCCCACCACGATCACGTTCACCGATGCCGTTTCTTGCTAATCTTTCGCCACGATGAATCGTTTCTGCGAAGAGATCGAGTGACCTTTCTGATACAGCTTTAACGACCGATACGAACCGTTTCTATCGCGGTGCAATAAAATATTCTTCCCGTTCTCATTTTTCATTATACCGCTTGGACATCGTGCGACTCGACAATCTGCGATTTCCTTCCTTTTTTGTTCTTTCCCGTTTTATTTCCCGTACATTCGAGATACGGAGGCGCCAACCGAACGGAATATCAGAGCTTTACAGCTGCCACCCCACCGTGCCCGATATAACGCGGGAAAAAACGTAGAATTTCAGGGAAAACGAATCGATTTCTTGGAACGCGAATCATTGATACAGCTACGATTTAAGTTCCTTTTCTTGAACTTTAGATTTAGTCGAATTCGACGAGAAATTGAAAAGTTCGCGAGGAGTTTCGAATATCCAGGCGCTAGCCACCGTCGTCCTTCGAACGGAGCAGAATTTCGTAAGAAATCCGCCGATCGGATAGGGTGATCCTCTGGCGAATCGCGCGAGGTAGCCCCGTAATATAAAATTACGAGTCGGGTAATCGGATCCCGTACACGTAAGTCGAGCAGATAATTCGAGTTAAGTGGCTCTCTCGGCTCTAAGTCTACGCGGGTACGGATTTTACCCGACGTCACGCTCGATCGGGGTGGATGAAAAAAAGAAATCAGCGCAGAGGCGGCCGCGCGTGTTCATGTGCCCACGCTCTTTCTCCTCTTCGACCTCTCGAATGATTTTTCTTCTTACCTCCCACTGAACGCTGCGTGTCGTAACCGACTATAAACATTGGCACCTGCGGCACTGTCACCTTTCCGTAAAGATTTTCTAAGATTTCCCGCCGCGACCCAGGAATTCCAGAGAGAGAGACACGACCGTGAGAAAGATGGTAATCTTACGGTGGGCGTAGGATTCGGAACGAAAGAAGGTTTACAAGGTGGATCCTTGAAGAAATTAGATTTTTGCCAATAGTTTAGAAACGAACTCGAGAACTCTCTGTCCTTAATTAACCCTGCACGTCCCCTCCCAATAAATCGAAAGACGATTGTTGCAGCGTTTGTAGAGGCTCGTTCGATTTCGTAGAAGGAACACAAGAAGAATGTTGTCTTGTCATCGAGTTACTGATGTACGGTACTTGCGAGTCCTCGACTTCTTTTCGCGTTCTTCACCCTGCTCCGATGCACGTGTCGTCCACCTGGCGAATGTTAATTATGCGGGCAAAGATCAGACACGATCCCCTTCTGTCTTATATTTCAATGCTTGCAATCGATTTCCTTTTACATCGAAAAAAGCGATCTTGTGATTTTTCTTTTATAATCACTATTTCGCGACGTTAAAACAATTAAAGGGAATTGAAATGCACGTTTGACATTTAAGCGAAAATTTGTCACGACTGCGACAGGATATTGTGAGGCAACATCGGCGTCTCGATGGAACTTGAAAATCGCAAGGAAGCCGTTTTGCAACCAGTTATAGCGCTATTCAATGACGCAACGTAGCTGCATTCCAGCATTCGCGTTTCTGTATGCAAAGTATACTAAATCCTTCCAGGAAAGAGAAAAGTGTACGCGGCACGTATCCCATTTCGCCTTCCAAAATGCCAGGAGGATATACGGCGATCGTTCCGAGCCGATGGAATGGAAATTTCAACTTCATTTCGTAGAAAATTCTTCCTAACCGACTGAAGTCGTATATTTTGAAACAATATTAATATTACAACACTATACTGAACGTAGATATTTTACTGTAAACTAGTGCGTCTGTTTCGAAGCTATTGCATCCGTGCAAATTTGTTGCAGCGTTCAGGCGTCGTATACTGGCCCTCGCCACGTGATTTCGCACGAGTTCAAAAGTACACCGCGGGACACCCGGTATGTATTTACATAGGACTTCGCCAGGGTACGAGAGAGCCGTCTGTGCTGAAAGCAATGGACGAGCACCTGTACCACTACGGTAACCTGTCCAACCTGGAAGGACAAGAAAGGGCCATCTAACAAAAGCTCCTTTGCCGTCCGATTTCTCCTTACCTGCTGCCCGTTCGTGCATCTTCGAAATCTCGAAAATTCATCCGTTTGCCGAATAACCTACTCTCACGTTTCTCGTCTACTACCTTTAAGTTTAACCATGTTACTTTTTTGAAAAAGAACTACCTGTCGAAAAGCAGAAGTACCGTCATACATCGGCACTTACGTGAAATTATCGTTAATATACACAGAAGGTCGGTATCTTTCAGATACGCGTTATCTGCTGGTCGCACGAGCAACGATCAAACAGTGTTGTTGAAATATTCTGTCACCGGAAGTGGTCTTTCGCTACGCTCGTTCCGGGGTAGTTTATCGTAATCGAATCGACGAAGAAGATCTTACACCACTGATTTAACCCCTAGACGATTTTAAGTAGTTTGAAATTTATGATAATTCATAAGACAGGATTTCCATGCATCGTGAGAAGCGTCGCGTTAGAGGGATTAAAAAATTTGAGCGAAGCGCACGAGGAGCACGTATAAGTTACGAGAATCAGAGGAGAAGATTTAATGAAGGGATAAAGGTTCGAACGCGTTGGTAGGATCCCTTTTAGGATCGAAGAAACGGTCGGCAGCGACCCAGCTCGATGGAAGGCCGGCTCGAAAAATCAGATGGAGGAAACGGCAAGTTAAAATAAGCCCTGGCTCGCCGTCTCCCTCGCGCACACGGCCAGACAGAGACGGGAGGACTGTCGTGTTCGTAAGACACCGCCGAAAATACACTGATGTCTAATAGAAGGCGGGCCTGGCGCGTACCAACAGTTTATACCTCTAAAGCTCGACCAAACAAGCTCGAAGCGGATGAAAAAAGGAAACCGATATCGCTCGTGGGTGTAAATTACAACGATGGGAAAATAAACCCGCGGACGCGTTTTCTATTTCGATTATTAAGAGGCGCACCGAATGGTTTACAATTTGGATAAGAAACTTTTATGCTACTAAAGTGGTGTATGGTTAAATATACCAATTAAAACAGAAATGAATGTGTTTCGTTAGCTATTCAAGGACAGTGTCTGTGCACTGTACAGACTCTGGCGCCACCCCTTTTTAAAGAATAAAAGGGACCTTTTTAAAAGAACTGCAACGAAACTGCATCGTTGACTCGCGATATACCATACTTTCTCGTGTCTATCTGTTCGTGAGTATACGTGGGCTACGGTTACTTCAATTGATCGAAATTGGCTAATTCGCCGAGGCTGAAACTATCCTACTCCAAACGGGGCTAATTATCCGGTGTATCGACCGGCAGACGTTTCATACGATTCTCGTTGGTCGAATTTCATTTTATAAACTACGAAAGATATATTTGTCTTTTTAATACTAATCACCAGACTTAAATTCTATTCAAAATATTTCTGAATTAATGCAAAGGGCATTCCTAATTAGCATTTCAAATTTTGGCGCGAATGTCCCGAGAATTCAAAAGTCACTCGCGCCTGCCATGTTGGGGCTATAAAGTTTTCTAAAGTAAAAGATGGATTTTGGGAAAAATGGAAACTTTATGGCTGCTCGAAGTTTCTGATTTCGATTCGCAAGGGTATCATACATCGGGTCTCGGTTATGCTTATCTACGAGGAAAGTGACCGTACGGTGTTCGTTTTACGGTGCGGCGAGTAGACATAGGAATCGGTTGCCGGTGTCTCACGTGTCTCCTCGTCTCTCTACGGAACTGTGGGAGCTCCCTTTAGCATATAAAGGAGTCAGTCGTTGGTCGCGTCCGTGCGTTCGTCGCCATGGCGAAACTAGTTCGACCGTCCAGTTTTTCCACTCCCGTGCACGCTTCGCTCGTGTTCGCCACCGGTGGTGGGAGACAACATCTCGAGCAGTCGCGTTCCTTACAGCGACACGCTAATAATCCAGCAACTTGTTGCTGCGAGCTCGCAACGAATCGCGTTTGAATCACATTCAAAAGCGCGTTTCTTTGACATTTCGAATGTTACAACCCCCCCGTTACCGACCTAAACACCTTACATTTTCGTGTTCCGCTCGAAGGTTATCACGTGACACGTTTCATCTATCACGTGTCATAAACCGATCGTCGAGAATCGTTTGAATTTTAAATTTTCGCGCGCTAGAACGCGACCAGGAGAATGCATTGGACTTGTTTGAACGCGAGAGATTAACAGAGAAAGATATGTGGCAGGAGAGACTCACCGAGATCCTCGACCAGTCGTAGCATAACACCGCCAATGTGCAATTCTCCTTTTACTCGTAAGCTCCTCTCCACTTGAAGATCCGTCACGTAGACACGTAACACCCAACTACCGTCCACCTCGTGACCGTCGGAATACATGTTTTCTCAATCGAAATCAGTCGAACAAGTATAAAGTAAAAAAAAAAAAAACGAAACGAAACTGCCGCGTGTGCACCTCCGGTTCCCGGACACCTTCGAGCTCGACAGAACGATCGTTTTTTTTTTCAACGCGCAGAAATCATGATTTCATGCGCGGCACTGGGCACCGCCACGAATACACACTTCAACGTTAATCGTCGATTCGATAAGGAACGAATGATTGCGCACGGTTACCACTCGACGAGATCTCGCGATTTCTCGAACAACTCGGTAACGTCCAAGTGTGCGCACTTGCGATACACTGGCCGCCTTGGATCGGACACTGGTACAAATCGTCCCGAATACTATGGCAGAGGGCACTCCAGTCGTCAGCCCCCCAGACTCAGCTGGTTTCTCGACTGGTGTCGGCCGTACACTCTCGGCTCGGCGTGGTTACGCTCCTCTTACCGAGAATAGAACTATTTACAAGTGACGCGCGCTCGGGATGCGCGCGCAGTCCGTTCCCCACTCGTTTCCGCCGCGACGCCGTCGTCGCACCGTGCCGCGCGTTTAACTCGTTACACAACTTTGCTTTCCTTTCCCTTCGCGTCCATCGACACCGTTCTGTGTTCTTTTGTTGTGTTTCCTTTCCTATTTCATTACCTTCAAGAACTCTTGACGCACTGCCTCCTCCACGTTCCTGTACCATATCCTGGAGGACTCGCTCCGGACTATCCTGATCCAGAAATGCCATCCAAATGTACGTTTTTGAACCACTAATAACTTTTTTATAATAATACTTTAATCGTAAGATTCTTTCACACATGATTCCTTCTACAACTGTTCTCTTCTTGTTTAAATAATCACAGTCTATCAGTTTTATAATTAGTTTTGATTAAATACATTACTAAGAATGATAGAATTTCTTAAGAAAAATGGCGCCGGAGATAAAAATGTCTCCACTACCTGCTATGATGAACTTATTTCAGGAAACATATTTATTTGAGAGAATTCAATTACCATTGTGTATAAAAATTTGTATATTATATATAATATTTAGTAATTCTCTAATATTATAAAAAATAGTAAGGCTTCTCTCCCTATGGCACCATTTTTTCTGTAGAAAACTATCATGTACAAAGGATACATTGAATTTAAAATTTTGATACCCTCTTACCAGATATAATTACTTCATAGTTCGTTCAATCGCTTTCTGTAGCGCTAGCGTGCAATAACGTTACATGCTGTAGGGTTCTTCTTTTACCATGCTGAACTAACTTGATTTTAATTTCCATCGCTAAGAGCGCTGTGTTGTAATTACCACTCTATTCATGTGGTAGACGTAACACAAAAATCCGAGAGAGGGTTTTAAAACTCCCCAAATGGTGTAACACAAAAATATATTACATGAATGGGTTGTTTTTCTATACCTCGTCTACACATAGATGTAATTTCGAACTTAAAAAAGTTACAACTAAAATTTGTACGAAATATTGGCAAAAAGGTGTTGTGAATGATAAAAACAAATTTTAAAACGTAAGATTTATTTATAAAATTGATAAAGTATTGAAGATGATTTGAGGTTAAAGTTAAATGTTGAGTAATATCTGTTTAATATTGGTTGAGCATATTTTTCTTCTTTATAAAGGTATACGCTTGTTCAGATTTTGGTAAGATGATCATACGTCTTAGAAAATTTATTTTACCTTCCTCTAAGTTGGATAAACTTGGAAGAATACAAAAACAATTTGTTAGACATGATTCCTCCCAGTCTTCGCAAAAAATCTTAGAACATCTGAAAAATAAGAGCTTGATACAAGTTAGAGGGAAGGAGGCTTCAAGTTTCTTACAAGGACTGATTACAAATGATATGAAGCAGTTTGAAGGAGGAGCAGCTAATTTATATTCATTGTTTCTTAACATTAAGGGTAGAGTGATGTATGATGTTATTATCTACAAGAAACAAGAAGATGATACTTATTACGTTGAATGTGACTCACAAACTGTTGACCAATTACAAAAGCACTTAAAGATGTACCGTGTTAGGAAAAAGATAGATATTGATAATATAGGGGATAGCATTAATGTTTGGGCATTTTTTGATCCTACAGAATGTTTGAATAATAAAAGTAACAATATTGATACCAGTAGACAAAAGCTAGAAGGTTTAATATTTCCATGTGGTAGTCTTAATAATAAAGTTAGCAAAGTAGTTGATAATATTGTGATATATGAAGATCCTAGACTTTCAGATTTAGGCATTAGAATTTTAGCTGAATCAAAGATTGAGAGGAATGAGATAGCAAAGCACTTGACTCCTGATATTTCAACTTCCACCAATGATTTAAATTTCAAAGCATTTCGCTATAAACTTGGAATAGCAGAAGGTGTAGAGGATTTACCACCGGGTAAACCTTTACCATTAGAGATAAACTGTGACTATTTACATGGAGTTAGCTTCCACAAAGGTTGTTACATTGGTCAGGAACTTACAGCACGTACTCATCACACAGGAGTAGTAAGGAAACGCTTGATGCCTTTAATATTTGATGAAGTGCCTAATAAATCCTTATCGTACGACGATAAAATAGTCAATGAGTCCGGTGCTGTAGTAGGTAAATTTAGAGGAAATGAAAAACAATACGGTTTAGGTTTAATGCGGATCACTGAAGCCTTGAATGCTCAATCTCTCTCTATATCGGATATGAAATTAAAAGTTTTGAAGCCTCTCTGGTGGCCACAAGAAGCTCAGGCACAAACCGCGTCCGCTAAGAAATAATAAACATGTCAGGATATATACAATTTTATGTTTCTTCTATATAAAATTGTAACGCATAAATGTAAAATAAATATCTTATGAGAAGTTTATATAGTGTTTTTCGTCCTTCGATCTTTGTAGGATGGAGTCTGTTGCTAGTACATCTACGGATGACCAGGGTATAAGTTCCGTAGTTCCGGAAACAAAACAAACCACGGCTGGAATATTTACGTGTTCTCGTTGTTCGTTACAAGAACGATTCGATTTCAAAGGGACTAAACCTCCATTTGCCCGGCAATTGATTTACTCGGAGGAATGTTATATCATGAAAGACCCTTTTAGTTTACCGAACAAAGGGGAGGTTTTAGTGCTAGGAGCCGATTGTAATTTTTGTAACAAGCCTGTATGCTTAGGATGTAGCGTGTACTTCGGGAAACGATTCTGTTTAAAATGTGCGTCAAATAATATGCACAATCTGCCGTCGCAATTGCAACCGAAAATAAAAAGTCTAATAAAGGATGTAGATTCATAAAACTAGTGTTTTATTAAACATGAAATGTGTGTTTCGTTTATTTTACAGCTAAATGTATATACTGAAAAAAATCATAAAAAAACATAACATTTATATGTATACTTAGTTTGATTACATGTTCCTCAGGTTTTCAAAACTATCAAGCTAAACAAACTGTCATTATCACTATCGTATAAATTAGATACAGCTATTGAAGTTAAATGAATATTAAAATGTTTGAAATTTAACAGAGTCTTTTACGATGTTATTCAGTTTGTTGGTTTCTTAGGTTTAGCTGTGAGCTTTTGTGCCAAAATTTTCTTCTTTTTGTCCAGTTTACTACTGTCCTTCTTCTTTTTGGTCTTATCAGCTTTTTGACCCTGGAACGCTTTTGGTTGCTGTGGACTAACTTGTTTCTTCTCAAATTTGTTGTCCTTACCTTTCTTAGCATTACGAATCTAAAAATAAAAAAAAGATATAGATTTATATGTTCAAACAATTTAAATCGTAAAAAATTGGTCGAGTAGATCTTACCGGCGATGGTTTTCCTGCATTGTTCTTTAGATGTTTGCGCGCAGAATTGTGTTCATCGCTTCCCGACGAATGTGATCGTCTCCTATTTTTACTGTTACCCTGATCAAAAACGTATGGCTTTACTCTAACGCTTCGATTTAAAATTGTTGTGCCATCAAGTTCCATCGCCAACGCAACAGCATCTTCAGTGGTGAAATTAACATATCCAAATCCTTTACCATATCCAGTGTTAGCATCTTTTACTACACGTACGAACGCTATCTCGCCACAACCCGCAAAATGCTTCCTGATCGTCTCTTCGTTAATTTCTGAAAATTAGAGTATAATTTTAATATCAATTTGATCTACATGTTTTTATTAGCGTTACAATATACAATATGCTTACTGAACGGCAAATTTCCCAGGTATACACACTTCTTTGGATCATATTTTCTTTCTGCTCTAACAGCCGTATCAACTCTTAGATGATTTCCCTCGAATTCAGTTCCATTAAACGACAAAGCTGATTGAGCAGATTTTTTGGAAACAAACCTTACATATGCATAGACTGATTTCAATTTCGGATGCATATTCTTACCAACCCTTTTGTCGGCTCCACCTCTCAAACGTATGCTTTCAATTTCCCCGAATTTCTTAAACAGCTTTTGCAATTGTTTTTCTGTTACCTCTTTTGGTAAATTACCCACGAAAATAGTTCTATCATTGGCGCTCGAGTCGTCGAGGGAACTATCCAGATCCGTTTTACTGCTATTACTTTTCAGTGAATTTTCAAGCATACTGTTATCTCCTTCTTCTTCCTCATCCTCGTCGCTAATATCATCATCTTCTTCGTGTCCATCTGGTTCAACAAAATCTTCATCGTCGTCATCATCTTCTGCAATACTGCTGCTCAAAAGTGCTTTTGTACCCAATGCAGATTCATCTGCTTCGTTCTCTGATTCCTCCTCCTCACTGTCTTCTTCTTCTTCCTCCTCCTCTTCAACATCACTGTCATCATCATCTTCATCATCATCTTCATCCTCATCAGTATCAAGTACAGAGCTATCAGCGCTTGAACTGTTCAAAGAATTGTTAGCCTTCTTGTTTGATTTTACTCCTTTAAACATCCTTACTCCTTTATTTACTGCAAGTTTTTTTGCATTTTCAACTTCAAACTCTTCATCATCCTCATCAGTATTATCTGCCAAGCTAGTGCCAAGGATATTTGGTATCTTCTTTCCTTGTTCATTATCAGATTCTACTTCGCTATCAGTATCATCAGTTTCTTCCGTGGTATCTAGTTTCTTTAATGCAACTTTTTCATTCCCACCTAAATTAGCTTGATTCATTTTAGTCTTTTTGGAATCTTTTTTATTTGTTTTGGGTGAATTTTCTTTTCCCTGTTCTTTGTTCTCTGAAATCTTTTGAGGGAAGTTTTGTTTACCTAATTGCTGTTTCTTATTGTTATTTGATGCTTTTGATCCATTAATTAAAGCTACTTTGCCTGTCGGCGTTTGCTTGAATTTATTATTTTTTTTCTTCTGTATAAACCCTTCTTTCGGCGTACTTAGAAGCTTTGGATTAAGATCTTTGTTTTCCATTGCTGTTGCTTTGACCATGTTCTTACGGAAATTCTACCTATCGATCTACACAAAAATTATTTTCTTACAAAAAGAAATAAAAACAACAGTTTTCGCAATATATTGTTTTCACGCGGTCATTCTAAACAACTTAAATTTTATACCGCAAGGTTAATGATGCACGTGTAATGCGTTACATGGCGGACAAATCGAAAACAAATTATTACGAAAAATAATGAAATAATACATTAATTCGGTCGGATTAATACGCGTTTCCGTATAATAAATAAAAGCAATATACTTACTATCAGTTTGTTAATGTTAAACAACCGTCAGGGACAATGTTTCGAGTTCAAATACCGGTTAGACTGCAAACACTTCAAGCGCCAACAGGAAGAGCGACATCAGCCATTACAAGCTTTATTCATATCTTTCTTGCGGCGTTACTTTACTTAAGAAAATAAAATTCCCTACATATGCATATATCTTAAAAATTCCCTATCAATACAATTTTAAATTATACTATAATAATTAAAATTTGAAGTTATACTGAAACATATTATAGGAATTGAATAATGACTACTAAAAAATACAATAATAAAGGCCATAAAATTATTTTACTCAAATCTTATTTTACGATGAAATGAGAGGTTATGTTTTTAAGTATTTCATTGATCCAACTTTCTGAATTTCTAGTTGAAGTACTATATAAATTAATATATTAATTGCTGGACAAATGTAGGTATTTATTATAGATATTATACTCTCTCATAATAATGATTTTTAACAAAATTACTTTAGGAAATTTTAAATATATTAACTTTATGCTGAAGTACAGCTATTCAGGTTCCCTTTAAATTTTTTCAGATTATATTTCATTTTTGTACAATGGATGGAGTAGGATTGTATAATACTTTTCTTCAAACACATCAACCTCAGTTAGAATTATCCGGGGTGCCAAGGATATTCTGGGAAGTTTTATTTAAGAAACTTCAGTATCAAACTTTTGATTCCGGTATGGTGTTTCAGTTGATAAGAATCGATTATGATGATAATGATAGAGGTCCAAAAGACCCTGTCTGGAAACTGTTTGTTTCTTGTAAGAAGGGTATATCCACTCAAGACCCAAACAACATTTATTTGATAGATCATGCATGGACTTACGATGTTGCTAATGCCAGGCAGAATTTATCAAATATACCGGGTTTGTTGGACCGTATGTGTAATCTGATGAGTTTTGACATTGAGAAGGAGGAGAATGAAAAAATAGAATTTGTACTGGACGAAATGTGGAGATATAATCAAGCTTTTTCTTTAAATAGCGGTTCCATAGAAGATAGAATGCCGATATGGTACATCATGGATGAAGTAGGATCAGCAATAAATTATAGCGACGATCCTAACTTCAGAACAGTGCCTTTCCTGTATTTACCAGAAGGTATCACGTATACACTGTTATTTCCTATAAAGGATGCCGATTACGAAGATGAAGTTACAAGAGATTTTGTGGAGGGTCAAACAAATGACCCAAAGAAACGTCAAGCTTTGCTATTACCATGGGTGGACACCTCGTTTTTCGAAGAGAGTTTTGTACAAAGAGAACCGGACGAGAATTATTTTCTAGCCGGTCATATCCGTGAGAGTTTACCGGAGAGCATAGACCCTCAGTTGCTTAAGCGCGACAAAAACGTAAGACTAAAGGTTTTTTCGCAATACACGTACATAAATGATTACTTAAACGACCCTGCGTTTGAGATAGTGAACCACGAACAGGAGGCTGATATTCTATGGTACACCTCACACTTCAAGGAGTACAAAGAATTAAGCGTTCGTTCGCCGCACGTTTTCGTGAATCAATTTCCATTCGAGAACATCCTCACGATAAAAGACTTATTATCCATTGTATGCAGGAGAAAAGCAGGCGAGAAGACCTACGACCCTGACACCCTAGAGACTTACCCCGAATGGTTACCTACCACCTACAACTTAAGCATGGAACTGGTGCAATTTGTTGCATACTTCGAGCACAGGGAATCCATGGGATTGGACAATCACTGGATCTGTAAGCCCTGGAACCTCGCCAGGGGGTTGGACACGCACGTCACCAAGAATTTGTTCCATATTCTAAGACTGCCCAGCACCGGGCCCAAGATCGCCCAGAAGTACATAAACGACCCCGTTCTGTACGAGAGGCCAGACATCGGTAAGGTGAAGTTCGACGTGCGATACGTGGTGATGCTGAAATCCGTGAAGCCCCTGAGGGCGCTCGCCTACAAAAACTTCTTCCTACGATTCGCGAACAAGGAATTCGCTTTAAATAATTTCGACGTGTATGAACAGCATTTCACCGTGATGAATTATTCAGAGGACAGGCCGCTTTGTCACGTAAAGTGCGCGGACTTTATCCTGGAATGGGAGAGACAGTACCCGGAGTTCCCGTGGAGGGAGCGGGTCGAGCCAAAGATCCTGCACATGTTCAGGGAGGTTTTCGAGGCGGCGATCATGGAGAAACCGCCGAAAGGGATCGCTGAATGTCCTCAGAGCAGGGCCGTGTACGCGGTCGATCTGATGCTCGAATGGAAGAAGGAGACGATGCAACCGGTTCTGTTAGAATTCAATTTCTCCCCGGATTGCAAACGTGCCTGCGAGTACTATCCCTCTTTCTACAACGACATCTTCAAGTGTCTGTTCCTGGACGACGATAATCCGGAAGTGTTTCATGACCTCTGCTCGTAGGGGCGGGGGAGAGACAATTAGATGCTACGCGAGTTGAATTACGACAATGCAGTACGCTTTCGAACCATAAATATCGAGAAACTATTAACGATGGTTCTCATGGTCAGCCTTCTGACCAAATATATTTATTTATTCAGAGCCAACCGAGTGGCGCATCTCGTATGCGATAATGAGCTGAAGTAGCTCCAGTAAATCTGCATATGCGAACGTTAAGGGTACCATTTGCTCTGTAAATAATTTCCACCTACCATAACTTGACGCTGCTACGGCAAGACTATCGCGGTGCCTAATGGAATAATAAACGAGAGAGAGAGGGAGAGCAATTGGAACAGTTTCCACGATAGCCTACTTACGCTCGTAACCCTGCATTTTCATGGGCGGACAGTGCGTTTAACACGTTCGGCGTTGCGTGTAATTTTAGTTTTACCGGAAATGTTTAAATAACGCCTGGTTACGCGGGGAACGAGAGGATTACTGTAAATGAGATAAATGAAACGAAGTATCAGTACTCAGGAAGCAAACTAATGTAATACTGGTATCATTTTTGAATCTTTAAGCTCAGAATCTTAGGTTTTTAATTTTCTTTCGAGATATCTTTTCTTGGTTCACTTTTGTTCACGTGGCTCAGAACGTGTTAACGCGAAAAGGAACACAATTGCATTTACGATAATTGTTCATTCCCTTTTCTACTTGCATACACATATTATCCGAGAGGATTTCGAGAATTCTTAATAAAGGTCCGACGTAACGAAGCGTATCTGATTACTCGTTACCATCCACTCCATGTTTACTCAACAGCCTTTGAATTTTCGCATAATCGAAAGAAAAGGCGAACCACGAATAAGCACTAAATTGAAGGGTTTAATTTGAAAATTAATCGTCTTGTCACACATTGCCTCGCAAACTCAAGGATCGATAGAAAAATTGCATCGATTTTAAACTCAATGCTTCCGTTCAGTTTTATATATTTTAAATTCAGGACCGAATTGTGTAGCGAGCAGATTATTACGTCTTCGGCGATGATTGTTTGAAATTCCCAGCGCACGTTGAAACTTCAACAACGAGAACGGTTTCGATCAGTTTTTTCACGTGCAATTTGCAATTTCCTTTTTTTTTTCCATGTTCGCGTGCCGCGCCATAATCAACCGCCATCATTATTTCTTTATTTCAGTTGGTGAGCAACGCGGCTCGAATCACGCGCGAGCCGACAATGGTTTCGCGAAACAATAACCACCATCCGCGATATCCTATTTTGTTAATTATCATACCGATCGTTATTCGGTTATTTTGCAATGTGTTTTGACGCGGCTCGTTCGAAAAACCTTTACCATTCATCTTGCGGCCACAAAGTTTCGCCACCGAGCATTAATAACGTGGCTCGAATCCAACAAATTGATCCTGTATTCGTTACAATGAAAAAAAAAAGAGATTTCCAAGTCTTAAAATTTCCCGGGGGTATTTTATTTAATTAGCATCAAAAATGGAAAATTGTATTTGTACATTATTCCAAACTCGTGAGTAAGGTTTCACCCCGTAGAGGGTCGTATCAGCGCTTCCCAGAAACTGTCCTGTTCCTTTTGCCTATAACGTGGAATTTGAAATGGTCTGCGTCAATCATAGAGCTGGAACAAAAGATTCGTGCGAGAATAATGCTATATCGTGATTCCGTATTCTACCCTCCTGTCTGTTTTTGCTTCTTTTTCCTTTTAAACGAAACCGATTATTCTTCGCCGACCAGTCACGGCGCGGCGCGAAGGGGTGCGTGCGGCTCCGGCCAGTCGGCCTCGTTCCTCCTCGTTTCTTCTCGTGTGCTTGCATTCCCGAATGTTACCTTCGCCAAGGTAGTCGCGGGTACTTTACCAACTTTTACATACAGGGTGTCTCTAATAAAATTTTCGAACTCGATCTAGCAATTGAAGATACAAAAAAATATTGTTAACAAAATTTGTTGCAAGACCACCCTCGCGTTTTTAAATTGCATTACGCGTTTCGTATATTTTTCCGCCTCTGCTCCGGTTTTTCGTATTTCTCCGTCGAATTTAAACACCCCGTACGTACGTGTATGCGGCTGCACGTCGTCGCTATTCGTTTCTCGCGAAAATTACGTATCGCATAGGCCTGGGAGGGTGGCGGCGCGCCGCCCACCCGCGGAAACTCCGTGCGACGAGTTTCTACGACGTTGGCGTTACCGCTATAATCGTGGCAATTAAGCAAATGAGTTCTGCGTAAAGGGACGTCGATAACGAGACCGTCACGCCGCTCCAGACAAACGAAGTCGTTCCGCGGACGCGATCGAACCCACCCTCTACCCCCTCCCCGTCCGTCTTATCCATCGTTTTTACCCCCGGTGTGTATTTCGTCGACGTTCATTTCTTTTTTATTTTCATCGTAACGGCGCTGACTCGCGATATCGTACTTTCAACCCTTTCCAAGATTGATATCGCTAAGTTGGAGAACCGTTCCTTTGTTTCCAGCAGCGATTGCGAGTATAAACGCTTTGGCCGTGCGCCTTTCAAGCTCTTCGAATTCTTTTTTAACGACAGCGTAGCAATATTAATCCTCTCGTTACGATCACCTTTTTAACGTAAGCGTAATTGCGGTTACCGAGAAAACGGCTGATCCTGTCGGCGGCAAAGTGAGAAACCTTTTTGACGCGGAATTCCCGTGGTAATTTATCCCCATAATATCCCCATAGTTTTCACGGCGATTTCTGCATTATATGTCCGCGTGTTTTTATCGACGTGCTGGTGGTGGTGGTAATTAATAATGGGCACGATGCCTACCGTCGGTCCGATCCGTATAAGGTACATTGGTCGTGATTTATGGGGACGTAATGAAGCCTGTTCCCCGCAGGAGCCACGGGGAGAGGATACCAGGCGGGCTCGAGTCTCCCGCGACGAACAAAGACGAAGGAAAGGGGGAAGCCAAGATGCTTCCTCCTTAGGTGCAATAACGCGTGTCGTCTCACGAGAAGGGAGAGATCTCCATCTGGTAAAGATGTCCTGACACCGCGCGGCTCGTATCGTGCATTCGAAACTACCCTCCTTGCCTATCACGGACAAAGGGAAGAGGGTGGGCGTCCTCCAGGCCACGAAATCGTTCCTTTCCTTTCACCCCCGCCGTCGCTTCCTCTTGTTTAAACAGCGCGACCGTGTTGTCTGCATAAATTACGATAAATTGCGAACGCCTGCACCGAACGGAATAAGCGTAATAAAATCGAATTGGATTTCCGTGAAAGTCGAGGGCTTCCTCTCTTTTCTTTCGCAAAGACGCGAAATAATCAAGAACGGGACAAAGAGACGTCACGTGACGTCCACGCGACACGAAATAAGGCAGCGACGACTTTGCGAGGAGACTTTGTGTAGCCCGTCAGGGAACAGTCGGAAGAAATTGGTTTGACGAAAATATATGCAGGCTCGAATGGCCGGACACGACATCCACGAGGAACGAGGGTTGTTTTATATTCCCGTGGCCGCATGCCGGAGTCAACCCTTCGCCGGATCGTTCCTTTTTAAACATTTACGAGAACGTTGTGCAATCGACGTTCCTGCCTTTCGAATAATACCAAGATGACGCGATGCACGTCCCATGGAACGTCGTGAAAATTTCAAACAACGTCGGGGGGGGATCCGTGACGGAGATCGAGTTGGACGCGTTTAAAAAATTCACGGCGCGCGATGATTTGGAAATTCTTCGAGAAAAATTGACGAATAAAATTTCTCTCAAAAGTCCAGAGTTTGTTCTCTGAAAGAATGATAAAACGACGCGGTTTGTTCGATTTCGAATCGGTGGGTTGTGGTTGGGAAACGTATAAGGGCCAGCTGTCACGACTACGAACCTCGAGACGAAGTAAGGATGCACCGAGTTGCAAGAAAAATTGAACGGCTCAAAAACGAAGGAAACGCGGGATGGGCGTTCTGGTGGCGCGGCCACGACGCGATAAAAAAAGGTCATCAGAGGGAACGGCGGTCGCCGGGACCAGTTCCCCAGGAGAAATACTTTTTGCCGAGTTGTCCCGCAATTTCCTCGGGACAAACTCGCCCGTAATGGACCGCATGCATCATACTTATTCCGCATGAAATAACAATTAAGCGCATTAATTAACAATAAACGAGGATTTCAGCGGCTACCGCGTCGACGACTCGTTTGCTATCTCCGGGCATGAAACGAGACTTGAAAAAAGAAACAGTCTCCGGGTCGAAAAGAGACGACTTTCGTCGCTTTACAAAACGCGGCCAACTTTAACGGCCTTGCGATTCGGTGACATTTATCGCGGCAGGAAATTCGTGCACGCTCCTAACCGCTCCCTGACTGGCTCTAATTACGCGCACTTTTATTCCTATGCTTCCGCCGGAGGCATTTCCCTGCGAACGAACGTACAATTTCAGCCAACCGCCAGGATCTCGAACTAATTTTGTGGTCCCTGATATTTTTACCCCTTTAAGTCAGAGTATTAGGCAAAATGGACAATTGCGAGCGTTCTTTTTCCACCCGTTGCAGATACGGGCATCCCGGTCAGGGGGTCAGCAAACCTTCGTTGTTTAGGGATGAAAAGTTTCGACTTGCCAATACCAAATCTTCGTTTCTATGTTATTAACGAAGTAACTTTCACGGTTCCACCCCAATCACCCCTCATTAACTATCCCCACGAATGCGTACGTGTTAATGCGACGGGGCCAACACGTTGCAATCGATTGCATTAACGGTAAGCCGCGCGAACGTCAAAGTTCTATATTTATAGAATTCCAGAATCTAGTAATCAGCGTATCGTTTACGCAGTCAGGCTTAACGGTGCGAAATCAAGCGGACCGCACGGAGTACAGGGGGGTGGTCCGACGAAAGCCGGCGGGGGTGCGAACTCGATTTAATCCCCGGATTTCGGGACGTTTTAAATTTCAATTATAGACCGAGAGGGTAGATCGGTGGTAGCCGACCGTGTCACGCTCGTACGTGTAAATATGCGACTCGATTGTCCGGTCGGTCAATAAAATGCTGCGTTCTGAATACATACATATATATGCAGGCAACGAGGCTGGTGTCAGCCGTGAAGGGGGGAAGGTTGTCGCGAGGGAGCGTGTGTATGTGTGCTGGTAATAATTAAATGCCGGCTGGATTGGTTCGAAGCGTTGTTTTAATCCTGTCATTACCCACAATGACGATAGTACCTGTACTGCGGTCATTCATTGAGGCGAGTCAATTACGGGAAAGCATTATCGAGTTTCGTAGGGTGTAAAACGGAAATAATGATATTTTGATCGCGGCCAACCCCTTCGGAACGCTTTTCGATCCCGATTGTCAAAGGATAAGCCCATTTGTCAAAGGGGCCAAGTAACCGACAGCTCGGACGATCAAACGCCATCATCGATCTATGGCGATTGTCGTTTGAACACCGTTCGCGATTTAACCCTTAACTGGAAATATAATTTAAACAGTTGTCGTTTCTTAGCTTCCGATTACGACTGACCCGGATATTTTCGGGAAATTTCGGACATGAAAATGAATGGTAGTTGAAAACGCTATTCGATGGTTAATGAGAATTTTCCGGCGAATAAATTCTATTGAAATGACACTTGATCGATGATCCTTCAGTTCGTAGTGGATTTTTGTAAATGGGCTCGAAGCATAGCTACCTGTGCCGCAGCGCACGTTGTGCAAAACAGATTTCGCTGTTTGCTTTCGCCTGTAAGCGGAAACCATTTGGCTTTTTAAAAATTTAGGCAGAGAATATTTGCAGTTTATCCGTTAACGGGTGGTCCAGTTAAACTACGGCCCAGTGATCCGACCAGTCGAATGCCTTTTTCCCCCAAACAAACTTTTTTGTTGATACGGAATTCTATTCTGATTCTATTTTTAATTTCATTGATCCAATTCCACGCTCCAAATTCTATTTCATTTTTATTTTATCCCTATTCTATTTTCGATACCATTTCGTTCGGTACGCACAACCTTTCATCCGGTAACAAGAATCCTATTCATATTTTTTATTATTCTTCGTACAAAGATATAACGAAGTGATATTCAAAAGAAAAAAAAATTCAACAATTTTTTGAGGACGATGGTGCATAGGAACAATCTTTTTCTATGCAAGACATTGAAAAAAAAAAAAAAGAAAAGGTTCGGTCACCGGTGGCCTACTTCTTTTTCTATTTTCGCCTTTCCCGCACGGTAGATTAGAGACGTTGGCGAACCAACGAGGGTTGGCCCTGCAATTAACGCGGCCTCCTCCCTCCCCCCTCCGTGTACGTACGTATATCCGGTGAATGCGCGCATCCCAGGCCAAAAGCGGACCAAGACGAATACGAGAAAAAGAAAAAACCCGGCTGGGCGACGCTAATTGCGCAATGGACGAGTGGAGGCACGGGCACACACAAGCTTTCGCGTTCTAAGGAAGCGAGCTTGAAAAGGAAGGTGACGACGGGCGCAGCCAGACAATTTTACAGTACACCTTGCGGCACACTGTGCTCGTTTCCGGCTCGTTTCAAGTGGCGTACATAATGTGACCGACGGTGTAATGAAGCTTTCGTACATCCGCACGCGATAATCACTACTCTCGAGGAACGCTCTCAGGAATGTCGCCGACGTTCCTCGGACTCGAGATTCACCGACGTACGCGTCCTTGCGCGGTACCGTTGACGATGCGAGTACGAAACAATTTCGAATTTCGAATTATGGAGTTAAAATGGAATTCTGGAAGGATTTTATTCAAAAGTCCAATGCTCTTTATTGCCAAGGCGATTTTAAAGGTGGCAATGCATAAAATTGTAGAAAAAAGGTTCGATTTCCAATTAATTTTAAAACGAAGAAAAATAGATTTGTATCCCTTCGAAAAAGATTCATCTTACCTTGCTCAAACCTTTTTCTCTTCCCGTGGAGTTATTTCAGCTTTGTTAGCAGGAAGATCATCAAGTCGAATTGGCCATTTCCAGCTTATTTAACGATTCATCCGATGGAGTCGCTTTAAAATTCGTTATGGCCCGGAATCTGGGACACTGTACGGAATTTGTTTCCCGTGTTCGAAGTAGTTTTTGTTGGCCGAACGCGAGACGCGAAGTTTCTCTTCCGAGGGGTTAATTTTAAATGGACCAATACGATGAAAAACGAAATCGCAACACCATTGAACTTTAACTCACTTCTTCCCCCCGATTTAACCCTTCTGCTGTGTAATATCGTCTCACGCTCGTTTTACAATTCGAATACTATAGAATCGACCAATATTTTTGGCATAAATCATTTTTAAATTTTGCTTGCAATGTTATATTTTCATTACTGGGACCATGTAATTTAATCAAAGGTCCAAGACGACTTAAATATAATTTCAGTCGAAAACACAGGGCGAAGTTAAGGGCCCGAGTCGACAAAGAAGGTTGCATTTTCATTAATATTAATCATAGCCGCTGCTCAGTCACGTGGTTCTTGTTTTGCATCCAGCTGCCCGTTTCTCGACACCTTCGACCTTTCCCTTTCCCTTCGCCGTTGTCTCGAGTACGAACGATAATTAATTTCTTTCGCTTCCGGCTCAATTAATAATGTTTCGTTGCTTCAAAGTCTGACGGTGTGGATTCGAGATGAAAATTCATCGCGAACTACCCCCTTTTTGCCTCGCCTCCCTCTCCGATGGCTCGAAAGTACTCCTCTCATTCTGTGTCGAGGGATCTTTACGACGGCATTCTGCGAGAACTTCAAGGAGATTCTCTTTCTTCGACGAACGGAGAGTACGCAAGGTCGACATCGTGTTCCGAGGAAGTTTCTTAAACAACTAATGGAAATTCCGCGAGAAGCGTTTCAATTATTAATAACGCGTTTTGTATCCTCGAAACGTTTCTCGTGTGATCCTTCTTCGGGACATCGATGGCTTTTTTCCTAAAACATTTCACGATGTGTCAGATAGTATAAGATAAAAGGGTTAATACTTTTTCTTTTTTTAACACTTTTAATTTCAGACATTCCTTTATTCATTTTCCAAACACGAAACGTACTTACCTTTGGCAGAAATTCCACGAGCGTGGCGAGAGTCTAGTTATTCCGTCTGTTTTAATAAAAAAATCATGCGGGGTATCCAGTTGCAGCGATCGATACTCGATCTGGAGATTGTTAACGATGCAATTTTCACCGGATATCCGGTCTCGCGAGCGTATACCCGCAGAATTTCGTATCGTAAATGCATTCGTAACGATGAAAAGTTTATTCCATGACAAATGATCTCGCAATGAAATTTGCATTTGCGTTAACCGACGCATGCTTAATGGAAAACACGAGCCGGGGAAAATTGGACTTACGATCGGGTTAGCTGCATCGTTGTTACCGATTACTTACGCTCGTTTGTTCCCAACGATCGATGAATATATTTAAAACATTAACGGCGCCCATTCCACCCATGATTACACCGGGAATTAATTATTTAAAAAGAAACGAAAATAAGATGATAATTTCATTTCGTTTCCCTGCTGTATACGATAGAAATCATTAAAAGCTTGGATCTAAAAATTATCCGTGAATAAAATAAAAGCCAGCATTCGAAATTAGAGATTATCGAAAGGGTGGGAAGCTGAGAGGTGGAACGAGTGAATAAATGACATAGACGTCGGATGAAATTGAATAGTAAATCGTTTATTAGTACGAAGGTGTGATAGTGTCTCGAGTTAGCCTTGGCCGACATTCGTGATTAGAGTGAACCTGTGTGATACCATAAGGTGAACGATTGTGATAGAGTTTCTTTTTTTTTTTTTTATCCATTTTCTTAAATGATGTAAGAGATAGATGTTAGAGCTAGTTACCCTGTTCTGCGAGCTGGTGTTCTCCCTATCGATCGGGCCGATTTCACGACGCTCCATCCTCTTCCTATTTCTCACGAGTTTTATCCTATTTTATCATTCACCCTTTCTCTATTGACGATTCACCCCCTCAAGACGGCGCGATGGAAAAGGAGAACGCCCGTGCAAGCTAACTTTCAAGAGTGCTACTTGTTACCATCCGAGGTACTCTAGTGCCTATGTGTTATTTTTTTTCTTTTTTCTTTTTTTCTTCTCTCTGTCGTCTGAATCGTTATTTTTTTTTTCTCAGCCTATATCGCTAAATCGCAGCTAAAGATCAGCGAGACCTTTGGGGAGGGGGTGACGACCCTCCCCGGTTCGAACGCAACAATAAATAATAAATCTCGCGGCTCGTATACGCGTTTTGAAGAAAAGGGACGGGAGAAATATCTTCCTCCCCCGTTCGTTCGTTCTTGCACCCCTCCCGGCGTCTTCTCAGAAACGAAACAACGGAAGGCGAAGAATCGAGCCGATCCCCTTTGTTCAACACCCTCAGCGATAATAATTAATAATTAATCAATCGGTTATACGCGGTTGGTTCGCATGAATATCGATAAATATAACAATTGTTCGATCGCGACGAAGTACTTGAATACTTACAGCTTTCTTTCCTTTTTCTCTCTTCGTTTCCTTCTTTCTTTCTTTTTTTTTTTTTAAATAAGAACAATGATAATAAATTAGGTTTCGTCGTACCTACTGTACACGAGTTTGTTCTCTCTTTTTCTGTGTGTATACATATACTTTTACATAGCGCATATATATAAAAAACGATCTCGAGAAACGTTTGACTAACATGGACGTAAAATCGTACAAAAGCGTTTGCCATTCTAATTCCATCGTGCGTGTGTTCTTTTGTAACTTTCGTCCCTCGCAGTTTCGCTTCTCTCATACTTCACTCCCCTCTCCTGCACTCTTTGATTGTACGCATCTTTGATCATACATTGTGACTGGTCGTGCGCTTTCGTTTTTATCCCCCCCCCCCAACCCCGACCCCAAAACCCCCCCCCACGATAAGTACACGTAATACCACCTACAGTTCACCTTTATTCTCGAACGCGAGATCGTTACCCTTTCGAACGCCACCCTTGTCTAGATCGATACCCGTTGTTCACGGTTTTTGTCTTCCAGCGAAGTACCGGGGCGCTTGAAGTTTAGAGTTTTCATACTTTTCAGCCGTAATTGACGTTTTCGTGGATGAAAGGAAAGATTCGAGTCCAAAGGGGTTTCAAAAATATACATTTAGATATTACGATTCGTTTAGTCACTAAAATTTACTGTAAAGATCAGCCAAACGATTAGATAAATTAGACAGAGGTGGAGTATCGTATGACTTAGAGATAGACAAGGGTGTGTCGACGGGGTAACAGTTCGCGATCGTGTGTCCTAAGTAACCTACGCACACACCTGATTTCTCGGCTCGTACATATAAAATTATATTTACAACAGAGTGATCTTTATTTTTTCTCGTGAGGTATTCGCTCTACATGCATCTAAAGTGTATACAGTAGCAGGAAGCGAAAGGGAGACAACGGGGATCTGGAAGGATCCAGACTATCTATTTAACACGTTGAATGGCGATAGAAACATTAATTGATATTAATATGTTTTGGGCTTCTTCAAGCTGTACAAGCTTCTTCTATCAATTTGAAAATGTGGAAACTATAAATTT
Source organism: Anthidium xuezhongi (assembly GCA_022405125.1). Taxonomy (NCBI): domain Eukaryota; kingdom Metazoa; phylum Arthropoda; class Insecta; order Hymenoptera; family Megachilidae; genus Anthidium; species Anthidium xuezhongi. The sequence continues at coordinate 8,435,148 of CM039640.1, forward strand.
AGGAACTTTGAAACTTCGAAATATTATACAATATAAAATATTAAGAATCAATTTCTCTGAGACTTTCAATGGAAGAACCGATCCCGAGTTAAACTCATAAAACAAATCCCACGGCATTCAACGTGTTAAACAATGAAAAAAAAGAATTCCATTTTCACCAGCATCGTTTTCTCTCATCTTCAATCTCACTCTCGTCTTGTTCGCATCGTTAAGTCTCTATCGGCGCTATACAACGCGCGGTTCGTTATAAATAATTTAAAAATTATATACTTTATATATATTAAATTCATTCTCTTTTCTTTATATCCATTGCTCGTCGCTTAGGAAACACAGGTCATTCACATGGCACGCACACGTAGATAGTTTTTCGATAACGATATGATACAGGTATATGCTACACCGGATGTGTCCGTACGCTTGTTCGCTCCCTGCCGCTTCCTGCCTCGTTTATTTACACGGGATCGCTCGCGAATAAAATGTTTGTCCGCCGTTCCTTAAGTCTACGGTATTGTTATAGCTATAGTTGCCTTTTGTATCGTGTGTACCAGCGTGTGCAGAGCCTGTACAACCTAGTAAGAACACTGTCCCTTCTATCATCCCTTAAAGCCGGCTCTACGCCACGCAAAATTTATCTCGCGTCCCCCTACCGCCCGTTCGGTGCGAACTTTTTAACGCCGTTGCGAACGTGCCCTGGAAACAGAAAATTTCCCACCGAATCCGGCGGGCGCGACGTAAATCTTAATTAGCGTAGGTCCCGGTTTAAGGATCTTCCTCTTGGTCTGTCTCTGTCTCTGTGTGGCAGCGTGATCGAGCCTCGCGAGCGGAAAATCGTGCGACTACCCCTCTATTCTCGCGTACGATATTAATAACGCGACAGAACTTTGACAATTGCTGAAAAACAATTTCGTTTCTTACATGTTGTGATAGAGAAAAATTGTGATAGAAGAGATGCGTAACGGTGGCAGTGAACCACCCTCTAACAGAGGGTAATTCTTGACATTTTTAAAAAAATTTAAGACAGTTTGAACATTTTGTACGGCTAATTGAATTCTCAGCTTCGTTTTCGTGCAATTATCAAAGTCCTGGCGCGAATCGTTAAAACTATACAAAGTTCGACGTCCTCCTTCTTTCTGCGAGCGCCGTTCGCCGGAAGGTTCGTTTCCACCTCGTCAAAATGAAAAGCAACATTCCGTGTGTGTGTGAGTGTGTTTGTTTGTTGTTGTTTGATCCGTTGGGAAGGTGAAACGTCTTGATACGCGACGAACCGTTGTCAACAGCTTTCAAGTTATCGTTTTGCCAGGTTTGCAGAAGAGCTTTGAGAATGTGGAACGAGCAGGGAAAGGGCTCGCAGAAAGAACGCTATCTATTCTCTTTGGAGAAGCATCAAGGCTTACGGGTAAAGCTCCCGCTTCCTTTTCTTTCTTTCTTTCTCCCCTTTCTTGATGGATTTTCTGTCTTCTTCTTTTATTCCTCTGATTGAAACGCGCCGCGACCTCGTACGAGATTGCAAAAATAGGAGCGTGTCCCTTACGTTACCACGATAATTATCTAGCGTTCGTAATTGACGAGGATAAATTTGCAACTTCTCCGTTTCGCTTAGATTACCGGCTGATGACTACTAGCGTGTTACGTGTACGTGTGTGTCCGTGTACGTTGTGTACCTAAGTGCACGAGAAGGTAATTTTATAAGTGCTAACTCTAAAATCTGTTCAGGGGACGAACGCGTGTGTGTACGACAACTGTTCTTTCAATTTGTACGTAATTGTGGCTGATATCTCCTAATCGAGGGCAGTCTTTGCAGAATTATTTTAGGATCGTTTGGCAGTGGATCGGTTCACCTTTCCCTTCTCCCCCTCTGAAATAATCCATCGAAATCCATCCGTCACTGTGGAGAGGCGCGTTTGGTAGTCGCACGTCTCGTCACGATTACTTATCGACGTTTCTATTTCTTCGTTTCATCTTTAATAGTAACACCGTTCAACGAGCTCTTTTTAGACTACTCGTGTTCGATCGACACGTTTCTCGCAATTCTTTATACGCCATAATAATTCCGATTTTTTTATTAAAAGTGTTCTCGATATAAATTAAAAGTAATTCTTCGACATTGAAAATTTATATTTGGTACAAATGTGTTAAAGGGTTAAATCCCAAGAGACGAGGATCGAACACGCGTTGAACAGTGTTAGTCGTCTCGCGAGCAGCTCTACGTGTATTAAATTACAAACTAGAAGGCTAAAAAGTCGGATTACTTAATAGCGTCCTTTGGTACCAGCCTGAGTCTCGTTAGATTACAAATAATTTCTTTAAATAGTCTTACTAAATCACTAAGAGATCACTGTGGTTTCTTTTTATTCTTTTCGCCGTTAAGTGTCGCTTGTAATAAATCTGATCGTCTGAGGCTTTTCTTTTATAGTCTTTCTTCTATTGCTCCGGTACATGATTCCCCGAACCATGAAGTTTCTCCGTCGTCCGACACGAATCTCCCCAACTTTAAGTCCCGAAATACTAAAATACTCTCTATATATCACGCGCAACAATCATAATGATAAAAATAAAATATGAAAAGAACGCAAGCCTCTGGTCGCCTGGCGTACGAAAAATAAAGATACCCTACACTCCGATGGTTAAAAACAATAAGAAAGATAAAAAGAATGAAAAACAATTTATCAAGCCATCCCGTGAATTCGTGTCCGTTGTTTTCGATAACGAAAAGAAGAATATTTGATATTTTCACGTCGTACAAAGTTTCGAAAGATCGCAACGCGTTGTGATTGATATTTCGACATTAATCGGCACGAATTCACGGGACGGTTCAATACGAAATAAATACACCCCGTGATCGTTACTTTTCAGAAAAGTAATTACAATCGCCGTCGCTCGCGGATCCGGTCCGATGACCGATCATTAGGACACGATGTAATCCGCGGAATGATGCGAATGGTGGGAGTTTCGATGCTTGTCCTTTCTGTGATTCGTCCTCGAATTACTGCTACGTGTGCCGGTGGTGCCCGTGGTACCGGAAGTGTGATGGCTGTACCCGCTGTCGCTGCCGAAACTGCTGTCCGGCTGGGCCTGGTACAGCCTGCCGGAAGTGATCTGTTCGTTGTCCCTCGCCGCGTAATACACCGGTTGCGTGTACTTGTCCTCGTTATAGAGACGATCGGTCGGCTGGGAATAGGTGTCCGTGTACTCGCCGCCGACCTGCGTGTACACAGGATTCGCGTCCTGCTTCTGCAGCCCGTAATACTCCGTCCCGTACTGTTGTTGCTGGCTCGAGTACTTGTACTTGTCGTTCGATTTCCGTGACCTGTCCTTGTTGCTTCTGCTTTGGCTGGAATAGTGATGGAGAGGGCCCAACACCGGCACGCTCTCGTACGGGTTCTCCTCGACCCTGAGCGCCTGGGTGGCTGGCATCGGCGGCACGAAATACGGTAACCTGTGCGCCACCGACGGGACGGACTGTTGTCGTTGACTGCTATTCGATCGGTTGCCAGCTACGCCTGGAATCAAACGATCCGGGACTTAGAGTTTTATATTGGAATTTCAAACGTCACGAATTTAATATCAATTTTCTGTACACTCTGATAATACTGAAAAGTTTGACTCGTTAATTATAATTATACCGTTCTAAATAGTTCGAAACGAGGAATTTCTCACCTGCGACGCTTGGATAGAGCTGTAGCAACGCGTCCAGCAGCATACCCTCGTGAAACTCTCCCACGTCGTGGCTCTTGTCTCTCCTGCGTCTGTCGAGGCTCCTGGGGCTCCTACCACGTTTCTCCCGCGATGGCCTGCCACCGGCTGGACAGGTGCCCCAGGTCGGACCGGTCGAGGTTAACATCCTCGCCTCGGACGGTTCGCCGACAGACAGCTCGTCCTCGGCGAACTCGTCCTCGCTGGCCGGCTTCGACGACGGCCGATGATGATGACGATGATGGTGATGATGATGGTGCAGACGATTCCGTGCGTTCAGCTCGCTCTCCTCGTCCGTTTCCGGATGGTCCCCTGGAAACGAATGAATAATGCATAAGCGGGGGCCGATACTACCCCGTGGGCCGGCCACGGTTACGATAATTAATTGGACGGTTCGTTAATTAATTAACGGGGGCTATCTTTTCCGACCGGTGTCAAAGTTACGATCTCCGATGGATGAAGTCGAGTTGAATCGAGCCCAGAGCCGAGGGATTGCGTTTTGCAATTTTCAGTCTGGATACACGAATGTCGGAATTAGTTAGTCGGAGGGGGATCCTGTTATCGTTGTTGCTTCGTTTTAGAAAACGAAAAACAGAGGCGATCGTCAGGCAAAAAAGGGGATGGAAACACGCCATCGTTATTACTTATTGAACAAAATTCCGACTCATTTTTTACACTCGCGCCCGTCCATCAACGATACTTTTCCCGGTGTGCTGTTTTTTCTTCGACGAATTCGATTGTAATTTTTCACTCTTGCCCTCGATCATTTTTATTTCGAACGATCGTTAACCGATTCTATTGTCCGCGATTAAAATCAGACACGTGTTTGACGATTGAAACCGAAAACGAACATTTTAGTTGGCCACCTCGCGATTGATCTTTTCATTTGTTCGCGTACCGTTCGCGCAATTCTCGTGTTTCATAAAATAAAAAAAAACGAGAGAACACAAAAGGCCGCGAACAAAAGGCACGACGCGAACAACGTTCCGCGAACATTTTTTTGGCAATTATTATCCAACGAAGAAAAAAAACTGGAACGAATCAAAAAATATGACAGGTATCCGGGATGAATAGCGAAATACGAGGGAAAACCGTTCGCGGTTAACGATGAAATAAATGAAAACGGACGAGGGTTTATCGACTGTCTCTAATCGACATTAAGCAATCGAGGTTCTCGCGGTTCCTCGAATCCTCCCGAGGCTCTCCATCTTCGCTACGGCCCGGAAACAAGATCGTTATTTACAGAAAAAGAGACGAGTCCCTGTTTACCGCGGTTGAGCTTTTAATCTCCGTCATTCTATATCTTCTCCTTTATCAACGGTTCAAGCGAATAAGCCGGGATTTCCCCGGGGATACCGAATTCCATCGTGCCAGAAGGAGCTCGACGCTACGCGTGAAATCCTTGAAAAATACCAGAATTCCGTAAAACCTGTCTATACTGTTAATCACTCGGAAACGTTTAATTAGAATTTATTTTTGATACTCGTGAAATAACTCGAATAAATTCTATTCCCAAGTCGATGTTAATTCGATGATAAATTACAAGAGGTTCGTATCGAATCGTAAGAGTTTCGAAACGTGGAAAGGAATCGTGTGAGTCATTTTTCTCGCGGGGTTGCTTATCTCTCGATTAATTCGACGAGAAGCTTGGGCGATGAAGTCCGCCTCGCGTTGTCTAATCTCCGTCAGAACGGAATCGGAAGCTCTTCATCTTCTTCCCGGGTGTATCTCGTTCCTTGGCCGCGGCGAGTATCTTGATAGCTCCCTCCTCCTCGCCGCGTGTAAACCACCTACTCTCGCGCGCCCTCTCCCCCGGGGAGATAAGCGTGACACGACCTCTGACTTATACTTCCCCATTAGTCGGACGTCTAATTAGCATGGTGATGAGACTTTCGACGTTTGACGAGGACGCGGTAATCGAATATGGTCGTACGTGTGTGCAGGCGCGCGTGCAACCGCACGAATCACGGGATATCGTATTGCCGCGCATCGCCACGATAATTTGTCTTGGTTAACGTCACGCAGGGTGGTCCGGCGCCGGTGAAATCCCTTTCGGAAAAAACTTTTGCTCGAACGAGTCGGGGGCCTTGGAACTTTTTACTTCGAGCCCGGGAACGCGGCCCCGCGCTCGTCGAAAATCCGCGCGGGGAGGATAAAATAACGCCCAGTGAAATTTCTCCGTTTATCAGTTTTTAACCGATACTCGAGATCATTGAGTGTCTTGGACGTTAATCTTGGACGTCTTCGATCGCTAATTGTTACCTTGGCCATTCATCCCCGCGAGAAGGAAGAAAACACAGTCATTTTAACGGCTCGTAAAGTCACGATTCCTTTCCACGGCAATGAAAATTCCAGGGGGCGAAAGGGGGTGCATAGACTTTTGGAAAGTTTCGCGGAGGATAGCGGGTCAAAGTTCGGCCCCAGCGGGGTCGGTTCAATATTTGAAAGCGGTTTAACCGGCAGCGGGTTAGAAAAGGTACACAGAAAAGAAGGCGCACGCAACACGGTGTTAGCCAACAACAAAGTTCAACCAAGAGGTTAACGCGTTAATTGTCACGCGTAACGAGGCACCAGTGTAACTCTTTTGTCATTACCCTCGTTAACGATTCGTTTTTAAGCTTGTTAGTCCGCTCCACTTAATTATTAGGCCTTTTGATGGAAAGTGTCACACAGAAATCGCATCGCAATTTTATCTCGCGATCAAAAGGAGATTGGGGGGTCAACAACGACCCCAAGGGCGGTTAACGCGCGAACCGTGCAACTGGGATCCCCTACCTATGTTTTCTCTGAACAGGATCGAGGCTCTGAATCGCGTGGTACACCTGACAATCCTCACAGGCTAGTCTCGTCTAAAATGAGATCGTGTGATTGGCGTTTCTTGCCCGATACAATCTTTGGCTTTCGAATTGAAACAATTCCTTTATCGTCGAGAAAGCAATTTGCTTTGCTTTTCATTTATTTCAGTTCTTTTTTTTTTTTTTTCGTTTACTCACCGTTGCTGAGCTCCTCGTAGACAGGATTGTAGAGGTCCTGTGACGTGTACGGATCAGGACCGGGACTGCTGCACACGAACACCCCTCTGTTGCTATCCTTGACGTCCAGCATCTGTCGTGACAATGAAAAATTGTTAGAACCTCCTAGTTTCATGGTTTCTCGGTCGTGAGCCGACGTTCATCGCTTATTCAACCCTTTCGGGGTATAAAACCGGATTATTTATTAACTCATTCAATTTTCCAAGAAAAACTTCCTTTTGGAAATAAATAAAATTCGTATTTTGAAATTTTCTATTAAATATGTTTAACAGGGTGCAAAGTGTTAATACGGGATCATGAATATTTGATAAATAATTTATCGAGGTAATTGAAAAGTTTCCCTGTAAAATTATCCGCTAAATTTCAACGAAAGGTCGTGAATTTAATTAGCGATTTAACATTTATCAATGTCCAAAGAAATTGAACAAGTTCTGACCGGTGTAAAGTTTCTTGTTCGTTCGTGCTACGAACACGATTTGAATTTATAAGCCGATGGGTCGAACAATGGAGAAACAAAGATCCCCCCCCCCCCGAATATCGATACGAAAGAATGACAGATATTTATAGGACGACCCGATACACACTTTTACCCGCGCGAAGTTCACATCGGGGTCTTGATGTTTTTTAACGAGGTACGAACGGCAAAGTATCCGAAGAGGTCGAGTTACAAGTTTATAACAACGACAGCGGAAGGGAACAATAGCGAGGAGAGGTTTCGAGCACTTTCCGAGTACTACTTCCTAATAAAATTTGATGGGGTTGATTTTCTGCTTGCATACGTTCCCATTGTGTTCGTTCGCGCGGTATACCGGCGCGAGCTGAAGCTCGAAAATGTTTGCACAGACCATTTTGTTTTCTTATTGTCTCGAAACAGCTTTCATATCATGCAAACGATGGTCCACGGCTGGTGCTTGCGTTACGACGCCCCTGCCACCGGTTTCTTTTGTTTCGGAATTATATCTTATCACGATTGTCGTGCCTAATCCGGCTTAATCCTACCATAAACTAGGGATTTTATATCTTTTATTTCATTATTTTTAACCTTTAAATTCGTTTAGAATCCTACTCGAAGTTTAATTCGATACACAACGTATTACACGACATATTATTTTTTAAATTAAAGGGTCATCGGTGAATACAAGGTTTTAATTCTTTGATTAAGAATGCGTCAAGGTAGAATAGTCGTAATTGTACTTGAGCAGCTGTACCTTGATTAGCTCAATGTGAAAGGATCCCTGAGTCACTGCTGTTAGAAAAATATTAATTGCCTTGTGATAGTGATCAAAATGATAATGTGAATTTGAATCAATGGAGTAATCACGAAACAGGAAGTAGAAAATGATGTACCGTTAATGTTAGACAGCGTTAAAATCGTACTAATAATCCAAGGTACCGAACTGAAAAATTAAGCTCGGAAATAAACGAATCGCGCCCTTGGTGGCTTATATTTTAACACGTCTTTCCCCTGAAACAACTCGCGGAGGAATCCTAATTTAGCCGACGGTTTCTCGGGATGATGGCATTTGGAAGAAAGTGGAGAAGCAATCGGATATCCGGGAACGATCCCAGGTCCCTGTGACCCCGAATCGCAAAAATCGAGTTACCCAGGGCAATTTGGGAAGCCAGGACGAAGGGGGAGCCAGAGAAAACGAAAACCGTCGAGTCTCCCTTCGAGGTTCCGCGGGGCTGCGCTATCAACCACAAAGGAGGATCACTCGATTACTTTTGCTTCGTTTTCATCGTACGCCGACCGACAGGGGTTCCTATCCACCCCCTCTTACTCCCTTTTGCCTGTCTTCTCGCATCTCGTCTAATCACGCGTCTCCGTCCCTCGTGTTTCCGTTTTTTTCTCCCGGCCTTCTCTCGATCGCCTTCTGACATCACGATAACTTAATTATCCGCCGGCTCTTTTCCCTTCTTCTTCAATCAACGACCGACCGATCAATTTGGACGAAACGGAAGAATCGAAGTAGAAACTCGTGAGGTTAAATTTTCGAACGGAACGACAAAGTTTGTTAACCTTTTGTTTCGAACCGAGAAAAATGGTTAACAGAGTCGCTCGAAGGGGAGAAGAATCAACGCGGCATCCTCCAGGAGATTGCTCTCGCCGGCTAAGAGAGAATCGAGATGCAGTCGGATGATAGACGGCAGAGCAAACGCCCGGAGCTCTTTGCTCTGAATACAGATTCCAAGGGGCGATATTATCGTCCTCGAAAGAGGATCACTCGATTACCGGCGTCTCGTTTAGGGTGACAGGCCCGGACGAAGGTAATTGTCGCCCTTACGAAGCGTCCTCTCCCCACGCCGCCGCGCTGCAGCTCGAGGCTCCTTCCTAATGGATACGCTTCCTTCCCCGAATCACGTGCTCGAACGATCGTTCCGAATTTTCTATTCAGACTCTAATGCTACGAGTCAACTCTGCGTAATTCGTTTTCTTCGTAAAGTGATCCTTATTTCGAAACACTGTAAATTTTAGCAAAGAAACGAACCAAAAATATATCTTCTTCCCTTGTTTCTATCTCCATTTTTTCTCATTTCTATCCGAAATCCCCGAAAGATCGCGTCATCTGAAATTTTCGATCCTATACGTTCTCGACACCGGGATAAATCTTGCTAAATTCCCCCCGTTGGAGAAATAGATAAAAAGATGGATACAAACAGGAAGATCGGGTCAAGCGAGCGTGAAAGAAGGAAGGAAGGAAGGAAGGAAGGAAGAGGGAGATTGAGATAGAGGCTTGATCCATCGTATCCAACAGCAGGAAGCAATATGTCCGTGCCGTAATAGCGTGGAGCATGGAGGTTAATGGGTTGTCCTTAACACGCCTAACCTGACCCGTGATCTCCCTCCCGCGTGTACGTCCGCAGCGAACGGTCTGCAACGTCTGTTACAACCTGGCCATCGCCACATTGTATCGCGATAACTCGCTGCCCGCCTAATCGACTAATTTGCCACATCTCTTCCAATTACCGGACGTGTGCACGAAGAATATGACATCGTATCCGTTGATGGAACCTGCTGCCTCTGACTCGACCCATTTCGATAAACGGTTATGGATCGATTCCCAGTTCTAATGCCTCGAACGTCCAAACGAAGGGGTATACAGAAGGCGTATTTTGGGATTTTTCGAGCGGACCAAGAGGTTTTGACGAAAACACGAGTGGCGGACGAGTGGGTTATCAATGGGCGACCAGTCGCTTCAGGGGAGTACGCGGAAAGTGTATTTTTTTATTTTTCGAGTGGACAAAGCGGTTTTTATCGAAAATACAAGTAGACGGCGGGTAGAGGACCGGTGAAGGAGTAGACGAGAGCGTGTTTTGGGGATTTTCGAGTGGACAAAGCAGTTCCAGCGAAAATACCGAGGCAACGGGTGTATACTTGAAAATCAAGGATAGACTAGGTAACCTGGCTATCCACGAGCGTGTTAACCCGGTTAATTGTTAGATAGGAGGGGAATTGCGTTATGTTCCCAAGTCGGATCCCCTGTTTCCTCGTTGGTCATCGTTTCGCCCGGTTATTGCCGCCAAGCTGTCACGGTTTCCTGGCGTAACGAGCTACCAGGATATGGATTAGAGGCGGCGTAATTGAGCCAACAACAGGTGGGTCAACGAGGCACCGTGCCTCAAGATCGAACTTTCATCCGTTTATCCCGGCGTCGGAAGAAGGATACCGTTCGCCTAGGCCGGGTGGGGAAACGGAAGTTTCGGTTTCGCAAACGTTCGCGCGGTGTTGCGATCGACGGCGAGGCCATGGCCTGGTTGCTTAACGACGTGTCACGAGCATCGATCCGTGCCTCGTAATCGAGCCAACAACAGGTGGATATTAAATCGACCGACTTCCGGTCCCGATAGATTGCCAATTTATTTGCCTATCCGCCGACTGACGTGAACGCTGCCATTGAAACCGGACGCTGGGGGCGAGCGGACGAATCGACGATGGATATCTACGAACGTTTCGATTAGAAACGAAGCCACTTTTCAAACAATACCTGTCTCAGAAATATTGGGGAAAAAATACTGCAAATGTTCGCTCGTCGACTGCCACGGGAATGAATTTCGTAAAATCGAATAATCAGCGAAAGAACAGAGGTGGCGAACAGAGCGTTAATATCGACTTGATGATATGAAAATATTCAAATTTATTTAATACTGTTAATATTAATCTATTAAAGTGATAAAGAAAGCTCGAATTCGACAATTGATCGCTGGTATTTTTAATAATTACAGTTTTCACCGTGGCAGCGAACGCGTTAATTAAAATGAAATTAAACTCGAAAGGGAGACCGTAGCGAGGTAAATTTTCAAAACTACCGAACGAAATTAACGCGATGCAAAGTGATCGATCCTTCTTTTAATTTTACCTTTCTATTCTTTCTCTCGCTCTTCGTTCTTTATTTTTCCCCTTTATTCTTCACCATCCAGAAAAAAAAGGGAATTGTTCGTTGTTAGAGAAAAATTTTGAACACAGAAGTGGTTATTCCGTGTCCACGTGTACTTTTTAAATATTTTATCAGGATACGATTGGTTCGCGCCCGTTGAAATATCTTTTCCTTTCTTTTTTTCATTTAATTACTCGCGTTATTCTTTATTTCTCGATAGAATTATTTAATTTCTTTCTCTCTTTTTGTACTTTACGTCACCTTCCGTTCGCGTACGAGGGATACGAGCAAGGATGGGATGGGATTGTGGACCGGGTCAATAACCACTCCTTGTCAAATTTTTCATTAAAGTAATTTTATTTTCTCAAACTCTTCATCTTCTTCTTCTTTTAATATACACAGGACTATTTGTCTCTCTCTCTCTCTCGCGCGCTCTCGCTCTCACGCTCGCTTCTTCCCGCCCTTTAAAGTCTACTCTTTCCCTCGAATTTATTTACACAAGACGAACGGTGTACCGTACCGTTCACTTAAACGACAATAAATAATCGTAAATCGTATGATGATAGTAATTAATCGATCTACACGAACGAGAAGAAGAAAAACACGTAAATTCGATATTTCTTTCTCTTCCGTTCAGCCGATGGATTTTCTCTATTAACGTAACGATTCTATTTCTCTCTCGCTCACATTCGCTCTCAGTCTCACTCTGTGTATATTATTTACAATTTTCAAGTTGCTCGGGTCTAATCTATTTACAACCATGGAGTGCATCTAGACGCCGTGCTCGCACAACCGACGATTATAAGGCCCCTCGCCTTTTCCACCCCCTTTCTTTTAACAAGCGTACAAAAATCGTATCTCCGTGTACCTCGGATCTAACAGACCTATGTTATGTCGATTAATTTACGTTTGCAACTAATATTGAGATTTTCTGTCCATGAATTTTACTCTGAAATAGATAATAAACGTAAAGGGTGTGTATTTTGTGGTATAAAATATAATGGTTCAGGTCTGCCAGGTCTAAAGTAGAGATTCAGGTGGATATACACTTGTTGCAAGTAACCCTACTTTCTATCAAAACAGAAAATTCAAAACAGATAATATTGTTATGCAAATCGTTTGACGACTGTATCCTCCAAATTATCAAGAAAACTGTAATTGAACGTTTCAGAAAATGAACGATTTTCAAACGGTAATTAGCGCTCGGTGCACCAAAGGATTTCGAAACGCAAAGCTGATACGGGCGGTCAGCGTTAACGCTAGCCGGGTATTTGCAACAAATGGATACCCACCTTCGTACCTTCTCCTTTTTTCCGCCCAATTTGCACGTGACTCGAGAAAAATAGTTTGTGCGAGCACGGCCCGTAACAAAATAAATACTGACTAGTCCGCGCTAGTGTCTTCTCCGTCTCGTCACCGATGGCGAGCAAGAAGAAACAGAATTAGAACTCGATGATGGAATGCAAGAGACCGTAAAGAAGGATAAATCGCGGTGCAGTTACGCGAACGAAAATCGAAAATGAAACGAGGAGGGTGGCTAGAACACCCGGTGGCCGTTTCCGTCTGTTCGCCGAACCCGCAAAAAGACACTAGACTACCTACGACCTCACGAATGGAGTTTAACTACGACGACGAGGACGACGAGTTTATATCGAAACACGGGGGCCACGATCACGTGGGACCGCTCGAACGGTCCCGGAAGGGTCGTGGCCAACGATATCACGGGATATGTGAAGCATCCACCGACCCCAGCCACGTTCGAGGCGTGCTGCGAACAGCTGGTAGGCGCAGGGGGCAGACATCCGAGACGGGGCAGTCTCTATAAGAATATGTCGCTCGCGAACGACATGTGTCACGTGTTCTGCGCGTACAGATAGATGTCCTCGGGCTTGCTGAGCAGGCTGTGTATCTGTTGCATGGTGCACAACGGACACACCTCCTCCTCGGTGCCCTCGGCCACGATCCTCCTCGCGGTGCCCGGCGCCCTCTTCGACGACCCGCTCCCGTTGTCCACGATGTACGAATAACCGTCCGAGTCTAACGAGCTCGATCGCGGCGACGACGAGCGAAACAATCTCGACACTCTACCACCGCTCGTGTCCAATTGACCGTTAGCCTGCTCGTACCTGGTCGACTCGAAATCCCGATCTTTGAAGTCGATGTACGAGTAACCCTCGGAGTCGACCGATGGTCGCCTACCGTGCGAAGGCCTGTCCTCGCGGGGCTGCTTGTGCCCGGAAGGAGGATTCGTGGGAGCGTGTGATCGAACGGCGGAAGTTTGGAGCCTGGGTCGATGGGTTGGCGTGATGGGAAGCCGTGAATCTATCGGACGAGCGGACACGCAGCTGTCGTTCAGATCACGGGGACCGGCAAGGATAGCGGACGAAGGGGTGGGCGGAAGGGGTTGTTGGCTGGTGATCAGAGCGTTCTGACTTGCCAGTAACAAGTGACTGCTACGAAGAATGCTATTTCCGGTCGAGGTGTTGCATCGTAGAGGGGCGTGAGTGGCTATCGAGAGCGGGACACCCTGAGATTTGGCGAGCAAAGCGCGCGGCGTTCGATAACCGCCCAGGACCGCCCTCGACGGCTTGTCCTGGACACGCAGTATCGCCCTCGGGTCCCGGTAGTCGAGATAGTCGAGATGATGAGGCGCGGGAGGCCGGGCACGCTGCAACTGCTGCGGCTGTCGGTCCCCTAGGTTGTGTCGTTGATCGGGATTTCGTACCTCGATCGTCGGCGCCTGGCTCGGATGATGGCTCGGCAGGTGATTGTGCAGCTGCGAGTGCGTCACCGCTTCCGGCAGGTCCTCGTACAGCACCGCGCCGCCCGCGCTACCGCTTCCGCTCACATGCGACTGGCCGTCGGTCAGCACGCGAGCTCTGCCACCCGCCGCGGCTGCCGCTGCGGCCGCCGCAGCCGCAGCTCCTGCTGCGCTCTTGCACGGTAACAGGTTCTGCACTTTCCGCTTGTGCCTGGAACACACAACATACGTCCTCGACGTTAGCACGATGAGAAAGTTGCCTTCGTGGCTAATCAATTGTAATAAATTAACAAAACAAGACCTTGGCATGCAATATTAACGCAGTGTTTGAACACTTTTCTTATTTAAACAAATATATGGGAAGAAAAAGCGGCGCGGTAAGAAAGGAAGTTTAGAGGCGACGCGTACAAGGGTAGAAGGTCGGTGGTAATAAAACGGTTCCTGGTGCGTGATAAAGCACCCTTCAGCGGCGTAATAATTCTACGGGGATCGGAGGTCGGAGAAAGACGAACAAATTTGCTGGCCCTTGGTAAAAAGGCAGAACGGAAGCTTGAGTTTCTCGTTAAAGGTACCTTAACCCCCCCTCTATTACGAACCGGAGGGAAAAAGAGGGACTGAATCCGGGGTAGATTCTGGTCTCTTCTACGTACACCGTTGGAAAGTTCGCGGGCAGAAGGTGGAAGAAGCTCGATTTGCGGCCACCACCGTCAATCTCGCCTTCCATCTTTTCGTGGTCGGGAAACACGAACGGGGGGGGAAGGGTTCACGGACACGCTCGTTCCGCCGCTACCGTCCACCCCTCGCCAAAGTAGTTTACCCTTCAAGTTTTAATTATCTAATTAACTCCGTCAGTTCGATAATATTTGCCTGTGTAATTAAACCGGCGGGCTAAGGTTAACAACTTGTGACGCACTTCCCGATACTGGGTCGTCGAGGTGAATGGGTACGGTGTTCGTGAGCATTTACACGGGATTGGCGAAGGATATAATAGGGAAATTAATTGCCGAACCGAGACGACCGTTTCCGTTCCGATTTTTCATCCGACGGATCGAATCGAGGCGTCGAGGCGGGGCTTCCGTTATTCCTCTCGATTATACGTAATAACGTTCAAGGGGAACTGTTGCAATCAACGAAATTTGGAAGTCGTTCACCGTGTGTAACGAAACGCGCAGCCAAGATGAAACGAAAAGAGCTAGTCGAGTTTTAAAAGATTATCCGAAGTGCGGGCAAAGAGCCAGTTATATCGTAAAACAGCGGTTTAAACGAGAAACTCAAAGCTTCGGGGCTGAATGTTAGGAGGAATTCGCGGTGACCCGTCGGGGGGGCACCGAGTTACCTCGTCGCTCGTTCCCGTTGCCGAGTTTCACGCCCCACGGTCCGGGCCGTGTGCCCGGGACAGAGACGAGCGTAAACTAGGCATCTCTCCGCTTCCTCCACCGGCAAGATTTCAATTTGCCTAATGCCGCCGACTGTCAGCCGTGGAAACGCGACCGCGGTTAGCGTTGCTCTCGACGCGCACCGACCGGCTTTTCTGCATGCACACTTGCATGCCCGGCTACGCCATTTTCGTCTGCAACGTCACCGGATGCATGCGGAGAGCGTGGCAGACGTCGTGCAACCTCGTTCTCGATCGATCATCTTTCCTCGTTTTATTTCACGGAGAGAAGGAAACGGTACCAGACCAATATTAATCTAATAATGGAAACTACTAGTTTGAATTAATATCTTAATTTTCCGCCTTAATCACTCGATTACGATGACGATCAGTGCGTGAACGATACCCAGGAACAGGAAACCGAATCTGTTTCGAAAAACATATCTCCCTGGAATATATTTCCCTATTGGATCGAGGGAATGCACGGTTTGGTTCAATTTCCTGGCCGGTGTCATCCCGTTCGGTTCAACGAGATACCTGTATACTTCGCGACTACTAGAGGAACGACAACATTACCGATGTTGAAGAAGCAGCGAGGGGGGTGGGATCCCGAAGAATCCTGCGAGTTATGAAAGGTAAAAAGGGTGCCGTCGGGCGTGGAGGTAGGAGGGTTGAAAGTCGTTTATCGAGTCGACAGGCTGGGTGTACCCAGGCGCATTGATATGCAAAATTTGTAGTTTCGAGAAGCTTACGAGAAACTCCGGCGGCGAGTAAACTTGAAAATTCGATGCGCTCGGGCACACGGAGGGGGAGGGTTGGCTTTAACCGGTTCCCGCTTCCGGTACGGGGTTTCACCTACGCGGCCTGTCGGCTGTCCCGAACCGAATACCCTTTAACACGCTTGTAAATATTCCGGCGACATTTTTGCGGCTTCCGAGACGCGCGCGAAGGAATTTCTTTTCCATCCCCTTTCCCAAGGCGGGTCAGTTCTCCGATACGAGTTTCGCTGGTGAAATCGGACGTTGCAGAAATTGAAATAACTTTAATTCCCCGTTTAACGACCGATGGCTGACGCGCGTTTACGCAGGACCGAAAGACGAGTCTGCGAAAGCACGGGGGTAGGCAGCAGACGGAAACGGAAAAGGCAGTTAATTAGTTCGAGTTAAAAGCTTCGCTTAAATGACCTATTCAACGCTTAGTGACAGCGAACTCGTTCCAGCTCGATGCTGCTTTTCGAAGAAAGCTCGAGAAACGAGCAAGGGTCGCGAAACAAGGCGGCGTGCGTCTTCGCAACAGCGAGGATAAAGGGGTTGCAGGTTTCGTCGCTAAAAATTAAGTTACGGTATCAGTTTTGTTGCTCGCTGGCTACGCATCGTGCAGGGAGCAGAAAATACGAAGATGACGAGGGGTGGGTTTGATTAGAAACGTTCCAAGTTTCTGTCTATTTCCGTGGTAGGCAATGGCTGCTGAAAATCCATGCAGATTCAATCCCCTGCGGCCCTTCGCTGTCCTCGAAGGGAAAATCAACGAAAACTTGGCTCATCTTGAGCACAGTTTGATATTCAATCCCGAGTACTAATTGTTTGCGTCGAGAATCACCACTGGCTACGTAAACGCAACAATTCCAAATTCTAATTTCCGCTAACTTTGATATTTGAATATTTTTAATAATAATGTAACAAAATGTTACAATCCGAAACACTTTGAATATTCAAAGCGCTGCAGGTCGTAACGAATTCGGTGGAACGATCTCATATGTAAACGTAGCGACGATAAGTGCGAATTAAAGTGAATTTAACCCCGGATTACGTGCAGAGGAGGAAACGTAAATGTATCCACGCGGAACGAAGGGGTGGCGATGAAGCCCTTGGACGAACGCGTGCACCAATGTTCGAAGGGTCGACACTCCGCAAAGCTCTTTATGGTCCGTTATACGACCGCAAGCTCGCGATACCGTGTTTAGGTATGGGTCCGCGATCACGAACACGACCAGCCTGTTCCAGCTGTATCGCACCGTTCCCAGTGTTTCTCATGCGATCTGTATTTCCGCCGCGGTACCATTTACACTGGTCGAAATTTACGCGTTTCTTTGAAGCGGTCGTAACGCCGCCGCCACACGCGACAGGGGAGAGGTTGACAACTTTGGCCTGGTCCGCCTTAAAGGGCGATCGCTGGAAGAGAATTCGAGGGTGGAGCCGATAACCGTGACGCGGAAGGTCGGCCAAACGGACGGAAATAATGCCGGCGCCGTGGCTAACCCTTCCTGATAAGCGTGTACCGATCCACGTCCCAGGTGATAGCGGCAAAACAACATCCCCGGTTGCTCGTACGAGCTGGACACACCGGGTGGGGGGTTGAATTCGGTTTTGCGCCATCCCCCGCGTGCGTACACGCCAGCCGAGATAAATCAACGGGATTTATGCTTCGCCTAAGGTCCGACCCTCGAAAGGACCCATAAAGCCCGGAGGGCTATAAAGCGTCTGCACGCACCGCTCGCAAAACGCGCGCGATCGTATTAATTCGAGGCTCGCGAGGAATATTACGACGCGTACTCTTGCACATGGTATTTTTTATAAGATTCGCCAGACGAGAGGGAGCAAAGGGGTTCTTAACGTTTATCGGATAAAGTAATTCGAACGAATCCACTCCGGCGAGGGTGGTTAAGAACGCTCGAAAATCGAAGAGAACGCGGATTTAAAAATTCTAATTAATCCACCGGCACGATTATAACGTTGAAGATGAGGTCGAAAGAGGAAAAGTTTGGAAAATACGAGAATTAAATTTTCCTTCCACGGAAAATAATCCTTGCGTAGGGAACCGCTCGGTCGATTCTCCCGCTTTCCCTTTTCGTCCTGGCGATCCTTTTAGATTGCACGCGTAAAGGAGAAGGTTGTAGAGGTTGATTCACGCGATTGGTACTCGAACGAACGTCTCAATCGTCGCAATTAAATCGACGATGCTGGTAACCACGATGCTCGACGCGATAAAAGTAAAATAAAACTTTCTGTATTACGTTCAATTAAGCAACAGTTACGAGCCGTGCAAACGATATGAACGGCCCTGTATAACGGGTCCGGTGAAGCATCCCCTGGCGAAATAAAATAAAACGGATATTAAAACTGGCGAGAGCTAATTTCCTCGCCTGCCCGGGCATAATACCCGGCTCGTCTGACCGTTTCTCTCCTTTCCACGGGCTCCTTTCACCCTTCGCGATTTTTCCTCTCCCTCTTATCGCCACGCTAAGCCATCTATCGAACGAACGCCTTCTGAATATTCAGCGACGAACGGGAATCGTGAACGGGGCAGAGAGAGACGGGAGAAGCCACGAGTGGCCGGCCAGAGCCGAGATGAGACGAAGATAGAGAAGGCGGGTAAATCGAATTCGAGGCTCGAGTACGTTGACGAGTGACAGGTCGCTGAACGTACGGTGCAGATGCGATTAAAGTCTGCCAGGACGTCAACGCGATGCTCCTGAAATGCGAATTCCCTTCCAGCGAAACCGGTCGACCCTTGACCCAGATCCGTGCAGACAACCGAGATTGAATCGCTCTCTCGTGAAGATCCATCGAGCCACCGATAAAAATCCCTCCATCCCTCTCGTCGATATGCAATACCTGGATTATTATTAATTTCCACAGTGGACGTTCTCGCCCTAGATTTAAATAGGAATTCGAAAGCTTTAAATGGAAATTTTTGGTGGTATTAACATTGTAATAAAGGAGCCAAGATCAAATGTAAAGTACGTCGCGTTATACACCGATGTTACTACTGAAACCTGTTAATCGCGAGCAAACGAATCGCGTCGTTGGTGAAATTGCAACGATCCCGGTGCAATCGTTCCTCGGGGTTGTCCCCTTATGAAGCTCGCCGTATCGATCGTCGCGACGATGATAAAAACAAGGAGAACGAACGAGAAGGCGAGGGAAAAGGAGCGCCGAAAAAGGAAACGGTCTACTCGAATCCGACCGCAATCTCCGTTCGAAGCTGCGGGAGGATCCACGATATCCTTCGAAATCGGAGGATGATGCTCCTCCGGGACGTAAACGGTAACCGGACACCGGGGGACGTACATGCTAGACGCAACGATATCCGATACTACATCCACATAATATCGCCGATGCTTTTAGCCACGACAAACAGTGACCTCCTGCTCCCTGCTCCTCGATTATCCTTCTTTTCGCGTTCTTACCCCCCTCGACGCAACACGATGTCGCCCGGCTATATTTCGCTGACGTTCAGACCGCTGGAACTCGGCTTATTAGTCCTCGAACAAAGAAGAGTCGAGAGGCAATTAAAATTAATAATTCCCTTTTAAATCTTTTACCGTAATTAAGAAATTCGAAGGTTTCGACACCTTCGTTACTTTTCACGGTTCTTCGCGTTCCCGATTCGATCTTGGAGAATTTCCAGACAACATTAAACCCCGTGACAGCGAAGATATTAATGTCGTTCGTCAAAGGAAGCCCCACTTGATTTACGGTGTCCATTGTACTAAGTGAGCGCCACTCCAGGGACATTGTACAAGTCGAGGAAACGTCTGACGCGATTGCACACACCTTCCACGCGGATCCAAAAGCACCTTTGAGGTCATTACGACGCCGTCTTCCATTCTGTTTCGGGGCTGAAGACGGCGCTCGGTCAGACGGCTGGTTAATCAAGCTCCGTTTCACTTACTAACCTCGACCCTTCTCTCGACCTCTTAGTATCTTCCTATTCGAAGTTCAGCCGTCTGCCAACTTCCCCGGGCTCCTCAATGGCTCCTTCTTGCGGCCCCGACGCCATCGGATTAGTCCCGGACGATCCTTGTTCGCGCCCGTCAGACGTTACCTCCTTCTTCACCCCCAATTCCACAATAAATCGCGATAAAAGTGTCCCTTATTTTCATTTTATTTCCATTTTTCTCAAACGCACCTCTCTTCTTTTCATTTAATTAATGCACGCAACAAAGAGGGTGGCTCGTTTCGATCTTAAGCTACGATATCTCGTTTAGCTTCTTTCGAGGGATTAATATCGCGCTATTATTCAGCCGTTCGTCCGTGAGATATCGATTCCTCGTCGGTCGCCTCGCGGAGAAATTAATAATCGCCAGCAAAACCGGGAACCTGCGGCCGGGGGGGGGTTAAAGTCGGGGCAAAAGTTTGCGACGGCGAAGCGATGAAAGAACAATCCGCGTTTTTCAGCGCGATTTTTCCGCCGGGGCAAAGGCGGAACGCGCGCCGGCTGTATTTGTTCGGGCGGCCGCCAGCTCATTAGGTAAATCTCGAAAAAAAAGAAAGAGGGAAAGAAAAATGGGGAGGGTGAACTCGCCCGGGCTGGAGGAGCAACGCGCGACGAGAAGTGCCTTGGCACACAAATTTATTCGTAAACTTTCGTGATTTAAATATCCGCGGTGTTTCAATCAGGCGACGCTGCGGCACGTGCACGCTCCTACGCTACAACCCCTCCCCGAGATTACTTTCCACCCCCCCGCCCTGGTTTGACTTTCATCGGCTTCCCGTTTGACCGTTTTTGAAATATCTCCTCTTAAATCTGTTGGATTCATGACGTAAAATCGTTATAAAGTAATATTTACGATGCTCCGCGATCGAAGATAAATTTTTGATCGAGATTCTTAATAGGAAACGTCCGGAACAAGAGAAACGACGATTCTATCACGAACCTGCTCGTCTTCGAAAGCTCTCGAAAGTTTAGTCAGCGACGAAACACGATCCTCCGCACGCGTGTTATCGGCAAAGGAAGAGAATCCTGCCGGGGGAGAAGTTGGTTTTCATTCACCTGGATGATCGCGTTACCTATCACGATCCCCCGTTCTTTTTCTCTCAAACGAAGTGTCGCGACGACGGAAGTATCAACCCCTTTGTATCCGCGCATGCCGTTTTTTAAAACAAGAAGGTCCTTGAAATGAACACGAAAGGGTTGAACCGAGAATTTTGCATTCCGCCCCTCCTCGTAATTACCATAACCGTATTTAGAAAATTCAGAGCTTTTTGCATGTATTTTTTTCTCCCTTGCTTGTTCGTATTCGAAACGTCGGTCGTTGCCGCGCAATTCGTCGCGCACAAAAGACGAACATCCACGGGTCGCGCGACGCGACTGTTTCCATGCTGCAATCACCGTCAATGAGGTGTAACTACCGGTGTAATCGAATTCCATTCGGGGCCAGAGCCCGGTATTAATTCGATCAGCAACTTTCCAAAGAACCCAGCACCGTCGAATTTCCATTTGTCGCCCGGCTGCGGTCGCTGTAAACACGCCCCGCCACAAACGCCAATTTTAGGGGTGGGGCCATCGCAGTTTGACAACTATCGTTGATTAACGCGCTAATATTACGAACTCGATTCGTACGGATTCGATTCGCAACGGCAAATTAACCGGTAACGTTTGTACGGTAATTTTACCAAGTTTATCCCCCCTCCCCTCCCTGTTGTTAGAATCATAAAACGCGCCCTGCCTGTTGACAAAAACATCGAAACAATGATTATCGAGTTTAACGCGGTACACGATTGCGATACAATTCGCTGACAAGGTCGACTCACTTTTAATCATAATTACAACGTCGAAATGATTTTCTATAAAATGCATTAACTTTGCCTGCAATATTGAATTCATCGGATCGGGCGCGCGTTATTTAACGTTTCGCGTATTTGTATATTTTGCGCGAGCATATATTATCAATTTAACACGGCGAGCCTTTACACGAATAATTACCGTATTGTGTAATTTGTATACGTTTAATCGCCTTCGTTACAAGCGGCGCTCGTTCAAAGAGTAGGCGCGCGCGATTTATTACGTATCGCGCGATTCGTGTACCTTGCCCTTTCGTTCGTTTCGATCAGCTTCGAGAGCAATTAAACCGCAATCCTGTAAACGCTGAATGCGCTTTGCATGCGAGGGCCGACGTAACCGTCAGAAAGGGCCGGCCATCGGGACGAGGCACGCGGCCGCAATTCCCAAGGAGGCGGCCCTTAGAGCACCGTGGCGATCTCCTGGTAGCACGGTCACTCGATAACCGAAGGAATTCGATGCTGCCGGAAGACGATCTCGACGGGGATGCAAGCGGCACACGAATCCTCGCGGTCCGTAAGCCCCAGACCGTCGAAATTGCCGACGTAACGCCAATAATTCGCGAAATGCAATTGCCCTGCGAAGGACCGGCCGCACGGCTGCCAGAGGCTACCTTGTGCCTTGGACTCTGCGGTCCACGAGGATCCGTTCCCCAGAGTGCGGTCCGCATACTCGACATATCGCGTTAGGCTGCCGACTAATCGACGATGCTGCTGCACGTGATCGGATTACGAGTCGCTCGGGGAATTCATAAAAAGACCATTCGAAACGGCTCGATTTTGTAAACGAAAGTCAAGGATTTTCAACGCAACGGGGAACACTGATTTGCAATACAAATTTCCCCGACGCAGGTACGCTGTTCAATTGCACCGCGTACGGTAATAAATCTGCTATGACGGTAAGATAACAAATGACCGTGTCGCGTTACATCAACATGGCAACCTATTACATAAAATATGGAACACCCTGTATTAACGCGATCCGATCCCAGCCCGTGTATTACTCATGCACTCTCGGCCGCGTACACGGGCCGCCACCATCGACTTGCAACTGCGTCCGTGCACTTCCTTCGCGGATATCCACTGAACCCGCTTCTACATGAATATGAATGGCCGCAGACCGATCCAGTCGGATGAATCTATGGGTGCACCCTCTCGTACGCGTTGTTCGTATTTGTCGCGTGTTAACGTCGCGCAATGCCAACCGCGATACACCGTGTTAATTATTTCCCAGCGCGAATGGGATACGTTGTCGCGGTTATCGTTCCTCGTACAGATTTCTACGCCAGATGCTCCAGTTTTTACGTCCACATTAAGTCGTCAAGAACAAGGTTAATCCAATTAAAGTATTCGATCTTTCGACGCGTGTATCAAGCTCGAAGCCGAGAAATCCGTCGAGTTAGCATCGTTCTAATCCCATTTCGGTTTCGTAGCCAGGGACATTACCCTAACTGGCTATAATTACGTCATCGTCATTGTCTGCTCGCATGCATTCTCGTTGAATAGCGTAGCGAAGCCAACGGGGTGTTACCAGCCTTGGCACGCACCGGGAGAGAGAGTCCGTCTGCCTTTCCGCAAAGGGTGCGTAGATTGTACGCGCAGAATCGCTCGAGCCTGCCCCGTGTGAATTTCCAATGGCAAAATTGCGCAAAGCACAACGCGTCTCCTCTTCTTGTTTATTCCCGTGCACCTGCGATTTTGTCGCGAACCGGTTAGATACACCCCATTCACCGGTGAATGCGCCTGGTAGCCAAGCTCGTTACGTTTTCATTCGTGTGCTCCCGGGGCTTCTCGGTCGTTCACCCGGCGCGTTTTTTGTACCCCGCGGCTTTCACCGCTCGTAATTGGGCAAAGAAAATCGTCAACTGTCCCCCCTTCGCCCCCTCGGAAACCGCTCCAGCTGAAAGAACAAGCGACGAGTGGCGTGGTTTCAAGACGGAGGTTCGCGGACACTTGGGAGCCGCGAGATTACCCTGGAATTTCTACTTTTATAGGTTTGTGTTACGGATGCTTAAATGCAAGAAAATGCGTTTCGGTCTCTTCTTTTTTAAATAAAGATAAATTCGATCATAGCTGGTTATAGTAGTAGATTACAGCAAGTTATGGTAGCTATAAATAATAGAGTATAGGAGTCACCCTGAGGGATTAATCTTCCACACACTTTATGTAACGTGAATTTTCGTAATTTGACAAATTTTTGCCTCGGAGTTAACCGAAAGCAAGTTTGCAAGAGGACCATAAAGTTGGTCGAAAAATGGTGAAAGGAAAGGAAGGTTAAATATCACGAGGGACAATTAAAGCGGTATTCGGCTAGCCGTCAGGAAGATGGCAACTTTCCGCGACACCCAGGGTTAAATCGACGTCACCCGCACGAGAAAATCTCTGTTTGGTTGTCTCGAACGTCTGGGACGATATCCCGAGAGCAGCAGCAGCCATCCACGACACCCGACATTCGCTCTCTCGTCGAGTTGAATGCTGTCTCTCCTGACGGCCTGTCATCACCAATTATAACCCATTCAGAACTGCCACGGGTTAAATTACCCATAGACCAGCGTCTCACCCCTGCCTCGCTATACGTATATAGATATACATATACATATATATGTATACAGAGAAACAACGAGGATGATTCACTGTTCCCGGTGTCTCCCTGGGCCGCGCAAGCCCGACGAGGACCCCACCGAAATTACCGGCTGATGGACGTTGCAGAGGAGAGGTGCGCAACTTGAATGCACGTATGCACCGGAGGTGCATTTCGAGGCACGACAACCGTCCTCTGGTCGTCTAATGGCCGCCGAGAATGGTCACAATGGACCCTTGATTACGCTCCGCTACGGGGACCACGTACCAAAAACAAACGTAAGTGAAAAAGAAGGGGGTGGCACGGTTTAAAGTGTAATCGAAAGCGGACAGAAACTAATTTTCCCTGGTAAATACAAGGGGAGGAGAAAAAAAAGGAGGAGGAGGGTGGACGAGGGTGAAGAGGATTTTTGTCTTCTCTTAATTACCATCCGTCCTTTGGTCCAAGGCTCGACCCTGTTTTCCGGTCACTTCCAGAACGAAGGTCCTCGTCCAGGAGGATCCTTGCGGAACGAGCGTGGCATGAATAAATCGTTCCCTTCCTTGCCTGCCATTTTCTCGATTTTAATTTCACGCCTTTCGTCGACGAACAAAACGATCGCGAATTTTCAGCGGGGACAATCGATGCACGTCAACGCCAATCGGTTCTCAACCGAAATACCAATTACGAAATTTTATCTTTCAATTTAACACCCTGTATTAACTGCAAACCAAGGAATGTCGAAAGTGAAAGAAGAAATCTGAAAGTAGCGAATGCTCCACACCGAAGATCGCATTACGCCAGAACATGGATATCGAAAGAAGTTTGAAGCGTGTCAAAGCGACATCCACGATTTTCCGGACGGGAATCTGAAGAAAGCGTGGCGACGCGGCCAGGATTTACACCGCAAAGTTACAAGGTAGAAAGATTTAATTCCCCCGGCTGTTCGAGGCCTTTTAACAGCTGCCGCGACCTTCCTGTTTCTTACGCCGACTGCGCTCGGGTGCCAGGTAATATCCGTAAGTGCACGCCGCGATTTTCTTGCGCGTGCACTTCTTACCAATGTCTCGGCGACGCGGAAAGAAAAGGAGACGGAAACGCCGGGTACCGTTTCCAAGGCAGCACCCGGGGGCGCACCCGTTAACAAGCAGCGACTGCAACGACGCCGTCGTCGACCAAGACGACGAACGGGGAGACGTATATAACGGGTGAAGATGCAACGGCGAAAGTAGAACCGAGGCTAGGACCAGACGACGGCCACTCTACATAATTGCTAGCTATTGTATGCTGTATGCGCCTCAACCCACCCCCTCTACCTTCTTCTATCCCCCTCCTTTGCCCCACTCGTTTTGAACCTCGAGGCGCTACTGCAACCCTGGAACCGAGCGTATATTTTTTTTACCACAGCTTACGACACCCTCGGTGAACCCTGGTTACCGGAATTGTTCAGCAGATGTCGGCAAACGGATGTCTCGTGACCTGGACGAGCTGGACGGGTTAAGTCCACGGGGGAAAGCGTGCATTTTGTCTTGGGATTTCTACTGAACTCCTTACAAGGATATCTACCAGTCCTGTGTTGCTTACGTTTATGTCGCTGCATTACTGATACTAGCAAACATCGATTTTATCATATTTTTAAACTAGAGTGTAACATTGCAGCTATTGATAAATCTAATATATCGTTAAGGTAATAGTTTAAAGAAAATAGGAGAAAATGAACCCGTAAATTATAGCGGAGCAACGGTTCGGTTGCGTCAGCCGACGAGCCGCCATTGTCGGTAATCGGATTTCCGTCGAATAAACGCCCGCCACCGGAAACAGGAATGGAAAGGGATTCGGTAACCGCTTGTTTGCCATACGAAATAACCGGGGCTTGTTTGTCAGGCATCGTGTACAAGCCGAAACTGTGACGACGCCGAAGGGGGCGGGAGAGGACGGGCAAGACGAGCGGGAAGGAGGATGAGTTAAAGTTGGTCGAGAAACGAGGCGAATAGACGGAGGATGAGAGAAAAGCGAAGTGCTCATGCAATGCAGATCGTTAAAGCATCCCCCCGGTTGAGCCGGTGACCTGAATGTGGCTTACGGAGACAAAGTGCGGGCCAGAAAGGTGGAGGGGAAATAGGAGAGGAAAAGGAAGAGGAAACGGATTGGAATAGTAGCGAGTGGCTTGTCCGTTTCATCCTGTTCCTTCTCTTCTTTCCCGCGATTCACCGTTTCCGCTCTCGAATCTGTGCCGTTGCGAACGGAACGCAAGTAAAGAGTGTCCATTTTGTCTTTTTACCTCGTCCAGGATGTTTATAACTATTATCTGGATTAGTTTCGATAAAATTAAACGTCGAAATCACGAGTACGCGTTAGTAGCTCGGTCAAAGCTTTGAAATTTGAACATTGCTGCACACGGGAGGCAGACTTGGACCCGGGTAAAGGTTAACGGCACCCGATATCGCCCCGACGGCTGCGTTTTTCCGCCTCCATTCAGCTCCATTCGGCCGGATCGACGCGTTCTGCGCGGCTCGCGAGGCGTTTCAAACACCTCCGGCTCCGTCTAGACGCAGGCAACCACGACTAAACAGTTACCGCAGAAAGGTGAGCGGCGCAAAGCTGCCAATAGTCGGCTCCTCCGACAAAATATAGGTTAGATTAGGCGGAAGAGGCATCGCCCAGAGGAAGCTCGAGGGGTGCCGGTTAAATAAAAGCCTCGCGGAATCTCTATTCCGCCTTCATCCCCCATTTTTCGCCCGTTTTCCGCTCGGTTACTGCAACACCGGGGGTAGTTTTCCCCCGTTCGGCGTGCAGGAATTTCTTTTAGATTTTAAAGCTCGCCCCGCCGTCCCTCTTCCCCGCCCGGGGATAAGGAAGACAAACGGCAGAAAAAGGGACTATTTGTGGCCGGTTTCCTGGTATCGATATCCTCGGGAACATTCGTCTTTCCGAGGGAAGGATTCGCTTATGCTGATCGGGGATAGAGGGTGGAATCGTTGGCGCAAGAAAATTACCCGGAATCGTCCATTTAAACTCTAATGTTACCTCGATGGGATATCAGCGAAATCAGATTGCCAGAAAAATGAAAATATCTGGGAAATTAGAATATTAGAAAAACGAGTCAGAAATCCTTCTCGTTACAGGGCAGGAATTCTCTCGTTTGATAATTCGAGCGCAGATATCCGTGACTCGTTACATCCGCGTTACAATTTGTCCCGGCAAACGGTTATTATTCGCGAGCGGCGATTCCGCTGGATCCGTTTCTCCGGACGGTAACCATCGCCGTCGATCCCGTGCGCGCGTGGCCGTTTAAAACAACGACGTCGAATTATCGCGGATCGGCTCCGCGCCGAGCGGAGGCAGGAAACAGCGAGGAGGGAAAGAGCGTGTATCACGGGCACGAGAGAAACGCCGAGATGGGAGAACACGGCTCTGATTAGCATACAAACTACGCTCGGTCGTGTTGGTTCTCCGCGTTTGCTCGGGACACGAACGATATCACGGCGTGCGTGTACGTGTGCCTTGTGCACCAGCTCGTACACGCTCGTGCGGGGTGTCCAAGATCGTGATTAAAAGCTACGCGAGATTTCGATCGGGCTCGTCCACTACTTTTCTACTAGATTTTACATTCGACAAATTTAATTGAGAAAATTTCAAATTTAAAACCCCTTATCTATTCCTCGATAATAAATATTTCCCCCTCGTCCCCCATCAAAGTATCAGAATCGTGTCCTCGTGTTCGTCGAGCAAAAATCAGCGGACAATTCGGACAACCGTTAAACGTCCACGATTTTATTACACGACAAAGTACGAGGGTATTCCGTGCGGTACGGCGCGGGGGGGAATCGAAGAACGAGGAAAACGACGGAACACGACGTTTAACAGCGACGAGGAGCGAACACACGGCGAGAAAGAAGTCGAACGAAGAAACGAAGGGAGAAAAGAGATGCCCACCCACAAAGTCCGAGCAACGCCGGGGCGCAGAGTGTTGCGGAGCGGTAACACTTGAGATACCATGCTCGTGGGCCACGATAATGGCCGGCTATTACGATAAACCGAAAAAAGCGGTGTACAACAGAGACTCGGTTGTGCAAACAGACGGCGTTCTCGAGCACCATGGAAACAAATTATCCACGCGGACATTCGGTTTGATCCGACGAGTGAAGTACCAGCAAAAAAAAAAAAGAAAGAAAAAGAGTTGTATACACAAGGAAGAAAACTCATTCGTTTCCCCTTCTTTCCGCTAAGAAATTACTGAACGTTTCATGGGTTCATGGATTGGCGAGGCGCGAACGCAAGAAGTGCGCGGTGCTCGACGTATCGCCCGGAGAACGATGATGACCACCTATTATGATAACCGCACGGAAAGAGGGTCAAACAGGGCCGGCATTGTCGCGACGAGTGGACCATCGAGGGCTTTTGTCCCGATAAAAATACGACGTGGCTCGTGGATCCTGAATGCGCGCCTCTGTGCGATCCAAAATCGTCTTGGCCCGCTGCCGATCCCCCTCGGACCAGAGTTCATCGATCGGTGGCATCGGGGCTTCCATTTTTCTCTCTCCCTCTCTCTTTTTTTTTGGCCAACGATGCGCACGAAATTAGTTGTCTCTCGCCACTCGATACCGGTACGCGTTCTATCTTTCCTCCTGACAGATCGATAATTGAATTTATTTCGTTAAACTGTTGCATACCGAATGAACGATTTTCGGATACACATGGAACGAAAAGTATCGCAAAATAACCGAGTCCATTAGAAATTGACGACATAAAAATGTTGCAAAATAGCACACGTGGTATAAGTACTTTTAATCGAGCGAGTTAACGGGCAAGTTGATTTTTGCGGTTGTAAATCGAAAGCTCGTTTTATCGTATTTTATTCTCTGTTTTATTTCGCTTTTATTACGACTCGGTGCCGGGGAATAGGACGAACGCGGTGCCATGTAAATCTTCAGCCCGCGTTACCGCTGTGAATGCATATTTCTTCCTCGTACGAGGCTCGATCTCGTTGGCCTGCTTACGCAGGCACAAAAGAGAAGAGAGGCCGGCGCAGCCAGCGTGTCCAGAGATTATCAGTACGTTGCTGTTCTGTCGTTGGCGGCGCGTAACACCGGCTCGAAACACGCCCGCTGGCTCAATGGCCTATTTTCGGATGCTTTACCCACTCCTTTGCGAACGAGCCTCCTCCTTCTTTAGGATCTTTGTCCGTTCAGCAGAAGCCATTACTGTTGTTCTGTGATACCATTCTTCGCTGATTTCGTTTCATTTCAATCTGAATGTACCTCTTCATCCGGTTATCTCCCTGGATATGCAAGAAGTGTTCTAGTTGGGGCTGCGCCTTGTACCTCGCCTGATCAGGCGACTGCCTATTCTACTGCGGCCAGTTGGTGGCTTCAGACGTTGGGTGTCGTTTGTTTGCTTGGGTAGTATTTTCTGTGTCGTAATATTCGAAATCGACCAGTTACCAGAAGTACAGAAATAATTACTCGAGGGTGCAAGACCGGGGGGAAGTGTAACAAATGATCGAGGAAAAGGTGCACCCTGCTCGTAAAAAGGGAACCGTCAGAGCGGCGGTATTTCTGGTTAATTTAGTGGTCGCTGGAATGCCAATGACGCTTCCCTCTGTCTAGCCCCGTTTACAGTCGTTTCTTTCCTTTCTTATCCTCCGCACCGTGGGAGAGCTACCTCGTGGATGGCCACTCGAATCCTTGAAATATGGCTACAAGCGGAACGACCTCGGACCTCCAACACCTTACGACGTCCGGTTCCAATGAAACCTAGAACTTTATCGCCGCGAGGACGCCGATGTCATGACGACTCTAAGGAACAATTTTAAACGCGAACGTCCGCCTACTCTTCTCTCGTCCCGGCCTCCGATATCGATCGATTCCCTACTATTGTTTAGTAGCTTGAACATTCGGTACTCACTTCCAGAAGACGACGGACACGATCGCTGCCATTAGGAGCAGCACCACCGCGCAGGTGATGATGAGGGCGGTGCTCTGCAACGACGGGTTCGTGTGGTACGATGCGTCGATCATCTGCAAAGCAAACAAAATATTTTTTTATTATTACAAGTCTTATTTAATCGTCCGTATAGAATTCTCGAAACTTTTAGCGTGGCACGATATTGCCACCAATTTTTCCATTCAACAATGGCTCGTATTTCAGCCCCCCTGCCGACACCTGTGTCACGAAATTTCCAAAAGATTCTCCCTTTCTTCGTAGGCCGTTCGCGGCACATCGATAAGCCGGCTCCTCCTACGGCGGGAGGAGGCGGAATGGAAGCGTGCTCTCCACGGAATATTGTGCTACGTGTCGTTTGGCTCGCGTCCAAGGGAGCCAGCATTTATCAAAGGTTTCGCCTTCGCGGCTATACCCGCCGCCTCGATACGATCGCGAGCGTATAAGTCGTTCTTTGTCGGGGAACATCATCCCCCGACGCACTTACCCGCGCAGAGCGGACTCTTCTCGCCGGTGGCTCATCGCTCATCATTACAGGGATATTAATGGCGTCGGCTAATGGATTCAGCCGAGAGCTTACCAGTCAGCCGGCTGGAATTTTCCCTCCTCCGCGCTCCGTTTTGTCCCGTTATTCCGCGCGCGCTACAATTTCCCCCGAATAAAGCCGGTGACGATACATGGTTCTCCGCGCGATTTTTGGCGAAAAATCCAGCAAGGAGAGGCAGGGTCAGGGACCTTGCGTTCTCTTTCGACCGACGCGATCCCGCAGGGAGAACAGCCTGTTCGACGAAACCGCGAGACTGCGGCCAACCGTCCGACAGGACGAAGGATCCGAGTCTCTGTTTCTCGAGAATTTGCGAGCCAGCGGCGAAAAGGGCGTACGATACTGCAGATTCCCACGATCCTGCTGGTCTTCGAATTTTGTTCGTAAAGTCTACTATGCTTGAAAATAAAACTAGAAAGAAAGGTGCATCCAATTATCACGAGAATTATCTAAGAATCCATCGTTGGTTTCCACGATGGGCAAGTTTGACCGATATCGGTCGAGGGTTGCGTTCTCGAGCCGGGAAATCATAGGGTTTCCGCAAGCAGGCTACTTACGAGCGTTTTCCATTCAGCGTTACGCATCGTCGAACACAGAAACCTGTAACCTGACTCTGGATCCAATTAACGGAATCCTAGAGGATAATCGAACGCGTGTACAATAACGAGCGTAAATTTCCAAATGCGATCGTTGAGGGTCGGAATCGGGGTCGAATTCCGCCATGCGTCTCGATTTCTTGCGAAAATGAATCACGATTCCGTACCCCGTTGCAAATACTCGATAACATCGACCGGATTCAGTAACGATGTTGCTGGCTCGAAGAAAGAAAGGGGATCGTAATCGAATAGCGAAATATTAAGTAAACAGCGACGATTACTAAACATTATTATTATACGCGGTGCAACGAGCTTTTTGTTACGGGTATAAAAATCGATTTTGAAAATTTCGTGCCAGCAGACACTTGACCATTCGCGAAATCGCCGATCCTCGGACGCGTGTCCGTCAATGCAAATTACGCACTCGATCACGGGCCGGTCTCTCGATCCGATTTCCGGCAACTTTGAAGCGCTCTCGCGCCACCAACGACGGATAACGTGTTACGCGTCGGTGTACACCTGAAATCGGGAAGCTGTACATCAATTAAACGGATGCCGTCCTGTGTACAATCGTTCGATCGATGGATCGATCGATTGATCTCTAGGATATTCCACCGCGGACGCGTGCCAAACGGGTCAACGATATGGTCCCGATATTGTTTATGGATCGATTGCCTAGCTTTCTGTTCGTTCGCCGCCTATCGTTCGATCCGATATTCGCGTTATTCGTCTGACAACATTTTTTTTTTATGAAAAATGAGGCGTCTCTGTTACTTATGATATAAATAATATGCAAATGGTGGGAAACTTCGAGTTTGCAATTTACAGTTTGCATATTTGATCGATTTTTATTATATATGGGTAAAGTATGTCAGCAGAAGAATTTGTAAACTGGTCATTCGTATCGACGACAGCGACTCGTTTCCATGCAGAGACCGACGTGCATTGCGTGCGACTCAAAGAATATATCGTACGTTTCCATCGAAAGGACGTGTATCGTATGCAGCTTCTAATTGCTCGCTTAACCCCCCCGTGCACCGTTGTATTTCAAACCGTAGCAGACAGACAGCAACGCAATTAAGCGTTGGACCTTTTCATTTTCCACTCGTGAAAATTACCTCGGAGATTCTTGGCAGTCGGCGATACGACCAAGAGGCGATGCTTTCCACTTTATGACTACCAGCTTTATGATGTTGTCCTCGGTAGCACCGGTGAAAAAGAAAGAGAGAGAGAAAAAAAGAAAAGAGGAACGCCCTTGCTCGTTATTACCCGGTACGGTTAATTTGCATAGCGACACACGCGGATATACCGTCGCGTTTATCGATCGACATTTCGCTTTTTCCCACGACGAGCGGCTCCGGACTCGATTCGTTAATGATTCCGTCGAACCAGACGCGAATCCCACGATGGAGATCACAACATTTTCGTATATACGATTTACGTCGGTAATAAGCTTCGAGCTTTCGAGAGGGGAGCTAACCTTCGACTCCCAGTGACATCAAAAGTTGACACTCGAAACGTCGAGAGGGAAACTTTTCAAATTTCTTGGAAATCTAATCTTCAGTCAAATCTCTTTTTGTTTGAATTACAAGATATTATTTTATATTACAAAATTTCTTCAATTATAAAGGCGGGATTTGTCGGTTTCGATCTGAAACACCCTGTATGTGTTTCCTTACCCCAATCTTCTCTCCTTTTCCAAAGAATAACATTGCTCGAACGAATTACTTTATAGATTGCTACCACACAGAACAAAGACTGAGCAAAACTTGTTGCTTGCTTCGAAACAAAATGATGGCATTTGGACAAGCAGGAATTTTACTCCAAAACGCGTAGACTCTTCCGAAGAGGGTGCATGGCAGGTAAAGGAAGAATATATCAGATCGTTCGGCGACGCAAAGGCGCCTAGCTAGGCTTTCCATCGAGTTTTGGGCTCTCTACGTATACACACACACACACACACACACACGTAGGGCGGGCACAAACGGTTTCGTGCCATCTTGATTCCGTGGCATCGTCTCTCGATTAATTAGCGTGCCGTGGTTAATGAAGCCCGGGCTACGAACAACGGAGCCAAAGGGACGAGTAGTTGGAGGGTTCGCGGGGTCCACAAAGGGCGAAGAGAAAGAGAAGTATCTCGACCCTGTGGATGGAATCGATATCGCGTAATGCGATCTCCCCCGGACCAGTACGTGGGATATTATATTCGCCGAATTGTTTGGCGAGAGGATAGAGATTCGAAATGCTGCCTGCTCCATTTCGCCTGTAAATACAGGATGTATCATAATACGCGAACATCGCACGAACGTAGCAAATAATGTGTCGAACGCGTAACGGTGCGTACGGCCATCGTTAATTCATTGATTAATTAATACGCTGAATTTCCAGAGATACATTTACTATTATTTTACTTAATTTTTATTTAATGAAACATCGTGGCTTTTATGCTTCTTTGTACGACGAATCCATCAGCGAAATTATGCCCACATATTACGATGCACCCTCTATTACGGTTCACGGTTGGTGTAACGTTGTATATTTTAATGTCATACCACCGTGACGTATTCTACCGCCGCTTAAAACGGTCGCTACTTTTCCAAAAAGCTTCTCCTCATTTATCATGCGAGTGATTCAGCAACGGAACACCCTGGCCAGTCGAAATTTCACTTGATTCCACCTCCCCCCTTTCCACCCTCCCCCTGGTTATTAATGAATTCCCGCCGACCCTATAATTTCGCGTTCGACAACGAAACCACCCCCGCGATTTCAGCCGAATACTGCTTCCTCATCGGATCGAAAACTAAAATTTCGTTTTAATCGTTTCTGGAACAACGATTGAATTATCAAAAAATAAAAAAATCGAAACTTTTACAGTCGTGATAAATAGAAACAAAATAAAAGCCTCTCCTTTAGAATTTCGAGACGTTCGTTTGGACGCATCGCGGCGGGGTGGAGAAATGTCTCGTGGCCGTAAATTAGTCGGGAAGGGATGGGCGAGATGGAACAATGGGAACGCGGTCGTGGCCACGGATAAAAGGGAACGATCGATGTCGAACGGTGATTGGAAAACGATAAAAAGAAGAAGAAGAACGATGGAAAAATAACGGAGAAATATTTGCTCGATAAATAGTCGTGGGGCTTCGGTTGATTCGAAACAACGGATCGTGTCTCACCGGAGAATAACGATCGGCGAAAGCGATCGCCGGGAAAAAAAGATTCCCTAACCTCTACACCGTGCGTCGAAAAAAAAAAAATGTCGAAATTCCGTCGACGCGTTTTATTACGTTCGTAATTCTTTATACATCGCGAGACAAAAACGTACTCGATCCCTCCCCAAAGAACACCATTGCTGGAGGGATTACGCTTTTTCGAAAAACCGAATTGTTAAACCCCTTTTGGAAACTTACGATCCCGTGTCGCGCCGGCCGATCGACAGAGAAATAAAGAAAGAAACGGGATCGTCAGGGATTCAGCGAGGGTGCATCGGACAGAATCGTAGCTCTAACGAGGCGATTTTCAATAGGGACAATTGTCGGCCGGCTACAAAACTAGGAGAA
This sequence comes from Anthidium xuezhongi, assembly GCA_022405125.1. Classification (NCBI taxonomy): domain Eukaryota; kingdom Metazoa; phylum Arthropoda; class Insecta; order Hymenoptera; family Megachilidae; genus Anthidium; species Anthidium xuezhongi. The sequence continues at coordinate 8,470,148 of CM039640.1, forward strand.
ACGCAATGGTAAAACGTGCGCCGATCGTGGAGCCGGACCAATGGGTGCGGGGGGTGGTCGTGGCTTGTTCCGGTTCGCTAACGATTCGTTACGACTGCGAACACGTAAACTCTTGGCGGCGTTGTGACGGCGTAACGCATGCAAATTCCTGAACAAATGCGTAATTAGCGTGTCCCGGACGAGCGGAGACGTGTCCCGTTGCGGGCACGTCGACGGGGACGAGGAAGCGACCGCGAACCGACCTGCAACTATATGCCCCGTACAATATAGTGTACCGGGGGGGGAGGTAACGATCGGCGAGTTGTTAAATCAACGAGACGATTTTCGATCGACCGATCCCGTCGGCCTACCTACCGTTAGTTCTCGTCTCTCGCTATTGTTACGAACGTGCCGGCCATGCTAATGCCGTCCCCGCCAAATCGAATGTTTTACGGACTCGTGAATGTTCATACGAGCTGGAAAAGGGGGAACCGACCCTCGCCCCGGGCATATTTATGAGGGGGTATAGAAAGATTTCGGGGATTGTTTAACAAAAAAAAAAAAAAAAACGACGCGATGTATATACTTCTAGTTTGAAAAGGGTATTTTAATTCGACTTCGGGGGATTTTTATGGATCTGCAAGGATTTTCGGTCAGAGGTTAAACCAGCGATCCTCTTCGACTCTATTAAATACAATTAATATATAAAAATTTGACATCTGTTGTGGTATTATTACCATTTTAATCGGTTTCGAGAAAATGATATTTATCGAAGTGGAAAAGCAATATCGCTCCTTATCGACGATATCAACTGTTGTTAAGGGTTGCTTTGGAGAGAGAAAAAAAAAGGAACAGAAGTGTGGTAGCCACTTCGTTCGGTCGAACAATCGGGAGAAACCCTTTTTATCGTAGGACAAGGTAAAAGGTCGGTTCTTGTTTATTTGTCGGCGGAATCTTTCGCTCTTTTTGTTCCCTCTATCTCTGTGGATTTTCCTTCGCGACGGGAAAAAGCCGAGGCAACAACGGGGACGCGTAAAATCCGCGCACGTTCTTTCCTTCCTTCTCTATTTTTTCTTCGTCTTTTGCTTTCTTCGCGTTCCAATAAAAGAAGACGCTCGCGCGCTCGCGCACAGCCGTTTTATTGGCGCTGTTTTCTCGGCCGCGAACGGGAAGTAGTTCATAAATATTTGATGCGCCTAATGGAATCTCATACAGCGTGCGCAAGCTCGCCGCTCTTTACGCTTCGATCGGGTCCGAACGGGTGCCAAGCGGATCGTTGTTTTCGCTTGTCGCCGGGACACGCTGCTGCCCGCCGCGCCACGCCGCCCTCCATTAATTCCTCCTCTCCCTCCCCTGCCCCCCTGCTCGATTTCTGGCAAATGCGTCGGTCTATTTGCGCGTGGATCGTTTCGATGCCCGACGATAAAAGCGTATTTATTGCCAGGGGCCACGCAAAAATCCCGCGCCCGCCCGTCGAGGCTCGTTGAAAAATGAAATATTTTTTTATCAATATCCTTCGACGTTACACGATGCGGTCGAGTCGCGCCAGGATCTTCTAATTATATCCGAAAACGATCCTTCCCGCACAAAGGACCGGCGCTCGCTTTGTCCACCCTCGTCCAAGTACGGCTCGTATTTTAACACGAAAGCGAAGTTCGCAACCGGCGGTGCAATAATTCGTTGCAACAGGAAGGGGACAGTAAATTAAGCGGCGTTCGACGAACAGGTTATGAAAGGGGCGACGAGAAGCGAGCATCGCGGCGGCCGAAAATCGTCCGGAGGAAGCGACGCCGCGACGCCTGGATATTTGTCTACCGATCGTAAAAGAGCCGAGTCTTTGACGCTCGAATTCTATTAGCGGCCGAATGATTTACGAGACTTATCGACGCGCCGATATTAAACCGCGCCCGGAATGTTGATACCCGCGTCATTAAACGATCCGCCGGCGTATAACCTCCTGTCATCTGCCTCCGGTGACTTTCAACCCCTCGATCGAGGCTGAGCAAACGATCCATATTTTTTACTTTTGTACGATTTTCTTTATGCAAAAGGTGCCGTAGCGAAAAGACGATATTTCGATTAACGAGAAAAGGCTCGAATCGTCATCGAGATCGGTGAGCCATTAGATGGCGCATTATTACGGGGACATCGTGAGACGGCAATTCGAAAAGCGTATAATATTTGGTCCCCGTCCCCGAAATGGCGCAATATCATAGGGGACGAGGAAGGGGGGATACGGGGCGGGGGGATACAAGTTATGGAATACTATGGGTAGGAGTGTTTAACGACACGGACAGCAACATTCCGGACGTGCTTTAATATCGCCTACCGTTTCATTCGGTACAAGAGACGCTTCCCGTTCCTCCTGCTCGGGATGTTGCGTCGAAAATCCACTCATCCCTCCCCTCTGTTTCGTTGCCGCTCGTAGGAAAACCGTCAACCCTTCAACGGCCACGTGGCGCCCGTGGGGTGAATTGTTTTTGATATTTGAAACGGAACGAACGCGATACCGCTTCGGTGAACGAGCACACGCACGCACACACCCCCTCCCCAGTTCTGCTCTTCCCTTTTTCGAAATCCCTTGTGTCTCTCTTTGCTCTGGCCTCTGGCCACCTTGAAATTTCGGTTATCGCACCCCCCTATCATTTTTTGCGACCGACCCAAACAGGAACGAAGGTTTGCATTCGGACAACGGGCTAAGACAGGGGGTCGAAAACGACAGTGGTCCTCTTATTTATCGCGTGTCTCGAATTTTAGCGCGGGAAGAGAATAAACAGTACAGAGAAAGTCATAAAAGCAACTCGTCGGGGTGCAAAAATATTATTCGACCGAGATACCCGGGGAAGCTTGAAATATGCTCGGAAAGATTGAATTCTGCGTCAAAGAAGGGGGATGAAAATTTCATCCGAAAAAAAGAGAGAGAAAAAAAAGAAGGGAACTCGTTATACCGCGCGTCAGCCAAAGGCGAGAATCGGCTAACGCGACATTAATATTCCCCGGGTTTATTTCCAGCGATATTCGCATCCGGGGAAAACAGGCTCGGCCCCAAAACGAATTAATTACAATCCAGCTTAACCCTCGAACGCATACCGTTGGCGTATGGAGTTTTTGCGATAATTAATTCGCAATGTTATACCCGACTCGCAGTTACTTCGCAAACGAAATAAACATAAAAGGTAAAATGGATATTTCAATTTGTTTTTCCCGGTGCTTTCTAACGGTTTGAAAAGTATTTTATTATATTTTCGAAAAGAATTGTTTTTACCATGACTTATCGATTATCGCGTTGTTACATCCATTATCCGTACACCGATGTAATGTTTGTAGTTAATTAAATTGAACGTGAAAATTCATAAAAATTGATTCTCCTGCTAGGTTTCAGAAAATTGAATTTATATTTCATTCGGAGCGATGTTTTTTTGTTAAATTCTCTTCTTGACAAATGGCGCAACAACGGTCAGTCCTCTGCCGTACACCCAGGTGCGTACGGGGAATCGAAGACAAATGAACCATCTCGATGCAAAGTCTCCTTTCTCGTCGTCTTTCCGTTTTCGCGAAACGAGATTACGGTCTAAATTGAACGGTATTATCCGCCGGAAAATGGAAATCTTCGATCCGTCCTTCTCTTTCCATTCGTTCTTCGAAACGGCGACCAACGATGAAAATCGAAAATTTGTCGATCTTTTAAATTTATCAAGAAATTATACGAAACTCGAGGCATCGATCAGCCGTGAATTCTGGCGCGCATCGAGAAGAAAAAGGAAAATGAAATATCGATATTTTTCAAAGAACGAACGAGACCCGCTTTTTACGTTCTACTTTTTCCCTTTTGATAGATTTCACCGCAACTCTTTCGTGTAATCCTTTAGCCGCTTTGGGAGCGGGCACAAAGGGAGCGGGAAAAAGGAAGGGAAACGCGTTTTTACCGGGTTTCCAGCCGGCTCCTTTTGCGAAAAGATCGACGCCCATCGACGGCGGCACTCTCGCAGCCGGGAAACGTTCCAATTTCCCTTTTATCGGGGGATCCTGTTCCATTTCGGGCGTCGCACATAATATTCCTGCGAACAACCGCGGGATTAAACGACGAATTCAACGATCTCCTCCTTTTCTTCGTCGCGGCGCTTTTCGACGCCCGGGCGTAATCGAAAGAGCGGGATAACGCCACGCCTCGCGATCGAATCGGACGACAAATCGAGAAGTAACCGGAACTTACCTTCCCGAAACTCTCTACGCGACGTTTAAATATTATCCTTTCAATTTAAAAAATATCTTTTATTTAACTTTCGAGGTGAGATTCTCCGTTGGACATTTTGTAAGCTTTAATATTTGTCGGATTTTGGGTAGGAAAAAAATTGGATAATTTGCCGTATCGATCTCGCCGTGTTAAATTTCCGCAAATATTTTCGCGCACGTGCCGCAGTTCCGGTTTTTCCAAGGCTACGGAAATATTTTCTTTTAATCACACGCGATGTTTATAATGTCTTCGCGGTAAACAGTAAAGGCGCAGTGGCTTTAAGAATAAACGTTTACCCTTAACTATCATAACTTAGTATTGCAAATACAACGTGGAGGTTGTGGTGTGGAGTTAACGTCGACTTTGTGCGCTTTTTAAATAAAACGATACCGTTCGAGGATTTTTCTTTTCATTTCTCGATACAGTGGATAACATTGATTCCAAGAATTATCGCACGGAACTTCAACCTTCCTGTTTATTCGATCGATCCTGGAGGCTAGCCCATCGATCTTGGAACTGGATGTCGTAGTTCTCTAATCAGGCAGTAACTCATCGCGATTCGAATAGCGACGTACGTAATTCTGTAAGAGATTCAACGAATCCACGGCGTACGTGGCCGTCATTTTCTCCCTTCAATTTCCTCGTCCCACCTGGCCATTATTTAAATTTCATCCCGGCTGATTCATCGTTTCAACGTCAATCTTGGCCTTGTTCCATCGGGAGGGAAAGAAAGGGTCCTCTCGGAAACTGATTCGTTCGAGCACGGGAGGATCGAAACACGTCCCGACGCGTTGTTTCGTCGTGGTTGTAGGAGGAAATCCCGCTGGCTTTACCTTTAATCTCTTCTGAACAATGTTGTCGGCTTTAACGCTCCTTCCGCGTAATTTTCTTGCTCCCTTTGCGCCTGCTTCTCGAAGCCGTTTGATCCTGTCGCGAACCGCGGCCCAAACATATCGAAGGGCTTTCCTTTGCTCCCGAAACAATTAAACGGCTGGATCTTCCTCGATCCACTGACCCAATAAACGAAGAATCATCTATGATACAAACTCGAATACCTTTCATGGCGTGTTAGGAACAGTACTTCTAATACGGAAAGTCTTTCAAATCCTTGGACTCCAGAAATAATACCATACGTAATTTCATGAGTTACATGAATAATAAATATTTCCAGATTTCTTATTTTTTCAACGTATCGCATACACGTATCCCTTTTTTTGTCGAACGAAACAACCTGGCAAGGATCTACAGCGAGCACAATGTCCGAGCGAGAAGAATATCAAGTATTCTATCAGAAATTCCTGTCGTCGACGAAAGGGGATCAGAAATTTCTTTTTTTCTCTCTCTCTCTCTTTTTTGCGAAGGGATACAAGAGTGGGCGGTAGTCGATAATGAAGTAATCCGAGGAAGGAAAAGGTAGCCCTGTACGGGCGTTCCTTTTTTCAGGGTTGGCGAGGAGGAATCGAGGGTGGGATCCGACGTCGTTCGTGTGATATTCGAGCAGCCGCCAAAGGGATCGTTAGGCCGAATGGAGACGCGATTCTCTTCGAACGTACATATACGTTCTCCCTTTAATCTGGCATCGGCAGACGTCGCGGCTGCTATTACCTTTACCTTCGAAAGGGGTGAAATTCGTCGTTGGCGATCCGCCCTCGATTCGTTCTCTCTTCACGAATTTTGTTCAAAGAATCATCGAACTTTGTGCAATTTATCAAATTTTATTCGCCTTCGAGAAATTATTATATTATCTTTAGACTATATATATTTTAGAAAATTCAATAGGGGTTATATCTGACTTTTGGAAATTTCAGAAGGGTTAATCTTTCCACTCGTACAAGATCGAAGATTCGACGATTAAGAACACTAATTCCGTAAAGCAGCAGCGAAACAGGATTCCGGATACCCTTGCGGCCAGCGTGCAGCATCGAACCGGGGGGATCTTCCCCCTACCACCCCGGAAAAGCTCGAAACAACCAAAGCTCTCCCACTAATCGCGCCTGCTCGTTCTCTCTTGTTCCCGGATCGGGAAGCGGCGAACCCCCTTTTCCAAGGAACTCTCGCTTTCCCTGGAGGAAACGCGTCCAGCCGAGAATGGATGACGCGGTTTCCGGCTCAACCCTGCAGAACGCGTTTCACCGTTACGAAGTAGCCCCGTTTACCAACTTTCCCGGCGACATTAATTCACGTGAAAGCGCGACGCGCCAATTTTTTCTCCCACGCCAAACCCGTTTAAATTCGATTCCTTCAGATTTATCGAAGCCCAAAATTTGATACACCGATTGATTAAAGTCTGGACACGATGCACGTCTCCATTCGAGATGTCGTAAGTTGCTGGAGGCGTGTCCCGGGGTTCCCAGAAATTAACAAGGATATACAGGTGACTCGTTAGTCATTAAAGTTCGCGCAAGTGTTCATTAAAAGTTAACGATGCCATTAGACGTTACCCGCAGCCAAGGAACGTTAACGACCCGCCGCAAACACTCCGGTAAATAACACGTGGAGGTTGACTGTTTTACATGCAGTCGATAATCGGTTCGGTAGAAAGAATCGAGCATATATTTTGCCGAAATATCAAGCACTGGCAATTTTCTGAGGCATCAAAATTCTACGAACGACTTCGTGAAATATTAAAGTATTGATTCGATGTGGTAAGCTTATGTTGAGATTAGGTTAGTATCAATATTGGTAGCAAGTATTTTTTGGTCAAATAAGAGACACAGAGGGGGGATTTGAGATTTGACAGAAACAGAATTATCTGGGAAAGTCGGTTGTCACTCCTTCCGTGTTTTCCGAGGAGGGAAAAAAGAAGCAACCCGGGTGCACGATTTCCGGCGTGATTGTCGCCGAGATTCAGAGAGCTCCCGCGAGCTCTTCCGCCCTCTTTTTTCCCCCCTTCCTCCGGAATGCATTTCACTCCGTTTGACACGTTTTGACGCCGCTCGTTGTCCTCCTTTTTCCCTCCCTTCGCCTGTCCTGGAAATCCACGATTAAGAGACACGTGTTATGACGGCCACGTCGAATTCCCGCTCTCGGCAAAGCTTCCGCCGAACTCCCCATTGTTTTCCCTCTGTTCCATTGTTATTCGACTTCTTGCCACGTTCTTCCGTCTACCTTCGTTTCCTGTCGCCACAGAGGACCGCGTTTTTGCTCCCCCCGGGTCAGTTATTAGAGCACGGGTTATTAATCGCTTCGAAGGTTAATTGGCCTTCGATTACCGGAAGCCGCTTCTGTTTCGGTATTGGTAGCGAAAATTTATTTATGGAAATGAAATTGTGGCGAAAATACGATCATGGAAGAATAAAAATTTGAGCAATTTTAATACGTATAAATTTTTCCGCACGACCCGCTCGTTTTTCTCCGCGCGACGGCTAACGACGGTGGCAAAGGGGTTGTTCGCGCGAACCGACGCCGCTTGCGGTTTCGTTACACCCTCGTTACCATCCCCGACCGACCCTTGATTATTCCGGATACGCGTAAACACCGCCCCCTCCCCGTCCACCGTGGCTCGGGCTAGATACACCCGTTTGGCCGCGGTATTTCCTCGTCGACCGCAAATTCCTGCCACCCTTATTTTCCCTCGAATTATGGATTCGTTAGAGCGAACTGGAACGCGTCGAGGCCGAAACCGGAAGCCGCTATCGCGCCCCGTGTACGGGAGATTCTCGAAGTTCGGCGACAGACGGTGTCAGGATTCTTCTGTTCGAAAGGAAGGAAAGGCGAACACGGGCGACACGGACCCAGCGCCCGTCGACAAGGTCGGGAAAGTTTTCACGCGCTCGTTTCCACGGAAGCGTCCTGTGTAAACACACAGGCAGCCTGTTCCTCGGACTCCGCCGCGTCTGGATTCTGTACGATTCCGTCGTTTTTCTTTGCTACCAATTATAATTAGGCTACGCCCGTCGGTTGAACCCCAGCGACGCTTTCCTAGCTTCTTCCTGCACGCCCAAATATTTACTGTAGATAAAGATGCGTCATCCCCGACTTTCGTTACTCGCACCGGACCAAGGTCCACTTTTTGAAACCCACAAATACCCTATTTTAAGTTCAGAATTTCTGCAAAGAGGTGACGAATCTCTGGCCAGTGTCATACGCGAGGGATGTATGAATCAACGGCGTGTTAATTAGATGGTAATCAGAGGAAAGTCCGGGGCTTTTGAATCGTATCCGATGGAGGGTATAAGAATTCTATGTCAGAATGGAATATGAGGAAAGCAGATGTGCAACCTGAGTTCTTTAAATTCATGGAGTTATCAATTAGGTCACAGCTTATTCACTGTGATTTCTATTCCCAGGACTCAATTCAAAAACTGTTTATTGAAACCTTAATTAAGCCAAGACAAGATAAGACGATCATTTAACGGGGTTCAGTCGGTTTGGTATAAACAACTTTTTAAGGAGGAGGATCTCGACTGTGTCACAGGACATTCGGTGCCGCAGACTAAACATTTCCATGAGAACCGGCCACTCGAGAATCTCCTTCGATGGGATCCAAAAATGACACGACACCATCGTCTAAGAGAGTCCGCGGTGGTTGTAGCGGGTCGATTTATCCCGCTCTTTCGAGGACAAGAGAAGAAGAAACGTTATTACTCGATTGAAACGGTTATTGGCCGCCTTTATGTCGAAGTAAAACCCGTGATACGCAGTTACTCGCGGGTATAATAATGACGCTAACGATACGGCCCCGGTATCAGCCCCGGGGAGAAAAAAAATCACGGCCGAAGGCTTTTCCCCGGGATCCCTTTCTCCGCGTCACCCTTCGCTAACGAAAGAATAAAAGCCTCGACAAGAAGCTACGATATATACCGGATTAGATGACGACTTACGTCGAGCTTTCGCTCGATAAAACCGCAGACATCTTTTTCGAAGCTATCTCGGGACTTTATGTTTATGGATACCTGTATTTAAGGGAGTCGAAGAATGGTTATGTCAAGAGCCACTCCAGGGGTGATTTAGAATTATTGCTTAGACGATAGTGCCTCGCGAAGGGGTAATTTTGATTTTTCAGGAAAATTCACGAAAGTTTCCTAGAGTATATTGCGTTTGAATTGAAAATACATTTACTTAGTCAAAAATGACACTATTTACGCAAGGTAATAATAATTGCAATTACAACGTGTCTCGCCGCACACTTATATTCTGCATACCACCTATCGCTCAAATTAGTTTACAGATATTTTTCTCCTCGCTCGAGAAATCGTTGGTTTTTTCGGAGCCAGAACTCGTTCGGAGCGGAAAGCAAACAGCTGGCACGATTATTAAACGTAACGCTCGGCATAGAGGCGCGATTAGGCGCTCGTTAACCGGGATTAGAGTCGATATTAAATCGCGACTATCGCGGATCGAGCGTGTGGCGTAATCAGCGTCGGGCCGTGCACGAAACGTTTCCTCCGGCCGAGCGTCGTTGCCAAACGCATTAACTTTCCTCGCCGTGGAAACGCGTTAAATCATTTCAACCGGTGGCGCTTGCTCGCGCCGCATGCCGCGTGTCTACGCTCGCCGACCGGTGCTTTATCGCCCCGCGTAAATCATCCACGCTAATCCCGACGTTATCGCGGCTCCTTTCGCGCGAATTCGACGCGTGCTTCCGCGTTTTTGCATTCCTCGAGAGCAGGTGTTCGCCAAAAAGCGTGCATCAACTCTCGAGTTAATCTTGCGCGGAACGAGCCGGATTTTTTTGTTCGAGTACATTTCGTTTAATACTGTTTCACGTGAAAAAACCAAAGGGTTAGCATGAATTTATTTACGCAGAAATTATACCGGGAATTTGGTATTTAAATTGGAGCAGCCGTCCAAGAAAGTTGGCATCAAAACTATTCCTATTCCTCTCCGTCTGTTTGATAGGAGATCCACGGAATGCACGCATCGTGCCATGAAAATGGCCGTTGAAAAATAGAAAAATTATACGGGTACGCGTATGCGAGCGGCACGCGAAATCCTTTCATCCTGCTAAAGGGTCCCCGCTCTTTTTCCCTTTTCTAGTCCGAAGATTCTGTCGTACGGGGGATGAAGCGGATGGAGCCCCGACAGACAGTCGCACGCTTTGTTTCCGCGAACCAAGGCTGCGATTTATACCGCTCGTACCCCGTGGCGCATCATATTTTTCTGCAGGGTTTCCGACTGTTATATTTGATCCTTGATCTTCTGCAATTAAATTCCCTCGCCAAGACTTCTGCTCCTTTCTAGTTGCAAAAAGGCTACAGGGTAGCAAACTTGACAATGATGGTTTGTTAAGTTATCGATTATTAGGGATAGTCAAAATCTAGTCGGGGGTCTCTGGACAGGCAGGAAATCCGCGCCATCGACGAAAGGGAAGAGATACAATCGGCTCGAGATAATCCGGACGAGGGTCCTCTCCATCGATGGAGGTGGACGACGTCTGGCATCGATTCGCTTTTCGAACTCTCAAAACGACGATACGTTCCGTCGAACAGGCCCGATAAACGAAACCCAATTCCACTCGTGCCGGTAATTAACCGTGGCTGCAACCCCTTCACCCCCTCGTGTGGCTGCCAGTATCTACCCCCCTTCTGTTCTTCTTGTTTCGTGAAAACTTCTCCGCTCGCTTTTCCACGATTTTCCTTCCGAAGGAAACAAAGCGGATTCCCTGGGCGTAATAAAGAGACTCGCACCGGTGCAAAAACCCTCTCTCGCCGAGGACCTCTTCCCGGTATCACCCCATTCGCCGGTTTCCACCCCCTTTCCGCCGCTCGTTCCTCGATTGATTAACGAAAGCGAACAGGGGCGCCTGGGATTCGATTTCTTCGAGACTTTTGGTTTCTTCGATGGTTCGCCGCGAATCCTTCGACCCCAGTTCTCTCCCTTTCCTTAAACGCCCGCTTACTCGACGCGAAAATGTTCCTGCTTGAGCGCAGGGCGATTCAAAGTCAGGGGTGTGATTTTCAAGCAAAGAAAGACAAAAGTCTTTCTGTTCTTTCAAGAATTATTGTAAGGAAATTTGTGTATATTTATGTCGGCAATCAGACGTCGGCTGCAACCCTTCTCTGGCGATAATTCAAAGTTAAACTCGTTCAATTGGCCGCATTCGTCGCATTATACCCGGGGACTTAGTTTAAACTTCGGGAAGGGTGGTTTGTACCCCGCTAAGCTCACCCTCGCGATAAATATATCCTCGAAGAAGTTAACCCTCGAGAAAGCCCGGGCCGAAAATGATCGCGACAACTCGGCACAAAGGGTTGGATTAAGGAGGGTTGGCGAGGCGACACCAAGGAAACTGCGAAGGCTGGCGGTGGCGGTTTTAATAAATATCGCGCGACTGTATCGTCCTCTAATAAACTCCAGACAACTTATGAGTGGACCGTATTCTCCGGGCTGCTTTTTAATTACTATCATCCGGCTCGCTCGACTCCGACCCTCCGCCACCCCCCGCGTCCCTTCAATTCTTCCGCTTCCTTGCCTTTTTCTCTGCTCATTTTGCCTCGCAAAACGCCACGATTCCGTCCTTTTCTCGCCCGCTTCCCTTCGATCTCTTCAACCCTTTCTTGCAGCGCCATGGAAACGCCGTGATTTTCCATTGAAATATCGATCGAGGGTATCGTCGCTCTTTAAAGATAATTGTCTTGGCTGAAATCTTGCAGATTTTACGAAATTCTAATTTTGTAACGAAACAGTTCATGGAATCGGAGATCACAGGAAGAACGCAATCAACGTTCGAACGCCTCGAAAGGGGGGTTGAAACGGAAACGGCGTTAAAACGAGTAACAAAGGTCCGCCCGTTTAATTTCTAGGAAAAGGATGGCACAATTCGCGGTCAAGAAACAGCCAGAGAGGTGCGCAAAATGTTTACTGCAATTTCGGTAGTTACCGGACCGCGGGCGGGGCGGAGGGAATTCAATTAAGGACGCCCGATGCATTTAACACCCTGCACGGCAGGGGGGAGGGCGCAAAAACCAAAACAGAGCTTTCCTTCGAAACTACGTAGCGCACACACGCGTGTGTTACAGGTGTGTACGTGTGCAGGATGGTCGTTTACCGTGCAAAATAATTATTATTCGGATTAAACCCCTCGCAAGACACTGCTCCTCGATATTAAAGCGATTTAATATATCGCGTTAGTCGGGACGAAATTAGAAATTATAAACAGAGCCGTGGAGCTGTAAACAGCGTGGAATTTTACGAACTAAGACGATTAACCTGCCATGGGTTTTCCCCGGCTCCGTGATACCGGGATATAACACTTTTTGTCGTGTTAAAATACGACCACCTCGTGAACGCGTTACACGAACGTGGCTTTATACTTCAAACTCAGGGCTGAATTAATGCAAACATCTTATTAGTTGTTAATTTAATACTAGAGTAATTTGAGAAAGGTACGGATTTATATTCGCGCGCGAACCTTTCCCTTCAAAATCACCCTGGTTCGTTTAATCGAAACGAAAAGGAAAGATAAATCTCGGGGCAGCGCGATTCTCCAATTAACGGGTAATGATGTAAAATCGTCGGGCGATAATGGGTCGTCGGGTTCGAGAACGGGCGCGCAAACGGGACACGTGTTCTCTATTAATAGGGCGGGAGCCGTTTTTATCCGTTCTCGTCGCGGGAGGAGGAGGGTGAAAAAAGAAAAAAAAAAAGGAGAGACGATAGAGCAGGGAGAGGATGAAAAAGCGGAGGCGGCGGCAGACCGATGGCTGCTGTCACGGGTAAATACGGTTTTTTAACAGGCCGGCTAAAGACAATAACAGAAACAACGACACGAAACAGAGAGTTTTCGTACACGTCGAGCCCGAACAGACGACCCACCACCGTCAACCCCCCCGCCGATTATTCTTCGCGACTGCTCTCACTTTTAACATCCGTCCCGATCATCCTTCTCTCCTATCTTTCCGGATCCGCTTTTTGCTTCCGTCGCGCCGCTTTTTGTTCGCCAATGAACGATTTGCCCGACGACAGACCGATGACGAGCGACAGCGCCGCGTTTCCAGCGATCTGCCCCGAATTAGACGCTAACTTCGTCGATTAATTTCCAAACGTGACCGTTCAAATTGTCGTTTTTCGCGAGAAAATGATTCGCCAAACCTTTTCCACTCCCCTTTTCCACCGATTCAATTTGCCGGCATCGGATAAGGAGCTCAAGAATTTATCCAGCCCTAAAATCCCGTTCTGCAGATATGAATCTAGCAACTGTACAGTCTCGCTCTTTCTTCGATTTCTACTTTCCCGCCGTCTGTATACGAACCAGGAACATCTGACATTTATTACATAAAGTCTTTTTTAATTCGTAACGTTTTGCGAATTTAATTCCTCAACTGTTCCACGTTTTCTAAATATTTTTCACGGAGTTAGGCCCTTTGACAAATCGGGCGTTTCTCGACTGAATGTTTAAGATGAAACGTCAAAGGAATTGAGAATTTTATTTTTCTATTTTGTTGCCTTCAATCTAGTTGTACATAATTTTGTAAGGCAAGTTTTGGCCCTTTCAAACGTTAACGACAGAATATTCGAGGACTTTCGGCCACGCGGATTAAACCGGGGAATATTTTATAAGCAGCCCCCGAGGAAGTTTCTCAAAGATGACTAGGTCGAAGTACCCTCAAGAAGTCGACGTAAGCCACCAACGGAGCGGAGCGGTCTATGAATACGCGGCGAAACTTGAATCAAGATTTAAAGTCCCGCCGATTAGAGTTTTCCAGCGTTAACCAGGGTTGTTCAAAAATATTCCTTCGTAACGGCACAGAAAAATCAAGAGAAAATTCACGAGGATTGACAAGAATAATAATTTGACAGCGGTTTGCCGCTGTTCTTTTTATTTTATCGTTGTTCTCAAATTTTCGACAGAAATAGATAATTTATCAAATAATACGGTATTATTAAGAGGAATGAAACTCACCGGAATGGCGACGCAGTCTTCGATCTCGGTGAGAGGTTCTTCGGAGCAAAAGGTGCCGTCGGTGAGGAACGGTGGCCGAGGGGGTGGTGGCAACCGGAACTCAGGGGGTGGCCCCGGGCACTCGGGGCACTCCGTGCTCTCCAGCGTCTCCAACTCCTCCATCCTCCACCTCAGCGTGCTGAAAACCACACGGAAAATCGATCTTCGATTAATTCCATTGACCCAACCATTAAACTTAAATACTAGAAAGTTAACTATCAAAGCAATATCACAATAAATGCTCAAAATTGTTCACAAACGTTCCAGAAAGTGTGAAAACAGAACATCGTCGGGGTAAACTCGCGGTACAATCCACAGGGAAAACAGTGGTGCATGCGATGCAGAAGGTGTCAGGACGGTACAAGACGGGGGTGAAAAAAAATTGCCATTTGACCGAGAAAGTTGGCGGAGCCGGGGGTTAAATTGATAACGGTCCCGGGTGTCCGCAGGGTGGGTTTCGCCAGCTAATTAAGAGATACGCGTCTGGTATTCGGTCCTAATGGCCGTCTACCAAAACGGACCCCCGTAACCGGCGTGGCTCGCGCAAAACGAGGGTAAACGCGTGCTTTTTCCACGCGGTTCTACACACACCAACGAAAGTGGTATCTCGTTAGCATAGGAAGCACCTTTGGGTCAAGTCGTTCCAGTCTGGCTGAAACGTTAGCGGGTATGCTAATACGGGGACTTAATTACAGTCTCATAATGAATCAGTCAGGCCAACGTCTATCCCTCCCTCCCCTCGCGCGCACCACGTGAAACACACGATTGTATTCCGTTGATTAATTGTTTCGACCTCTCTCTGGTAAGCGAGTCTCGAACCGCGACGTTCCAGCGAAGCGGAATAGGCGATCCGCCGATAGGAAACTGCCCCTATTCGTCATCCGACGCGTGATTTTCGTTGATTGATTCCTACCCCGGCACGTTCTCGATTTCTTTAATCGTTCGGGGCCGAGGTTATTGCACGGACTTGCCGGAAGCGTCGTGGGTGGCGGGATGATTGAAGTGGTTCGAGTTAACGTTCCCTCGCTACGTGTTCGAGTCTATCGACGAGGCGCTCTGGATCTGGAACGTTAACCCTTGAACAATATTGGCGCCAAGGTGCGAATTTCGAAGCAGCATGGAAAAAAACGCAACAACGTGTACGCGGAATTGATGGAACAGCGAACGCGACTTCGCACTCGCTGGAAACTTTGTTCCAGGCAGCGGAAGAAACGCAAAAGGAGATATTCCATTAGCGGTTAAGCCGATTCACCGGAAGCATAAAGATCCGACGGACCTGGAAATTCATGAACCCTTCAGCCAGAAGGAGCGGCGCGATCTTTTTAAAAGCAAAGTTCGCACCGTCGTCGTTCGAATTCAATTTCGAATGACTTCAGAAAGCTCAGAGGAGGGAGGGGAAGCTATCGAGCCGTGGTTTCACGCGCGAGGAAAGAAGGGAAAGAAAGGACGAGAAAAAAGGGGGAAAAAGGCGGCACGTAGGTGGACGAGAGAAGGAAACACGTCCCGGCTTTAATAAATGCAGTCGTGCTTCCGTTTCGTTTCCTGTCTCGACGCTGGAACCCCCCGCGGTGCCTTCTTCGTTCCTGCCATCCCCCTTATTCGCATGCGGAACGAAACGCTCGTCCCGTTTCTGCCTGGGCTCCGCGTGCTCGCCAAATCTCCAGTTCGCGTGATTTTTATTTAATTCCATCCGATACAACCCCTTCTTCCATGCTGCCTTTCTTCCCTCTATTCCTTCTTCTTCTTTCTCTTTGAACCGCGATACCGCATTTCGTTACCGTTGCATCGCGAAACCGAATTTTCCTACGCGAAAACACACGGTTCGCTGGTCTCGAGGAAATCAGAGATATCTTTCTCCGTTTTTAATACACCGCCACAGTCTTGTAGAAATTTAACAGAATATCTTCCGAAACGGTGTATTGCCGATCGACTTTTCGCTAGAAGAGGCAGAAATATATAAAAGACGGGGCGACACAATGCCGTCTCGCGAAGCCTATCGGTATTTCCCGGCCGAGTAGGAAATCGAAATTCTTCGTTTCGTGGTAAAAGGAAGTCTTTCAGACGAATCGATACACTCTTCGTTTAGTAAAATAGTCTCAGATATGAAGTTTCGGGTAATTTGTGAGTTTCTCTGTTTAAAGTAGAGCTTCGATTGTAAGCCCCGTAAATCCATCGTTTACAGGTTACCGAGAAACGATCTTTCGAGCGGGAAGGGTCAGCTTCGGGCAAGAATTTATTCGAGAGTTAATTGGAGGCTCGTCGCACGATTTCGTGCGATAAATCTTGCCGCTAGCCGCGACAGAGCTCGAAATAGTCTAAGACAACGGTGTTCTACCAGCGGTATTCGACCAAGTCCAAGAATCGGATACGATGCGCCAAAGGAAAGGCAAAAAGGACACTATTTCGGCTAAAAATTTGAATAAACGTACACGGGTCATAAATTTCATTGGCAAAACTAAGTTCGAATGAAATTTTACACTTTGAACCGAGAAACGTTGTAAAACAAAAGATACAGCGCTGAAATTCCGTCGCTTTTGTTCCGTCAGCTGAAAGTTACACGCTTTTCACGAAGGAAAACATAAAATGTAGCCCTTGGAGGTCTGTAAGGGATGAATAAACAACGACGATTACACGGCGGAGAGGAATATCACGGATAAGGTTGGACGAGTATACACGGTGAGCTGGATTATGCGGTCGTAATTATTGCATTAATTAGCCGTCGTTATAAACCACTGCACCCGGGGCGATAAGAGGATTACGTGTTCGTGGAAAAAAACAAAAAAATTCAAAGCATGGCGTTCTCGTTGAAAAAATAGTTGCTACCCCAACGAGTTACGTTAACTCGAATCACGGAAGCGTGTAAAGCTCGCAAACGATACGATTATATACGAACTGGCGCACACTTTTAACATGATACGAGATTATTTAACTAATTTTCTTCTACTTTCTTTTCTCGTTAACCCGCCGCCCTTAACGTACCCCGAGGGCAAGAAGATTAACGAGTTGTACGCTGCTCTCCAAAGATGATCAAACATTTTCAAACTCTCGAATTTATACGTCAAATTCGTAGAAAATCCATTAACGTGGTTTCGATGTTATGTTCCAATATGCAAAAATTTCTCTCATTCAAAAGTCTCGTCGCATCTAAATTTACCTGAAAATTGGAGGGCGGAGGACGCAGCAAGGATATTAATTTTATTCGCAACACCCACGTCGTTCAACGCGTCGGCGAGATGATAATTGATTTAGCGTTCATCTAGCGCGTACCAATTTTCCAAAGAGAGAAGTTGCCCGCTCATCAACATCAGGAGGACAAGATTTTCGAGAAAGTTGGCGCGCGCGTGAGAGTGCGATAACGCGCGGCCGGACGCGGCTTCGCGCAGCTGACACGTCCAGTAATTTCATTATGAAAATCCAGCCAGAGCTTACGTGTCGCACGCGCGGAAATATATTCGCGACGATGGAAACTACGGGGGTTGGGGGGAGGAGGAGGAGGTGGAAAGAAAAGAAGCAACAAAAAAAAAAGCAAAGGGAACGTCGGCGGGTAGGGCGGGCGAGATTTCGCGAACCGCGTTGCACGAAATTTCATAACACGGCTGCCTCGCCCTGGCCGTCCCAAAATTCACGACGTCCGTCGCTATTTTTCCCCAAAACGAATGTCGCCGCGGCTCGTATTTATGGCCGGCTGCTTTCGTTTAATGTACTCGTCCCGAGGCCGCGTTCAGCCTCGTTTGGAAACTGGACCAACGGACTGGCGTCGAATTCTCTTCGGGCTTTCGCGACCTCGCGCAACGTCCAATCGTCCCTTAACAAAATATTCTATTCACGATATGATTATTACGCAGGGTGTTCTAATTTATTCTTTTAACTACACCCTTGATGGCAAAAGGGTATCTTAAAAAACGCCGTTGGAGCGGATAACGATCGTCGTTACGTTTGACGCACACGGGGAAACTTTAAATTAACTCGTTTTAATCCAACCAAGGGAAACTTGGCCCTTGTTAAGTAATCAGATTACCGCGAACCAATCTCGAAACGTCGCGGGAATCGAGTTAATCCTTCGGGGCTAGGCTGTTGGCGTAGCCGAAACGTACGAATAATCGTTGTTAAAAAAGGGGGGTATTCAACGGTGACTTTAAACGCCAGGATCGCGGCCAAGTTTTCGGCCGGGGATGATGGGTTTCGTTGGAGGAGGCGCACGGAAAGCGGGAGAGGGGTTATTCATTTGGACCGTCTCGAGATTCTGACACGCGATTTCGACGCGAGAAACTTCGGGCATTAATTATTATCGTTTACACTGCGCGAGCTTTCGCTATGGTATTTCGTTTCCTCGTTTCCTCGACGGCGAACAACTTTCAATGGACTTCCAACGGTTTCATCCACGACGAAACGTGACGGAGCATCGGGTGTATAATTCTCGATGGAGCTTCTCCCCTTTCGTTCGTAATTGTTTTCACGAACGATTACGACGGCGATCCGAAATTACAAAACTGGAGAACGACGTTGGATCCCATCGCGTTCTAGGTATATTAATACTTTTTAAGCGTCATGACACTTACATCTGCTAAATATTCAAACCGATTTTTTTATTTTGAATGAGCAGAAATGAATTTTGGCGTTACAGGCGATCCTCGGGATATCGAACGCGTCGGGAAGCGGCATGGCGCCGACAGGGAACTGGCATTCGCGTTTTCGGCTCGTATACGCGGCGCAAGCAACGAGCCGGTGTGTCGCATTATTTCAGCATTAGCTTCGCTCGTATCTGCCAGTTAAATGATACAAACTCTGCGAACAAATGCACGTCTGGCCACGGTTTGTTGCACGCGATCCTGTCAGCTGGTTACCGCCACCAAATAGATACGCGTCACGAAGATGATTATTAGGCGCGATCCACATTATCGATCCGCCCAGGCGTTTTAGCTTCGATCAAATATTGTTCCGTTTAGTTTAGACTGTACCAATGTTTACGCACCGAGTAACGTTCCCATCCGACGCGTGCAATCTAAATTTAATGGAATTAATAGTCGATCGAACCGGATAGAGAGGCGTCGAATTATTAATCTTGCATTACGTTTGGAAAAATAATTTGTATTGTTTCGCAGGCGAGAAAACGCTGGCGCGATGTTCTCATCGATCGAGGCGGCACGCGTCGTACGAGGAATTCTGACCACACATGGTCCTCGCGCTGCTCCGGCAAGGATTATGAAATATCGTCGATGCACGGGGAACGCATAAAGCGGAATCGTGGACAACGATCGTTTTCGAACAATATTTCCCTCCCACATCGTTCCCAATTTGTCCAGCTTTCTCTTGAACGGGCAGCGTCCAGTGCCAGACATCAATTTCTCCGTCCCGACCCACGCCGAGGATCCATTCCGATCGTTTTCGGGGACGCGCCTGAAAGATATATCAGTGATGCTTCTGCTGCCACGAAACGTTGCATTATTAACAAAACAAATTCTCCAGAATAAATTAAAAATGGACTGCGTTTAAAAGAACGCGGGAAGGGTCGCTCTGTCACCGACGTGGACGAAAATTCGCGAGGACAGGTACCAGACTCTCGCAGATAAGGATCTGATCGATGCGAGGGGAAGGATCTCTCGGCAACCCGTTCACGGTAATTATCACCAATTTGAATAATATCGTTCGCCAGCGGGAACAGCGATTCCGTATTTGTCCGGGCTTGTATCGCGTCGCCTGTTTTGACTCGCGTAAAAAGAGCTGCACACACGAGCTCGGTTCGGTGTGGTCCGACGGTTGAAATTTGTAATCGGCGATCCTCGCATAAACGAGTCGCGAACAGAAGAGGAAGAAGAGGAAGAACGCGTCGGAACAGCGCCGTGGGCCACGGGGCGAGGGAAGATTAACATAGAGATGAGGTCGTCTTAAGTCTTTTCCGCGTGAGTTATGCTCCCATGGCGCTGCGTCTCGATGCTATCTATGCCCGTGACGTTGAATTAAATATCGCCACGGCGATGCGCGCTAATTTCGAAAACCTCCCAACATTTCTCTCTAAGCTACATTCAAATTACTACTTTTTTCCGCCCCTGTCGAATTTGAATACGAACGAGAGCGTGTTCATTAGAGGGGGGGCCAAGATTTCCGGAAAGTCTGCCACGGGTCGCGGGTACATTTTTCGTATCATCTGATAACGAGGTACGCGGCGAACGCGCAATTATTCCGGTCCAAATTTTCGTCCGACCTCGGGAGAGAGCTCATTACGATTATGCATGCAGCCGGGATCGCTTCCGGTGCTATCTACGCCAGAAAATTGCTTCAACGTGCGTAAGAGTCGTTATTTATAGGTGGACGCGAACGGCGGGAAGGGGTGGCACGAAAGGGTCGAGAGCCACGAAGGGCGCGGTTACGATTATTCCTCGTTCCATTCTTCGTCGACTTAGAACGCCTTTCCATCGATTCACAATTCCGTACCTTTTAATTAGGAACACCGATGAATTTCGTAATGCCACCCCTAGTGAGCGTACAATGGCCCACGTTCCTTTTTTTAACTCGAGAACAGCGTATTGGGAAGAAATTATTACACGACTGTTTATTATCGTCCGCCGTTTGACTATGTAAAATATCCTCAGACGACTTTTGATTTACGTCCAGCCGTATCTTATCGACCCCATCTCCGTAGCGCAATCCTAAAAAGGGTTAAACGTTCTTTCATTCGACGATAAACCCATTCGGCAACGTCGTATCGTTTAGATTGGAAGAGACGGTAGTTAAAAGCGGTCCACTAATCACGATCGAGTTAACGACCGATAAACCAAGCTTCCAGTTCCAGCAGGATCCTTAACCACCGTTCGTCCCCTTTCCGCGGATCGTAAAGTCGTTCCGGGCGGAATCGCGGAAAGGGGTTTGTTCGACATCCGGGGGCGAACCCCTCCGCGTGACACCTGCCCCTATCGGCGAGTACCTGGCACCACGGGGACTCTAACGCGGAGGGGGTGGGCTCTCGGTTTAATAAAGCACCGGCGAGAAACGCGAAACATGTGTGCGTGCAAAACTTCTCCCCACGGAGCGAGGAGGGTGGATGGTGTAACGAGGTTCCTCCTAAGGACAGAGGAAGGAAGGAAGAAAGTTTACGAGGGTGGTTACGTCGTGCCGAGTGAGGGCGGTCTAGAAGTAGTTTTGGATGTCTCGTTACACCCCCTCGAACCCCTCTCGAGGGCCGCACGAGTAAACGATCCGTGAGGGATAAAGGACAGAGTTTTCGGTGACACCAGTCATCGTGCGCGAACATTATTCTGTCCGCGATGTAATCGGCTGCGTATGTTACCGAGAGGTTATCTTTTTTAATAAAACTCCGTTTCTTTAAAATTACCGACTCAAAAGCGATCGATAACTAATCCCAGTTAACGTCCAAATTTACAACTTCTCCACAAGGCAAATAAAATAAAACTCGTCAAGTTTCGCGCGTCGAGTGTTCCCCAAATATTTGTATCCTGACGAGTCGCCATTGATTTCTCGATACGAGTTGTTCAGAGACAGTGGACAATCGGCGGTCGGGCGCGTTGCAATCTCGCAGGATCATCCCTTGGCATCGATACTCTCGTCACACGAGTGTCACGAACGTCGACGTCGAAATTCTCGCTAAATTGTACGCGAGGGGGGGTTGCACAGGAGATTCTCGCACCCTCCTCGATCAGCTTATGAGACGACGAAATTTGACGAGGGTCGTTTTTTCGATTCTCGGTGTCGCCAATATCGTTTTTCGTTGTTCCACGTCCACGATAAAATGAAACCGGAGGAATGAATTCGTTGGGGGGCGTCGGCGAAAACCGTGACCATTCTCGCTAACGGGCGAGACCGTTCCATTCTGATGGCAAAGTGAGAACTCAATTTTCCAATATTCGAGTTTAGCGAGCGGCCTGGGAATAACGGCAACGCGGGCCACTTTCAAGAAAACTCGGTCGTTAAATCGCGGGCACCATTGCCGACATCGGCGCTTAGAGGAGCAACCCTTGTAGCATCAGATTGTCGCGCGTCGAATGGCCGATTCCGGGACGTACACACGGAATGCCCGCTGCGATTTGATGGCACCGTGAGTATCGCAAAATGGCGTTTACAACGGCGAAACGGGCATCCCGTCACCCGCGAGGGTAATCGAATTCCATTAATTTCGCGTCGCGACGAAATATCGCGCGATTTTCCCAAACGAACGAACAAAAAGGGGGGGAAAAAAGAAATAACAGCGGCGAACTTTTACGATCATCTTTACGGATTCCTTCGAACGAAAACTTCCTCGGATTTACTCTCACGTTTTATTGTATCTCTCGAGGTGTACAAAAGCCTCGGAATTCCTGGCGAATGTTGCCAGATTGGAAAGGGGTTAGACACGAAAAGAAATTCGATGAAAAATTGACAGTTTCCCCGATTCGAGCGAAAGGGGCGAGAAGGAAGAAGGTGAACGTCCACGGGAACGTACGAGCCGCGACAGTCTTTGGAAAAATCATCCCCTTTCCGTGCTCGGCCGGGAATAAAAGGGAAAAATGCGTCAGAGGACGACACGCGTTGCAACTATCTATGGGGATCTTGGGAAATGTTACGAGCAGATCACCCTCTGGGGAATATTGCCGGACGCAAAGGTTATTTCTGGATCGCGAAAACTTTTAATAGCTTTCTGATAGCTTATTGGCTGAACTTATAAATAATTTCGTATCTTACGTCCCGTCCAGCTGTCGACTCCTTTTTTTCTCTTCTCCTTTATTTATTTTTTTTCATTTTTGTTCTCGTAACCAATGCTATACAGAGCTTCGAAGAAACTTTGTTCCATCGAGAAGAAATTATTACTATTATTATTTATCGATGGGGTAGATCGTACACCGGGGGGAGAACATTGTAGCGTGCAATAACACGATGCACAGTAAATATAGCTCTGCAAGTTTAAACCTTTTGATTGAGAAGGTATACAATCTTTTTCGAACAAAGATTACAGGTTACGTGATCATGTTTTTCTTTTTTTTTTATTAAATGTTCGATAATGCGGGGAGTAAGATGGCTCGTTCAGAGCTACCTTGTGCTACGAATTCAAAAATGTCAAATACATCATTTCCACTAGGAATTACACCAAGGGTTCTTCCAGAAACTAATAAATCAGTCGAAAGTTTTCCTCCTCGTTAACCGTCAGGAACAACATCTCTTTCATTCCAATATCAAGAATAAATTCTTTTTATCGTTCGAACAATATTTTGCTTAGAAGCATCCTAGAAGAATGGACACGTTGTTTGAAGAGGGAAGAAAGCATTAAATAGAGCATCAGGATTCGTGGAAACAAAAGGGTCCCGGTAGCAATTAGCAGTATCGAAAGCGAGTATCGTTCAAACTCCATTAAGGGGGAACGAGATCTGGATGCGATAGCGGTTATCGTAACGAGCATTTCCGCGAGCGTTTCTTCGTCGAGGAAATTCGCGTCAGCGGGAAATCGCTGCTGAAAAGTCGATTCGTGCGCTTCGACAACGAGCCCCGTCGCGTGCTTCCATCTGTCGTCGGTTCCCTCCACTATCCAGCGCCGAGTTGGCTTTACACTCACCGTACAATTTTTCACCAATTAACATTTTTATCGTGATCGTTGCATTGTTTACGATATTGTCTGATCAGGGAAAATTCTGGCGATAGTGTCAACCTTTTTGGCACAATAAAATAATTGTTGAGTATCTGGGCTCTCTTCAGGGTCGTCGTTCGAGGGTTAACACGAAGGGTGGAAAACGACTTTATATTAGAAAATTGATCAAACGCCTTAACGCTTTGTGTGTTAAGTTTTCTAAACTTAAATAATTCTTTAATAATCAAAGAATTAAATTCTTGTCGATTTTCCACGAAATCGTAAAACGAACCAACGAAACGTAGTAAAGTTACAGCGAACCGCCAGCACCAAGTGAAAATAAACCGTAACCAGCGGAAAATGAACTCTTCCGTCCGCCTCGAATTTTCCCCGTGAACTCTCGCCCCATAAGTTCCTAATAACTGTCAACGACAGAGCCGGCCACGCTCGGAGCCGCGAGTGTCGCGGGAGTCCCGAGATTATTTCTAATTTCATCCCCGGGTTTCTATTCCGTGGGTTCGTTTAAATCGACCCCCCCCCCCCCCCCAGCCTTCGAGCATCGCCTTCCGAAAGAAAGAAGAGAGAACGGCCACCTGCATCGGGTAGCTGTTGCGCTGCTCCTCGTAATTTCGCAAATGGAACAGAAGAGCGAGAGGGAGAAGGGTGCGCGTTTTCGCGTCGGCCAGGGAGATTCGATTAATTACCACGATGAAAATTCTCCATTAAGGCGAGTAATCGAATGTAAACAGCCGCGTGATTCGATGGAAATTAACCAAAAGCCGGTGTCGCGATTAATTCGTGGAAGGAAACGCGCGGATAGTCCCCCGGGAGGTTTGGATCCGTAAGGAATTCTTAAAAAGCGCGCTATTCACGCGTATTTTCGTTAAATAATTCACCCTCGAAGGTGATTGATCGCTCGTCGCGTCTTTATTTTTTCTCTCTCTTCTATAAAATATCCTGATGAAAAAAATTGGCACGTCGGAGTTTTTTCTGTTCGTATTTCTTGGGATTCCAGCGCGGCGTGCACCATCCACGTTAATCTCGCCCGACGTTTTGCAACGAGTCGCGAATATCGATTTCAACAGCACGTCGACTCTTTTCAATCCCCGTCGGAGATGCTTTATTTGTTTGCCCGTTGCATTAAGTTCTGCCTTTCTCTGCCACCCCCAACGTGTTCGGCCAGAATTCCTCTCTCGTTTTTCCATCGTCCGCGTCTGCCGGTGAATTGGATCCGGACGTAGCCGAGCCGTCGTGTTACGTTCACCGCGGAAAAATTGCACCTTGTTCCGCGGCGACAAAAGCTCGCCGCGAGAGATCCGCGCGCGGGCCAGACAACGGCGAATTAAACGGAGGATTCTTCTGGTAAGACGCGAGGAAATCGCTCGTAACTCCACGAATGACAATTTTAAATATTTCAAAATCAAAAGAAGTTTCGTATCAGCGTAATTGTATTTAAGCTACGGATAAAGGCAATTAAAGCGAGTGTTCATGATTTTATTGACAATGGAATGACGACACAGTTTAAACACGACGTGGCCCACTTCCCGGGGCAATTATCACCAAGTTTAACGGCCGTGTACACGCGCGATAACGCGAGATCAAACAGTGACTCACCTCAAAAATTCGGGCGACACCTTGCCGATTTGCTAGCAGCACATTTCCTTCGACGATACCGACACCTTCCTCGCGGCTCAGCCGTTCGCACAAACACTTCGTATCACCAAAACACTCGATTTTTTACTCTCCAAGAACGAACATGTATCCTTCGAACTTTCCAACACCCGCTGCGTTTTTCACAAATCTTATCCTTCCGACACTTCGCGTATCTTTGTGTAATTCGCGGACGATCACTGGTGGATCACGGTACGCGTGCTCCCTCGTGCCGTCGACGTCTCCCTTTCATCCATCCGCGGAGAAACGCTGTCGTGGTCGTCGCGATGGGAACTTGGCACGGATCTCGTCGACGAGTGAGGCGACGGGATCGATCGATCGCTAGCCATACGACGATCGTCGATCACGATAATCCAAGGGTCTCGGCTACTTCGATACACTGTCGATCATTCCGTCGCACTACGATCCCACTGCGTCGAGCTCGCTTCCGTTACGAAATCTACCTTCACGGAAAGAAAACGCGAACGGTACTCTTCGCTTTCTACGATCGTGAGATCGAGATTGTTTGCACGCTTCCGGCGACCGATAGAAATCGCGCCGCGTTCACTTTCGTAGAAACGTCGAGCCCGATCGAGGAACAATCTTTCAGTTGTGTTTACCGGTTCGTTTCGGCTCCGGGACACGCGTTTCCACGATCACGATCAGCTCCGTAACGCTCGCTTGTCGGCGTCGCGCGGCACACTGTTGCTCCCTGCTTTCGTCCGATCTCTTCGAGGCTCCGTTTCGTGCCTACCCCCGCTCCTGCCTCTCTACAACCCCCACCGTGTCACCCGTCTACCCCCACCACGTGCCCGGTGTAACCCCCCTCCAGTTTCCTCGATAGCAGCCCCCGCTGCCACGGCGATTCTTCTTTCTTCCCGCTTCGTGGCAGACTCTTTTCAGGAGGGTGCGAGCGAGAGGTGCAGGCTCGAGGGTTGGCAAGGGCTGCGACAGGGACGAAGAGAGACGGTGTCGTCCTTTCACAGCGCGAAACACGATGACTCGAAGAGAGAAAAAAAAAATGCAACGACGTAGAAGGGCGTCCAGGGGTTTATGGGGTGGCTGCGGTACCCTTTCGCGGAACAGACTGTAACGTGGTGCCCTCCGACGTCTCGACGAGGCTTTAACGCACACACAGGGGGTTGTTTCGTGTCGAGACACAATGCGTCGACGAGCTGCTGACGGGCTTGAATGACGTCCCTCCTCGCTCTCTTCGGGCCGAGGTAATTCCGTGGGGGCTGTAACGAGACAAAGTCGTCGCGTGAGAGCTGAGTGACGCGCCGCGCGCCGCGTCGCTGTTTACGCGACGACGACGGAATATCGTTTGATTCGGATCCTCGACTACAGCCGGCTGCCGCGTTCGTTAAGACGGGCCGAGTTTATGAAACGGGAAGTTAAATTACACGGTAACGGTGTCTGCCGAGCGACTATCCGCGCGACGAGATCGCGAGCGTTACGCGAGAATAAACAACGGAACTTGTTCCGCGGAATATGGGTCAGGAGAGCTCTCTCGCTCGAGTCTAACAGTGATTTTCACGGATTCTATTGACACCGGCTGTTTCCACGTCGGCGAGCTAAGAAAATCCAATAATTCGTACAAATTGCGACGAGGAAAGGAAAATGAATTCGACGAAATAGGTTTGTTGAAACCCTTCTTTATCATTTTAAAACTCGTTAACACAGAGCAGATAAAATGAAGTTTCGAATAAACCATCTTGTAGACAGGAGAGTTTCCCTAAATCTCGGCGCGTTTCACGAGCGAGCCGCTTTGAGGCATCGAGCATGCACTCTTGGACGCGCGTAAACGCAACGAGGCGGACGCATCGCCGAAAACGCAAGGCGGAATTGCCGGCTACGTTCCATGGCCATAGCGGCGCACTGGATGGAATTAATTAAACGCTCTTTCCCCCCCACCCGCGCACAGCCCGGGTGTATTTACCCGATGGGCTTTGAGGATCGGATTGCAGGCGCCCCGTGAGAGTAGGTCCCGTCGTTTGTTCCCTCCTATTTTCCAACCGATCACTCTCCGCGCTCTCCGCCGTGTCTCGTCTCATCCCTGCCTTCCCATACAACCCTTTCCCTTTCCTCTCTGTCGATCGTGGGCAGCACGCTTCCAGGTAGCGGTATTTCGAGGCCTGACGGCGACTACCGGCGGATATCCGCAAATACCGCGAACAAGTATTTAGAAATCCTTTCGCTCAACGGTCGGTGGATAGCGAGGGGGCGAAGGAAAGAGGGTGGGCGCCCGTCGGGAACTTCAAACGAGGGCCAGGCTCTGCGGAACAGGTTGATGCCGAAACGGTCCATTGTGGTTATTGTATTGCCAGCGATATTGTGCTTCCGCCACCGCGACGGACGCTCGTCATCGAGCCGGGGGGATAAATGGCGAACGTTTGCCGCGGTTGTCGCGCGTTCCACGGCTACCCTCGCCGACCGCAGACCCGACGGGAAGAGAATGGACGCGTAAAAACGTGCATGCACGAACGAACGAAGAACGTTTCACAATATTAAAGAATCGTTAAGACGTTTCGTCCGCTCTTTTCGCGATACACGCTCCGGGGGATGGACCCAGGCCGACCCTCGGCGATTACAGGTTGCGGAGGCTCGGCACCGACAGCTTTTCTGGAAGCGCTCCAAGCGCCGTGGCTTGTTTGCCGAACGCCAGGCCAAAAGGTGATGCAGCGAATTTTCCGAGTGTTTGCTAAACATCCTCCCGCGCCGTGACGCCGGAGTGGGTCCTCGTCGACGAGACGGTTCCGTGTGTCGCCGGAAAGGCGTTAATGCATTCCGTGAGAAAGTGGTCGCCGCGTCGAACGATTTATCGCGCGCGAGGATGTTGCGTTTCGCGAGAAGATTCGTCTTGTTTCGTCAGACAATCTAACGAGAAAGATAACCTACCCACGCAACAAATTTCTATTTCTATTTAGGACCGAAGTGTCAAGTATCAGAAGTATTTTGAATTTCATTAGCTGGAATTCTTTTTTGGTAGAACTTTGAAATTTCAACAGGTTACCAGGCTCCTACGTTCGATCCCGTATAAATTAGACTCTGGAAACTACTAAATTCTTCGACAAAGAGGGAGCCAGAGCTCTTCAGCGTCGTTAAAAGGTTAAAGAAGCCGGGCCGAAAATTAACCAGCCACGAATTAACAGAAAGTGTTCCGCTCGTGCGTTCATTAATATCAATTTTATCGTGACGATCGAGAAGGGGGGGAATGATCGCAGGGTTCATTCATGAGTCAGACTGTTTATAGCGACGATATTTTAAAACGCCCTCTTCCCGTCTACACGGCTCAATCGCGGTCAAACATTCGGTCGACGTGCCGCCTTTGAAGATCGAACATCCTCGAGGAAAATCGTTCTCTGGTCGACACGGGCCGGGGACATTTCTCGGCTCTTTGTACCGAGACCTGTTTAATCTTATCGTTGTCCGCCTTATCGTCTTTACACCATCTCCAGCTACGCTCGCGGCCCGACTTCACCGTCCTCCCGACTTTCCACGACGTTTCTCATGTTTATTTAAATGTCTATGCTAATCGAACACGATGGTCACTTTGGAGCAGGTGATAGCCGGATGGATGCCTCGGTGGAGAAACCGCATCGTGGCGATCTTTTCAAATAATACGATACATTGTACTCCGGGAAGATTAGAGCGGAGACACCATATGCCACTTTAACCCCTTGACTCCCGTGTCACTCGTGTGTCACTGTCGTACGACTTTCCGTGGGAATTTCTTCTGCTTTATTTTCTACACTTTATACTCCCCCTTTAATGCTAGTTTACTGAAATAAAGATTCACTACCATTCCTACGAGTTTGAAAAACACAAAGTGGCAAAAAATCAGGATGGATTAGAATAATCGGAAAGTCGAGGAGGATCGGTGTAGGACAACTCGCGATCGGTAGAAAAATGCTGTTCGGAGGCATTAGCGGGTAGTGTTATCGTCAGGTTTTTCCGACGTGTTTCCAACAGCGAGGAACTTTAAGTTCGTCCGTGGTTATCGGCTGTTTTTGTCGTGAGTGCCACGCCGGAGATACGACGAGCTTCTCGGGTCTATTTGCCTGGCTAGATACACCGGCTATCTGACGTGTTTTTAAGTAAGGTTAAACAAACTTCTGACGCCCGAAAACCCGGGCGAAGATTAGCCGTGTTTGCCGAACGATGCATCATCCCCTCGCAAACAGACCGCGTAATCTTCCGTTCGTCTTAAAACGTCCATTCGAAATACAATTCTCATTTTCTCGTGTATCCCAGCAAAATGGCAGGCTCGTCCAGAAACTCGCAGCGTGCTCATTAGATTTCTGCATTAGCGAGAGGAGGCGAGCTCGTTCCGTGAGTTTTGTCCGGCTCTGACGGGTTAATAAACGGGTCACCGGGCGATTTTTCAGCGTCCCTGGTGTTGGCAAAAAGCCGACGGCTGTGTAACCGATGCACCGGCCGTCCGCCGACCTTCCAGCGACTTCCCCGAACCGAGATCCCCCCCTCACGCACCGTTCGCCTACCGACGGTTCGAGCTGATTTACGATCCAAAAAGAAATTACCCACGTGGATGGACGAGATGATTTATCGGGCAGGAATACGCGTACGGTTGTCGTAGGTAGCCGAGACGAGAAGCGATAAATGGTCGCGGGCGAAAAATGCGGTGTACACCGTGGGCAGCGATCGAACCGTGTTCCGAACTTGGAATCGGGCAGGGATGAAACGACGATCCACGGCAATGAAAATTTGTCATTTCCCGCCTATTACCGCGTCTATTACTCCGACTGGCACCGGGCCGCGTGTATTCCCGCCGAATATCGTTATTTATGTTTGTACACCGAACTACGATTGCCCCTAGATCCCTCGATTCCACCACCTGCTGTATTCCTCGCAAATTCTGTGCGGCTTAGGGGATAAACGACTCGTTTTTAGTCTAATATGAAATCCAAATAATCGTTCATTTTTCTAAGAAGAATATATGTGGCATTTCGACGCAAAAGGGATAGTTAATCGACGCCAGAGCAATAATAATGCAGGCGGAAGGCGGGTCGGTAAAAGGGAAGAATGATCGTCGCGGGGCTCGAAATTATTTCACGCTGCGATACGCTCGTACGTTCCGCGCTCGCGTATAGCCGAAAATGTCTCGTCGCCGCGAATTTAAACCACGAATTCAGCAGCACGTGCGGCCCCGCGCGGCCCCGCGCGGCTGGGATTACGGCCAGGAAAAACGAAGATACCGGGCCGAGATACGTAGCAACATAATTCATTCCGCCGCGTTATATGAAGTAGCTCTCGTGATGAATTTCAAAAGGGGGCCAGCGTACAACGGGAAAAATATATCAGGAAAAATGCGAAGGTGTCCGACGTCGTTGCGTTATTGTGATCGCGTTGCATCGAGAAAAAAGAATCGACGAATTTATTTCAATTTACGTGGCCGCGCGCGTTTTATCATCGTTTAATTAATTATCGTCGATACGTCGTGATACAAAAGGAAAATTCCTTTACGAATTATCGCGATTTTACTGAGAAAGCAGAAATAAAAAATCCGCCAGCGGGCAAACAAAGGGAGCAAAAAAGCGGGCTGGAGCGTACGATAGCGCGACGTTTCGATGAGCGTCGGTATCGTTGCTCCGATGGAGCAGTAATAGCCGGGGGGCTCGTGAAATGGAAACTTTGGGCGTGTTTAGTCCCTACCGTTAGACGTCTCATTAGCTTATCTAGACATGTAAATGCTACACGTTGCAACCTAGAAACGAGCCAACCGCTTTTCTCTTTTTCCCCCTTTTCCCCTTTTTCAGAATGAAGAACGGGGACCGGTTTTCGTGTCTATTGCTACGCGTCCGGACGACGTTTTTCTTTCTAGGCGTGAATTACGCCCGGAACACGACGATTAATTTACTAATCGAAATCGTGCCACTCGTAGGCAGATTAAAAGTGAACGGATGAAATTGTCAGAGACAGAACAAATGACTGTAGTTTTTTGGTTTATACCAATTTCACGAATCGCAGCAGAACACGTACAGTCGCGTTAATTATCGCGGAAACCGAGGAGGACATACGTCCGGTTTCGACTTTCTTCTTCTGGCGTTCACGCTGCCACCAATTAGCCCCCCGTCGGCCAGGGTGACCGTAAATTCATAAATCCATCAGCCAGGCACCGGGGAACGTCTTGAAAGCTTTCAGGGTGCGATGAGCACCGCGGCGGGGCGCCGGAACTCCCGGAACAATACGGACGAAGTTGGACACCGGACGAAATCGCGCACCCTTGTGCCCGCGAGTTCGCCACGCTTGCCAATCCGTACACGCGAGCCATCTTCTTCGAGGCACGATCGCTCCCGGGGGCATTTCGTCACGGAGCTTCGACCAGCTCGATCGATGCCTCGACCGTGCTAAGATTTCTGCCTCTTTCGTTACGCCGTCACCGGAAGGAACTTCCAGAACCTGACACGGAAACTTTTGTTCGTCAATTTATGCACTGAGTAGCGAACTAGGGTGTTTGAATACTTGCTTCCAGAGGCAACCAATCGTCAAATTCTTATTTTTAAGAATCAAATGGATAGAAAGCAAAGAGTTCGAAACGATAAAACCATCCCCCGATTCGAGACTTCCGCGACATCGAAACGGGCGAGTTCGAGCCTTGGAAAGCGTAAAGTTTCCCGGAAGTTAAGAGTTCCAGACACTCGGTCGGGGATCAACCGAAAGTAACCGTTAGCACATCCTTAATTGGAGCATCGTTCTTACACGGGCTCGCGAGCCCGTTCCTCTCCGCGTTCTCGACGGTCTGGCACGCGTTATTTAGAAAGTTAACAAACCGCCGGATTCCCGTTTAAACGAGCTACCACGATCGGCATGTACGCAGTGCGGAATTTTTCCTCTACCAACTTTACCCGCGGTAACTCGCGGCGCGAAGGCGCGGGGGGGATGAAAAAGGGCCAGGAACGCGGGAAGAATCTCTCTCTTTCTCGAATCGAAGCTGCGATACACGTCGAAAATTTCCACGAAGCTTTCCGTCGAAAGAGCTCGATGCATGCTCGCGTTACTTAATCGGCCGTGAAGATGTTCGTTCGCTCGAGAACTCGAGGAAACCTTCGCCGGGGCTAAATATTTTCTCGCATTTAGAATTGCTTCGCAGGAAATTTATTTTTACAAGAATAGAAAATTCGTCCCGAAATTTCCTGTCCAGGCTGGAAAATTCTCTTTGGGGGTTGGCCCGTAATCGACAGTTCATAATCTGGCCCGCTTTGGGAGGCGTCAGTTGGCACGCGAGCCCTTAAGGCAGTCCGCCACCCCTTCGCTCGTACGTCGACGGGTCGATTCGACCGGGATTGCCGGGGATCGAAGGGATGATATCTGAATTATCCGTGGGCCGACGCTGTTTTACCACGGAGGTCCGTTAAAAACCTCCCGAAAAACGAACGGCCAGGGAGAACGAACAGTTGGCTGAGACGCGGGGATAATTGGCGGTCAGGTATGCCCGCTCGACCGTACCCGCCTCGCCTATACCCGCTTCCCTCTAACTCTCTTATGGTGATTTTCTGTAAATCGAAACTGTGCACAGAATATGCTTAAAAATAATACGAGAATTAACAACGATATTATTAACGTCGCCGTTAATATTAATAACCGAGCGCGACAATAATCCGCAGTCGCACAAAGGATTATAAATATTTGGCGAATATGGAACGGATAAAAATAATATTAATATTAACAGCAATATTATTAATATTAATAACTGAGCGAGACGCGGATCCGCACCGCGCGCGCTTGGGAATTCAGAAATTCGAACGGCGCGCACTGCGATATCTATTTATTCGTTATTAATTGCGTGAATTTTGCAATCTAGGATTCCAGAACGCCCTGTATCGACAGTAATAACATCGACGTTATTAATATTATTAATAACAACGTTATTAAATCGTGGCATGCCATTCACAGCGAAGATATTTAATAATTTCGGACGCGTTCTTACAAAGCATGAATTTTTTCCATTAACGTATTAATTTCTTGTTTGATTCACGGGTACGAAACAGGATACTCCAGAGGCGTTTAAGCAAAATCCCGAAAAGCGTACGAGGAGCCCCGATCTTCCCCTATCCTGCGGGATACGCGCGTCGCTCGCTTTCTCGATTTGCATTTTGATAACCAGCAGTTTTCGAGCGCGGGATCCGCGATATCGGCTCAGAGGCGATCGGTATCGTAACGCGTTACGAGGGAATCGGTCGGTCTCGTTTCGTGATAAACGAGAGGCCACCTTCCCAGGGCCGTGGACTAACCTGCAGGTAAGCTACCCCGTCCGCGTATTTGCATACACAGAAATTCATCGTGAAACACCACAACAGGCTCTGTGCAAACATTCTGGAGTGCGTTTAGGAAGAAGGGTCCACAAACGCGGACCTCCCCGGATACCCTGGCGCCGATGTAAACGCGGATGAAGCTGTCTCTGTTGAAAATCCTGTGCAAACAGGCGAACGGCTTCCAGGCCTCTTTTAACCCTCGTCCAGGCCCTTAAACACCTGGCCCCGGGAACTGACTCTTCAAGTTCGGTGGATGGTCGACGGTTGTTTAAAATTGTAACGAGAAACTGCGAATTTTCGCTCGCAACACCATCGCAGCGAGCCCCGATTCCGCGCACGCTTACCGCGCCAGACGAAGAATTATTAAAGCTCTATGGTCATTAATTATATCGAGATTAAACGGATTAACGTGGTCGGGATCGGAGTTAAGGGAACGAGAATATGGCCCTTTGAGGAGACAGCGTGCGGCTTCGAGAGAGATTGAGCGGTCTTCATTACTCGCCAGCCGCTCATTATGCTCTCAGCTTGACTCCTCGTGCCTTCCTGCCGTGCCATCGGGTATCACCACCTTCCGTGCCGGCTCTCCTCTTCGTGCCAGCTCCGTTTTAGCCCCGAGACCATTTTTGACCGTTTCTCCAGAGATTACGTTCACCCATTCCGTTGATCGCTGCTAATCACCCGACAACGAGTGTCTTAAAGAACCTTGTTATTTTACGATTTCATACAAAATTACGAATTTCTTTGTGCAACGTGACGAACGATCCCGATCGCCCATCGATATAATCAAGCGAGCCAATTATCGTGGAAACGAACACGTTCGGCCGGATATCCCTCGTATCTCTTGTGTTACGCGGATATGCGAACAATCCCGGCCAATTTCGACGATATGTGCCAGCAGGTAGCCTCGCATAATTATCGTCGACATGATTGTCGGCCGCGGGCCGATTCCCCTTTCCACCCACTCGCTTGCACGCTCCTGGCTCCTCTCGTCCGTCATTCACCGGATACCTTGCGCGGATCTCGAGAATGATCCTCGAACGGCGTGTTCGCTGCTTGGAATAACGGAGAACGTCGAGGAGGAAGAAGGATTCGGGGAACAAAAGGCGAGGATACACCTGATCAAAGAGAAACGACGGACAAAGGAGGTACCTGTCGTCGAACTTGTAACGCTCGAGCACTTTTGCTCCTAGAGTATAAAACTTTAACTTGTTTCTATTTCAAACACATATTCCAGTGATTTTTAAGATATGGAGTTACGCAAGAGCATTTTCGCGCTCGCGTTCGACCCAGCAACGACCCAGTTTCGAGGATTAACGGGGAAATTTCATGGCGGAGCCGACGTTGATCGTCCATCCTCGCGATCCAACTTAATTAAAAAGTCCTCGAGCTGCTTGGCGCCGCTCGCCGCTAAACCGTGCGACAAATATTGAATTTACGGAGGTGGATACCCTGCTGGCCGATTCCCGTTCCGCCTAATATCCTTCATTGAATATTATCGGTGCTTTGATTTTATAGTAATGGAAACGCTGCGGTATCGCGTAGGGTTGCAGCGAGAAACGCAATCGTACACGAGACTTTCCGTGAAGTAAGAAAATATGTAAACGCACGGTAACTTAAGTGGTCAGGGCGCGTATCTCGAGACGCTTCCTGCACAAAAAGCGTGCTGTCGCTTGCGATAAGCGAACTGAAACCACCTTTGTGAACACAGAAGCAACTTCCATAAATCTCGAGAAGCGTTTTTAACCCTTTACTGATAATCCTCCAACCCAGTTTCACGGAGATATTTAGTCTTACGCTCCAAGGGCACCGTTATCAAACCTCTGATTCGATTGTATTGCAAAAGTTTGAAAATAACAAACTCCCCCTCGCGTTCGATAGAAGTGGACGCGGATAGGTACGTTCGCACGGAGAGGAAAAAAGATGTTGATGCGTGCGAGCAAACGGAAGAAACTCTCCAGTCAGAGTCTTCTATTGGAACGCTTTATGCCACGGTAAAGCCCGTAAAAGGTTCCCCTATAGCCGAGGCGTTTGCGAGATCTTACGGAGCACCGTGTATACCATATAAGCGGAGGCGAAAGGAGGATGGGCTCTCTCCCCGGGTCCCAGGACGCCGGGAGACAGAACGAGACGAACGCCGAAGGGCAGAAAACGGAAAACACGAGCGAAGACCCATTGTCGTGGCCGTGGAACAGCGTAGCAAGTTGACCATAATCTGAAACTCGCCTGCCCATTCACCTTCGCCGGGAAACCTTACGTAAATACTTTGTTATTTATGAAAGGATTATCGAAGGTTCCCCCCTTATTCTGTAATAAATACAACTTCCTTTTTCTTCTCTTCCGTCCATTTTATTTTTCCTTCTTGCCCGCCCGTTGCCGATCCTGCGGTTAGCAAAGCGGATAAAACGGACCGTACACCGTTTTCGCTTTGATTTGTCGCGCCTCCGGAATAATTTCGCTTTATTTCCCTTATCTCTCGTCCGAGATTTCTTTCGAAATTCCCTCGAACGGATCAAACTGGGTCGTCTGTGTCGAGAAGTTTCTGAATACTTATCGAGGCTCTCGCTGTATTAAAAGTTCCTTCGATAAAAATTAAAATTCATGGGAAAGTCGAGTCCCGTTCCTATCATCAACGGCCCAGATACTCGAATAAGTATATCACCGTGAAATTGACATTGCGAAATAACAAAATAAAATCTGTGCGGGCTTTCAAAATTGTTTCAAAGTTATTTGTTTTACTCGAGCAGTAAATAAGGTGTCTGGGCCGCAAAGGGTTGAAATGAAGTGATTACGAGAGTGCAAGGTGTGCGCGGATACCTTCTTTTTCTCTCGGATCCGAGGCATGTTATTGTCGGATGCTCGTTCACGAGGGCGAGTTTCACGCTGAAATCGCATCGGATCGTGGCGCACCTGGGCCATAAATTCGGTGTCATTAGATCCTCTAAATATTATCCGGATCGCTCGAAGGATTCACCTTCGAGGCCCATTATTTTTTACGACCGTTATTATCCCGAATAAGCAGGATCGTTCGATCGCGAGGTAGAAGGAGGAGGAGGGCACCGTCTGATCCGGCTGGCCTACCGAAATCACGGGGTCGTGAGCGGGGCCACGCTTCCATTCCGATCGGGACCTCCGAACGAGAGACGCGGTATCAAAAGCCGCTTTTCCGAAAATTCAACATCAGGAAACCGTGGCTGGCTAGCTCGGGAAAGTTTCAGAGGCCGCGCTCGCTGGCTGAACAATAGATCCGTCATTTCCAGGTCGGGAAATCCTACTCATCCTACTCATTAACCGGAAACAGTCAGGAAAACCCGGAGCCCCGGCTTTGTTCGCGTTTAAAATAATACCGTGACCCCGCGTTTGACGAGTAATTATAAATTTTCACGGAGATTCTGTTGCGTCGTTTGTTTTCGCCCGGCGAGGAAAAAGTATCAATTTCGGGGGAAACGAGGGATTCGCTCGAAACCGCGTGCTCGCGCGATCAAATAAATTTCATCGCGCCCAGGAGCGAACCAGGAAGGGGAGGGGAGGGGCCAACAATATCGGGCCGGCAAATTATCGAGGGAAACTCGTAGGACGTCCGGGCTGAAAAAAAGTATCACGATCGAACGAGTCCCGCGATTGGCGCCACCGCTAATTGCTAATTTCGCCGCGGCGCCGTCGGGTTTAATTAAATCATACAGCGAAGCCGAACGGGAGAACCTCTGGCACGGTGTATGGACAACGGTGGGTGAAAAAAAGAAAGTAGAAAAAAAAATAATAAAAGGTATATCGTAGTCGTTTCTGGCGCACGTGCGAGCACGAATATACGAGTTCTCTATCCCCCTACGTAGCCTCGTCGTTGTCCGGCTGCGAAACGTGCGGACCGCCGCATCGCGACCAACCGATGTACACACACGGGGAACGATAATGCCACGACTCGAGCGGGAAGCACGTTCACGGGGAGTTCCTGTTGGCCAGATATTTCTAATTTTCTTCTTGGTCATTGGCGAACGGGGACGACCAGCCTCCCCGTGCACGTGCGACCACGCGCTCTTTCTACCTTACGAATCCTCTCCGGAAGGAGAGGAGCTGTCCTCCGCTTCTTTTGGTAGTCCACATAGCCCTTTTACAGTCTATGTCCAGGCAAAGTGTGGTATTTGGAAAAAATAGTATTTCATTCATAAAATCCTTCGAATTTGAACATTTGTAATTATATAGATCATTAGACCAAAGCGTTATCAGACGACAGACACAGTCGAAGCTTAGCTCGTTAGCAAATGAAGCAGCGTTTCTTCAGCGCCCTCTTCAACACGGCTGTTCCAGCGGGGGAAGCGCAACGATCGACTCGACCACGTTTTGTCAAGTGTCCCCGAAGGTTCGGTCGGTTTTTCAACCGGGTAATACTTGGTCGGTAGTTGACGCTGAGAAAACGACGTTAGAGCAAGGTAATCGATTGGACGCGGGGGTTAAAGACGTTCGTCGTCGAGTTCTTCGAGCCACTAATTACCCGACTGTCCTCCGCAGACTGTGCTTTAAACCCGGCCAGACAGTTTGAACGGGCGACGCGTGGAAAGTTTGCTGAAACTAAGTCGTTGTTAGCTTAATCTTCGCGCGAGCTACCGTTCACGCTTTAATATTTCAGATTCTGTTTAAACCTTGACCTTGTGCGGTACGAGCTTCAAGGTATCTTCTAAAATTCCGATTCATAAACAAATTGTTATATATGATAAAAGATTCGAAATAATCTCGAAGTTACTCGAGTGCTGAATGAGGATTTCCAGGACACTTCCGTGATGTTCTTAGAAGAGCGTAAAAATAATTACACAGCGTGATTATTCACAGGAGGGTCAACGAGAACAGGTGTCGTCGGCTGTGGAAATTTCGACCTCCGGTAACGAGATGCGCCGATAACGTTCGCTTGCTCGATCAACGCCGGGAACGGTAGAAAAGTCTCGTAACCCTTCGGTGACTCTTCACCTTTCTCGGTTTTATCCGTGCTTTCGTATTCAACGTGTTGCCTCGGTGTTGCCTCGGTATCGCAGGTTCAGATTTAAGGGTCGGGCCCGTAGAAACTGTCTCGAATCGGTTCAACCGGTTCAACTGGATAGGGAGCCTCGTGTATGAACCGCTTTTTCGTTTATCTGCGTTCGATCAAGTTTCCTGGACAGTGGTAAATTCATTTGAGGCTCGTCGACCACGATCGCTGCAGCTCTTTTGAAATATTATACTATGCCATACATGTTAAACGATGTAGAAACCGTGTTGGAAGATCTTTTCCTCAAATTCCTGTTTGCAGATCTTATTTTAATTCCAGGGTAAGGCATATTAAGAACACTTGGCTCGCTTGAAATTTCTGTGGCGCCAAGTGAAAAATTTAAATTAGAAAAGATAACGATTACAATTATACCGGAATAATTACAATTATAGCGTACCATGGGGATTACAAATGGCCCTTCTGATTGCGAGTTGAAACGACCCCGCATTCCCAGTGCAAGAATTAACTAAATGTAGCAATATAATATTGTCGTTCTTTTATCTGCATTTCTAAACAAATACACACCTAAAAATGTTGAAGAATACGGTAATTCGTGCGATATCCTTTCTTTTGGGAAACAGAAGCGACTTCATTGCGAGCGGTCTGAATTTTCCAGTTTCCCAGAATGCGGTCGGCGACAGGAGATGATCATTTCGGGAACGTTTCCCGGTCGGTCGGGTCGAGAGGTGAAAGAAAGGTAGAGGAAGTCTCGGTGGAAACCGGTCCGGATTTTATTTCGTGCGCGTTTGTCTTCCGCTCGGATTACCCTCGCGGCCATAAGCGGAAGATAAGATACGTCCAGGATACCTTGGTAAGGACCTCGTGACATATGGCGGGCGTACGAGCCCTCGCCTCTCTCCCCACCTCTCTGGCCTTCCTCCTCTCTGCCATTTGCTCGTCTTCTCGTTCCGTCGAGAGAACGTCCTGGATCGGAAGGATGTTCACGCGGATTCACCGATCCCGTCCAGGAAGGATACTCCGTAGACTGAGCATCGGACCAACATAAGGTCGATTAACGACCGACAGGATTTAATCGATGAGATTTCTCGTTTCCAGGAAGTTCCGCAAGTTTCGCCTTTCCTCCGCGTGCTCCTTCTGCCGGATCGCTTCCGGACGTTCAACCAATTTTATTTTTAACCCTTGATCAACGCGACGAAAGATAAACTTTGAAGATAATGGGTTCGCACCTTGAAGAATCGCTTCTTAGGTTCTCCGAAAAATTCTCAGAAATCATGTATCGCCAGATCGAAGAACGATTTATTAAAATCGCGTGTCGTGTGTCTCTCGAGCGCGTTTCTGCACGGTTATTTCGAAAAACCACTTGGTAAAATACAGCCACGAAAATCTTTTCCAAAGTATCCCTCGAACCCTCAAAAGTACAGGTTTCGAAGAGGACAATTAGGCGAAAGAAGAAAGGAACACCGCGGCAT
Organism: Anthidium xuezhongi; assembly: GCA_022405125.1. Taxonomy (NCBI): domain Eukaryota; kingdom Metazoa; phylum Arthropoda; class Insecta; order Hymenoptera; family Megachilidae; genus Anthidium; species Anthidium xuezhongi. Next base: position 8,510,161 of record CM039640.1, read on the forward strand.
CGTCGGGTTCCTGTTCTCCACTCGTTCACGGGACAAATTTGACAGGTTTTTGTAACGCGATAACAACATTATCAAGACGCAACCCGGCCGCCAGATCTCGGGGCGAGCTGTAATTTGTCGGCGTGTATATCTCCGATCAAAAGCGGCGGATCAGTAGCCGCGAATAGGCGGAGAAAGTATCTCGGAAGCGAGATGATCGAGATACAAAGAGCCGGGTCCCTGTGTTCCAGGCTACCCTCTGGACCGACGATCTTTCTCCGGGCAGAAAAATTTTAATGGTTTCCTCCGGGCCCCGTCGCTGTTCCGTTATAATGCAACAATTCGAAAGCTCAGATTCGAGAATTTACCCGGTACATGTTTAACGAACGGATGGTGAAAAAGTAGCAGAAACAGAGGATCATTAAAGGGGTTCTTTTCATAACATTCGTTGCAACATTTTCGCAGGCTGAAGTGTCTCTGTTGCTTCACCATAGCGACGAGACTATGAAAAGCACAGTAGTAAATATTAAAAGATACGCGGTACGGTGGATTTCAGAGAACCACCCTAAAGAGCCACCCTTATGAAGTTACAGTTTAATATACGAACAGGAAACGCGCGCGCTTAGCTCGACGTTAGAGATTTAATAAACACGGCAAGACCCGCTAAGAATTCCTCATTTTTACCTCTCTGGGGGAGGGGAGAGAAACGTGTTTCGCTACGATGATTACGTTCAAATGTTTCTCCGGTACCGTCGCAACGACAACGATAAAACGACATTGTACTGAAAAAATGCGTATTCAACTTTGAAACCCTGCCGTGGGCCTTTCAGACGGAAACAATGAAATCGGAGTCAAAGCGATATCAAGTATCGCGGAAACTTTACGATTCAACCATGTGTTTATAACAAATTCGTTTATTTCTTGAATCAAACTTTCCCGCTTGGCATCGTTGATGATCGACTGATACTTTAGCGGGAATCGTTTTAAGAAAATTATTATCTTGCAACTCTTAGTGCTGGAAGGGTTGATTGTACATCGAAATTTTCTCGAAGCTTAGCTTTAAAAAATCCTAGCGTCTCGAGCACACGAAAGTCCGACGAAAATATAATAACAACGCTGGCCGGTAATTGGAATTCCGGCATGGACGTTTCCGCGCCAGAAATAATATTTCTTTCCACCCCCGTTGTAACTCGTTGCGCGCAACGCCGTTATCTCCGTTTGCAACGGGAGCCACGTAACAGAGTGAGAGAGGGAGTGAAAAAAAAGAAGGAAAGGGCAGAGAAAAAAAATACAAAACAGGGGGAATTAGAATCAGTGGAGAGGTGTAGCTCGAAAGGAGCGGTGTTGGCCAGAAAATAGAAGGGATAAACCGAACCGAGGGGAAAGGCACGGATCGAAAACGAAGAAAAAAGGGAGCACGTGGAGGGCGAAGGGGGAGAAACAGGAGGGACAGAGGTGGCAAGCATCGCGTAGGTCGGGTATCACGAGAGGGGGGGACAAAAACGATGCTTTTATTGGCCTCTGTTCCGCAATTGGAACGCGATGCAACGACCGATGTGTCCACTCCAGACGAGATAATCACTTAATTACTCTCGATGCTGGTGCTCGTACGCACGCAAACCGATGGTGATAGAAAAAGACCCAGAGGACAAGAGTGGCGAACGGAAGACGTACGAGAGAAGCACGACAGGCATATTTGTACATATTTTTGTTATTTCGAATAATCGTTGAAAATTTTATAATGGTGCTCTGTCCATTAACGCAGCGATTTCTCATTTTATTTATACTGTAATCGTAAACTTATACCATCCATCAGGAACAAAGAACTCCCAAACCACCCCAAAGTATCGAAATCGTTTACATTTCAAGGAAATCCCCACAGCAAAGAAGGGGACGAGGAGTCTGAGAACACCCTTAATAAATACAAGTTGCGTGACAGTCGATAATGGACACACCCTGGCGTTCCCCCGGGACACGCAAAGCAAACGGAACTATTCTATCAACGGGAAAAACAGCGGTTATTGGTGTTTGTCGCGTTTGTGGAAACGAACACGCACCGAGCGGAATCCCCCTCCGTTCTCGCCGTTCTTTTCCTGGAACCGGTCGACCAAAAGTCCAGGTAATTACAGGTTTCGCGTGTTAATGTCTTCATAGGGAACGGATCGGGGCCAACCGGTTTGCCACATGGCACCGTTTTCCGAAATAAGACGTTTCCCCGTGGGTCAGCTCGCCGTGGCGGAGGGAAGGGAAGCGTGTGTCTTTATTAGAGCATTAGAGCGGATCGAATACACGCCGATCGGCATAATTACACGCTCCGTTTCCTCCCCATCGGCCGACTGTGATCACCGCTCGCTCGGCCAATTAATAACCGGTGTCTGTTACGCGATGCCCGTTTGATCGTTCCACGCGAATTTAATACGCTCTCGCGCCTCCATTATTCGACTCTTCGCCGATCACGCGGATTCGAAGGGGGCTTACGTACGGGACACGCCAGCGAGGATCGCGAGGACTCACCTGGAACAGAAAGAAAACCATTTCGATTAGTCATTTTATTTTTCGTAAGTCCTTCCTCCTACATTATTTTGTCAGATCGTGACATTTTTTTTGTCGATGACGGTATTTGTTATCGTAAGAATTTGACCGAGAAAGTTTTTAAGAGATTTCCTTTTTGATAAATGGCCGTTCGGTCTCGATGGCCAGCATAGTTGTTAACGAGTAGCCGGAAGTTGGCGGTAGCTAGCAGGCTGGAATATTAGAGGCAACGTTGGTTAATTCAGCAGAGTCTGCGGGCTGTTCGCAAGCCACGCTCGACAGGAGCGTGCGAGAGTTGGGCACACGGTAAACATTGCCAGGGTATAGTTGTCGCGTGGCTCCGGGCCACGTCTATCTTTCAGTCAGTGACCCCGATCGACCCAACAACTTGGTCCTCTTCAAGAACCACCACTACTATCATTATCTTCAACGTCGTGATCCACGACTTTATTCGCGCATGCATAATCTCTTCCCGCTTGTGCCCTCGCGATCCACCCCATACTTGCGAAATTCGCGCAAATGTAACTTTATCGCAAGTTACTATATTGTTCAGGTTTTTTAATTTATCATATCTTCGTCTTAATTTACATACTTTCCTGGGGCTATCATTTTTCAGAATTGCTAATTAACAATTAAAGCGTGTTTAGTTTTAAAAGGGTGAGACCATTACGAAGATAGCTATGGGATTAAACATTCTATCGCCACTATTAATAGCGCAATCTTCCGATCTTCTACGATCTAATGCGATTCGATCTCACAATCAGTCGGAAGCAGGGCTGGATAAACACGATTCGAGTAAAGTCATTCGACAAATATATTAAACTCGAGCGTCAATCTCGAGAATTTTAATCGGATTCGGTCCGTGGAAGATTCAGTATCGCGACGGCGACATAATACCCGGGCATCTTTTCTCGCCGTCGAGGAAAATTCTGTTTGATGTTCGTCGATTCGAAATCGAGTAAACCCAACGCGACGCGTCCCCGTGTGTTCACGGTCCAAGAGATTTTTCTTGGCGCAGTCCAAAGGCTCTGATCCGGACGTTGCCTGGAACCGAGTAAAAACAGAAGCCCCGCTCGAGAGAGGAGACACAACAGCGAAGACGTTGTATCGAGAGAAACGTTCTTTGCCAATGAGGGATCCTTTTCATGGTTCATGGAACTCGACGGGAGATTTAAAGATGCACGCGGAACAGATCCTGTCCTTTCTATCGGCTCTTTGTCCCGGGGACTTCCCGTTACCGTTGCCAGCTTCCTGTTCCGCTCCAAGACGCTCACCCTGTTCCTTGGGAACAACAGGCGCGGAAAAGTTCGTTCGGGCATAATCGAGGACCCGCCATTAATCGAGTTATTCCTTTGCGATTTTCAGACCGTCTGCGATCTCGAGAGGCTCGAACGTACTACCGGAAGTCGTGAGCGCTCTTTTCATAGTTATTAGCCGGGCCGGTCGTTGGAGGCTGGAAAAATTGCCTCAAACTTTGAAACTTTGCACATGTATTCGATAGTATACAAAGAGAGGCCATTTATTATTTTTTAATGCCATTAGAAATAATTTTTGTAGCTAATAGACTTTATAATGGAAATTTAAGATATTATCGAAGGATTAATATCGTCTCGTGAAAAATGTTCAAGTATCAGATATCCTTCGACCGTGCGAAAGCGAAGGGCGCCTTAATTAACTGATTTCGTCCATGAAGTTTAGCTGGAAATTCAATTTTCGATCCAACGTGCCTTCTACTCTCCTCTCCTAATCGTTGTTTTCTTCCGTTTCCGGATTACGCTTGATTTTAACATCGTTCTTCGCTCGATCGGAGGGTGGAAAGTTCGCCGGGTGAAAAAAAAACAAAAGTACGAACGAATTTTCAAGCGAACAGAGACCCTCCTTTCTTTTCTTTTATTTCCCTCTTACAGACTGTTCCATCGCGTTGTCGAAATAAATCAAGATATTATTCTTGCGTTGCCTCGGTGTATGCAGCTACATTTCGGAACTAAATTTCACTATAAATAACGGGAGCGACGTTTCTATCTTAAGAAACTTCTTTTCCCCTCCCCGTGGCGCGCTACTTTCCATCGCCGACAAACTTTCAATTTCCCGTCGAGTAATTTTTTCTTTTTTCTTCTTCACCTCCACCCAACTGCTGCCGTGATAAGCAGACAACGAGTTTCGTTTTCTCGTTTCTTTCTTCGCTACATTCCCCGCCACTTTTCTTGCTGCGAACCAGATTTCAATCCGTAGAAACAGAACGACACCCCGTTCGCCACCCGAAACTTTGCCAGGGAAATTCAGCCGGTTGATTAGAATTCGCCTCGTCCCATCCGGCAACTCCGTTGTTTCTAATAAATTATTCACAACGAAATATCCCATGTAATCGGTGTTTACAAGCTATCGCGCGTCGAGAAAAATGTTCTGCTCGTCGTTAGACCACGTCGTTTCTTGAAATTCGTTCTAACGCGAACAGGACATCCTGCATCGCAGCCCCCGTATTATCCTTATCATCGCGCGCAGTCACGTTTACGAATAAACGAGTAAAAAGTGGTGGAAACCTGTTTTATCACGCGCTCAGGACGAGGATCATCTCGCTAGCAACTGGTGGTTAAGTGCAAGGTGTTAAAACCTGCTCCGCGGCTGGTAACAGTAGCGTCGAACTCGAAATCCGCGAACGGGATGAAAAATAAACGAGGCTGCTCGAATTTCTCGAAAGTGGACGGAGGCGTTAATCCCGGTGTCTTCCTGACGAAGAGCGGAGGACGTGTATGCGCCGGCCTTGATACCTGCACGTAGCGCATAAGACGCGATATTAAGGCGGTGTTTGTACTTCTCGCGGAGCGGAGCATCCGCGGAACAACAACGCCACAAAGCAGTCTAACTGCGACTGAATGCTTGAGTTTACGCCGGTTACAAGAGCCGCTGGATTTGCGTTTAACCTCTTGCACGCGACACGATTTAGATCTGTATTCCAGTTTACCTTCGCGAGTTGACGCGAAGATGCACTCGGGGGCGTTAAGAAGAAAGTTCGGGGGTCGTGAGTCGGGTAGTAATCGCACGAACCGGCCGAAAAGTACTTGCAATTTGTGTTTAGGCGCGCTTTCGTAAGTCAAAGGCGGCTTGTTTGATCCTGCAAAGTCCCACTTGTCATTCCTCGAATAAATTCTGCAATTTAACGGTTACCTTTCGAATCGTTTCATCAGGTTAACTAATCGATTTTTTATACATCTTGCTTCTTTGGATTGCAAGCTTCGCCACGTTTAAATATGCAAACGCTTCTATGAGTAAATTTATTTCGCAACAATCACCAGGTCCGTATATTTCGAGTTTCCATGGTACGTTCAGGGAAGCGGAGGTCGAGCTAAGTCTCCCCCCGTAGAACAAGGGTGTCTGGCGTGTTCCTGCAGAAAATACTGCAACGCAAACTCCGTCGGAGAAGGCTGCCCCATAGTCCTGTCTCCCTTACTTATGTATGAAAGCTACGTGGTCTAGGTTCGCGCTGTCCCTCTCTTCGATCCCTCTTGCGTTTCGTTCCGTCGGGCAAACTTCTACGTTATTCATACGTCGCGGATGAACGATGAGTATCTGTCCACCGTGTCCATTTCTAAACGGCTCGTGCACCGGGGGAAGGTCGTCCGCTGAACTTTACCAAAAGTCCATGGACTTGGTCTTCAAGGCCGATCCGGGGTGGCATCCCCTTTCCTATACCATTATCGCAACATTCAGAACTTTACCAACAAATTATTTCATTTCCATCACTTTGTTTAACACAAGAATTCTTTACACCACCCTTGCTGAGTTTATTAAAGTTTCGAGGCAGCTCGATTTAGATATCGCGTAATTTAAACGCGTCGAGAGGGGGAAAAAAGAAGGCGGTGGATAACAATCGTGAACAGTTTCTCCGCTTTCAACGCCAGAAACCACGAATGCTTCACGTGATCCGAATTTCAGCGTGGCTGTGCTAAACAACGGCTACGTGGACCGACGAATTAACGAAAGCAAACAGAGCGTCGAATCGACAGAGCGGGCTGATCGATCGACGACTCGTGGACGGTGGCGGGAGCGGAGAGAGAGAGAGAGAAAAGTCTCGTCGGCTGCTTTTGGAACCCGCTGCGAGAAAAGCTGAAACGCTTCACCCCGCCCCGGGTTCGGTTGACCGAGGGGTGGCAACTACGAGGGAAGAGAAAGTGCTGTTCTGGATAAGAAGGAACCATGTGTGCCACAGTTAGCCGCAAAAGTGCATTAGCGCCTGGACGTCTGGCCAGGTTCACGGAAGTAACGAGTCGTGATAACGTTTCCGAAAAACGCCAGGGGGTGGGACGAGCTACGAGGAATCCAATGTAGCTTGGATACTGCGCGACTTCTTAGCGAGACAATTTCGAAACTAGTTTACAGCTGTAACCGAGCTTCTTGTCCAGAGAGGAGAAAAATTAAACAAAAATTCTCCGACGCTCCCTAACAAAACCACCCCAATCGCGTAACCGCAGTTTCCTCGATAGCAAAGAGGCGAGGGGGTGGCAAGAATCGGAACCGGAAGCGGGGAAGATCGGTCGGACGATCGCGTAAAGAATAATCGGTCTAGACATGCGAGCAGGAAACAACGACGAGCGTGTTCGTGTACTCGCATTGTCGCGAGGAAAAACGAAGCCAGAAGCCAAATGCTCGGCGCGTACGCGAGGGATGAGATGGAAGGAAGAAAGAAGAAGAAGCAATGGCGGATAAGCACCGAGAGGGCAACCTTGCTACCGGACAGAGTGAATTATGGGACAATTAGTTCCGGCAGATATATAAGACTCAGACGCACGGAGAGAGCTTGCCGCTCTCTTTCTCTTTTCTTTCCACGGCCGTTCTATCGCGGGTAGGGGTGGCTTCTCTCGTCTTAAGGGACGCGGCAGAAGAGGAGAAAGCGGCTTTCGTTCGGTGTCCACGCGGACAGAAAGCTAAGAACGGCTACTGGACGACTCATTAACCACCGTGCCCCTCCGTGTTCTTTTGCGTCTGCTCGACTTCCACCGAGTCTTACACTGTTTTCCACCTTTTTACGCGTTCCACGGATTCCGCTTAAAACTCCACCCGAATCGTTCACCTTCCGCTCCCTTTTTCCCTTTGACCCGCGGCTCTGTGTACCGTTTCGTCTTTATTCCTCAAACACACTACCAGAGCTTGCATCTGCGCTCGTCAGCGACCAGAGCCCGCTTTGCATTAATTTAACGTTCTAATTGTTTTCATGGAATAAAGTTTCTTTACGAAACTTGTATCGAACAATTCGGACAGGTGTGCGGTTGTCATCGATGCAAGAGCATCTCCTGCTGGTCGAGAATCAGGTCGTGTAAATATAGTGGGCAGTCGTTTAACGAGCCGCCTGGCTGTGTTTCGCGAGCGCAAACGAGCAGCGCCGCTTCGGAAGAAAACAAGACTCGAGCCGCCTGAATTTATGCGGCTAACTGGATTACGCCGATCGAACGTTTATGGTCCCGCTTTCCAATTTAATCGAACGCGATCGCCTTCTAACGTCGTTCGTTCATTAAAGCTTTTTAAAGTTCGAATTCGGATCTTCGAAGAAGGAAAAGAACTCGTAAATTGTTAAAAAAAAAAGCCTTCCTGGGTGCAAAAAGCATTTTCATATCTGTCGGACCCACGAGTCCGCTCCCCTCGGTATTCCGCTCCAATAAGAGAAAAGCGCGCTGTCCTATAGGCTCGTTAATAGGACGCACCTCCGCTTCAGGGTGGCGTCCGGGGCTTCCTGATTAATGGCCGTGCTAATCAAATAAACAATCCTACATCTGTCGACCGAATGTGTTACCAGGCTGCGGGTACGTCCCTAATTCTTGCCCCCTTCCCTCTACGAATCCGCTCGCAAGAAGCCACGGTTTGTTTTCGTCCCGGCTCGATTCCCGTCCTCCTCCACGGGATTCGGGCGGAAGAAAGAAACCGATTAGGAGGTTAGGCCGGAACCGCGAAGAAAAACACGTCCCGGCTCCCGAGTGGCAATTAGAAGGATTAATGATTCCGTCTCGAAAACGAACGCTGCTTGCCTGGCTTGTTCGACGTCTTCCTCCAGGCGTTTGTCATCTTCCGATGGCGTGGTCGGCGGGGCTGGTATTGTCGCGATTAGACGCGGTTCTCGTCGTACAACGACCGGCTACCGTTCATAAATCAACGTTCCTTCCGTTTAACGCTGCAGACACCGCTCCGGGCGACCGTGGCCTCGTCGACGTGTCGCGAAACGCTTCTGAACGAGTCAATTCGGACCGCGTGACTTCTTTTTTGAAGACGATTTTACGGGGGACTGGTAGGGCGGCTTGGGGTGTAACGAGGCCAACATGTTTCTCGAGTAAAACAAAATTCGAAAAGGTTACACAGAGCTCTGAACAAAAGTGTAATTTCTGTGCTTCGTGGAAAACTCCACATCTTGTGTAACCCCACAGCTTGTCTTCCACTCTATTTTTGTGCATAATTATTTAAAAAAAGGATTGCAATGGAGATGAATAAGGGTCTAAGACTCGATCACCGGTGAACCGTACGACAGTAAAGCCCGGCAACGGTTACGAGCCATGCATCACTGGAGCGAGCATGTCATAGATCCTTCCGTTTCCTGTGAATCCATTGATTAAGCCGTGCAAGGAAGTCGTTGTCTGTGCGTCCCGCGCCAGCGACCATTATGCTGCAAGCGTACGCTCGCGTGCGATCCGCGTCGCGCATCTTGCCACGAGGGCCGAGTACATAAATCAATGCTACGTTCGTTTAACGCCTCGTCGTTCCGCCGAAAGGCTTGCGACGTGTCCCGACGTCTCTCGCGTGAATCGGGCCTCGGCGCCTCGCGGTGTCTTTGAAACAAACGATTCCTCGTCGGCCGTCGTGCTTTACGGGCTTCTCGATCGTGTACAATTTTAAACAGCTGAGACATTGTCCCGAAGGATTGTAAAATTCTGGCGTGCTTCGCCTTCGTTTTGCCCGGGGCGTTATTTGAATTTTGGATCGAGGAAGTCTTAACCTAATTCCGTCTCGCAACGTAAGAAACAAAAGTAAAATTTTTAAGGCGGCCCGCGAACGTGGCACAAGGAGAACAGGACCCGCAAAAAAGAAGGATGCCTGGGTCGTAAACGTGGCAATTTTCACGGTTTCAAGAGACTGCATCGGGACGTCTCTGTTAGCGGGTCGACAGTGTTTCCGTGGAAAGGCGGGCAGGCGTCTCGGTTCGCGAGCGACGTTCTCGGAACGAAATTACCGCGAGGCACGTTCCGCCGCGCCTGGCTCAAAGTAGATTTATGAACGCGGAGATCAACACCGAACGATATATGGGTAATCTCGAGAGTTGTTGCAAACTCGTTGGAAAGTGAATACCCCGCGAGTACGAGGACCGTCAACGAATTTCCTCGGCAAACTTGCTCGTTTTCAGCGACGCCAACACTTACCGCCTTTTAAGTTAATTCCCTATCGATCCTTCCCCCGTCGTTCGACCTCTCCGGGCTTCGAAACTTTCCACGAACAACTTCTCGCTGTTTGTTCGAACGCGTTTTAATTAACTCGTAGCTGCTAGGTGATTTTTGAATCGTTAGAAAAATCGTGAATCCGCTTTGGTATGGCACACGGGAAAGAAATTACGCGGCGAATAAAGGATCGAGCAAGCGGTACCGGTTAGACCGGTGCCCGAGATAAGATCGCGGCTATCGTTATCGGTAACGGCGGCCTTATCGACGTTTCCCAGAAAGCGACACCGAGTCGATCGAAGCTTCCTCCGTGTAAATCATCGAGGCAACTGGGACGCGCGATTTCACCGGTCTGGACGCTGAGGAACCGACGCGATCGTCGTCGAAGATCGATGACGGTACGTGGAAACGAGCTACGGGGCTGGTTATACGACTGTCCAGCTGTCGTAGCCGTGTCACTGTTAGTTACATAGAGCCGGGTCTCGGATATTCCAGACGATCCGACTTAAATAACTCCTCCGTGTACCGACACGCGGTTTACACGACGTTCCATTCGTTGTTGCGGCGATATTTTTGCCGCGGGACTCTCTAGTCCCCGATACCGGCTCGGGAGTCCGAGAGAATTACGCTGACCGCGTGTTTACGAACAAAGAGAGGAATTTTAACGCTATTTTAAGATTTCGATCTTTTTTATTCGAGACTCTGAATGACGATCGAAACGCGAGATCTCGTTCGTCTTGGCGGATTCACCGTGCTATTTCGGTGCCTCTGGCGAGCGTGGACACGATCGAGCGAGCGGGCAGCAGTTAACCGTGTCGTATAATTTAGTAATGAACGTTGTAACGAGCGTGGTTCGCAGGCGTTGCTATTTGCGTGGGCGCCGCGGGATCGACGACAGTCGGCCGGGAATCAGGAATAATGTATTACCTCTGTTCCGGCCGACGGAGCGATTTGTAAACGTATCTGCTTTCCGGCTGGCAGCTGGACCATCTATTAAGTAATCGCGACATGGAACGTGATAACCGTCCGTCCGTTTTTCGACCCTGTCCAAATTCCGCGTCTGAAACGCCGCTGCCCCCCCACGAGACAGCCTAGAACAATTCATGAACGGGTGTCGTTGTTTGCCGAACGAGCTTGGCATCCTTTGAATTAACGATGAAACAAAGACACCGCGCGTTCGTACTTTAATCGCGTTTGCATTCTATATTTAACGTTCTCAGTACAGTGATGAATTTCTGATAAAACTCTCCAATTTGATCACGTTCGAACGGTAGAGGAATCGAGCGTGAAAGGGTTAACGAGAATCAAAAGTCTCCGACCGGGGGATCGAGTAACGTCGTCTCCCAGAGCGAGATAGTTGGCTCGCGCAGCAGTTTGCCGGTGACACTGTTGGCTAAATATACCCTGGGAGATGGTTAAAACTGGAGGGAACATTTTGTGAGTTTCCCCTGGCCTGGCGTCGCGATTCCCAGGCGAGCGGCCAAAAGTCACCGGCGCACCGAGTCCTGACGGCTGAATAAAACCGACTCGCAGGACGAGTAGTTTCCAGTCGTTCAACTACGACTCGATCCTGATCCCCTACGCTCTTCCAACGTCATTTTTACTCTCGATTCGAGATCCGTCTTCCTACGCTTTTTGCAACACGATACAGGGATGCAAATCGATAGATCTTTATGGTTGTTGCTCCAGTTGAATCTGTGTTTTTAGGTCTTTATTAAGATTCCCCCTAGACTACTGTTTGCGGAACGATGATTTCGCGGGGCTGTTTCCAGCAGGCTCGGATGTGGCACATCTAGATAAGATTCACCGGTGACGAGCCGTGTGTACGTCAGAAGAAGCTATTGACACGACGAAATTGGTACAACTTGCAAGATAGTTGCGCCACTTCCCTCAAACATTTCTTCAATTTCAAATCCACGTACACGTACATAAACTCGCTATTCTATGAAATAAGTTATTAATCGTGGTGTAAGTCGGATCTGTAATTTGAAAAACTTGCTACACCAGCTACCAATTAATTTCACACGATATTTCGAAAAGTTAAACGAAACTACACCCATGAAGATAATCTGGTTCCATGTTGGAACAAAAGCAGAGGGAATCACCGGGCTGTCTCGGTGGGACAAAGCGACAAATCGATCGGGAACACGCGACAGGCTAGACCAGGGTTTGATATCGTTGGGCAACGATTAATTCGCACGTCGCGTCGACTGCCTAATAATCGTAATAATAATAAGCATTTGTAGGTGGCGCGATGCTCACCGCGAGAACGGGCCACGTCAATCGCAGATCGTTCGCGTAATGACGTTGCGAACCGGAGGCCGACGAGTGTCGTTCCACGGAACAACGCTCGTCCGTGGCTGGCCGCCTATAATTAAGCTGACAAGCTTTGACGACATACGAGGGCAGGGACAATGCCGGTAGGCTCCCATCTGACCGCAGAACGCGTCCAGTTAAAGCGCGTCACACGACACGGACGCGTCGCGTCGCGTCGCGTCGTCTCGCGTGCTTCGTGTATATCGGATATCCGTCAACGATAGCCGAAGATCGTCAAAAATTCCCGTTTCGAAAATTCTTTGCTGATGGATTCGTTCGATGGGGAGTTTTCAGTAACTAACTGTTTGCTTCGATACTTTCGTTTCCTCGACTATCATCGACCGAGCGAAACGTAAAGGAACGTACTCGAAGTAGAGTCCGAATATCCAAGAACAAGAAAGAATCGATCACCCAGGAGTCGTCAGCGGCGTACGTTCGAGCCGCCACGAGGTCATGGATAAATAAACGATGAGACTTCGATGCATCGGTCTTTCGTATCCCCGATAGCTGGTCTCAAAGATGTCGGGACGCTGAACCGGATGTCCTCCCAGGGGGTGTCGATCGATTGCTAACCAGAACGGGACACGAAACGACGTTTCTCTGGGAAATTCTTCCGGCTGTCTGACAGCCCTGGCGAACTTCGACTTTATTTCCAGCCAACAACTATTTTAGAAGATACTGGCACGATTTGGTGACGAATTCGTAATACGGAAACGAGATCGATCCGCGCTGATATTACGGTGTCGTTGTTGAACTTTGATAATATCGCGACTCCGTGAATTCGTCGTCTGACGTTTATTAAGATCAATCCGTACCGTTGTGTTAGAAACTTTCTAAGTTTTAGTCATTTTCTAATTGCAATTAGGAGACGAGGGAGTAACTTGACAATTTTCCTTTTCCTAAAAATGAGTCATTTGTTACTTTTATCCCTCCCAACATTTTTGTTAGCAAAACTGTTTCCGAACAGAAACCAGGCGTGTCACAAAGGCACGTTAAAAGTAAAAAGAAAAAGAAAAAAGAAACTTATCCCTGCTCCCTTCTTTGCGGCGCGGCGAGTGAAACAAAGAAATAAGGGCAAGGATAAAGAGGATGGGTAGGATTCTGGAACGCGAGGAAACGGGGGCAGATTTTGAAAGGCGCCGCGGAACGGCGAGGTCGAAGAAAAGGGCCAGGCGGTTTCGACCCCCTCGTGCAATCTCTATTGTCGGAACGTCGGGGTTCGCTGGAAAAAGAATCTCCGCTGAACCGGGGGAACAAAAGGAACCGGCGAGGGGGTGAGAAAACCGCGAGGAAGCGGGGCTGGCTCTCGCCGGTTAAGACGAGCCAACTTTTCCGCGGCCCTCGATTGTTTTTCCGCGCCGAACGCGCCGTTGCTAAGCCAATAAAACCTCGTCGCGGGGGTGGGTCGGGGCCGAGCCGCAGGAAGCATAAAACTGTAAGAAAGCCCGCGGTTAATCCCCCGGCCAACGACGTCGTCCGCGACACGGACGATACCTTATATCCCCCGCAAGAAAAAGAGGCGAAGCAGACGGGCGAATATAATCTTTTTAAAATTCGACTTATTTGGACGAACCCTTTCCAGAAGAGGATCCTCGAAACGAGGGAGTCGTTCGAAAGTTTCCTCGAGGATTCCTAGAAGCTCGAGGAACGGTGAGGCGTAGACAAAAGATACTTTGTCGAATCTATCTGCTGACTCAGTGAAGCCAAGCGTCAGACTAGAACCCTGTTCCTCTCGTTGGCCCACCTACGTGGATGTTGGAAACTGGTCCCGACAACTTGTTCTAACAGTACCTATTTTATTCGCCAGCAACGTTAGATCGCGCCATCGATGTTCTATCGTTTGAATTAGCTTTTGTCGGACAATTATCGCAACGAAGGGTGCAAAAACAGGAGGGCGATTCGCGAAGAAGATAGTCGGTTTCGAGGAAAGGGCATCGCGTGCGGGTAACTGGCCTTCCGGCGACCAGCATCGGTCGAGGGAACTTAGAAAGCCGGGTGAACGGAAGTTCGGACGACTTTCGACGATTTTCTTAAGCCGGCAACGATCGTACGACTCGCGAGATCTCCCCAGCCTCGATCGGGAGGCGAATAGAAAATCCGTCGAACCGCCGGTTGAAAACTTTTCGAAAGCCGCGCAAAGAGACCCACGGAATCTCGTTACTCGGCTCCGGCCTTTGCTTTGTCATCGATGCTGCCTCCCCGAGGCTTTGATCCCCGATTCAAGCATATTAAAATTGCTCGCTTCGTCAGGCTCTTCCTCTCCCGCCACCGGCTGCGACTGTCCGATCTTTCATCCCCGTATTTCCAGTTCGTTGATTGGAAATGGGAACGTGAATCGTCTGCGAAATTTCACCATCCTCCTCCGACCATCGTTTCTCTCTCCTTCGCAGACCATTAACGTATTTATCGGTATTTTTGTTTCGACGGTGTCGAATTATTTTCCAAAGCTTTTTGGATTAGAAGCCTCTCGAACGGGATGGAAAATCACCCATCGAAGTTATTGTTTCGAACTAAACTCGTTCGAACGATCGATTCGGTGCGTCATAAGCCGTGACGAACGCGCCGCCTATGACGTACGGTTCGATTGAATATTCTATCGAAGGAAACGACGTCACGATGCATCGTTCGTCGGCGATCACTATTCCTGGACGTCGCGGACCTTTCGAACTTTCCGCGCGATCGAAGTTGTCACGGGTAATTACCGCCCCCTAGATTACGATTCGAGCGCGTACCTTCGATTTTTTCGTGTGCCCGACCGACGATGAAAATTGGGTCGTGGATCCGGGCCAATTAGCCTGTTTTTTGGAACCGTTTCTCTCTATTAGCGGCCGCTATTTGCCCCGGATGAGCGCGATTTATGCTCGAATACGTCGCTTCCGGGGCAATCTTCTCGGCTATGAGTCATGGATTATTATTCCAGCTATCGTGCCGAATATATCGTGCCCAGAGAAACAGCAACACACAGATATCTTCTAACGAGCAGAGACTCGCAAAAATATTTCCCTTCGGATACGATATCGATTCTTCTTCGTTAATTGTCCGGTTTCATTCGAATCAGCGGGTAAAATAATTCGCTCGATTTCTTCGACGTATCGAGGGTATTTTTGTACGTCCGTTCGAATTCATAATTTACATCGGCTATACCCCCCAGTCTTTGTCCAAGAATACCCAGTCGTGAGGAGCGAGAAAGTCGAGAAAGTCGTGAAATTTCATCAAACCGATCGGGCGAGGAGGCGGACCGTAAAGACAGTTGTCGCGAATTCGATTAAAAACGCGACGACAATAGGGTGGTCGTTTGATCGGGGCGGACAATGGCCCAGCGCTCGTCGTCGATCTTTTTGTCGCGGACCGTTCGAAAAACTTTCGTCGCAATGCGGACTCGCATTACTATTAATATTCCGTTCATCGATTCTTCCTCCATTCATCATTGTCTTCGCGCCGTTAACTGTAATCCAACTTTGCCGCAATCCCATGGCGCTCGTTAAAAATTTCATAAGGGAGCAACTCCGCCGCGTCGTGGAATCTTCTTTATTTTCGTCCTGGAGAGCTCGCGTCCTCGTGAAATATGTACGCGCGGAAAAAGGAAGACGTACAACCCGCGGTCCGCGATAACGTATTAATAACGAGTCCGCTTCTCCTCCTTTCTTCCTTACTTCCGCCCCTGTGTTTCTCCTTTGGAAACGCTCTCGTTCCGTTTGATTCGTCGTTAGGCGAAATCGTTCGCCGCCGCAATCGCCGGCAAGAACATTAAGGAGAATCAATGAACGTGGATTCCGGCCATTTTCAATGGTCGATCAATTATTCAAATGATCGGGACGAGCGTGATTTCCGCGGCACGGAGCGGCAGGTGGCGCGAACCGCACGCCACATGCGGCTAATGTTCTCGAGGAGGGTTCACGTTCGTGGCGCCGTGCCGCTTCGAAACGATGCTCGTCTTTATGACGCGTTGCCCTTCGAACGAACCGACAGGCTTACAAATTGCCCTCCGTCGCTTTTTGCTTCCTCCGAAGAAGACGTTATCCTCTGTTTAAGAAATATTTTGGAATACTTTGGAATATTTCCATGAGAAATGTCATAATTAAAAGGCTATATCGCGATTATAACGAAATGTGACGATATAAAGGAACGCTTCGCTGGCCAAAGAATGTTTCGAATCGACTCTCCAAATAAAAAAAGGCAGAAATTAAAAGGATCCATTTCGATACGTTTATGAGAAATTTCATTCCACTCTCGTGTTGGTTCTGTCCACTCGAGCGAGTTATCCCCGTTCAGGTATAAGTGATAGCCAATGGGTTCGGTGTCCCTGTTGACCCCCGGGTCCCCGCGGCAGCCAGCAATTAATTATGCCAATTGATCGAGTGGGGTATAGGTCCGGCACAGCCATGCATGTTAATGTGCGAAAGGACATCTGTTTCCTCCCCCAAATTTCGAGCGTGCACGCATTCGCGCTCCTCGTCGACGACGGGCCTCGATATCCGTTAACGTCGCGAGCCGTACTTATAACACGGTCAAACGAGCGGGTAATTAAAGTCGATCGTTTCGATATTTTCGTGGCTGAATTTTCCCAAAGGGACCCACCAGCCGAGAAACGTTACTGGCAATTTCGCGCGTGTTGCGCAACTATAAAACAACGAGAATGAAAAACAAAGAAAGGAAATAATCATAGCCGATATTCGTTCGATCGAGTTCCGCTTTTAATCGACCACTTAACGGGCCACTCTTCGGAGGTCGTTCAGCTATTTTCCCGGGGTTTAATCGCGGCCGATGAAAACAAAAATTTCCTCGTTCTAGCCAATTGATTCCCCAATTGCCGCTCGAGCCGGTAATTGGAAAATCGACGTGTCCCCGTGGACGTACCCGTGCACGCCTATGCGAGCATAATGCACGCGACGCATATGTGCATACGCGTCTACTGGGCGTTTCATTTTGCATGCATTGACAAAACTAATTATAATACGAATTATATATACGAGGGATCTTTGTTATCGAAAGAATTACGAAACGAAGTTTTAATTTGATGTTACACCGAAAAGATGGCTCTACGAGAATTGAAGTAGCATTCATTTTTATGCACCGATCGCTCGGAAATCGATGGCAAGGTTGTTCTTTTATTTTATCCGGTAAGAATGCAAAAGCCCGCTCGAAATGGCCTCCATATATCGTGCAACAGCCTGTACATCTGGTCATATTTGTAACGACAATACGAGGCGAGGGTGAGAGAGCAGTTAGGAGGCAACGTGTGGTGCAGGCCGGAGATCAGGTGGATTCACAATGGTTTCATGGGGCGTAGTGGAACGTCCTCGAGCCTAGGGACATATGCTGCGGATTTTTATGGGGGTCTATCTCCGCGCCGTCGCTAACCATCGTCCCTCGTCGCCCGTTCGATCCCGACCCTCGAGCCCGGCGTGCGCGCCGCGCGAACTTACAGCCCTAAAGTCCTGCCCATTGTGCCCGGACAATTCGCGTCGAGACGCGGGATCATCAGCGCTCATTGTCACCGACTAATCGAATCTGGCATCGAGCGAATCGTTCGAACGTGTTTCGTCGCTGCATACATGCACCCTCGAGTGCCCCGCTCTGTGAATGCCACCGACGCGACGTTTCGTCGCTTCCGACGCCTGCCTCGCTTTTTATCACATTTTTTTTTATACTTTACCTTTGTTTCCGATTATTCGCCCTCGATAACTTTCATCGAAGTCCAAAATTATATCGGATAATGATTGAATATTAATTTGACAGGGGGTGATTTATGCTGCATTTTCATGCACTTTTATGTAATTCGTGTCAAATTCGTTAAACTAGCCGCGTAAACGCGGTTTCGAGCGGGGCATCAGCTGATATCGATTCGCATAATGAAGCTTGTCCGCGGCGTCGAGTTTTACCGCACGCGTTTCCCCGCAGGCACTTCAGCGAGCGTGTAACGCGATTCGTTTCGCTCTCGAGAGCACGCGACACCGGCAGGCGACCAGAAAACATCGATACAGCTTCTGGATTCGTGAAAAGCTAATAGATACACGCGATCGTGTTACATTGCGAGGGAGATGCGGCACGGTCTCACGCGTGCGAGCGGCACGCTTCCGTTCGCAGCCGGTGTACATCAAAAGAATCGATGCCCGACGGTTCGAAGAAGCCCCGCTTTGACCCACGCTTGCCGTGACACTCCTAATAATCAGACCTCGAGTCAGCTTCCCCGGTTTCGAAGAAGTCTTTCGAAAAAATACAAGTTAGTTAAAATACTCGTCAGTAAAGCACGTTTACCATTTTCTGGTAACCGTACATACCAACCCGCATCGCTCCTAAAGGTTAATTATTTCGCCATGGCAACGTTCGATAAAAAAAAAAAATCATCAAGCTACGTGTGTACGTATGCAATAAAATTGTAGCGAGAGGAAAAAAGCTCTAAGCGTCGCGCCACAAAAGGGACATTGTACACGTTCACCCGCATCGCTCGAAGGGTGAACAAAAAAAAATGAAAGCGAGTCGAAAAGCAAACGGCGAGGAGGAAAGACGAATCCTGATAATAGTCCATTGTAACTCCGTCAACGAGCGTTTTATGCCGGCTGACGGCCACGAATCTCGACGGCGACCTGATAACGAGGGGGCCCCGTGTTGCGGGAACAGCGCGAAAGGTAGACGCGGTCGTAAATAACGGAAGCAACGAGAGCAAAGGACGTGGTTGAGCGGCAATTGCGCGAGTCTGTCGACCGGTCGAACGGTAAACCGTTTCCCGAATGCCAGGCAAATTTTTGCGGATTCCGTCACCGCTGTTGGGAATCCCGGCGCATTCCGCGCGATACGGGTCTTCGTATTCGGGGAAACGCGTTTAAAAACCGGCAATTCGGCCCCGGTAATTGGCCGTCCGTTCTAATCGCGATCGAATAACCCGCTCGATCACGCGTCTGCAGGATTAATCCTTTCGTTATCGGCCGAAAACCGTCCCCGTAAATCGTTTAACTCGAACGCGAACAAAAATATTTTGCTCGAATAAATAAAGGACGGGTTTGTTCTTTCACGGGGGTGCAAGGAAATCGATACAGCGCCTTTGCGGAACATTCATGGAAGAAAGGGCAACCTACGCGAGGTTTCAGGACGCTTAACGAGCTCCTTCGCGGGCGTACAGCTTCCTTCTGCTACGTCCACCCTTTGCTCGCCGCGGCGGTCAGCCACGTAGAGCGTGCACGCGCGTACACGCTCCGCGTGCACGGGAGAATTCTTAATGCCGCGGGCCCTCCTCGCATAATGCAGAACAACGGTGTATAATACGCTTCCGCGTGCAGCAGCTATTAAACGACCGGCTACACGCCACGATAGGCGTGTCACGCTTACTTCCGGGACGAACTCGCGATTATACCGGACGGTAGCCTTTAAGGGAAGGGGTTCAAGCGCTAAAATGGTCACTGGAACGCTTAACGATGTTCGTTAACACTTTGCCTCTCGTGTTGTATTAAATAATTCGAAGCGGAGCGGAAATAGAGTAATAAAACATGGGACACCTTCGAATCGCTGATAAGCGTTACACTGATAACGTTTTTATCGACTGGTGTCACCTATAAAACATCCGGTTCGAAAAGTCCGGCGTGACACCTCCGCAAATCGATTTATTAATTTATGCAATGCCCGCTTCGGTTATCGAATCAACATCGTCGAATTCGTTCGCGTTTATATTATTCCGTACCCACATTACAAAATTGAACGATCAGATCCTACGATAATCATTATTACAGCACGGTTGAGTACGCGTGTTCGTTTTCAGCGTGACATCGACGCGACCGCCGGTTAAATTCAATGATCGTGTGCTCGGTCGCGTAAGAAATCCGGTGTCAAAGCGTATCAATCGCCACACGATCGGCGTAGCACGGGAATCGCACCAAAAGCGATCGAATTAAAGGAATATCTATTTATTTACGACACAATAAAACAGGTGACAAAAGAAACGTCAAAGTTACGAGAAAAATCGCATGAACGGTTAAAGCGTTCCACAAAAAGCGATCGCAGAATGCGAGCGAATAATTAATGGCGGCGCGGCATCGAAAGGTTGTCCCTTTGAACGAAACCGATATCACGGTCCGCGTGGAAAAATCGATATATCATCGACAATTAGTCGTGCATAATTCAAGGTGTATCCGTAAGCGATTCGAGCGGTGTATCGTGGCCACATAGCGGGGATTCTATTTATTGAATAATTGGTTACGTGACCGGACGCCGCGTGGCCGCGGGAATCAAAGATATTCCCGAAGGAACGGGGGTCCCCGGGTCGCGTATCTGAACGAGCATCTCCCGCTCGAAGAAGCGTTTCCGAATCTCGAGAGCGAGACCCGGAGACTGCTAGTCAACCGGCCTTTGGAACGTGCCGATTTTATCCGACGAAACTCCTTTCATCCCCTTCGTCCAGCAATTCCGCTCACGTATATTCACCGGCCTTCTCTCGGTTAACGGACCCTCCCCGCCCGCCCTTCGCCCTCACGAGCTTTCACTATTTACCTCGACTCTCGAAGATCCTCTAGATTCCGTTCGATGATTATATTCGGGACCGTGTGCCGACTAACCGATATACCCTGGAACCTTGACCAGGGGAAGAACCCTTTTGGCGCTCGATCGAGCGGCGATCGTGAATAAATATCAGGATTCCGTTGCCAGGCCTCCGAGGAGAAGCCTTCTCCAACGGGGGACTACAATGGCCCGGTGCTCGATAATAGATTCGTGTAACTTGCGAGGAAATCAACGTCACCTGAGACACCCTATATATGAATGTGGTCGTTCTCAGTTATTATTCAGTTTTCGTTCTTTTGTTTTTATGTTTGCTACGGTATGAGATAAGCCCCAATCACTTTTATTATCCTTTGCGCAAAATAGAATCGTCAAACGTGTCCATAGCCGAAGGGGTTAACCCGATGTCAATTTGTTCGGTGTATCGGTAATTCCCGCAGTGACGCGTAGATCCTGGAGGAATTTCATTTGCAGCCCGATCAGCGGGCCCGGATAGATGACACCGTGGCAGCCGTTTCTGTAGGTACAAGGTGCACGCGTCATTTGTCTCGATGCAATTCCACTGGAACTGCGGGGAGGACGTAGTCGTTCGTGGATCGATCGCAATTTCTTCGGGTTCGTATCCGTTCGTCGGTGGTTTTCCAGCCGCGAAAGGAAGGTAACCCGAAGCGTAATCGAGGACCCGACCTACGCCGCATCATTTTGTCCTCGATATCTAATTTCCTCGGCTCCCGTACCAATCCCTATTCTTCTTCGCCCGTTTCCTATTTCCCGGGAATTTTCACCTGTTTTTACCATCAGCCAACCCCCCTGTTTTATGACTCCATGCAAATGGCTATCTCATTTTCTGGAGGAATTCAACTCCTCCCCGTTCCCCGGTCGAGAAAGGTCACCGATTTATCGTCGTTGGCGGGCAACTTCTTGATATTAACCCCTTGACACGGTTTCAATTTTCCAAAAGATTTCCTCCGTCCCCTGTTTACGCGGTCTCGTTTGCGCGACTCTGAATACCGGGCATAATTGTATCGGTGATTTCGAAGGTGTTAAAGGAAAGGGGGAAAAATCGATGGTCGCGTTTCGAGGAGTTCCTCGCATCCGGAAACATTATTCATCGTTGCTCCGCAGTCGAGACGCAATACCCGACCGCTGTTCTCCGCTCCCGTCATCGAATTATGGAAATGCACTTGGCACCCATTCTAATTCTTTTTTATTATTTCCCAACAGAGTTTTCCCGCCATCTCTATGATAATGCGCAACCAAGAAATTCTCCCGTTCTCTCTATCGCGTCCCCGTCGCCGTTGCATTATTCCCCGTTGCTCTACACCCAACAGCTCTATCACCGCAATATGCAGCGTCTTCGGCATCGGTGCCGTACGACCTGTACACCCGTGTTCCCGTTCCATTGTCTTCGCCCGATGTACGTACACGTATCGGATCGCGACGATTCTAATATCCAGACACCGTGACGCTCCTCGATTTCCAATGAAGTTTCCTTGCCCGCCACGAATCACCGGAACAGACGACACGCCGCGGTACCGCGTTACCCATCGATCTTCGACCCTTCGGATATCCGAATATTTTCATCCACCTCGTTTCCGCTATTTATGAAGATCGCAAATCTGCGACGCGAGCGACGCGCGACAATAAATTACGGAGTATTCTTGTTTGCTGGTAAAACATTTGTTACACGGAAAAGTTTATTACTCCGTTCGATCGATGGAAGCCGTTCGACGCGTTGGAAAGCGTCGATGGATTTTTTAATTCAAAGCCTCGGCGCTTTGATTTTTTTCGCGGCGGTTCTCGTTAAAAATAATTATTATTCGTCGATACGAGGGCGGGCGAGCGAACGGGCAAATCGAGAGACAACGTAATTACGCGTAATGTAACATTTTGTCGCGTTAACGTCGCATTCGAGCCCGCTGAACCGTGACATTACTCTTTGAATCCGGCTCGGCTCTGACCCCGTTTTCCTTCTTTCGCCGCTTTTTCCGTTTTCATTCCGTTAACGAGGTAACCGCGAAACAATTTTCCGGCAACAATAGGATCGGTGCCGCGCGACCGGGTAATTTCATGCGCGATTAAGTGCTTTATTAATCGGCAGATAAATTCGGTAACAGTCGGAGCAGCCTGTTTGCGCGTAATATTGATGCCGCGACGATCGATATCGGCCAATCGAGTCGAGCGTCTGTTAGCGGTTAAGGGGGATGATGGCCGCGTACAGTCGGAAGCTCTCGCCACCCCCTACGGGACACGCCAATGGTGATATATCAAATTATTGTCAAACCGGTAATGTTATTGCCACGCCAACGATAATCGATGGATTAGCGACGACTATTATCGCAATAACTGATATTATCGATGGAAAACCGACCGTCTCGTCCTTTTTCTCTCTTTCTTAACGTTTCAATTTCCAAAAAATATACTTCGAAAGAAAAATAAATATTCCCAGTAGCTTCTGTTCCGGGAGTTTTCGTTCGAATCCATTCTTCTCGACGGATATCAAAGTTAGAAGATTCTTCGTCCACTTATTCGGGTACATTGAATTTCTGGCGTCGATCACGACTGGCGAAAGAACACGAAGAAAACGAGCGAGTTTCCAAGATTTCGAACAGGATTATTCGGAATAATTCGACGACGTTCGGCAAACGTGATCGTGAAACACTGAAAGCTGAACGAGAAACTTTGGAACGAGCCAGACCGGGGGATGATGATCGACGTTTCCATCGATATGCGTCCGAATGCAGGCAGCCGTCCAAAGTGCATAGAGAAGTCTGGCTTGCACGGTTTGACGTTCAACCAGTCTCGAGGCGGGGGAGCCGTGTCAGACGTACGGGATCGAAGGATCGGGATGCATTCGACGGAACTCACAATCAGTCCCGGGCCAACCCAATTTACCGGATTCGTCGGGAACTCGTACGAACAGTCAAGGTCCGGCTCGATCGAACGCTCGCGTCAAAACTTCCAAATAAATTCGCTATAAATCTTTCTAAAATCAGAATCATTACTTCTGGATAATAAAAGCTTTGCAAATTCCACGAGCCCGAACGTCTATAAAAATATAGGGCGCGTTGTCGAAATCGTAGGCGGTCATGGAGCCGAGCGTATCGCGTGACGCGTGGACGTTGGCTGGCAGCTTGCAAGAGATCGTGGAAAATTATTGGAAATCCGTTTTCCAGGACAGACGACGCTATCTGCGCGGTGATAAATTTCCCTCCGTCGCTCGAACCGTAACACGGATGCGTCAAAGACCCACTAACCGAGTCTGCTCGAAGAAACAGAAGAGTGCATCTCTTCTTTCCTCGAATTATTATTTGTGGGACACCGATTGATTCGTTATCGCGGCCTCGACGGAATCGATTAAAACGAAAACGTTTAAATAAAGATAAATCAGGGCACGAGATGTAGGACGGGTGTTCCGTGCACGAGACGCGAAACAAAGCGCCCCGAATCGATAACGAGCCGAGAGGATTAACGATAAGTCCGGAGATCGTTCTGCACACCTTCTTTCTCCGGCTCCGGAACAATTTACACGGAGGACTATCGAAACGATCCGTCGTTTCAGCAGAAACGTAGGAATATTGAATTCCCTCGCAAGTTGCCTCCCGATTTACCCAATAACCGGCAGCGCTCCACGGTTATGAAAAACACTCGCGATAAAGGGATCCGGTTGCTTCGATTCCGCTCGTTATCTTCTCTGATATTGTATGAAAGTTAATCGGGTATCGATGAATAGCCAGTCAACCCGATCGCTGTTGAAATCTAAATTTCACACACGAGAGTAAACCGTCCCGTTTGCTTTTACTCTCGAAAAGAGCAAAGGAAAAGCGCGCTTTTCTCGGAAGGCGGACGGTCGTGATTTATCCGCGGGAATTAAACGAGCCGGCTTTGTAATAGGCCGCGTGCCGGGTCGAGTTCGTAATTGCGCGGAAGAAAGACGAATTCTCCGGAACTAACGAGGGCCCTGGTGCTCCTGGTCGTTTAAACGATCGAATCGAGGCAACCTATTTTTGAGCCGCGTAACCACCGACTCCCATAGACTAATGGGAGGCCGAATACTTTCGCGAGGCCCGTCTGGCGGGCCAACTCGGCCAATTTACCGAGCACGCTTCTTCGCCGAGGTCCTCGGAACACGGCTCGAACTTTCGACAAATGCCAACGGCCCCGGACAATTCTGGCTAATGGGCCGAAACACCCCCCCTCCCGTGTAGAGAAGCCGCGACTCTTAATAACGCAGGCCGTTGAACGGGCCGTGTCGCGCGAAACTGTTACGACAGATACCGACGCAATCTGCCGCTAATCTGATCCAGCTTTAGCGGGCGTCGCGACTGCGAGTTGCTCGTTACACCAGCTAACGTTTAATCGGTACGGAGTTTGGGCGACACCGAAACCTTAGGCACACATTTGCCCGCGGATTAACCATTTGCAGTTCGAATCCGCTCCGCCGGATCCGAATAGTCTGTTGGTAATTCAATTTCGGGGAGCTACCTATCCTTTGGCGGATAACTTCCGTCTCGCGAACGAGGGTATTTTCGTGTAATGTTTCGCGGCGATCGTTCGCCCTCAAAGGGGCACCCTCTCCGATTCGACTTGCAGCCCCGTGCAAGTTTCGAGAGAATAGTTTCTCGACGGGACGAATAATCAAAGTCAATTTGGCGGACGAGAAGAGCGCGCGGCAAAGCGGAAACGAAAAATCCTTCACGCTTAAGTGCGGCTGGGTATCGTCGCGGACCGCCGTGAAGCAAGCTTTCGCTCGGCGAACTTAAATTGCTACGCGTGGGAACGCTGAAGCCTGGCGCGCTTGTAAAATTGGGTTAATTCCGACCGACGTCCGAAACTTTCGTTTTACGAAACAACGCCGGAACAAAGTACCCGGCAACCGGCTGTATTTACCGCCGTAGCTGATACGCTACCGTCCCAATTGTCCGCAATTACAATCGTGATTTCTCTGTACTGAGCGCTCTGAATGTAAACGATATCGCAAGACTGTCGATGGACGTAAAAAAAAAAGAAGAAGAAAGAAACAAGGCTCGCAGAGAGAACAGACAACGGGAGACAGCTTTGTTTCCTTCCTCCGGTTCAATTTTTCTTGCCTTCGATTCGACGGAGCGGAAGTCGAGCTCGAAAAGGCAGATCGGTGGCCAATGTTTCCGTGTACTCTCGGTTCAGGAAACGAAGAAGCCGTCTTTCAGTCGAGAAACTTGTCAAAGCTGCGAAAGAAAAGAAAAGCTCTTGCTTCCCGGTCTCGAGTGGTCCGGAAAAAGCAGTCCTGGAAACCCGTCGACTGTTCCGTTCGGACCTGTTCGGGATATAACGTTTTTTTATCCGAAACCGTTTCGACGAATCAATCGGACGTCAATTATCCTGGCCGTGTATTCCCGAAAAAAGATCCGTTCGTTGGTTTCACGGATCAAAAGTCTCGGTTTCGACGACGCGACGGAGAATCGATTAACCGAGTTTAATCGAGACTCTTCTTTTTCTCTCAAATCTATGAACCGGGTGTCCCTCCTCCTCATCTGCCTTAATTATCCGTCGGAGGTACGCGCTTCAAAAAACTGGTCGCAAACAAACGAAAGCGCGGTTGAAAACAACCGTTAAGCGTTTTTCAATTTTTCGGGGCCGGTAAATTTGATTGGCCCCGAACGAAGGGATCGCGGCAAAAAATCGAGGGACGATCGTTCTTTTCCCTGAAAGCAATTTGTATCGATAGGGGATTCGGTAAATTAGTCGAGGCGCTCCTTCGTAGCGTGACTCGCCTGGTAATACGCGTCGCGTTACGATACCAATTTGCGATAAGAGAGCAGGCGTTCGGTGCACGAATTTTGACGAATTAGCACCAGCTCGCCTAATAAATTCGAAGGTTATAAACATGGAGAACGCCTCCCTTGCGATACACTCGAAGAAACCTGGCACGATCTCGCGAATTTTCAGCTTCGCGAGACCGTCTCCGTGCACGCGTATGCTTTTTTCCCAGGTAGCAGGTACGAGATACGCTCTCGATGCAGGGCGACGATATCTCGAGGCCGCACTCGAGGATCTGCAACGTGGTTAAATTCAGGTTGGCCGGCGAGGAGCGTTAACAGGCGGAGGCGCGAGGAGAAGCGCGGATGCTGGCTCAGCAGGACGCGAGCTCTCTCCAACCCTCTTATCCGCTGGCCTCCTCGTCGTGTGTCGACCGCGACCCGGGCAAAAAAGCCGGGCAAGAAGGTGCGGAACGAAGCGGGAAGAAGGAAACGAGCGCGGAACGGGGCCCGCCGTGAAACAATGCGGGCATCGATCCGAAACTCCTCGAGACATCGCGTCCCTTTCTTCTGTGCACCTCGTCCCGTGAATCTTTCTAATTGCAAAATAATTGGAATTGTTCGAGGACAGAATCCGAGGGGGGCGATCTTCGCCCAGGACTTTCCACCGTTCTATTATATTTTATAACCAGTGGGCTTTATTGTGTGATATGTAGGGTACCGTAAGAATAATTATTATTAAAAAGAATGATCGGGTCGGTAACTGTGTTTGCAAGCTACCCGTGTATTTTGTATAGCGTTGATTGGAAATTCTTTTAAGGAAGATTACTTACATTTAACCGATCGTACAACGACGAGGGGATAAGTAACGAAGCGGGGACTTCTTTGCGCCGTTACATGGAAATCCAGAGGTCCGTGAAATTTGCAGGGAACGGGAAAACGATCAGAAGAAAGGGTACAGGACTGATTAATCCGCGGAAACGTGCGGTCCGTTCCAGCTGTCCGTCTGCGCGGAACGAGGTGCAGGATTATCGAGGCGTCGTCGGAGGCCGGGCTGGACAAATAAAAAGAACGGAGAATTTCTATTCGGAGAACGGATCGACGAGAGAGCGTCGGTGTATCGACGTAATCTATCAGACAGGGGACTTTATCTCCCTCTCTTTGCTAGATTTCCCTGGTCCAGTCGGCGTTTCCACGTTGCAGAATCTCCGAGCCACTTTTCGTTCGTTCGAGCGAGTAGGTGTCGACGGTGGATCACTGGTTTCTCGACTGGTCAGCTCGTTCCTCTCTTTCATCCGATCGTCTCTACAGTCTGGACGACCGGTGGCAATCGTGAAGGTGGAGGCGAGCATCCCACGGGACTCGACGAGGGACTTTGGATAATCCTCGTTTCGCTTCGCCTAAGCGTCTCTCACTTATCGGGCTTGTATCTCGGCCCCCGTCCTCCAGGACGTCTCTCTCTCCCCCTTTCCTTGGACCGTGTCGCCTATTCTCTATCGGATCCCCGTCCGATTTAAATTCACGACGCATCGATTGAAAAAACCTACTATCATTCTTATCGACGCGCGAACGTTTGGTGCCTTGGTGCTTGATCCTTTAATCGAGGCGTTCTCCATTTTCCAAATGTAATAATTACTTCACGAACTCCATAAAGCTTACAAAAATTCTTTCAAGTCTTCTTAACGAAGGCGGTACTAAAGAGTGTTCATCGACAAACAGGAGTCAAACGGGCGATAAAAAGTTTGGCGATCGACCTCTTACAAATCAATTACACCCGCCTTCGTTTCACGCCCTGCTCGTAAACCGTCGAGCGTCCTGTCGTTTCAGCTTCCGTTCCGATTGAGCGTTGTTTCGTAACGCGCCTGACGAACGCCGCGATCGTAAAACGTTTGATAGACTGTTCCTCTCGAAAAGCAAAAAGCTGAGGGGAAAAGGTAGCGTCCCGATCGTTTCTATCTCTCGTAACAGTTTTTCTGCACCCCTTCGCGGTAAGGGCGTGAAACGTTCTTTGCGGAACTAGCCGCTCGAGATACGCGAAGAAGAGCTCTCGGCGTTATTAAACGGGATCCAGTTTGCACGATCCCCCCCCTCGTTCCCGGGAATCCGGGATGCTCCCGCAGGGGAGAACCAGCCGTCACCAAAGCCGGCAAACTGAAAACAGGCCATGCGGAAATTGTGCAAGAATGTTTGGCGAGTCGGTCGAGGCGCGGCGTATTAGAATCCGTCCGCCTCGAGGACGCTCTTGGAAACGCTCCGTTTTCGCTCGAAGCGTCAAAGGCGTTACAATATTCTTGAAACGTTTCCGGATTTCGTCACAGACACGCCCGCGCGCCGGTTATACCCGTAACCGGTGAAAGAGAGACGGTGTCGCTGAGAAACTCGGATAAACTCACGGTTGAATATTTCCGCGCTCACAGACGCGTCCTCCTCCCCGGCTTTGAGCCGGCGTCGAATTATAAAGAAAAATCGATTCGATCGTTCGACGATATTTAAATTGGTCGCTCGAACGAGACGTTCCCGTGGCAAACGAGGCGAGAACTCGCGATATAAGAAGGAAAAACAGGCGGGTACGCGCGAGGAAAAGATGAAAGCCGCGAGGGGAACGAAGGATCGTAAAGCACAAGTGCCTCCTGGGATTCGTATTATTCTTTTGCGGAACGTCGTTAGGAGAGAAAGTAGCTCGAGGAACAGGAAGAAGCGAAGGAGGTGTGGCGAGGGTAGCCGGGCGTGGTTGCGCTCCGTCATGGACTACGAAGACGTTGCTCTTGTAACTTTTTATTGTCTAAACTGGCGGTAATTGGTGGCGGTTAATGACGGCTGGCGGCCGCCTAAGAAAACGGAACAGCCATCCCGGCAGAGATCGTGACGCGATAGAAAGCCGGGGGGGAATCGATCAAAGAAACGGTAGATAGATCAAAGCCGACTCCTATAGACCGAAAATGCCCGGTTATCTAGCCAGCTAATCGAAATTAATAGACCAGTCAGCGTGAATTCGTGGTTCTGATAGTTGACGTGCCAGTTTCTTATATGCACCGACTCTTTAAGGTAGAGTCTCGGTACTCGAAGAGTAAAATTTCTTTACACGACCCCAAAAAAATATAAATCTGAAAATCTGAGGAAGCAATGCGATTCCAAAATTTACAGCCACGAAAGAGTTAATTAATTAAGCTCACCGAGGCATCGGTTACCGGCGCAAGCGTCCGCGGGACAAGATCGTCGAGGGGTAACCGAGCGTGAGACCGGAATGTCGTTGGCAAACTATCCACGTCCCTGAAATATCCTGCTGACTCACCGGACGGTCCCGCGAGAATGGATCTCCTAATAACGCCGGTCCATTTCGAATTTCGAGCGGCCCTTTGAATCTCCGGGACGATTAGCCGGCCCGGTAATTAATAAGCGATCGGCGGCCACTCGATTCCGGAAGGGTGACGGGGCCCTTCTAGAGTCCTTTCGCCCTCTTTCTCGCTAACGAGCGAAAACACCCGCGGCGCTTTTTACCCCGGAGGTCAATGTCTGTGCCCTTAACGCTCCGCCAGGCTTGTTTTCATCGGCTCGATGAATGCAACCAGTTTGTTGGAAAAAGAAAACCGGGGCCACCCTCGAGCCACTCTTGATGGAAGGGGTTACGGTTAGGCACCCTTCGCAAACTTCGAAAGAGGTTCAGACAATTTTTTTTACAGCCTCGAGATCATTCTTCAGGCTGTCGGCGCGTGATAGTTTTCATCGATCTTCTGCGAGTTGGGGAGGACAATTTTACAAAATGACCTCCCCCGATACGACAATATCGGGCTTTCGTTCGAGGCGACTCCTTGGAATAAAATCGTGGGGTGTTTGTGGGACACGATTCGATTGATCGATCGGAAGGGCCCCGCTCCTCGCCCCGTGGCCGGCGTAAATGGCAACGTGATTTAGGTAAGCGCGGAGTCTAAGGGTGGAGAGCAAAGTTGCCGATGGTTGGAATTCAATTAAGCCTTAAGTGTGTCCCGGAGCTATCGCTCGGGAGGACGCTTCACCCGATGACCTTACCAGTCGAAGACACTTTATGGACCGTGCATGCTGCGAAAGTATCCTCTTCATTAACGCATTGTTAATGGAACCCATCGATCGACGTTGTTTAATTCCGAATCGTTGAAATTACGATTGAAGGTACAAAATATTTACGCAAATAATGTTTCGTCATTCAAACATTGTATACATCGGTTCGCGTGCATGGAGGATCCTCGTCTAATCTATCCTCCTCGAAGAGAAATCCTCTTATCGACCAACCAAAAGCTCCTCTGTCCATAAGCTGCAGGCTGAGAGAAGCTCTTATCGATTTCGTGCGAGGAAGTTGGTCCGACGATAAGTTAAAAAATGTTGTTTCATTTTCTGTCTTCGGCGACTTCCTCAACGACTTCCTGTAGTGTCTCCAGTTTCGCTCGAAAGGACTTCGCCGCTCGAGGATAACTGTTTCCCCTGAACCGGGGCCGAAATAGGACACGCCACGATAACCGTGGCAAAGGCTTATCGGGACGTAGTAAATGTAGCGATACGCAGTTCGAAACTTTGCCCGTGTCGCTGTTAAACCAACTGTGCCATTATACGAGAAAGTAAAACGCGCGAGGGGATGTTCCTCGTAATCTGCTAGTTGCTAATTAACCCAAATGTCTTGTGCAGGTCTCTTTGATGCATCGGCGAACCAAGGACGAGATGGATGCGGAGACGAGAAGTTCGTTCAGCCACGGTGACGCGCTAACAGGTATCCAAACGTTGTGTACACTTTTAGCGAGGATGTTTGATAACGTTCTCTGGCCGATTCCGATCTTATGTACAAACTTCGTAAAACGTTGCGCAAACAGGCGGGTATCGGTCCATTCTCTGCGAACTCGTCGCTGAAACTCTCGAACCAGAGAATTTTTCGTGTAAACGGAAGATTCTGAAAAATCAGGTCAAAACCCCTTTGTGCAACAACCTTGACACTGAAACACTGACCACAACCCTCAGTCAAGGGAGTACAAGTTGGAGGTTCGATGTCCAATCGAACGTCGAGAAGGGATGAATTCCGGTAGGGGGATCAGGTAGCGGGCGCGACGTGGGCGATAAGCGTCCGTGGGCAGACGAAGGTAGCCGGGTGTACCTTCTGCCCGCTGGTTAGTTTGCGTTACCGGGAGGGCCCGTTACCGGTTATTAGAAGTGGCAGCGAGTCCTCCGGTAACTGCGTTACGAGAGATCGCGTTACTCCACGCATCCAGGGGGGACGCGCCCGGAGGAACGGCTCGGAGATGCCTGGGACGTCTACGTGATTCTATTACGCCTGTTCGAGATCCTATCTAACCGCTGACCCTGCCGGATTCCTCGCGCCGATCGGAACTTCTTGCCCGCGCCGCGCCGTGCAACGTCGACCTTCCTTCCGCGAGATTTATCGCGCCAGAAGAACCGCTCGGTTTATCCCCCCCTTCCCGCTGGATTTCGCGATATCAAACGGGTCTGTATTTACGTACAAACCGACGGAAATTACGATTATCGATCGACTTCGGTCGCCATACGTTAATATTTTATTTCAACGAAGCTTGCTTCTTATTTTACACAATATTTGCCTGCTGTGCGATTTTATCTCGAGTTTAAATTATACGGCTATATCCTTTTAATTAATTAGTCGTCAAAGGAAACGGGGTTGGGGCAAAGCGACGAACGAGCGTTCGCCAAAATCGCTCCGTTACACCTTATCAATCGAATCAACTCGGGTTTAGCCACGCGACTACTCGAAGCGGATTAGAACGAACGGGCTGCTCGAAACGTCCATTCGGTCCCTGCAACCCTTTCAAACGACACGTCAGCGAATATTCCACGCCGAATTATTTCTATCCCCGTAAAAACGTAGCCATTGTCCCTCGCGCGCGAACAAAGACGCGGTAACATCTTCATCTCTGAGGGGAAGAAACGGTAAGGATAATTTGAAACGAGTCCAATTCAACGCGGTCGTGTCGCGGCGTCTGCGACGGCGGCGCTCTCAAAGAGCCCAGATAAAATTCAATTCGCCAAGTTCAACAGTTATTCCCTCGTTTCCGCGGGAATGTGTCGTTCCGCGGTAAAACACGCGCTATTAAAAATGGAACTCGTTACGAATCCGAGACGGGGACCGGCGAACGTTTAACATTTAATTTCGCCGTTCTCCGGGCTCCCGGAGCCGCGTTACTCTTATCTTTATTAACACGGATCATCCCCCATAGAGGATTTTCTCCCTGCCGCCTCGCCTTGCCTTTCAGCTTCCGCGTACCGTAACGAGGGGAGGAGGGATCCTGGCCCGTTCGCCGACTCCCGTAAGTCCGGATACTCACCTGCGAAAAAAGAAGAATAACAAAAGGATAGAAAAATAACGTCGGTACGTCGTGTACAATGGAAACGCGCTTGGATTTTTCCAGGGGAGGAGGAGTGGGTGAGCTTGATACAAAAAAAGCGTACAGAGAATGTGCTCGCGTTGCGCTCCTTTCAAATACGTCGGACAAATTCCATGCAAGTGGTGAGCTCACCGTCGACGCTTTGTATTTAAATGCACGCGGTAATAAAGGGCGCGTCCGCTTCGGTTACGCCGCGATACACCTACAAGTTTTTCCGCTCTCGCGTTCGAGCTTGAAACCGGGGCTTGTACCCGCCGAAACATTCCCTGCTCCTCGGCCCGCGATACTGTTCAACTTTTTGTCTCGCAGAATTCTAAATGCGGCGAAAATAAATTTCAACCCCCTGGATTTCCGACGAGCCCGATGCTCAACTTGTACACGCTTAGGCGTCGCCGGGAAATGAGGACAGACACGTGCAACCCTTTTCAAATTCTACGGTGTTTAATTATCAATCCTTGGATCCGAATTTCTTGGACGTAATTCCCCGAATCGACACGTTCGTTAATTTCCTATACCGCGAATCTTGAGTTAAATAGAATCGGGGCGTATTATTTCGATTTATCCCGGCGGACGGGAGAATTCAATTTCCCTGGACGTTTCCGTTGCCGAAAATCTCGTAAACGTTTACGAAGCTCGCGCGAGTCGATGATCAAACCTTGTCCGCGCGCGGCGGGGTCGGGTTTGATTTTCATTAATAAAAACAAACAAGGCCGCCTGAGGTTTCGCGTCGGTGGCTGCGACGGACACGCCGGGCGCCGCTAATGGAATTTTTAAGTAAACGAGCAGAGGAATATCGCGCCTGACCGCGACCGTTCGGCGCGAATTTTCCAGGCAAACACGGCTGTAAATTAGCCCGAGTATTTGCTCTGTCCATCCGGTAGCCGAGCCCGGAACAATGGGCAAATGGTTGCCGCTCTTGGTCGCGGTTTCTTCTCGGACCTCGGTGTTTTCCGAGGTAAACCAAACGGCTACGCTGCGCCGAAAAGGGAATTCAATTTCCAGCGGGCGACAACCATGCTGGACACGCGACGCAAGATATCGCGCGTTCGACACTTCGAGGCTTTAATTAATCCGCCACAAATATTATTAATACATTTATACTCGAGTTTGAATATCAACTCAGCTCTGGAATAATATTCTCGCCTCGTCGAGTTCAAATTATTACCCTTACTAATCATTCAGAAGAGAGCGTAAAAATGTCAATTTAAAAAATTATCATCGGTTCTCGAACGGATAAACAATCGCGGGGTTCCGTGTAAAGAGCCAACTTCGCGGGCTCTCGTAATTTTATTTCTTTTTTTCCTCGACTGTTCCAGAAGCAAAAGGAAAAGGTGAAACGACGACGCGGGCATTCCAAGGTATTATCGACGTTCTGTACTTAAAGCCGCGATTCACGTTCCACGAAAGATCCCGGGAATTCTCGAAACGTTTCAAGCCCGAGCCCCGGCTAAACTACGAACACCACCGACAGCTATACGAGGGAAAAAGGATTGTAACGATCTTGGAAAAGTTTCTACGCGACCGGGGACAATGGAATTCGACCGGACGTGCCAATCGGCCATATCGATACGACCTCATAGCTGGGGGGAAGAAAAACATTGACTAACGAGCAAAATATTTCATTGCTACCGATACGAAACAATACGGGTCCAAAAATGTATACAATGACAAATTTCAAAAAGAAGAGAAACTAAAAAACCTGGTTTGATCAATGAGATCGTTGCAATTATGACTTTTACAATTTTACTGCTACAGTAAACGCGCTGGAAAAATATCTTTTTAACAGTGGTATCTGTTTTGACGACTGCCACGCGTTCCTCCGCCTCGGCCATAACATTCCTCGGCATCCTGTCTTCGTTCGAGGAGATTCCGCCAGACTACCGGATACGAGGTCCGACAACGATCGCGTTCGGCACACGAAGGGCCAATAACCGCGGGGAAGTGGACACGGGGCTGAAAATTTTCAAGCGGATCCCGGCCAAAGAGCGTCGCCGCGCTATATTATAACGAACGATCAAGGAGGAGCACGCTTCCGACGATTGGAATTCCAGCCAGAGTCGAATATACATCCGCCGGGATACGGGCAAACAGTTAGCGAAATGGAATTACGAGACGAATATGACGACTCCAATTTCGCTGGATAAACGGAAACCAGACGGAAGTTCCAGGAAACATGGGACCGGGGGAAGATGGCTTTAAGAGTTTCAACGAACCAGCCAAACGATCGCGTGCTATGAAAAGGTGATTGCAAACACCTGTCCCTCCTACATTGTCGTTATTTAAAAGATGTGTATAATCTTTGGCTGAGTAAAAATTGTACCATTTCAAATATTTTGATATACGTTGCAAAATAATAAGCACGCCATCCGGGGACCGTAAATATTGGCATCCCTGAAAAACACTGAGTAAACACGAAAAGTTGCCGTTTCATCTCCATTCTCGTAGAAGGTTGTAGCTTCGGTAAACAGCAGTAAGTCGCGTCGGGTTGGTCGGAGAATAGTAAACGCATCGAGGAAACACGAGAATCAAGAGACGCGATGAAATTGAAAAATCGCGGAAAAGAGATGGGCAGGCACCGGGAACGAAACGAACTTGAACGACCGTTCGGCTTCTTTTCGAAAGCTCTTCCAATTTTCCCTGTACATAACCAACGACTCGAGCCGGACAGAAGCTTCGAGTTAGATGGCCCGGAAATAACGCGGCCAATCACACACACGCGGCGCATACACAGAGAAAGAGGAGAACGTGGCCCTTCGGCAAAGCTAACTTTGACCGGCATTACTTTTCTCCTTTTCCTCCTCTGATTCGATCTTCCCGTAGTTGACCGACAAATCGGCTTTCCCGTGCCGCGCACCGACCAGACGTTCGTGAGCTCCTCTTTAAGCACGAGATTCCCGGGCAATTACGATTGATGCGATTACCGACAGCGCCGGAAACGCTGCGCTCCGCGAACCTTCCAGAAAGTCGAAGCTCAATTATATCCACGGCTTATTACCGGCAAACTCGCGCGTAACTCGCCTCCGAATGCTCAAACGTATCCGACCGCAACATTTGCCCAAGACGTTTATTCCAACCACCGTTCTTCGTTATTTTTCACCCTGAAGCCGAACGTGCTTCGAAAAATTGAACCCTTTAAAAATACTACGTTGTGATTAAAATTTTTATTCATGGAATGCAAAGTTTCGACGAACGACGAAGATTTATCGCGAATTATCGGTCTGATAAATTATTGGAGAATGA
Organism: Anthidium xuezhongi; assembly: GCA_022405125.1. Taxonomy (NCBI): domain Eukaryota; kingdom Metazoa; phylum Arthropoda; class Insecta; order Hymenoptera; family Megachilidae; genus Anthidium; species Anthidium xuezhongi. Next base: position 8,546,242 of record CM039640.1, read on the forward strand.
CAGGACCCGCCTAGATCGTGTTGTCGACGGACGTCGAATGAATCTTGAACGTTTCGCGGCTGGCTCGTTGACGGGGCGAGAATTAATTCGAGCAGGAAACGTCTGTCGGGAATCAATTTCCCCGACACCGGCGATCGAGCTTTCTTCGGGTCGACAATCGATGGCATTAATCGCGCGGCGCGAAGAGAAAAACGACGAGAACGTTGAAGCGAGGCGACGTGACGCGAGGAGACGCGACGGGAAGGGACGGGAACACGCGTGCAACATCCGACAACGCATTAGCCCGAGAGCTCGACAGCCGTCAGACTTCCCCGTGGCCTGGCTTGCCTTTCGACCCCATATGCGCGTGTCGTTGTCTCGTCACTGGAACACTCCCGGTGACATTATATTTAGAAGACGAAGCCTCCTCTGAAACGTCTCGTCACGGGCCTGTCAATGAACCGGGAACACGGATCGCGAAACTTTCGCGCGGCTCGATCGCCCATCTTTAAGTTTTCTCTCGTCGCGATGGTTTCATTTAAATGTAATACTTGCGCTGTTACTATTTTGCGCCTATTCTCTTTTCAGAGAGTATTTTTCAAATGCAAAACACTTATTTCATGTTACGCGAGACAATTATTCTAGCCGATAAACAGAAGCACTTTATAAGTGGAAAGATATTATTATGCTGACGTTATGGTTCCCAGGATACCGTGGTAATTTTTCCCCGTTTCTAAAAATAACGCCGATAAGAATGATATGCCTACACTCTGTTCGCAGAACGTAACTAACAGATATCAGAGCAACGATAACGTAATACGATTTTCAGCGCGACTCGGACGTACATCACGCGAATGATAAATATTTCAGGCGGAACTTTATCTTCGAGCCCGGCCCGATGTAATTCTGCCGGTGTACACAGAACACGGAACCTGATAATTCTGATCTACATATCGCCGGTCATATCGCGAAATTATTTGCTGTACGACAGGGGTCGCGTATAAAGCTCGTAAAACGACCAAAACTACCCGAATGGAAATCCTATTTCCTAAGAATCTTATGACTGACTGCTTCCTGGTGTACGATTTCTTGGCCAGGCCAATGTACACCGAGTATTTATTCGCGAAACTTTTCGACGAAAATCGTGCCAAATTCCTGCTAAATATTTCGACCACGGATGAAATATTAACAGAGAAGCCGGAGCGGGATAAAAGATTTTTGCGGTCGGTTCGAAAATTTCAAATCGCGAACCGCTTGCCTCTCGACGTCGGGGAAAAAATAGAAAGCTTTTAACCGAGCAAGCGAATCCTCCGCGTCCATCATTAATTCAAGGATGCTCGTGCCCGCCACCTGGCGCAGTTTTTTGTTTTTATTCGTTCTCGCGGAAGGGCAATTTTCGACGGGCGACGACTACCGCTTCCGGTCGTACGGCTTATTGTTAGCCACGAGACGCCAGATTTCCTGGCATTTATCAGCGTGTTCGTGAGATCGCGCTGCCCTGACACCGGCTACGCTGCTGACAGACGGACGCGACGATTAGAGCTGCCGTTTCGAACCTTCGCAACACCATCGAACAAGAAGCAAAAAGAAAATGGAGAGTGGCTCCAAGAAACACGTTCTCAAAATCTTCTCTTTTTCCAACTTTCGAGTATGGAAATTGGACGTTTAGGAAGAAAACGTGAAACTGGATAAATTAATAACGAAACTTCTATCGAAAGTCGGCCGTAATTTTGTAGACGCGAAGGAGTTTAGGGGTTTAGGCGTTCCCCGTGGGAACGGTCGTTTCGAGTAAACCAATATGTGTTACGGAAAATTGATTTCCTCGTCCTCCCTTGTTTCCCGTTTTGTCCATCATACGAAACGAAGCACGCAGCTCGCAGAACCGGAGATTTAAGCGCGATAGTCGAGCCTACGGGAACCATGAAGGATATTAAGCTTTTTCTTTTTACGACATCGCCCTCCCCTGCCTGCCCCCTCTTTTACGACGTTCTTTCTCTTTACCCGTAAATCCTTCAATCCCGCGGGAGTCAATTGACTTTCTCGCGGGTTACGAGGTGCGGAGACCTTCGTCGTCTTCGAGTCTTTAAATCCTAACCCTCCCTCTCCCCCCTGCAGGTTCTCTCTCTTCTCTTTTGCTCGTTTGTTCGTCCGCCGCTGATGTATTTTCCGTTCGGCCAGGGACGTTAGCGGGACCGTAGGAGGTCGTAAAAATCGTGGCCAACGTCGAGGTTCGATCGTCTCCGGCGATCGATAAGTCCGCGTTGGTTATTCGAAACACGTTCCCCTCGGTTTCGCCAGTCGCCACGTGTAACGGAACGAAATAAAATGTTTTTCCTGCGGTATTTCGCATTCGAAATCTATCGCATCGTCGAAAACAACGCGCGACGCTGTTCGACTAGAATTCGTTTAGGGGAATGGGATAGATTTATATCGACAATTTTATCGTCTTCGGGTCCAGGCGAAAATTAGTTGGCTGCACGACGAATACGAATTAGGATATGAAACCCACCCCTTACGCCGTCTCCAACTTCACTCCAATTATTACAATTACGCGATTCCGCGAACGCAACCACCCTCGTCAAACTTTCCCCGGGAATATAAAATTATCCCGAGTTCCCTTCGTCAGCAACTTGCCGAGCTGGTACAATTTCTGACATTTTCCGAGACGATCGCATGCGTGGTAACGTCGCCGGGATACGACGGGATTCGTGGCCGCGCCAGGAGTCTGGATGGAAACAGAAACAGAGTATGGTCGTGCATAACTGTGAAAGGGGGCGAAGGGAGGAAGAGAGGGCGAAACGTTGCTACGGCAGCGGCGTAGGCTTGGCTGAGAGGAGCGAGAGAGGGTGGCCAGAGCCGCGTTTCCTGCGTTATGGTGGCTGTAAATTTCATATGCGCATTCCGCTTCAGCCGCTTCGAGCTCGCTCGCGTACACACGTATCAACGGTGCACGCAACTCGACGAGGAAACCGGCTACCGTCTGGCCTGTCTCAATGAAAGTCTCCTTTACGCGAGTAGCTACGTTTAAGCGGCTCATCCGGATTCGCCCTCGGTCGAGGGGATGAGAGAGTAAATTTCGGCCAGGCTCGACCTTTAAGACGGGAACTAACGAACTGCCGGCCGGGAAGGAAGAGCTTTTTCCACCCGGCCTTTTTCCACCACGATAATCATACGTTTCTCCAAACGATTCCAAAGAATACACCCTTTTAAGGAACCTCCGTAAATTGACCGACTTAATTGGCCCTCCAGGTGTATCGCCGACACGGACGCTCGTTTTTTTTATCCTCTTGAATATAACCAAAGTAAAAATAAATGTTTCATTCGCCAAATCCCTATCTTACGTTTCCCTTGGCACCTAAGCCTGAATTGTGCTATTTCAATTTCGACTCGTATATTTTAGGGGTCGATGGACGCGATAGGCGACCCCAAATGTCGACAACGGAACGCGATTTAATCCAGTCGGCGGATTCCTCCGATGCGTGACGCACGAGTCGATCGTTAATTTTTAATTCGACTATTCTTTACCCGCGCGTTATCCAAGCGCAGATTCGACACGCGCGACGTTACTTTAATCCCCAGGGTGGCGGAACTGCTGCCGCGGGAGCTCGTGGCGCGCGACCCAGGCGACAAAAGGGTACCGGGAGTCGGTCCCATAAATTAGGGACACGAGAATTTCATCGGGGACGCTCGTATGCCTTTTCTCCTTTTGTTCGCCGGTGTTCGGCTTGCGTCGTCACGTTTCGCAGCCTTCGCGCGCTTCCGTCGCGATGAATTTCCTTTTTATTTCTCTTCGCAAAACGAACGAATCCGGTGTACGTTTCGCGTACGCGCGGGGGGTGCGAGCGTTCAAAATCGAAGATATATCTCTGGAGCGAGCGAGGAAAAACGGGAAACCGCAAAATACGAGCGGACAAGCGGTCGAGACGGTCGTAAAGCTCGCGGCGCGTCCGGGTAATCGATCGTTCGGCCGCGGAAAAAATTTTCCTGAATATTTCATCGTTTCAGACCCTTCGCGCGTCCACCCTCGATTCTTTTTTTCCTCTCCCGAGAAAGTCGATCCTCTTAACTCGGTTCCTCGGGATCGAGGATGTCTAGGCCGGGCGCAAAACATTCGTGAAAAGTATAACCTTTTCCCTCTCGATGTACAGGCCGTAACGTAATACGCGAGCTCGATTCGAGCGGCCGCTAACCCTCTGACCCCTTTCGAAATTGCCAATTACGAGCATCCTCGATACGGTGTCAAAGTACGTTGTAAAAAAAATGATTGTAAGACAGAAACGACTGCGACTCGGAAACAAGGTCAGTCGAAGCGAACTTTATTTATTGCTCGCTACAGGAGGTACAGGCCCGTATACGCGTCGCTCTTACGCCATACCATTACGAGTTATTATGGTTTACGAGTGGTATCGGCGTAAGCCTGCCGCAAGCCGACCGGTATTATACGAAATCTGTTCGGGATACAGGTAGGCGAACCGGCCAACTAGTATCTATTATGCCTGCCGTTATTACCGACGCGAACCTGAGTATCTTCCTGCTGATGTAAGCCGACATCGTAACCGTACGAATCCGGTTATCCGGTTATGGTAGCGTACACCGGGTAACAAACGGTCTCCTTTTCGCCCGAGCTACGACGGGAAACGAGACGCGAGAGAGGTGTACGACCGTGAAAAGTAGCGCTTTTGCCACTGTTATTTCTGCCTCGCGCGATACCTCGATTAACGGTACCAAACTACTTACCGTGTTTTACTAGGCGTTACACGAGCCGCCTAACTAGCACGGACTTTACACCTCTACCGGAAAATTAGACCCGTGAAATTATCAGCCTCCTGGAAACGGCTCGGAGCTAAGAACGACTGTTGCGAGATTTTTCTTCCAAGAGCTCTTTGTAGTTGAAGAATTTGCACCGCAAGTGCTGGGATACCTCAACATACCTTATTCCTTCAGTAGTTTTCTTTGATAATTCGAGGCACCACCAAAGGTAAATCCCGACAGTGAAGAACCGTCGTACGATTTGCAAACGACTAAGGTACACGATTGATACAGTACAGGGAGAAGGACGAAGCTTCTCTGTCTCTTTTCCATAAACCGTCGGGACTTCGATCGGGAAGCCGTCTGAGGGCGTCTGGGATGAAAAGCGAGCTCCAGACATCGTCTGACGATCGCCAGTGTCCTTGCACTTGAACGCGTATCGAAGGCAACCCCGTGCGGAACCCTCCGGGGCTTCCATCCCCCGTTCCTGTATACATACCTCTTCCGTAAACGACTCCTTGCTGCCCGTTATCCTCCTTTTCCGCGAGAATAGGCAGCACGACGCCGTAAAAACGTGGCGCGCTATGGATTCTGCGTAATCTGTCGCGATTGCCCGGGGCCAACGACGCGGAATTCACCCGCCCGAATTTCGAGCTCTCGATGCGTCCTACGAGTGGAATTGTTTCTAACAAACGATGAAACGATCCTAAGAAATTGATTCGCAAAGAAGTCGTCGTATTTCCGTCCCGGCTGGCCATCCCCTGGAAGTTGAAACAAGTTCGCGTGCGACGGTACGAGGAATAAATTATTTCGCGGCAAAACTCCTCTCGATTCTTCCCGGCGGAGCGTGGCGTCCAGCAGGGAACACGGTCGTGCCGTTTGCCAGTACATTTCCGCGTCTGAGCTTCATGCATATGCAGGCCGCGCGTTATCGCGTCTTAAAAATGGTAATATCGAGATGGGAAGCGTTGGGTCTGAAGATTCGGTCGAAACAGGAGGTGGACCGGGAAAGGGATCTCGGTCGTTATCGCTCGTCGAGGCTGTCCGTTACCGAAACGCGTCCCGGCGAACTTCTGGCTGGCGAAGTTGGCCGCATAAAGGAGGCGCACGTACAGGCATCGCGTACGAATTATACTCGGGGACGATCGCGCGACGGCGATAATTCCTGCCGTCTGAGAAGTTTAATCGAAACGTACACTCCCGTAGGTACTGCGCCGTCTTCGCGGGTAGTAGATCTCGGTTAGCGGCGCGTGCACGCTCGCAACTGCGATTCCCGAATCCGTCGTGCCCTCTTTTTGGAACCTTGTCCCGCGTTTTCTTCCGCTCAAGCCCTCGCTCTATCGAGCAATTACAACGGCACGGGAAGTTCTCGGTTCTCGGTTGTTTTCACAATTACGTAAACGCGGGGCTGATTCTCGCTTCGAAAGGAGGAAAGTTTTGTCTCCTGGAAGCGGCTCCTTTTGTCGAAGGAATCAAGAGAGCTCGTTACCGATCTGCCACGATGGAAGTCGCTTTCGCCGTGGGATCGGGGTCCGTCTTATAGCACAGTTCGCGACAATAGAGAACGAGCGTAACCGAGGCGGGGGGAGGCGGCAAGTTTCTTGCTTGCGAGCGCGCTCCAGACAAGAGTGGCTGCCTCTCGATTTGCCTCGCCGTGATTCCGTGTACGTTAACTTCGTTACGCCGGGCACGTTCCTCCTAGATTCTATCGAGCGTGTCCCGGTCGCGCTCCGTCTAACGCGAATCCCGTGAATTATTCGCTCTTGTTTAGCTGGAAGCTTTTCATCCCCTTCACGGGACCGGAAGCTGGCGAAATTTTGCAATCGTATCGAATAATACTCGTTTCTTTTACCGTCGTGGTATCACAGGTACAAGGTATGCACGAACGTCGAGCCATTGTACCACGTACCATCTGGACGAGCACGTAGCGACGATGGTCCGCGAATTTACCGTGTGCCGCTCCACATGCCTCGTGATACATTCTCCGCGTACAGCGCCCGGGCTGTGTGTAACCCCCGCCGCCTCTACGAGGGACGGAAACGTTAACCGCCCGAGCGTTGTCTTTCTCCTCTCTCGAAATTCTCTCCGTTTTCACCGTTTATCTTCCTTTTCGCTCACCGACATGCCCCATCTTCTCCGTCTCGTTCCCGTTGTCTCGCGACGACGGTTGCCAGACCGAGAGAAGACCCGTGGTATTTCAACCAGGCATCCACCTAACCTACCCGCCAAGCATCGCATCTCATTTACATGCATTAAGGAATAGATCACTACAGAGGAGGACGGAAGGTGAATCGGGCGGAGAGAGCGTGCGACGGAGAACTTTTGTTCCCCCCCTGCGTACCCCGTAACAGAGCTCTTGTACAGACACCGGGATACGAAATTCACGTCGACGGGGTATAAAACATTTTTGTCCGAGGACAACATTTTCGGGAGCGTCTGGGACGGTTTACCCCGGAAAAACCTTTTCAATACGGTTGGGTATTCTTTAAACGGTAATCATAGCCGAAAAATTGGTAAGTTTGTAAATCGAAAAGCGCGAGTAACGAAACGATTCTCACGAACGAGAACGTACGCGGCGGTAATTCGTAATTTATACCGATCGTCGAATAATGGCTTCTCGACGCTCCCGTTCCCGCCTCTTTGCGCGCGAATCTCGATTTCCGCACATTTGTTTGCCCGTAACCAGAACGAACGCTCGTACGTACACGGCGACTCAATAATACGATCCCGTTCCTCTTCCTCGATGTTCTTTTCGGGCCCGCGATTTACGCGCGAGTCTGTCGCGCTTATCGAGACTTGTGTTTCGGAAGCTACAACGACGCCGTGTGTGTGATTTTTTTTTCCGCTCGTTTAATCCACTGCAATCGGCAATTTGTCACGTTATCTGGTGCTTTGCATCGGAATATTTGAACGCGACAGAACGGCTCGACCAGAGGCGTGTTACGCCACTCGTAAATCGCCAACAAACCGAGTATCGAGCCGACGATCTCGATTTCGCGTTATTACATCGCCGAGAACGCAACGACGAACAAAACCCCCGCACCGAGGAACTGATCCCACGTGGTTCGCGACCCAGATTATCCGAGGAATTTTCATCGAATGAAAAAAGTCAACCGCGAACAACCGGCCACTCGATCGGCTAACGAGATATATTTTTTTTATCGAATCGATACGAAAAAGAAACGATCCGTCGCGGGACGTGAAAATTCTCGCGGAATTAATTTTTATCCCGGTCACCCGTAATTCTGCTACAACGCGGGTAAATTAAATTTGAATTTTTCTCGCCGCTCCGTTATCATGAAATGTGTCTCCCAAAAGGTGAAAGTTGGCCGCGCATGAACTTTTGCGGCGGAGTTAATCGTAACTGTTGCTCTCCGACCAGAGGGTGAAACTCGACAGAGGGAAAAAGAAGGAGAAGAAGAAGAAATGAGAGGGAAAAGGAGAAAAACTGACGGCTCACCGGGCCGTTTAAAAGAAACTTTTACGCCGACACCGCATAACGAGACGCGGATAATTAGAACTATATTATACCCGCCTCGTCATAGTAACTTAATGCCGAAGTATAGAGTAACGAGAGCCGCACTCGTCGTAACGCTTTAAATATTGAGTTTCGTTTTGAAATCTTATATCAATTATAAAACGCCGTTCCTTGTCCATCGACGGGGGATGAAAAATGAAAACAGAATGTTTTAATTTACCATCCGGCGTGAAAAATACTCGAAGAAATCGGAATAACGATCGAGCCGCGAGTTTCATCGATTCCATTAGACGAGGACGAATCGTAAAACGATAAACGCGTTTCTATTCCGTGGTCGGGTCCATTGTTTCGCAGACGGGAGGTCGAAGCCCATAGAAAACGCGGCGAAAGAGAGAAAGAGCGGCTTCATAACGCTATTCAGGGCTTGTTTATCGACAGACACTGCATACGGAAGGTGATGGATGTATTTTATTTCGGGCCACGCGACCCTACCCTCCCTCGTCGAAGAAGGAAGAAAAAGAATCGGTAGGAAGAGTAGGAGGATGAGGAGGAGGGATAAAGCAAGGCGAAATAAAGCAGAGGGTGAAAAAGTAGGATAGCGGGGGTGGAAGTTGAGCGTAACGCGGAGGCGGTCGGTGATTGATCGGTCGGGGCCAATCACCTCGTTTGTATCCATTTGCGCCGAATATTGTTCCCTAAGATCTCTTGGCTTGTGCCCTTTTTTTTTTCTCCATCCGACCTGGCGGTCTCCGGACACCGTGTGATTCATCTTGACGAAACGAGAGCGAGCACGAGCGGGAGAGACGAGGAAACGAGAAAAAAAAATCATTACGAACCGCGCCCTGACAGAACAATGAACGATGACAGCGACGAAAGAATCTGCCCCGTCACCGGCCCGTATTATCGTTTAATCACGATTAATTGCCACCGTCGAGGCGTCTACGCGTTCAACGGTAAAATCCATCAGCCCGAAACCGCTTCTGGTCTCGTTAAGGAAATTAAAGGAAGCGTCGATGAAAAAGCTTAACCCCCCACTGGATGATAAGGGGGGGGAGAGAGGGAACGCGTATCGATCCCCCGTTTCGACGTACCCGCCGTCGTCGCAACATCGTGAGACGGAATATTTTCTGGTCCCCGGCTGTTTCGCATAGTTCCATCGCGGTATGGTAATTCGGCGAACATTAGCATAGCCGACAAGGTTGCGAACTTGGATGGAAGCGTTCGATCGTGGAGGGTTGCCCTCGCGGGATAAGGGGGGAGGACCGCGTCAAATAGCTGGAGAATGGCCCGTCTAACGTTCGCGGGAGAGCTTTCGCCGGGTGATGGGGGTGGCGAATGGAAATAACACGGTGAAAGAGGTGCCGTAGTTACCGGTTAACGAGTCGACTGATTGTCTATAAAACTTACTAACAAACCCTCTTTCCCCGGGCACGTTTCCGCGATCCTTATCGCGGGAACCGCCTCCCTAGACAACTCGTTGCAAATTGGAAAATATAAAATGCAAAGTCGTCCGCGATTACCATCCTTGCCAGCTTTTTCTCCCCGGGAAAAGACGGTCCGCGTGTTTGCCGCAGCGCGACGATTGGCAGGACAAACACGGACCAAGCGGGGAAAACGTCGAAGCCGAGAATACCCTCGTATCGATGCTGGAGGGGGAGGAAGACGGTCCGAGGCGAAGCTTGTAACGAGAGGAGACAACGTCGTCCCGCGTCGCGCGCCGAGGGGAAAAAGTCTAAAGCGTAGGAAAATTCACTTATTCAACGCCAACGGGGTTGCGATAGTCAAGGACGCGCGACGGAGACCAAGGAACTCGACGATGTTGTCGCGTCCTCCCTCTATTCTTCTGTTTCGCCTACAGCCGGCTCGGCGCGGCGTCGCGACGCGATTTCATGCAAAGCACTGCTTTCACGGTGCGGTAATTTCATTTTCCCAACGAACTTACGCCCTCCCCCGCCTCCCTTCTCGCTCTCCAACTCGTCTTTCATCGTCGTTTCCCTGTTTGGCCAGGGCCACCCCTTTCGCGCCGAGGCTCGAATTAAGCGAGCAGTTCCGTTTACACAAACCTCGTACTACGAGCGTACCGTGCGTACTGGTCCCGCGAGGAAGCTAGTCGTTGCTCGATTTCCTGACTCGCGATCAAAGCTACCCTTTAACCCTTTAACCCTTTAATTTGACAAATTTTTTCTCAGATTCCTCAAAGCCACTTCTTTTATTGCGATATATTCTTTATTTCTGACATTATGAGGTGGATATTAATATTAATTACTCTCGCGTGAGCAAGAACTTAATGGTCAGGACTAGTGTCAGCTGGCGAACGCACCGAGAGGGTTGATTCTAAATATAAGCATTAATATCAGAGTCGTTTGCTCAAAAAACTCGTCTCTGCATCGTCTATTTTCCGCACGCGAGTAAATCTCCGGAAGAAGGGCCGCAGAAAATAACGGGTTGTTTGCGCGGCAAACCTGTTCCGGCCTCGGATTAATGTAAATTCGCATAATCGCGTGGACGCGCGCGGTTCGTGTTTTGTTTATGCGCGATTACGCTCATCGATCCGTTACATCGTGGATAATCGATTTCGCATAATTTCCGAGCGATGCGATCGGAAAATAATAATCCGCTTCCAGTCTCGCGTTCCCGTTCCTATCCTTCTTTACACGGTATCGTTATTAACAATTGCAACCGATTCCATCTCGAATAAAAGAAATCCAAATCGCGATGCTACATCGGATCTTGCTAATTTGCTGAACACTACTTTGAAATCGTCCATGATGTAATTGTGTATTAGAAACCTGAGTTTGGAGCAGATTTGTATTTGTATTTGAATCGGTTTAATCTGGATTCGTTCCTACGATTCCTATGTTATTATAGTATTCCGTTAACCGTATAAATGTTCAAGTATCGAATAAAATTATTTACGCTCCGTTCGTACTAAAATTTATCCGGGTTATTATTCAGGACTGTTTGCAAGCGTATTTACCGAGTGAGATCCGGGAGGGGGCGGATTATAAACACGCAGAAATGAACGGTTCGGGGATTCTTTTGACAAAATACTTCGAAAAGGAGAAAAATTCAGCCCTTAAGCGGTTAATGTGTACATCGTGTTGGTTTTGTGCAGGCAGCGGCTGCTTTGTCGGCGCAATCGCGATGCAACACCTCCTGTCGAAAGCAGCTACAAACGAGCCACAAAACAGCGCGGCTCGGTCCCGAGAAAATTGGTCGGCGGTGGTGAAAGAAAAGAGTGTACCCGGTAGAGAAAATGGCAAAAAGAACAGGGCTGGTAGAATCTAAAGAGCCCCGCGGAGCCTCAAAGGCAGCCCCGTTCAGCCCGGGGGTTGTTTTACATGGTAATTCTTTGCCGCTCGGTCCGAGATAACTCGCGCCGGGTTACCTCTCCAGATATCCTCTAGACCCAGCTGATGCGTCCGCGGCCAGACACGGCTATCATGCAAAATTATGTTAACGAATAGGATTAATTATGCCCCGGTATCGCGTGTCTACCCATTACCATTACTAATTGCTATCTCTTCGGGGTCGCGTAAACGAATACGATCCTGACTTTCCTTCGGCCCCGTTTCAAAGAACCGCGCCTTCGTCTTCGAAATTACGCTTTCCCTTTAAGGCTCGATTTACATGGATCAGCTCGCCGCGCCTCGAACGCGAGTTCGTTAAGCTGAACGCTCGAGGATTGTCGCCAGTCAATCCTTTGAATCTTTCAGGGTTAATTTCTCGCGATATGAAACAACGACGCCGTTTTTTAACTTTATCCTCCAAAAAACGCGAATAAAAGTAGCCCAGAGCGTTCCCTAATTATGTACTTTCGAAGCTCGATGTTTGATTAGGAATCACGGTTAAACGTGATCGATAAACTGTTTACGACTGTGCGAGCGTGGCCCGACGCACGCCTATTTTATTTTTCGGTTCTCGTACACGAAACCACTTTCGTATTGATCATACATGTTTCAATGAAATCAGTGATATTGAATTGGCGATTGGAATAACTGGTATCGAGTACACCGACCGTAAAATAACGCTCGAAGCAATAAAAAATATGAAAAATAAAACGCGCCTACGTACGCGTGCAAGATAAAAATAAAAAATATGGAAATAAATAAATAAATGCACGTCCATTTCATAATTTCAATTATTATCGGGCCGAGAGGAGGTTTTTCAAGGATTCTGCATCTGTTTCGAAACAGAAACCCCCTATAAACAATTCCTCGATTCATATTTTAAACGGGGATCCGTCTTAGCTCGTTGACTCCCGTTTTCCAGAACGAATTCGTCGACGTGGGGTGACACGGAAGTTTTCGAGAGGCATGACTTATGTACACGGTGATTTTCGAAGTCGACGAAGGGCGCGGGAGAGCCCGATAAGGGTGAGAAGCCGACAACGTCAAACTTTATACCGGGCGATACTGCATAAAGTCTCGTTTCCGACCCCCGCCCACCGTCTCGACGACTTAATGCGCGTCGATTAAGAATTCTCCGCCCGAGACAACGTCTACTTTTATTAGAAGGGTCGTTAATATTTTCAGTGTCTCCTCGCCTCGGTTATCAGGCTCGATAAAAAACTTTCAGCTTTACTTTCAACGCTTCGGTGCGATTAAAGCATGCACGGAAGAAAGAGGGGATAATTCGAAAATCAGTAGGAACGATCACGGGTGCGCCGCTTGAAAATGCCAGTCAGGGAAAGCTGCGCCTCGGCTGCAGGCGACACTGATTATTCGGCAAGAAGGAAAAAGAGAAACGCCGCCACGGTTTATGAGATAATCCTGCAGGCTCGTTGGTCGAAGGAGGACAGACATTTGCGGCGAAGAAGAAGAGGTGAAACGTACCGTACCGAAGCCGGTACCGGGTCGAAGGAACAATATCATAAGCGATTCGAGGCACGCTTTCGTTCCTCGTCCTTCGTGACCCACCCTGCGCCACCCTCTCTTAATTCCTCGTACGCTCATCGAACGACACCTCCGTTTCCGCGCCTCTTAAAAACCCGAGCCACCCTTCCAAGAGGTAAGGGTAAAATTTTATTCCAAACGAGAGAGGCTACGAAAATTGCAATTTTCAAGGCTAGAAAGACAGGCTGGAAGGGTGGATAAAAGTCAAGCTCGAAAAGGAATCGATTCGTAATAGAGAAAACATTCGGATTCGTGGAATTCCTGGGGAGCGCTCGACTCGTGTCTCGGATAATTCTGACGCGACGAAACCGGCGACGGTTTCCTCCTTTTCGAATTTCACCGGAATCCGGACGTACGCGCGCGTACTATCGATATCGATTGCCTCCATTCCGCGGACGAAAGGATAAGCTGACTACATCAGCAGAGACGGAATAAAGTGTGCCCCTGTCTTCGCGAAACTCTTCGAAATATCATTTATCCGTAAAAAAAATCCATGAAAAAATCGATCCATAATTATTCAGAATTACTTTGGCCTTTGACTAAGTAACCCAATAAAAAAGGCGATTAGAGTAGGGTTACGTTTAAGTAGCGCTCAAGGGCTCGAGCGATCCCTTCACAAATTTCCCGCTTTATCAAAAATTGCAAAATTGCTGCTCGTAAGGCGGACTAATGCGGCGCGTGACTCGATAAGCCGGTCGGGATTTAACAAACTTCACCAGGGGTTGGTGTGTACAAACAATTTTTGTCGATTACGTGTATAAGGTAACACCGGCCTATCCGCGGCGAAGTTAGAAAGAGTATCTCGTTAACGAGCGAACGAATAGTCTGTAAAGGGAAAGCTCGTGAATCGGGGCAGGTTAAAATATTCCGACTGTTCGACGGATTTCGAAGATCCTGCGAGGGTTGGCGTAAGCCGGTAGGAGGGGGGAGAAAAGAAGAGAGGAGGAAGAAGGCATAAAGGACCTCTTCGGGATACAATACAGTCGAGCGTGAAGCTTGAAACTTCCAGAGGGAGGTGTGGGTACGTGTAAGAAGATGCAAGAGGGGAAGGAAGAAGGGTGATAATAGCATCGAAGGAGGCTTTGGACGACGGAGGTAGCGAGGGTGTGAACGAGCAACATGCATGGGCGACCGAAGAATCCTGAAATAGCGAGGCGGCACGGGGGACGGGGAGGGATGGAATCGGCGCTATCTATCGAGATACGGTAGTCAATCGATATTCTAGCCGTCGGTCCGTACGCTTCGCTGGAGATGGAGTAGGTACACGTAGGTATGCCACCTCGCTGCCCTCCGTCTCCATTTTCCACCCTCCTCGAGCCAGCTGTCTTCACCCTGCCCGAACATGTTCTATGTTCCTCGCGCATTATCGGCCCGAAAGTCGATAAGAACCGAGCAAGAAATTCGCCGAACTGGACATTTCTCGCGATGGAACATTTAAATTGAACGTCCTTGCGATTCCTTCCTTTTTACGAAGAACCTTTTCACGAGAAATTGGTAATCGCTGCTTGCGTGCGTTCGAACCAGGTGATTAATCATTGCGTTAATTATCTCGAGTTTGCCAGCGCTATCGTACAAGATTAAGATCTTAAAGACTAGGTTACGGTGGGGTGTTTCTTGCGTATTTCAGCATAAACTATCGGAGAGTTATTTTCTAAGAAACATGCAGTCATAAACGCGATCGGTGATAGAAGAAAATGCTTTCGAAATTTCCCACCCTGTATAAGATCATGGTTTATGGACACCAGTGAGGGACTTTTTTGGGATCAGGATTTACATCGCCGCGGTAGACCAGCCTTCAAGCATCATCTTAAACATCGAAGTGTATCGCGGGCATAATCTGGCAAGACAAAAGGATCGCGAGCATCCGTGGTCCCGCGGGACGAAGGGGGAAAGAGGAAGGAAGAAAAGGAGGCGAGCGAACAGGGAAAGAAAAACAGTGGTGAAGAAGAAGAAGAAGAAGAAGCGAAGGTGGTTGTAGCGATTCGGGTGGGGTAAAATAGGGGAGTGTATCCCGAGGGTCGCCGTCGAAGCGGGAGTACTCATAAAACCTGGAAGCATGTGATTTCCCCCAGGAGGGGCAAAGGTGGAATGCCGTCTTGTTCTTCCCGCTCTTATTCTTCTTTCCCCCTTTTCTTCGTCCGCCGCGTTATCCTTCTCGCGGTTTTTCTTTGCCACGCGCGCGACTCCATTCACGATCTTTCCGTATCGCGAACAAACGGGTCGCGTGAAAGAATCGCGCGAGGAACCGCGCCGACAAAGTCCAACTTTCTCATTTGCCACGCTTGTCTGACGCGTTGCCCGCGAAACGAGATAGTCGAAATTTAAATATTTTTCGAGCCTCGGAGCGTCCTTAAGATATTCGAGGCGGATAACTCGGTATTTCAGCGACGAAATGGATTTCGTTCGGGGTTATTCCGGCTCTCGACGCGACTCTCATAGAATAACGCGGCATTATTTGTCGACAAGAGGCGAAATCAGCGAACCGGCTTGCGCCGTAATCCAATATTTCCGCGGGTAACATCGATGCGACCGGTTCGCCATGAAAATCCGACGGTGAAAAAAGAAACTCTGTGACTGGCCACGAGACCGTCCAATTTTTCTTCGAATCTTTCGTTCGCGAATCACAAGAATTCGGGTTAAAGGGTTCCGCTCGGATGAGAGCGTTTTACGAGAAGCCCCGGTTTCGGGGGTGAGATGGTTCGCTTGACCGTTCCGTTTTAAACGCTAATAAAACTGTCGGGCTCCTAATCGTTCCGGCGCGGATTTCGCTTCTAGTCGCCGCTACCGAATCAAAATTTCCGCCTCGCTAGTCCTGGGGACAAAGTTTCGACGTTAATCGCTCGCGACGCGTACGCAAACAGTCTCGACGCTCGCTCGTATCGCGTTAAATTTTTCAGCTCCGTGAAATACGAAGCTTTCACGCCGATACTTTCGTACGCCGGGGCTTCGATTCAATTTCATTCCGCGAACGTCTGCCGGCGCGCGAATAAATTAAAGCATCGCGGACAGATTTAAACGCGGCCCCGTCGATTCGTTCGACGGAGACGGAATAGGAAAAAGGAGAAAATCGTCGGCGCGAGGCAGACGTCGCGTGGTTGTCGAACGAATAAAAGGCGGAAAGAAGGAGAAGGACGAGAGAGAGAGAGAGAGGAAAAAAAGAAAGGTGACGGCAGGGATGAAGCTGAAGCAGCGGCGGGTGGCGCGAACCCTGATTCAAAACCGTGAAATGCTCGCGGGAATCTGAAACGGCGCGATGTTTGCAATTAAAGCCGATTAAGCTCTCCCTCTTTTCTACTCAATTCCCCGAGTAGTCTACCCCTTAAAAGGCGGGAGGTTTCGCGCCCTATCCGACCCACCCCCCATCTCCTTTCTCTACCCGACAGACCGACACGTATTTCGAAATGGATGCAAATTTACTGTTGCCTGCCTTTTGCTCGTCCCGAGGGCGAAAGCCTCGTGCTTTAACGATCCTTCCTCCCCCGCCGCCCCTCGTACACCTGCGGAACGCATCAATTGTCCGTCGCGTCGGTTTCGGCTACGCGGGATTTTCCTCTCGCATTAAATGTAAATCGGATTTCCTGTTAACCACCGCAAATTACTTTCCCACCTGGCCTCTGCCCTCTGATACCTTTAAACCGGAACGTTTGTCTTTATTTAAATAACCGGCCACGATTTTCCGTCTTTCCTTCGAAATTTCCAATCTTAAAGCATCGATTAATCCTTCAGATTTTTACGATTCGCAGTACAAGCTAAATCTAACACTCTGCGAGGATGTTTTCAGGATCGCGAGAACCCGTGTCACGCTTCGACACCGCCGAGCCATCTCGACGGCCGCTGTTTCTGCTCGTTTTGGAAATTCCAAGCGGCTCGTATCGATACGCGATAAACACGATACCCGTCGAAGGACGGATAAAACGAAAAGCCTGGCCTGGTTCGAAAGTTTCCGCGCGATATCCAGCCTCGTCTCGGTTTCAACGTCGATGAAAAGCTGTGAAGTTCGATCGATTTCGCGCGACCCGTACACACGCAGCCCCAGCTTCTGCATACACCAGACGATACACGTCGTCGTACGGCGGTAAAATACTTTTTAAACAGCGCCGACCGAGTACAATGGCGCGAAAGGAAGAAGTTAAAGCGCCCGTACTTCGGCTCGACGATAGTTGAAATCGACACGAGTGGATTTTCGCTCTTTTCCTCGACCCGCTTTTCGCCGGTGAACGCGATACGTTTTAAAATCGGCAACCTTTGTCTCGGGAAACGGCGCTACGGAAAAGTTCCGACCAGTTCGATTCCAGGAGAATTGCATGAATTTTAATACAGCGAATAAAACTGTAAAATCACCGGGAAAGATCGTTGGCTGATTACAAATAACTTTATCAAGCACGAACAAATTACTCGCGATAATAGCTTTCCCGCGAATTCCCGGCGGTTGCGTTTCCAGAATTAATTGCCACGCTCGAAACGATGGATTTTTATTCTTTTAATTAATCGCCGCGCTATTTTTTCCACGCGACACGAAAAATAATCGATAACTAGCGTCGACGGTGGATCGATGATCGGCGAAAGTTCGGAAAGCAGGGTTGACTCGATTTCCCGGAACTTGGCGCAGTTTCCGTAACACTTACTTCGCTCGATCTACAATTTATAGTCTTCCTAATACACTTGCACATGCACTTAGCAAGTTCGCAGACAGGATTTGCATACATTGGCAACAAGGGTCCGGGTGAGAGAGAGAAGGAAACTATGAATCACGCACACCGAAGGAACTCGTACACACACACGTGCGCGCCAGAAACGTTGTTTCTGTCTCGTGACGGAAATGAGTGACCGAACGAGGGACAGCAGATGGGAAAAACAGAAGGACGGACGCAGAGAGAAAATAAACGACGGCGCTCGCAGCGGGAGGAGATGCATCGCGCATTGTGCGGCACATTGCGGCCGCATGCACTGCAACGCTCGAGATACGTGTACACCCTAGTGGCACCCGCGTTCTCGAGTTTTCAGACCGCATGGAAGAACGGGGGGGAAAATCCGAATAGTTGCGGATATGAGCGGACCGATTTACAAGTGGCCTATGCGAATATTGCCGTACCCGTTTCTATTATCCGCCCTGGCCGACAGAAACGGAATTAACCCGAATCTTTCGCGTTTCCGCGTCGAAATTCCGCGATAAATTTCATCTTTATAAACAGCTAGCTGGGCGCGGCCGATGCATTGCGTCCGTACTCGAAATTTACGAGTTGAATCCGAATAGCTAATTCGTTCGAGTTCCTCTTTTACCAACCGAATTATCTGGCACACGGTACCTAACAATCGTCGGACCGAGAGCAACACGTTACAGATATTAAATATAGAAGGAGCGTTCTCGAGTCATAACAATGAATTTTCGCGCGGGGACGGGAAAAGTTTCGCGGGCCTTGCGAATTTACGACGCATCGAAAATAGTTAGCCGCATAACCGGCGCGATTTATAAGCGACGAATACGAGCGCATCGTCGCGGACATTAACGGCGGCCCGTTCGTTATTTAGAGGCACCGATAGAATTAATAGAAACGTTAACCTCGCGGTCGCGCTCTATCGTGGTTACATTCAACACCCATGATTTCCCGTTACTTTAACGCTTTGCGTTTCTCAAGTAAATAATGGCCGATATAATTTCACGATTATTTACGTGACCGGGGCTTAATTGCCCCCGGTGGCCACCGACTCGAGTAATTAATAATTACCCTCGGCCACGGGCTAGACCCTCAGAAATATTTCACTCGTTCTCCTCGATGCCGCGCGCGGATCGTTGTTACTTTACCCTTCCCGCTCGGATCGAGAAGGACCTCTTTTTGTCGCCCACTCCGCCGACCCGATTCTTCCCTTTAACTTTCTCGAGGAGTTCGCCACCTTCGAAATCCCAGAGTTCACCCCGCACGATCCACTCGAACTTTCAATTCTTCGAACTAGGAATAAAGGCTTCCTTTTGTCGCTTCTAATCCCTCAAAATGCGATATAATCGGTTGGTAAAAATTTTCGCGCTCGAGACTCTCGTTGGGTTACGTATCGTCGAGCATGGCGGCAGAAGAGGGCCACGTTGCGAGCACGTTTGCACGAGGATGCGACGAGTCGGTGGGAGATGTGTATGTGACCGGGAATACGTGAAGCAGGATACACGAGAGTATATAAGAAGGCTCACGGGCCATTTCCCAGGAAGCCGTGCTCGGGTTACGTTGCCGCGTCCCATGTGGACGCTTCTGCCTGCCTCTCGCCAACCTTTCTCGACCCTCCTCTCCGCTTGGCGACGGATAAAGTCGATTTTCATCAACGCACGATAACGATTAACGTCGGTATTCGAATACCCATTGAGATAAGAGGAAGATAATTTTCCTTAAATTCGCGGGGCTTGATAGCGACGTAACCGTTTTATGAGCCTCCCAGAGATTTAGGGGACTCGATTGTAACGCGATATCGCGGCGGATTCCGGAAAACGCTCAAGAAGGCAATAAAGCCATTTACGTTTCCCAGAAGTTGGGGCTACCCTTACCCAATCGTTTCTTTTATAAAATTATAACTGTCTTAATAACGAAGGGTGACTCGATATTTTCATTAATGAATTCTCTGGAACGCATCTGAAGACTATTTTAGGTAACGGATAACGAGGAGAAGCTCCTTGGATGTAATGCAAGTTACGATTCGACGATATCCACGTACGATCGGTTTAATTGGCAGGGACACCTGTATCGCGTCACTTAACGCGCGCCCGGCTATTTACGCGGACGTAAACCGAGGTAAACGCGCGAGCAAAGGACAAAGTTACGCGCCACGCAACTATACCCGAGTGTTTGCGCGTTGGCAGGAGTAAATACACCTTTGCGCGCGTATTGTATGCTTCAAAGCGTCTGTCGGTGTGATTCGCGAGGCCCGTTCATTTCCTGCTGTTCCTCTGGCCCATCGATTTCATCGATCGCGACGCTGAATTAAGAACGGTCCAATGAACGATTATTCATTTTTTAAAGCAGCGATCGAGAATTTCTTTTATTCGTTCGAGGAGAAAGTAAATACGAAACAATACAGAGTCGAGGGAGCCGTATGAAATAAAATCGACTCGAACGAATCGGTGGCTGAATCGATGGACGTGTAATCGGTCACGTTTCGGAATAATTCGCCTCCACGATCGAGCGATCGGACCTCCGACCCGCGACAAGTTACTAGCCGCGCATTACCGGACTATCGGAAGGTCGTAATACGGCCCTCGAGGTAAAACAAGCAGTTCTAATACTCGAACACGATCGAAGCCCGGACTTACCGGCCGATCGGCCATTATGCGCCGACACGATTTACAAGACGGAACACTCGAGCAGGCCTCTTGGATTCCAACGGAGTCTTTAAGTCGTTTTCGACGTAAAGAACGGGAGGAATCGAAGTGGCTGCAGCTCGATTCAAGACAAAGCTGTGCAATATCTTGAACGGAGAAAAACCACGCTGGAAAATGTGAATTCGAGTACTGTAATCTTAACAAAATCGGTTACAAAGTTAACTCGCGATGCAGAGTGTCTTGAGTTTACCCTCTACGGACGATTGTTGAATTTCAGAAAAAGGCTGTCTAATTAGCAACAGAAACGGCGAAAGGATTACGGGAGAAGGAGCAACGACGGAAGAAGCTGAAAGGCCTGGACGAGGAACAGAACGCAAAAAGGATCCCAACACGCGCGTTAATTCGAGCAGGCTGTATGAAGAATGCTCCCCTGGTTTGAAGTATGGTAGACGAACGGAATAAAAAAAAAAGAAGAAGAAAAAAAGGAAAAGGGTGAGTAAGAGGAGGAAAAAGCGAAGAGGAAGTCTATAAAGACGTTGGTCCAGGACCACTTGACTTCAGACAGCGCGGAACACCGGAACTCCGATTCCCAATCGTAAAAGCAGAGGATGCGAGCTAACCCATTTCGAGAGGGGAATCTATTCCGAGTGTAGCGGAGCGAAAGAAGTAGGTACACCGGGCGAGGAGCGAACAGAAGCGTAGCAGAAGCCGAGGCGAGCGGGCAGCCACGCCAGATGCCAAATTTTACGAGTTCTCCGGTTCAATCTCTCGACTGGAAGCCACGATCCCCCCTATCCCACCTTGTGTTCTTCTCCTCCCCGCACCCTCGCTCTCCATCGCCGTTTTTCTCGTCCATTTTCCGCGCTCGAGCGGAGCTTCAATCATAAATCCTGACGTAGTCTGGCCCTGTACGTCGCTAATCCCGATGCGTGCGATGCCAGAAGGGCAGAGGGCGAGAGGCTGTGCGCCTCTGCTCTTGGCAGAGAGTCAAAAACCTTCGCCGTCCACCCTCCACCCTCCCCCTTATCCACGACACCCACCGCCCTTCGGGCTAGACTTCGGGCACGAGGACTTCGGTTCGCGCGCCAGGAAATCCTCGTCCCAGGAGCACCACGGGTCATCTTTCACGAGGATTTATCGCCGGGTCCGCGACACCTCGCCGAAATTCTCATTCTGCTTCTCTTCAAAACGTGCCCCGATCCCAGCTCGAAAAATGTGTGCAACCTGTCCGAAAAATAGCGCGCCCGAAAATTCTGACTGTTCGTGTCCGTTCCCTGGGGAAATCGTGTAATTTTCGCGACGTTCATCGCAGCGCGCGCGCGTCCTTCGGGCTGATTGACATTCGTGAGAAAGTGTAGCACGTGTACGCTGTCAAACGCACAAGCGACAAGCTAACGGCGGCCACGTACGGTACGTGCACGTGACACGTTACAACGACAACCGAGAACAGGGTGTGCGTGTACGGTAACCGAGCCCCGGTTCCCTGCGATCGTTTGCCGCAACCCCCGACCGCAACCGCCATCGAAAGTCCTCCGGTCAATGTTAATTCCCGATTAATTTTGCGGAAGGAGCGTCGCGGCTCGCTCGTCCTTCTCGAAACGATCGTTCGATTTTTCACGAAACGGTCCCTTTGACGCAAGCCCGTTTGTCGAAAGGTAAAGCGATTACCGAAGTGATTTTAATTTTCCCCCGTGCTCCTATCGAAGCGGATAACGACTTAATCCATCGCGTCGATCGCGCGTCCCCGTTAAACGTTTGCCCGCGCGTATTTTAATCGGCGGAAATCGTCGCGAATCGACGGCCAAATCGAAAAGCACGGACAGAAACAATCCCCGGCCGAGAACATTTCGTTTTCCGCCACGTTGATCTAACGACTGCGACAAAGCGGTCGCAGGCACAGATCGCCACGCGATATTATTAATCGCTAACGAGAACTTGTACGCGGTCGTGCATCGGCATTATAATCGCAACGGTAATAAATGCTAATAATGGAGGACTGCGCAACAGAAGGATAACAAGACCGGGGTAATTATATAGCAATATTAATTGCTACGATTTGTTAAAAATTCAAGTACGATTTTTCATCCCCCAAAGACTTCACCGTAATATTCTTGCGGTAAAATAATTCTCAAGGATCCAGCGTGTTTCGTAATCCTGGTTAACCCTAGCTGTTTTCGTAATCTCTTTAGTACGTTACGAGGAAAGGGCAAACAATACGTTCGACGTTGACACAGGACGTCCGCGAACAAATCTCATCCGGTGAAATTTGTTTTACAATTAACAGAATGCGTTCTCTGTAACGTTCGGGTACCACGGAACGGTTGTACAACGGTAATGCACCTTTGAAACGGCGGAAACATAATTAATAATAATCTTCGTTGATTGAATGTGTATCGTTTAGCAAGTTCGCGTAACGTTTGTCATTGAAATTCCCGGGAAATCAACGGATCGACGATTTGCTGGTTGAGGGAGGGTGCGCTTTCACGAAATTCCTAACGAAATAGATTCCCCGTCGACCGGTGCCGTCCAAGCCACGACGACGGGCACTTGTTCCAAGTCTCGCGAAACTCGAGCGGAAGTTAACGCGAATGTTCTACTCCCGTAGCTAAAGTTCCCTCTCCCGTTGAATTATCGATATAAGTTGAGCGAGAGCGGTAAAGGCGTCGAGTTCCCTTGCCGGATGCCAGAGGCAGCAGGGGCTCTCGTTTAGGGGGCGTGCACGATCGATCGATCGAGCCATCGATCTAACGAGGAAAATAGCCGAACGCCAGGCAATCGGTTCGCCCGACAACACCTGACAGGTAATACCGGCTGGCGAAACTTATCGCTAAGTCCGATCGAATTGTAAATCGAGTCTCGTACCGGGAAACGTCTCCATTAGATCGGTGGCAGCGTCGCGACGCCTTCGAGGCGTCCTCGAATCGGCTGCGGGGCGCCTCGTAGACAAGGGGGTGGGTGCTCGCGTGTCCTGCCGCGTTACACGTTTACACGAGAGCGTCCGCGAGCCCTTCTCAAACCCGATTCACGTCCGGGATCGAATCAAAACGCCATTCGTGGCTCGCGTTTGTCCGCAAAGTCGGCACGTACGCGACATCCTGCGCGCCATCCCTGCTTTATACGCCAACGGAGACGACGTTTACGCCCATTTTTTTTCCCTCCCTTCCTCCCGCGCCCCCGGCCATTTGATGCGTATTAAACTGTCGTCCGAGCGGGGGTCGCTTGCTTCGATTGGCCATGCCGTTTGCCGTCGAAACGAGCCGGAACGAATTTCGTGCCGTGGCGCGGAACGCCGCGCAGCTTTCCTCGAAACTACGCCAACGAATATAAAACAGCCTTCCGCTCCCGTCCGTTATTGCCGTTTCGCGACACGCTTTTGAAAAATTTCCCCCCGGCACGCTGCCGGGGCTTCGAATCGTCCTTTTGTTCAGCGCCGTTCCATTTCGCGGCCAACCGACTAATGGATTTGTAATTAACTTTCCAGATCCATTTGCGTATTTTAATTGAAAATCAGCGAAATTGCGAATTTAGGAAAGGTCGCGGGCTACGTCGATCGAAAAGCTACCGGAAGGATGTGACTGACGGTCGATACCGAGGCGAGGGTTGGACGGGGACCAACGTCGACGTCCTCGAGACGGTTCCGCGGGAACTTGCCACGCCGAAATCTCGCGGGATCGGCGCGTTATTGTAATAGCCGCTTGACACGAATTAACGTAACTCCGGCGCCCAACTTCGACGTAATCTAAAGTTCGCTGGCAGCCCCCGGTTTCCCGTTAATCCGACACGTTAAAGTTGCATCCGCGTCACTGGGCGCCGATGCGTGCGCGCCGTTCGTCGGGGCTGAAATGGATTTTCGGCTAACGGACGATCGTCCAAACGGAACGGGAACGATAATCGAATAGGGGATAGCAGCGAACCGTCACCTGCACCCCGCAAACTATTAATAATTCCGGATAATTTCGATTACCTATAACCGCTTTAACATAAACCCCCTTCGCTCTCGACGAACGAAATTTTAATGTCGCTGTTCCGCTGAAGTTCCGTTCACGCACGCGTGCACGTATCAACGGTCGAATCGACCCACGAATCGCAAGAAATGATCTTATTTGGCCCACGCAAATTGCATCATCGAAGTTTGGCGAAGTTTCGAGGTAATTTGAGCGATTAAGCGAGCAACGCACGGTCTCTGAACGAATTACCGTCGTTCGGTTAACGCGAGTTAAGCCGCGCGAAGAAAAGCCGTGGACTGGCTAAAAGTGCAAACAACGACGCGGTGGCTGGAAGAGGAAACGCCTCCCCGAACACGGCAACCGAATCCTGAAGGTCTCGCTGTCTCTCGGTTGGCTGGACGTTGATGTACCTGGCGCGCAGACACTGTGTCCCAAAGGATATGTGCGGCTGCACATAGCGTGGCGGCTTCTAACTCTGTTTCGCGCGGCGCAACGTTTCGTAACTCGGCAAACAACGTTCGTCTGATTATCCGGAAGTTAAGTGCATTAACCGTCGAAACACGGGCGGCCTGGTTCGGGCCAACTGGCAACGAGCGAGCGTCAGCTTTGCTGCCCGAGAAAGTGTTAGTTCTGTCGTTCTTGTTCGTTACTTGTCGAGCGCTGAACTAGTCTCTCGTCGAACGATCGAAACTGGTCTATTTTTCGAAATATCGATTTTTCCTCGCCAAGAAAACACTTCCTGCACAAATATGACCGAGTTGGAAATTTACTCGGGACGCCCTAAGCTCGAAAACACAAGGATCGACAATAGGAATAGCGGGATTTCAATCGACCAATACGGCAGCGGAGTCGATAAACACGGAGGTCTTAATTAACGGAAACAGCCGAGCAGAATAACTGAAGAAGCAAGCGGAACGACGTTCGAGAGATCGTTCGGATCCCTCCCCGGTCGTTCTTGTCGAACAAGCGACCGCTCTTGTTTGCACGACAAAGCACGCGACTCGATTCGATGATTCGATAACGAGTTAAATACGCTCCGGGTTCTGTAGCCGATAATCGACCAACAAGATGCACTCGGCTGCGTTTCCCGCTTAGAGCTTCCGTGAGTCTACGAAGCCTGTTGAGTTTCACCGAAGGGAATGCCAACGGCACATACTTATACATATACATATATGTATTATATATATATATATATATATATATATATATATATATATATCGATTCCTAGACTTGTCCGTTATGTAAGCACGATTTCTAGCAGCGTCGTGCTCGATCTTCCAAGTTCTGCTATCCCTCCTTTACCCGTTCGGTTTCTCCTCTTCCAAGGGAGGAATGCATAATTTAAATGTCCCGCGTCCTAGTTTCCCTCCGTTCGAGTGAATCGTTGATTACTATGCCAGTCCTTCTTCCTGAATTACAGACGGCCCTTAGCATTCATATTTTCCCATCTGGCATCCTTGGCACGGAGAGAAATTTGAAAAAAACTTCGCCTCGAGTGGCGGGTCGTTCGGGCAGAAATTAAAACTATCCGGGAATAAAGCGGCAATTTGTTCCCCGGAGCCGGATCCCGGGGATCTTAATTCGAAGAGGAAGTCGTCGGAATTAACGAGCTCGATGTTTCCTTTGCTCCGTAAATACCCGTCGACGATGTTCGTTAACTTCGGTTAACGCACCCCTTCCATCAGCAAAAGCGCCGATTGTTGTTTCGGATAAATCGGCTTATCGGATCATTGTTACGTAATAACGAATTCACGGATAAACGGATCGATTTAATTAACGAAACCGCGAAATCGATTTCGGTGGCGCTCGCCAACGGCAAATATTATTGTAATTCGAAATCTGCCATTTTTTTGCCGGCCGTCACTCTCGATCGTATATCACCGCGAACGCGTTTATCGATTCTTTCCGGGGCGCAAGCCGTAAAAACGTAACGAGAGCTAACAATAGTTATCGAGGATGAATCGTTCCGGGACACCTTGCGCACATGGGCCCCAGGAGGACGGGGCTGGATCCAGGCTGGAAGTACGGTCAACCATAAAGTCAGTTAGGTAAGCCGCGCCCTTAACAATGGGAAGCCACGCGCCATATGCGGCCCCACATGCCGAGCGTGTCCTCGACCTCGTCCTCGCCTGCACTTCCACGCACCCTAGGCGAGTAGGGTTACGTTCCTCGAGGGTGTCTGTTTTTTTTTCTCTCTTTCTTTCTTCTTTTTGTATCATCGACTGTCAAGGGCGCGCACGACGAAGATCGTAGCAGTGGGTCGCGCGTTGTTCGCCGCGTGATTCATGGCTCGTGGTTGAAAATCGAACGCGAGGTTTTTCCCGGGGTTAATCGTTCGAAAATCTTTTCCGTGACAACGAACGATCTCGATGCGGTTCGATAACGTTCCCCCTTTCGATAATGGCGTCTTGTTCGAAAGGGTCCCCTTATCGAACGAGGCGGCGCGTTTCACGCCGCATATTCATAAAGCGTGTACCCCGGCGAATTTATGAACGGAAGGTCCGTCGTTGAAGATCGCGGTATCGGTCAAGGAACGACGATAGTGTCCTCTGAATCGTTCTAATATGACATTCAAAGGAGAAGGGTGGTCGGATGGGATGATACCGCCGGGAACGAAATCGTATTTCGACCAAGTATAACCCGACGATGTATTCATAAGTGTGGACGAGGAGATGGTAATACAGTCGGTCAAGGAATTCTACGTAATAATAATAACACTTTCGTTATGTCTAAGCAAGAATGAATCTAGTGTTGAGGAACACTGTCTTTAACGTCGCCAAAGGGCTGAAGGGTGTCTGCTGGTTGTCAACCAAAGTGCCTGAGCAATAAACACTGTGCAGACGTAGCATTTTTTGTACAAGTGGGGTGTAGAGTTTCTTTTCGAAGCTTAAAATAGAAACCGAGATTCTGTCATTTATTTCACCTGTTTCCAACAGGGTTTAAGACTTCAGGAATATTTATAAAACTTTACAATTAATCCTTGCCCTGTTAATAAAAATATTTATCGGAAGAATTTCAACAAAGTTATTGTTTACTCGAATCTCAAATAGCTTTTGTGCGGTGTACAAAGACTTTCGTGAGTGACTGTAGGGTGTGACGGCAAAGTGTCAGGGCATAGACCGTGCGCCGTGGAGGGTTCGAGGGGTGAGTGTCAGCGCGACCCGTTGTGTCGCAGCCACCGTATACAACGATATCTGCCGTGCATGATAAATCTCCCGTCGCGGTTCGAGCCTCTATCGTATCGCCGTAGCTATTTTAATATTTTAAAGTTCTACCCTAAATGCGCAGTATATCAAAACTTCTCCCATAAATTACTCCGCGTCCCCCGCCGCCCTCTGTGCCGCCCCCGTTGTTGTCCAGCCTGCTGCCGTCCCTGTTCCGTTCGTCGCGCTCGTCCTTTGGCTGCGCGCGGAAAATTAACGAGCCTCGGTTGTCGACGATGTTCATTCGTTGCCACCCGGACAAAATATTATCCGCGTTAATACGGAAACGGGGATCGTTGCTCCTCGATTAATTTGTTTTACGATCGCGATCAAACGCGAGATTCCATCGAGATGCGAGCCGCTCGACGAAGTTTTCCATCGGGAGTGATCTGCGCGGGGGGGCCATCGTTCCCGGAACTGGGTCAATTTTCGATGGCCCTTTCTCGCGCCATCGATCGGTCTTATTTGCATTACACCCGTTAGCGACAAAACTCGTGCGCTCCGCTCGTTGTTTCTTTTTTTTTTTGTTACGACCGATTTATCGCCAGCCGTTTCCACGCTCGTGGAACGGGTTGTTCGCGCGCCGATCGCTGCATTGCGCAACCGACGAACAGATAGCGGCACGGCGAAACAGACGGTAACGGTTGAACGTTAATTAGGGAAACAAACTTTAATTGCATCTCAGACGCGGAAAAGGTCGAGGAAAACGTGACCGAAGCGGTCCGCTTGGCTGTTTTAACGATCGCGCTTCGTAGTCGGAACAACGACGATATCTGGCCTCCTTCTACTTGGACAGGGAGTCGCCGTCTCGTGAAAATGAACGAATCGTTCGGAAATTAGTGTACGGTGGAAAGGCGGAAAGAAGTTCGGGGGTTCGAAAAATTGTCTGGTTGCCGGAGGAATCGCGCGGCAACCTCGAGGTTTTACGAGCGTTGAAATTAAGGGGAGCCGCTTCCGTGCATACGAAATCACTTATCGTTAAGCACCACCGTGAAAAGAGGCGAAAGGGGTGGGACGGAGGGTTTGAACCCGCGAGGACGAGGAAGGAGGTGGAGGAAACGGAAGTCGGGGGTCGGCCATCCACCTTCCAGTCTACGTTACCTGGAAAGGCCGGGGTATTAAAGGCGATAAAACAATACTCGAAGTTTCGGGAGCGGCAGCGTCCATTATTGCCGCCAAAACTTTGGTGTAACTGGAGCTGTTCGGGCAAGACGGGTACGAGTGGAGGAGGAGGGGGAGGCAGAAGAGGCAGTCTAGCCCCTAGAGAGCGGCTCGAGATCTACGTTGCATTACGGCATCCTCGAATCGCTCCTACTTTTATTGGGAACTTAATACTCCCGCTATTTACCCCGACAGAGGGAACAGAGAGTGCGGCCGAAATGGATGATCGATCCGTCAGGTTATTCGGATCGCTAAGCACACGCCAGTTTACAAACTCTGCCGACGGCTCGAGAATTTCACGAATACGAAACGAACGTCCGCCAACGTATAATGGACGGTATCAAAATCGATTAATCCGTCCACGGGTGTACAAGCGACCCTGTGCAACGCGAGATACAACAAAGGATCAAATCGCACAGATCCTGATACCGTTGTTGCGGATTATCTTCTACGCGTTACACGACTGATAAAGCCATCCTTCGATCTTTAGCTTCGATTATTATAAACACTGCTGTCGTATGTAATTATTTCTACTGGAAATATCATTGTAAATAATGCGAGTGAACGGAGCTTATTAAGAATGCAACGATCTATCAAACGAAGCTGACATTTTCTATGCACGATGGTAACCGGTCGAAAGAGAATGGTGATTTCACGAACAACGATGGCTCCAGTCGGTTTCAGAATGACGCGGGGGTTAAGGAAGCATAAAGGGAGTTATTATCGTTCTTTCCCTTCGAAAAGAGAGAACCGACGGTATCAGACAGCGCGGTACCCTGGGACGAAGCACCCTCTTCCGGCGTCGAGGCCCGAAGAGGTCTGGCTTCTTGCGTATTCGAGCTGTAGGACGAAGGCGAGGTCGTTAAAAGGGAGCAGAAACACCTTTTAATTCCCCGCGCTGAGACGCGCGTTATATTTTATCCAGGGGGTGTTGTCGCTATCAATACCGTCGGGGCTCCACCCTTCCTCTTCCTCTTCAACCTTTACCCTCCTCGTGATCAACCCTTATCTCGTCCTCCACGTTTTCCCTGCTCTTATTCTTTCTTTCCTCGCGCCTCCCTCCATCCCAGCAGTCTATTTAATTTAAATAACTTTCAAAAGTTTCCCTCCCACCCACTCGTGTACTTATCGGACCTGTTCTTCTTTTTTCTTTTCTTTTTTTTTTTTTGTTTTCTTTTTTCCTCCGTCGTTTCGGAGCTGGGCTGCCTTCGTCTCGGACTCTTTGTTTCCCTCTTTCTTGCCTCAACTCGTTCAGTGAGCTTTTATTCCCTCGTCCATGCTTGAAAATAATTCCGCGGATAATGACTCGCTCTCCTCGACGCGTCTTTTCGCGTTAATCCCGCCGAGAAACCAAGATGTGCCCGAACGAGCGGCCGGAATGAAAAGGTAAATTCGCCGAGTCTCGTTGCCACGGTGTATCGCCGTTGTTATTCGATTCGAGGCGTCGAGATTGAAGTATCTTAAGGAGAGGGGTAGGTTTTTCCTCGAGAAGGAAAACAGGGGGAGATCGATCGTCGAAATTGACCGTAGCAGGAATGCGATCATGTCTCGATGCGGGGGATAAGGGTACGTAATATCGATCGGCCGGGGGCACGCCGGTCGGTAGCCGGCCTTGACGTGAAAGTTCATCGTCGAAACGAACGACGGAAAGCACAAAGTGCATCCGAGGAAAATTGCATTCCTTCGAGTTCCCTTCTTGACCCACTCGAGAATCCGGCGAACGCCAGGCATCGCTGAAACGCTTTCAACACGCTTCGCTGCCCGCGCTTTTCCGCCAACAGTCGAACTAACATTCGAGAGCGCCTTCTCCCGAGGCTTTGGATTTTTCCTTCGTGAAATTTCTCCCTCGAACGATCGGAACGAACACGCCTCGTCTTCGTTTGCGTTTCCCTCGATTCTTAGTTATCTCGAGGATGAAAACAGCCTCGAACTCTATTTCTTTTTGTTACCACGGCTTATTAACTGATATGCGATTTACAAGTATTGAAAAAGTAACGCAACCTCGATCGATAAATTAATTTCTGCGATTGAAACAATCAGCGAACGGATTAATTGAACGTTCGGCAAGTTTACTCTGCCGTTTCAACCACCCTTTTAGCGGTTCCGCCCCGCTACATCTCTATATTAAGCGGCGTGCACGGGTGTACGAATCACAAAGCGGCTATCTTTCCTGTCCACAAAAGCTCAAACGACGCACGGGGCCACTGGCACCGGGCCGAGAGTGCGGGGTTTATCGATCCTGCTGTTAATGACATCGTTAAATAGCGTTGCAAATTATCGCTGGATAATATCGTCAAGTATTTCCGGTCCACGAAATTCCGTTAAACGGAACAAACTGAATAGCGTCGACGAAGCTTTCAACCGACTAGGAATTGCCCACAGGAAAACGAACGAATTCTCTGGGATCCGTTCGATTCCTGAATGATTCCGACTGGAAAGTAAACGAGGTTAAAATCGATCGAATATTAACCAATTAACATCCAAGGTTATGTACACGACATTAATATTTCGTCTAAATAGGAAAATAATATTTATAAAGTTAGAGAACCAAGCAAACACCAAGATCGATAAATATTTATTTACAAGTATCTCAGCTTGTAATATAGATTCTCGAAGTTTGTAAATTAATGGGCCAAATTGAATTTCACGTGATCTTTACGTTTAGGGAGCCGGGAAGAGTTTCTCGTGTCGGGATCGGATCATGTTCTCGGTCACGGGTCACCGTACGGTTCAAAGAACAACCTGAACCAGGTGTTTGAGACTTGGAACGGAAGAATCGATCAAACGTGGCCGTGGAACGAATAAAGCCGACAGCATGGCAAAGGTTGCCCTTGCCCTTTGGCTGCTGCTCTAGGAGCAACATCAAGGAGACGTTCTCTGTGATCTCGCACGGCAAAGGTCGATAAATGGAGGGGAACAAGGGTGTACAGCGTCGGGGTATCGTGAAACTTGAGCAAGACAGAGCGAGTTTGCGTTACCTCCTAGACGCCACGGCCATAACTGAAAGCCGTGGTTAAAGGCTATCCGCAAGATTATACGGAATCGCGAAGTTTACAATTAAATTTATAAATATTCAAGTTCTCGTTTCGTAAATGTACGCCGATTAAATATCAACATCGACGCAAAGGGCTGCTGCAAAAACCGAAAACTTGTACCGATATTGGACAAGCTGGGATCGGAAGTTCGCGACGGAGTTTGACGAATCGAAAGAGGCGGAGGAACGAAAGGGGGACTAAAGGGCCGGGAACGGGCAAGGACGAAGAGGTACAGGGCGGCAGTTAGTCTACTATCCGACGTGTTTATGGTAATTCGGGCCATCCCGCTGACCCAGGAGTACCATGCATATACATCAGCCTCCTTCACTTTGACGCCGATCCATCCGCAGTCACTCTCCACCGACCAGAACCTCTCTCGCACCCTCTATATTCTCCCCGGAGACCAAACAGTGGCCGGCACGCCCACCGTCTACCCCCCGTCGCTACCTTTGCCCTTCTCGCTGATCCCTCTTTCCACCTTCCACGGAAATCCACGCAATTTGGTTGCCGGCCAATACCTCCATCGCTCGGATAAAGATTTGCCGGGAACAAAGAAGAAGAAACGCGGGGAGAGGGGGGGTTGCGTTCGAAAATTTCATCGAGTTTCCACGGTCCGGGTAAAAAGGTGGAAGAATCGTGCAAGATTCATCGAAGGAAAGGAAAATTCGGTGGAAATCGATGAAAGTCCACGAGCGAGTTCTCATTGCGAGGAAACGGTCTTCGTGGGTGAATACGAAATGCCGAGTATTTTCTTGTTCGAAGGATGCGACCACACCCCCCATTCAAAGGGTCCAGCGGGGTGAATCGGAGGGAGGGAATTTCAGAGGCACGAGGGGGGGGGGGGGATGGAAGGGGTTGAAACGAGCAGAGGAAACGATTCTGACGTTCGTTTTGCCGGCGGGTTTATCGATGCGTTATTTCGCAAATGGCTCGCCATTTGTCGTGTGACGCTCGGACCTCGTCGCCGTGTTATATCACGCATGGCTTGGACGGGCTATTCGGCCCCGGCTTGTTTTCTCTTTTTCGCTCGCCGTTTCGCGAACGCCGCGGTTCCTCTTTCAGTCAACGCTTCGGCTTACGCCGCGATACCGCGCGATGAATCCCGGCCGACAACGCGTTTCGCGTACGCCCCGCTGGATAATACTCGGCGAATTTCTGCTCATTTACGGGATCGCGGGATCGAACGCGTTACATCCGTTGATTACTCGCGAAACTCGAACCTAAAAGTCGCCTAAAATGGACAATTAGCTGATCAAAATATTCAGTTCTTGGATAAATACTGCCCCGAACAGTTAAAATTGCCAATTTATTTAGTCACAAAAGTGAAGCTAAGTAACGAGAGTTAACCCGTTATTATAAAGCAGATTTTCGCGTGAAACAAATCCTTTGTTGCGCAAACAACGTTTGAAATGTTGAATTCTCTAACAATAACGATTATTCAGAGTTGAGGTACCGTAAAGTACCATAAAGCACCGGTGAAAACACGAGAAAATACGTCCTTGTGTGTAACGTGATACATTGTTGCGAGCCGGAAGGGCCAGAACAAATGGTAAAAATAGCTTGCGTGCGTTTACGAATTTTTCAGCTCCCTAGGAAACGACGATGAATGGACGAGGAGAGCGCGAAACGCGCGACCCGTGGAAATTGGTGGGTCAAAGAGGGCCGGGTTCGCCGGCGAAGTAACCGATGTCAGAGGTTACGCGGCAAAAGTTTTTAGCCTGACGGAATCGTGCAGGCAAGCTTTTAAAGTGGCTTGTAAAAAGTGACGCCAGGCCACGTACGACACGGTTGTTCTCGTTAACGAGAAAATTAGCCGTTTGCGACCTTTTGTCAAGAACGTTGTGCACCACCTCGAGTGAAAGGCGACATTCTGCCCGGGAGAATCGCGGCCCGGCTACGCGAGCTCGCCTCTATTGCTTTTCTCTCACGAGCTTCGCAAAGAAGAATGGCGAAATCGCGTGTATCCTGTTCAAACGATACCTTCGTTGCTTCGGATCGTCGACCGCCTCGAGCGGAACGGAATCAAAGCCTGGTTACGCTGAGTGATGGAATAAGTTTATGAAAATTGGAAAATCCTTAAGAGAGCATCGTGAACAACGGGGTTTGCATTGAATACAGGATCTGAGGATTCTGGTAGAACATCGAAACAACGTCAAAAGGGACGTCGGGATCCGTTGGAAACGATTGTCGCGATATGTTATCCGGTTAAGCTGATTGAAGAACAGAGCGAAGGTGTGTCCATCTCCGGAGCTAAGCCACGTTATCAAGATTCGTTGGCGCGACATCGTGGCCGGGCTGTGTGCTCGTTTACCTTACGAGACACTTTGAAAATAAATTAACACGTCCCGGGGCCCTAGGTCTAACAGGAATTCGATGAATCTCGCGAGTAGCCGTGAGGGAGGTTGAAAGAGCAAACAATTAAACGACAGCTCGCTGAATAATTCATCGTTTTGCTAATCGCACTTAAGAGCGTGCAGACTAAGTCGCCGCGTCGCTGGCTCTTCTCGCGTAATCGCGTGGCTGTAAAATTCAACGTCGCTCGAGCCACTCGACAGGTGAAAAAGCAAGCGAACCCGGGCCCCGCCAAGAGATCGTGCCACTTCCGTACACTCGGTCGTTTTAATTGCTCCCTCTTCCGGCGACCAAGTCGCGAAAAGGAGGAGAGAGCAAAAAAAGAGGAGAAGGAGGAGGAGGAGGAAAGAAAACACCAACACGCTGCTTTGGAGGATCCAGAGAGAAAACGAGCGGACTAAGAGAGTTCTGAATGAACGAGAGAAGGCTGAAAGGAATGGGGGGAGGGGGGAGACGAGTAGAGAAGTTGCGGTGGCGATGGTCGCGGTGGTCGTGACCGAGGTCGAGCCAAAATGCAAAGCCGGTAATCTGATTTGGCGGCTCGCAGAAGGCAGCGTAGCCCTGCTAGCTTTACCTCGATGGTGTGCGGATTCCCGTCAATTATACATTATAAACAGTCATAAATATGCAAATGCCGAGCGCCACGGAGGGGTGGCGTTCGCGTGCGTGAGCAAAAGCACGGTTACGTGATTGCGAACCTGTGCGAACGTCTCCCACGCGGATTTACACCTTCCCCTTTCGCGACAGACGAACGCAATCCCCGTCTATTTTACGGCACAATCGAGCTCTGGATAAATTTTCCTCGATTCACCCCTCTTCATTTCACGAAACAACGTCATCCAATGCCAAATTAAAGTATCACCTCGAATCGTCCTTATTCTTAAAAATAATATCCATAACACTTAGCGTTTACAAAGCGAATAATACACAACATTCCTGAGGGTCGTTTTACCCCCCATCTCGCTTGAATGTTAAATCGGAAACGTGGAACACCTGTGCTGTAATCTTTGCCAAGTAAATTGAGGCAATCAGGTAAATCAAGTGCTTTTCGCGAACAATTTTCGAGAAAGTAAGTTTACGCGGCGTATCGGGATGCCTTTGGTTAATGACCGAAGGCATCACCGGATGACCCCCGGCTCGTTGCACGCACACGCATTCCCTTTTCCAATCGCGCCGGAGTAATTACAAAGTGTATTAGCGGTTCGCGGCGATTTTCTACGAGGAGTAATTGCTATCGTCCCCTGGCGTATCTGTGCAACTTGTAGACGTTTAATCGAGTTGCAGAAAATTGCATACGCGATCGCACCGCGATTACGCGAAACGTTAATCGAAACGTATGTATCGGGAATTGCATTGAACGTTCGGCATCGATAATTTCATTCGACAAGTAAACCGTGTGTTTAACTATTTCGAAACCTAAGAGCCCGTTATTTTTTCCTTTTATGGATTTCCTTTGGACGATGGAGAATTACCGGTCGCAATTTTTAGCGTTTTTACATCGTGGGTCACATGTGGGTCACCGAGCTATCGAGAACAGAATATTTTCATGCAAATCGGTCCCTCTGCACGGCTCTCCTTAGGAGCGTAGAAATTTCATGACGGACGATCGTTAGCCCGACGAAAACAATTTCTACGTACGATAAAACGTATCGACGCGGAATCATGGGAATTCATGGCCAGTTCCAGCCGGTTTACCGATTCAAGATCAGTGCATTGGCGCAGCCTGTGTTGCACGTTGCGGCCCATTGCACCGAATGCAGTTCGTGCTGACGTACACGAACACCGGTTTGCAGTGGATAATGCGAAACACTCGAATTACATGCCACGAATGGATCCATTACCCGCGCCCGCTTTCGTCTACATACCATGCATCGAACACAGGATGAAAGTCTAGCTGCTGATATCACCGCTATCACGAAATCGTTGACTTTCCAACAAGTACGTATTTATTTACCGAAATACGCCCGACGGAATAACCCTATCGCTTTTGCCGCGTATAATTTGCCGTAAAATGCGAAATTATTAAATAAATAGATCTTAAAAAAGTTAGGTTAGAATGGTACATTAAGCGTAGAGAATCGCGCCATTACGAGGTCTAATGGAGGTCTATTAAAAAGGTTACATTATCACGAGCTATTTACTTTTGCAAGCCTGCATCTACCGTTTATTTAAACATAAGAGCTCATGTATCTTTTCCAGTGATTCAATATTTGGTACGGTTTTGCGACGTGGCAAAAGCGTGGCAAAGCGTTATATATTGTACAACATATATGCGACAACGATGCAATTTATCGAGACATAAAACAGTTCATTTACCGATAGATCGATGTCCCTCCATGTGCTCCGCTCCATTCATTCGTTCATTGCTCCCAATATTCTCTGCTGGCCGGCAATTGACGATATTAAACACTTTTTTGTTCACTAAAAATTATCACGCACTCGATCACCATGTCACTAAACCCGCGTCACCGAACATCAACGACTAACCGCGAATTGCGCGGGATCCGCATGAGGGCGTGACCGAAGACACCTAGTTTCAGTTATGCCAACTTCAAATTGCGTTCGGAAAGGAGCAAAGCTTGCGCTTAATTGAGACGTCGAAGTGTATAACGGTCGGCAGCAGTGTGTCCTGGGAATCGAACCGTGAAACATTACGCGGTATTCGCGTGTATAAACGTGATCGTGGTCGAACGGTTCTGTGAGCACGAGTGTAAATGCGTTTACGATCTATCGCGGCCTTTTGTGATCGGTTAGATACGACAGGAAACACGAGTTCCCGCGTTTCGCGTCGCCGTTTAACCTACCGTGCCCCGCGTTATTCGAACCCAGGTGTGTCGTTGCCGGTATTTCGTGCGTAGTGGCCATTTTGTGATTGTTCGCGGTTACCTCGCCGAGGGGATAAATCATAATTCCGACGCAACGAGATGAGTAAGTAATAATTACGTACAATATCGTGGCTCGATCGCGCGTTTATAATACAACGACAGGTCGAATCGGGGAAAGGAACGATCGAACACGCGTTCACGCGTTGACGAGCGTCAAGTTATGGGACGCCATTCTAGAAATTTAAATATGAATTCGATCAAATTGAATCGATGTATTATTGAATAGCTTCGGCTGGGTCGTACTTTTAGCAAACGCGCAACCGAGACACATTATCGGAGGCAAACAGCTTCCACCGTTGTGTTATTGAACGCGAACATTCGCTGATAATATAATGCATGATATATGCTACCCCCCTCTCCCCCTCTCCTCTTCGGTATTTTGTTTCTTTTGTGTATCGAGTTGCACAGCCACGGTTTTGCGTTTCGTTGTTCGCTGATATCGGTGAATAAATTCAACTAGCAAGAAAGTCGAACAACGGCAAAGAGAAATTCCCTGTCAGGATCGAATGTTAAAAGTCGTGGATAGGGAAACGGGGAGGGCGGTGGTGGCAGGGGTTCGAAAAGTCATTCGTTTCTACTTGAAGGGTTTTCCCATCGATCCTGCCCCGATGGCTCGATTAATTTCGACAGGTGTCGAGTCGTACCGGCCGACGGATATCAAAATAGCCGAAATACGTCCTGTAACGTATCTATCGTTGTCAGTGACGTGACATCGGTCGTTCATATCCGGCGTCAAGCTGGCCCCGTACACCCTGAAGGCACCGTTCCACGGGGAGGGGGGAAGGGGGAGGGGGTCAGGATATTGAGTCCGCTAATAACACGAACCCTCTGAAAAAAACCTCTCTTTGGTTTGGCTCTCGAACGCGGCCGACTTAAACGATCGGTGGAAAAAACAAAATTCGTGACTCGCGTCGAGTTACAAAATTTCAACAACTGGAACGGAGCCAATGTAGTGCTCGTGTACCACATATCAGCTGTACCAGTAAATAATTCTTTTATGTCCTGTGGTATGGACCAGTCAAAAATGAAATATTCTCCTTAATGATCGCAGTTGCTATCTGTAAAATTTGAATAAGTCGGGAAATATTATAAGTGGTTGCACGGTATATTTTCGCAAAGTCAGAATTTTAAGCTCTTTTTTTATTACATCGTCCCGTGTAATCACTTTATTACGTGTTTTTAAAACGAATAATTATAAACGCGAGGTAATAATTACTTAAATATCATGTTACCGGAATATTAATGCGGGGGCCAGTGTGTGTACGCTCGCGAAAAGTGATGGCTCGATTAAAAGTCGGGCAATTACGATAATTATTCACGGTCTACATCTCTGACAGCGTGGTATCCCCAGAAATTAGTTTGGTCTCGTATACCAGATGAATCATCGCCTCTTAGCAGCGTGTGACGCGCGTGCAAATCACGATGTTCCACGATTTTCCACCACGATGGCCCTCTCTCTATTTCCATGCTGGATATCTCTGGGCGGGCGTTACACGCACTCCCATGCCGTTTCTGTCCTTAAGAGAGACATCGTGAGTAGCGTGGCATGCGTGTCGGACGATCTAAGCGGATTATTCCCTCGCCTCTTCCGTCCCTGTTCCGCTGTTCGTGTTTCTCCCCGTGGCTCTTCCTCCTTCCCGGATCGTTGTCTCCGTTCCTCCGGCAGAATCGTGGGAAAACGAGACGCGGCGCGGACCTATCAGCCCTCCCCTCGCCCTTTCGTGTGTACGTCAGATGCGTGTTGAACGTCGCGTTCACGCGGTGTCGTCGATCGTCCAATTCACTCTGATCGTCCTCGTCGGATCCGACACCCCTATTTGAGCCTCTCTTGTCATCGACGTCGATTAAATCGTCTCCGACGCGATCCCGTTAAATCCCAAATTCGAGACGACGTTCCAGCACCAATAAAAAAAAAAGAAAAACGACAGCTTGTTAAAACGTCGTTCGCAGATTATACGTTATTTTCTGGTTAAACGTAGTTCTCGACGTGTGTATGGAAAACGCTTCGATCGAGAATATTTTAGGGGGTAAAAGTTTTGGATAGGTCGGTGGATCTTGCGCGAATGAATCTTGCCAGGGGGGATGGTTGAATTTACGGGGCGTAAATAAAAATGGCGAGTCACGAAATAGTTTTACGATCGGACAGAGCCACGAGCACAGAACATGTTCGACTTTTACGGCCTACTACGTAGACGTTCTCCGCTACGATAAGTAATTCATTTTGCAAGAGGCCACAACCTCCTGTCTCGATTTCG
This sequence comes from Anthidium xuezhongi, assembly GCA_022405125.1. Lineage (NCBI taxonomy): Eukaryota > Metazoa > Arthropoda > Insecta > Hymenoptera > Megachilidae > Anthidium > Anthidium xuezhongi. The sequence continues at coordinate 8,585,482 of CM039640.1, forward strand.
AATGTTGTTTTCTGTAAGCAACCCGACGGTACCGTGCTGGATTCCAAGCAGATCGATGGATATAAGGTACGTACACGAGCGGACGTTGCTAACAGCTCGAGACGCGACTGGTTTGCGAGTCGGGTGCTGTGTCGCTTGCACCTACCAATATGGATACGCTGGTAGATAGTTGGTTAATGTATACATTAGGGTATTAGCCCAACCGCACCTAGCCAACCCCCTGTAAGATGTTTCCTTAATTAAAGCCATCGATTCACCGACTGATTAAACTCGACGTCGGCAACTCGAAGAGATTTCTCCCGTCTCCGAGTCCCTTCCCATGCTGAAATATAAATTCTAGTTTCAACCTCTACACCCTCGGTTCTTTTGATCTTCGTAATTTTCGTCGAACAAGTAACGCTCTGGTTAATTACGATGAGTGCTCGCTCTCTTGCTTCTTTTTAACGCCTTCCAGACAATTTTCGTGTAGTTTCTTTTCGAAAAAAATCGACGTTCTCGTGGAAAAATGATTAACGTTAAACTATGGTCGTTAGTTGGCTAGCTTTTACGGGCGAAATGATGCGTTCGCTAATGGTGGATAATGACACGCGCGTTTGCGCGACTCGAAGCGTGGAAACGGGAGCGGGGGTGGTGGCGAGCGGGGTTGGTTTGCTCGCGAAACGAATAGCTCTCGAAGTTCGTCTCTGTCGGATACTAATTAGTGCCGAAAACTGCAATAAGCAAAGCTCGTTTGCTCGGTCGAAATATCTTAATGAAACCCTCGGGACTCGGTGGTGAGTTTCTTGGTACGTTCAAGAGAGAAGTTTCGTCGAGCCAGTTGTTCAAGTTCGGTCGGAATATTAATTTAGAGCCCCCGCAGACGCACGAAGACGTTTTTAATCGTGGCCACTGTTATTATGTAGATTGAGGCTCGGGGGTTACGAAGAACGGGTTAAGTAAGTAAGTAGTAATACCGCGTGCAGCTTTTCCGCGGCCGCGGCCGGTATCTTGTTACTCCTCGTGGCTGTTAGCCGGAAACTTTTATCCGTGCTGCTCGTTTTCTCCGACCTTCGAACGAAATCGTGCAACGAAACGCGGATTCTTAAACGACGAAACGCGGCACGGCTTTCGGATCTCGTCGAGGTACTTAACTGGTCGGAATGCGGCTAGCGCGGAGAATGAGAAACGAGAGGGAAATATATCTTTGCTCGCGGTCGGGCATCGCGGCGGTGCTTCGAGTACTCCGAAGTATGCCATTAGGGTGACTTCTCGAGCTAATAACCATGACGTGGCTCTTTTTACGGTATTACCATCAATTAATTTCATCGACAAGCTACCCGATAGTATCGATCCGGAAACTTCGCACATGCGGCAAACTCGCTTCGTTACGTAAGTACCGTAAGTACATGCCACGGGTGCTTACGGGTCTTTTGCGTACCTCGATCAAAAGTTATTAGGTCGAGAGCGTCTTCTTGAACTATTGCGATAATTCGCGCGATCGATGAGAGGATCCTTTCTCGTTTTTCGAATCGGTCATCTCTTTATTCGAAACGTCGCGAGAGGGATGATTAACGATCGCTGGCAACGCGAAGTCAGCGAGCAGACCAAAATTAGATACATATATAGCTTCGAGTTGGCTTTGCTACTAATCCAAGGTATATCCTTTGATAAATTTCATGCAAACGCTTAAATGGTGGCGCTAAAAGGGTAAAGATCCAGCGGCACCGAGTAACCCTTGAGATCGGATCAAAGGGACGTCTTCGTAAATTACTCGACCTGGGGGAGATTTAAATGGCCCCCGGCCGGTTACGAGCAAAGACACCGACCGCCTTATTTTCGTAGCCTGGCGCCAAACAGCCAGTCAAGGTTATGCCCGATAGAGGAGACACGAGGAAAGGATTCGACTTTTTGCTTACCACCGTCCAAGGATATCCGGGCCAATGGATCGAGACGTGTCCCGAGATTTGCGGATTAAGCCGGGCAACGGCGAAGCCAGGACGTTACGTCTTTACGTCTTGGCTTAACCGTCGGGGGGATAGATAACATTGTCGAAGGATATACGAAACCTTGGATAGTTATGGGCTCGCATTTTATTTCCACTCGTTCCGTAGCCTGCTTTCCACTTTTTTTCTTTGTTCGCCGTTTTTATCGCTACGAAAGACACCGAGCTACGTATCCTTGGCCTTCGAACCGAGAAACTTTCCAAGTAACTCTTAAATTGTGAATTTTATCGCCATCATACGAAACGCGGTGGCTATCGACGCGGTAGAAAATAAAAGTCGATTTTCACCGTGTCGAATTAATTGTATTTGAAACGAAAAAGTTGCTCCAATCAATACTTGAAGAATCGATTCGCGCGTTCTCCTGTACAATTTCCTTGACACCTGTGCCGCGTGAAGTTCGGTAAAGAAAGGCGCTCTCGCGTGCACGAGTTCCACTCGCACTTGTAATATCGTAGGAACGTCGAGGACGGGTAACGAACCAAGTACTTGTCCCATAAGTAAATCAGTGTAACAAGCCGGTCTATCCACCGTTCGAGCGGAAGCTCGCTACGCTCCGTGCCGGAACGAAGAAACCTCGAACTTCTTTCATCACGCCCGAGCGAGTTCCTGCAATTCGATTTAAGGGTCGATCCCGTTCGAGCGACGTTTCCGGCTCGCGCAAACGAAATCCTACACGATGACGAATTTCGAATTTTAAACGGGACTTCGACGCTGCAATATGAATACTTATGAACCTCACCGCCGTATTATCGACCATTTTTAAATCGAATTCGAGAAATCAACGCGCACTGTGCTCGAATCAAGCCGAACCAATCTGTCTGATTGATAGAAAATTTTGATTTTATTATGTAATTGTTGCTACACTGATATCGTACACGGAACGTATAACAGGCTCGAAGCTTTTCATCGACCGTTAAGGGGAAGCGGCGACAAATTGAAACGTCAAATTTATTTTATCGTCGACTCGTTATGGCTATGAATTCGATACAGCCATTACTCTGTGAAGCAATACGGCTTTTCCGACTGAAATTCCATTCTGTAAAGAATGGATCGATTCTTCTTATTCTCGCGACGCGACCTACTTTGTCCGCGATACGAAATCGTTCGTTCCTTCAGTTTTTCCCCGTCGCGAAAGTGTTTGTATTTCTCATCGTCGAGGCTCGATCTCGCGGCTGGGATATTTTTCGATTCACCTAGGCCGATGTGTGCTCGAAACGAAGAAAAAGGCCGGGGGACAGCGGGTAAGCAGCCAAAACACGGCGGATATTACAGAAACATAAATCTGAAAGCAGCCATCGAATGGATTCTGGCCGCGAGCCAGCGCGCTTCTTATAAATCGAAATACGCACGGGGTTGTTGGTCGCGCGCGCTCGGTCAACGGTTAACGATGTGTCAAAAACTATTTTTGCCCCTTGTGTACGCCGTTACGTTTATGACGACGAGTTTTCGTATCGCTGTCGCGAAATCGCGAGATGTACAACTTGTTATCGTCCGCTAGATTTCCGCGACGGAAAATAAGAGCGAAGCGAGCGAGAGGCGACGCTCTATCGCTTTCGAGCGGAGATTTCAGTCACGGGGTTCCATTTATTTCGCGCTTTCAAAGGGATTTTCATAATTATTTCGTTAGACCGACGCTCGGTTCTCTCTTTGCGGAGCCCGGGCTACAGATTGCGGTAAAAAGCGTGGAAAAAGTAGCGTTGTCGAGGCAATCTCGACGGTATTTAATTCGCGTCAAAATACACGACGTAAAGGGACCCGGAGCCAGCTCGTTGAAAAAGAAACAGCCACGATCGTGTCCGGCGGTCGGCTAACAATACCCACGGTTCCTCTCTTCTTCGACCCCCCCCTGTTATCCCGCGGATGTGTCCGGACTACTTTATAACTCTGCTGGGTATTGTACCGTAACGATCCTTAAAATTATCGCGCAAGACGTGGCCGTAACTGGGCCAACGAGATTAGCCGAACGTTCGTAATTACGCGATCCGTTGGATAAAGCTCCTGACATTATTGTAAATTTCGTCGAGCACGTTTGCGCATCGATATCGGCTCGAACGTTCCCGTTCGATCGGGGGCCGTTCTAATCGACGACGAACGGCTCTTCCAGGGCCAGGAATGCGACAGTATCGTTGAGAATTTCTGAAGAGAAAAAGCTGCCCCGGTTTATGGTTATTAAACGAAATCGTATTACATCATTGGAGGGCACTGAAAGCTTTTTAAGCGATACTTCCGTGTAAATTCTTAAACGTTCCGTAAAGCGATCGAGCGGCCAAGTAAAGCGTGTAAACGATCCAGACAGAAGATTACCGGGTGCTTAACCAACGAGAGAGGCGGAAGATCGCAGTTTTCGAAGGATTCTGACGAGGTCGATGACCCGCACGGATCCACGGGACGGAAGTGGAGGACCCTCGAAGATCGCGTCGAAGCCGGAGTGACTATGGTGGTTGTTGCGGGTCGGGTGGATTTTTGCAAGTTTTTTTGTGGAACGTATATACACGCGGAGGGTCGTCGAGGGAAGAGGCTGAAAACGAGATATTTTCACGCGGCAGCTGGAAAATCCAGTACCCGGCTCGGATAACTTTGCAGTCGCGTCGAAAGGGAGGAAACGTCCAAGGCAGCTGCACCGTGTGCCGCCGCTTTCCTCTTTACGACGTACGATTTCGATATCGCGGCGCGAATCGAGCATTTTATTTAAAGGGAGGATACGTCCGACAGGGAATTATCGGCCAGCAGAATTTATAGAATCCGCCGATAGGATTTACGATCCGCACCCTCGAGTTTGTAGCTTCGTTTCGTCGAATCGATCGATCGCCGCTAATGTCGGCCAGAGAAACCGAGCAAATCGCGGGTAATTGCAATCGATAGAGGGAAAAAATGGAACGGGGATGAAAACACCGTGTAGCTTTCCTAGTCGTGTGTACGTGTGCGTTAAAAGAGAAACAGAGAGATGGAAATTCGCAAACGTCTAGTGTTGCGCTTAAGCCGGTGGCTGCCGATGTGTATACGGGCGTGTGCGAGTACACGTGTACGTTTGCCATCCAATCTCGTTGGGCAACCCTTTGCTTGCTTATGAAATATCACAAACTCCTGGGGTTGTTAATCAAACAATAATAAGCTTCCAGCAGCTTGCCACCGAGCGATATACAGCTAATCGTGCCAATCTATCTCCTACTATCGTTCCGACGCGTCTTCGCCACCGATTCAATTACTCTCTCCGGTTTTCCTTTTATTTCCTCGATATTTCCCTCGCAGATTCGATTCTTCGAAGCATCAGGGACGAAAAATCGTGTCGAACGCAAAATTAATTCCAAACAATCCTGATTTCGGGGTTTTTAACGCAAAGGCGCGAAACAAAAGACGCTGTTTACCGAACCCGGAGAGGACCAATTCTACAGGCAAATTGTTCGAGGCCAATTGAGGTCAGAGTCCCTCTCCTCCCGGCCGAACGTTTCCCTTCGTATTTCGCGGAGGCGAGGCACTAATGAAAGTAACTGAAATACTGCTACTGAATGTCGTGCTTCGGATCTCATTCTCTTAAGGAGATGCCTTTGCCTCCGTCTCTCTGAGAAATTGGACGCGGCCTTTCTAATTACCAGGAAAGCTTCTAATTTTGCTGGATGTGTTTCACCTTGATCCAGCTTCTCTTAAGAAATAATTTCTTCTCCATTAAGACCAGATATAAAAAAAAAAACAGAGAAAAAAACACCTAGTGTCGCGCGGGAACCGAAGTTACTTCCGTATTCACAAACTTTTTTCTCTTCCTCTTGTACCGATGCTTCCGTTGCTCTCGTGACAAATTAATAATCCGGGGATTTCAATGTTTTTTACATTTAAGAAAGCCTGTACAAAAATTATAGGCCTCGAATGAGAAACGGATCGTATCCAGCTTCTTAAAAGTATAATATTTCTGGCCGTTGATGATAAATCAAGCAGCGTCGGGGGTAACTAATTACGGGGTGGTTAAGAGGTTCGAGGAGACAACGAACGCAGAAATTTGGCGATCCCCGATATAATCGAAGCCCGGTCCATTTCGGCTGGAAGAAGTCCCCGGCAATAAACCTCTTCGTTTCATTACCGTCCCCTTCAGTCCCCGGCCACTTTTTCCGCGATTCGTCGATAAATCGACGCGGAATTTCCGACACCGAGCAATTATCGGCAGCGGTCGCGTGTCCACTCGATCTCCCCCTCCGGAATCGGTCCATTACTTTCGAACGGGCCGTCAGTATGTACGAACCTTTATCCCGGCTCTCCCTTTCGAGCGTATTGCCGCCGGCCTATAATTCAATCTTGTCAAATCCATTAACGCCGCCAGCCACGGTCAGCCTTAGTCGCTACCAGACGTACGACCTGACTCAGCATGATCGCGAGTCCTTCGATGACAGCCGAACCTGCGTGTCCAGGACCTTTTTTTACCCCCTTACAATATTTAACCCTTTTGCAAAGCTTCGAATCCAATGGGATTTTTATTTTTATCTTGGTAATTTCTCGAAAAGCGTTAAATGCATTAGCTCTTTCTACTGGTTGCACGTTTGCTGGGGGATAAGATAAACTGCGGCATTCTTGGAAAAAGTAATCGTGGCTTAATTAAGTTGGCGCGGTGCGCGAGTGTGTCGTTCACCTTCTATCCGGCTGAATAATAGAAGCGCTCGTAAAATCTGTTCCACGTTTCCGTTGGCCTTTATGGCGTACATACCGGGCATCGTTCTTCTCGCAACACGGTCGCGTTTAATTCGTCGAAAAAGCGCCACTTTCACAGGTGCGATTTACCATCGAGACCCGTGTAATTCTCTGCCCTCCCTCCTTCCTTCGGACAATTACGCGTAGGTCGATCCTCGCGATGCCGGCTTTGCGTTAAGATTAATCGGATAAAAAGAAGAAAAAAAAGAATGTCCAAGGTGCGGGGCTAATTGATACAATCAAGCCGAATACACTCGCGTCCTCGTTTGTACGCTTTTTTCAGCGTCGGCTCGTTATTCTTTCGCGCCATATGCTCGCTCGTTAATTCGACCGCAGACGTGTTTACCCGGGCTCTGACGCCGGTTTAGCCAACACCTGTCATAATTAGGCGGAATTTGTATAATCGTCGCCGAGACTTTTCGTGATTCGGTCCGAATATTGGACGCCACACGGCGCGAGACAGGTGTGCAGTTAGTTAGTCGTCGAGGCGATAATTTTATTCGAAACTTCAGAACGCGAAACCTTGACTCCGATTCGTATCAAACTTCGCTCTAATTCCGCCAATTGTCTCGTTCCCAGTCACGCGTTCGTTAGCTCCGGCGAACGAGGACGCGTATCGCGCTCGAGCACCGTACGATTTAATTAAACGCAACGCTTATGTTAATTACCGAGGAAGTGACGCTAAGGTGATATCGATTATCGTCGGCAAACTGATCGCGATCCTGATTTAATCTAGCGAATCTTGTAGGGGGATTAATCAAAATAGGCGAACTGAGCGACGGCAGCCACGGGTACCATCGTTCATAATTAGAGCGATACGCGCTAGCTAAGCGCAGATAGGTTGAAGGAAGGCTCTGCATTCATCGCGTACAATCCATTAACGCTAGCGGAGATCCAGCGCGGTGTGGCTCACGATATAAGTAGATCCATCATCATCGAGGATAACGCGGCGGGTACTTCGCTCTCCCCGGGCCCATTACCGTGCTTTCTTCTCACGATGTACCCTGCGGTTCACCTGTTTTGCTTCGCGGTCGCGTTCCAAGATGTCTAGAAAATTACCGCGTCTCTCGTTTCTTGCTCAGCTTTCTTGCCTAGGCAGGATCGTCCGTGATTTGCAAACGTTACGATTTTGTGTTTCCTTTCGTACATTTTTCAGGGTGGCTATATCAATCCAGGGACGATTTGGGGTGTATCGAGGCAAGAGTTTACGGTTCGGTCGTCGACTTATCGCGTTTATCGCCGTTGCACGAAACGAAACGTTGGAATGTTTAACCGTAGCACGCGTAGACGTAACTTTAATTGAACGTCGCGGTGGCGGCTCGCGCGAGTGCGCACGGGACGTTAACAATAGGGTAAACAGAGAAAATTACCGCTTGCCACGAGCATCGGGCCTCTCCACCGGCTCGCAGCCAGCGTGGAGGTCATTTGGTTGGCGTGACAACCCTTCCACGCCCTTCCCCCTCCGACACCCCTTCGTGACGAGCCATCCCCACCGTTTCGCACAATGCGCTTAATGAAACTCGATATAGCCCGACCGATAACCCTACCCACCCCTGCTCGGATCCCCTTGCAGAAAGTCCATCCGCGACCACCCCTTTGACGAACGTTTGGGGGGTGTCCCGGGGAAAAAAGGCAGATTAAATCCGCAAGTAAAATCGCGCGCCCATGGGCCGCGAAAGGGGGAGAAAGACAGCCAAGAGAGGGGTTTTAGGCGACAATGGCCTTGTTAAGGCACCCACTAATTGCAGCCAGCTCCTTAATGGATCCTTGCGAAAATTGCATCGACCTAAGCCGGTTACGGAGAACACGCTCGATCCTTTCTTCTTATTCTTCCTCCCTTCCTCTCCCTCTCTTCTTTGTTGGTTTTGTCTTGACCCCCGGCCTGATTCATCCCTCCGGCTTGCGGCTTTTAAGGGTATCGGGGACTCTTACCGACCGCGCGGACCACCCTATCGTCCCTCGTGTATTGGAAAACGGGCAAATAATTCTCCGGTAATTTCCACGGTAAAGCTCCTTAGACGTTATTCGAGGAAGAATTTTTCCCAGAATCTTAACGTGTCTGGGACCGATATAAATTAATCGAACAACTGGAAATTTGGAAATGTGTCCTTAAGAATATTCCAACAATTGGACGTTCTGAAATTTTCGAAGTCCCTTTATTCGTCTCCCAGTCCTCGTCTCCTCGCCGTTTTTCTTCTCTTTGGCGAGGTGTGCGTGCGCGCGCGCGCGGGTTTAATCGGCTGGATCCTCGTCGACCTCGTGCTCGCCGCGTTAAACCTCTGCCAACGGCTCGGGCTATTTTAGCAGATCAAAGACGGCGACGAGGAGATTGATACGCGGTCCCGCGGGACACGCCCCGCAAGATTCCCGTCCGGCGGGGTTCGGCTCGGCCGATAAATAAAGTTAAGGCCGGTGTGGCATTCTCCCCGCGGAATTGTTTTGTCGTCGACGTCTCCGGGCTGCTCGTTAACGCGGCCAACATTTTCGGCATTCTATCTCACCTTCTTCAGACGCTCCGGTCCGCTCCGCGCGCGGCAGCTGTTGCGACGAGTATTCAAATTTTTCGGCCCGCCTCGAGCGCCACTCTCGCCGAGGGATGCCCTTTGTGCCGCGCCACGCTACTTCAACTTATTCCAGCGTTTAACGCTTAAACGAACGACAATTACGTTTCCGGGGGAGAGACTTTGTAGACCGTCCGCTTTATCAGCTTCGTTAGCCTCGAGTGGAGCAGCGTTTCTCTCGAATGCCGCGCAGTTTATCACGGTCTATTTGTAAATTGAGAGTTTTCGCGATTCTTGGCTGGAAATCTTGCGCGGAAAGTGTTCTCGACGTCTTGCTCCGGCCTCGTCGGAGCGCGAGGGAAGTTTGCCTCAATTACGGGTATTAACGCTATTAACTTTGTTTGTAAATTGATAGATCGATCGATATCGCGATCTTTAAACAGAGGAAACATCGTGACCGATTTGCGAGCGTTTCCGTTTCAAGAGAGTCGGTTATCTTGCGCAAACGTATCGCGATAACAAGTATTTACATTCCAAAACGCTGACGCGATGAGAATACGCGCGATGCCGGAAGGGCTGGTCCCACGAAACATTTAACCGTGCATTCTTCTCGCAACCAGGTCGAAAGCTATCGCGGGCATAAATTACTGGGTGATTTTGCGAGTTGCTTTGGAGATTGAAGGACGTACCAGGCGAGAGTTTTATGGTTTTCCGATGGCATTCGATAGATAGGAGACGCGTGGCGTCGCGGTTCGGTGGCTCGCAGTCGACGCGTCCCCGTCGACTCGAGAATATATGTCCCGCGGAGATCACAGGCCGCCATTCGTTCTCTCCAGCGGCGCTAAAATTAAGCGGCATTCCCAAGCCCGGCCCACTCGCCGGACCAGAAAACGACCGAGAATTCGCGCAGGAAACGGAGCCACCTCAAAAGAAACCGGGATGGATGCTACGCATTCTTGGATCGACGGCCATCGATCACCGGGCCAACTTCTTTAACGCTCCTCCTCGAACGCGACGCGGTTCAATCCATTCCCCTTTAGGCGCATCCTTTTCCCTTTTCGTTCAATTCTTTTTATTTAAAAAAAAAATTTAACCAGTAGGTATTAACAATATTTTTAGAATTCAACTAACGCGTTGAATATAACGTTGCATCGTTGCATTCTACACATCCGGCAAAGAATCAACGCCCCGAACGTTTTCATAGCGGTTTTACGTACGGTCGCTCGTTCTCAGATACGCGGGATAATGGATGTTCGTTTTTAATTTCGTTTTTGAAGCGCTCGCCGGCAGCCGGGAAACGGATATTCAAGAAAAATACTCGTCCAGTTCAGACAGAAAGAAACGAAATGCCCGTTGTTTTATTTTGCGCGTCACGAAACGAAGAAGGAATAAAACAACGTAAAAAAATTGAAGGAAAAACGTAGCAGTTGTGGATTAACCGAGTCTTTGTAGCCGCGAGATTGGAAACGAGATTGGAGACGTTCAAAGGGAAGGGAAAAAGCTGCATAACATCTTTTATTCTCGCTTTAATAAAGCGATACGTTAAAAGTACTCGTGAAGATCGAGATACGGGAGAGGAACATTCTGTACTTGGATAAAGGGCGGGGAGGGAGGGGAAAAAATAACAGAGGTTCTCTCGTTTACTCGAACTTTTACCTTGCCAAATTTAATCGGCCGACTTTCTAACTTCACGGCGTTTCGGGTCTCTCCTGGCGGAGGTATGCTTGATCGATCGTTCTCGTTATTTTGGCTCGTTTATTCGGGCCAGCCGTGTCTTACCTCTATCAAGTCGAACTTTTTTTTTTTAAATAATTCACGATAAGATCTTCCCTCGCGGTACACGCCAGGAAAACCGTTGTTCAAGAATTTAATATTTTCACAATCATACGAGCAGATGGAAAATTTATTTGGCAAAATGAAAGGTTCTTGGTTAATTTTCTAAGTAACGTTTGTCTCATCTTTTTAAAGTATGTGAATTTCGACTGCCGTGAAAATCGACGCGTTAAATCCCGTATTATTCTTCCCCCTTTTGACGTTTGAACGGTAACGAGCACGCGATTAACTCTTAAATCGCGAAACTTGGGGGCGTAGAATTCCGAAAAGAGCATCTTCTCGCCGTTTATACGTTTAATTGGCTCTTCGTTGCCGGCTCCGTAACTCTTCGTTTAACGCTCGATAAATGGAAACAAGAGCTCTCCCGAAGAAATTGTTAAACGCGAAAGCGTTCCCCGGGAATAAAGTGCCGATAGCGCCGCGGTCGATTTTCAGTCGACGATACTCGAAACCATTTAAAACGCCAAACGGAAACCCATCCCGTAGTTAATAACCGCGCAAAACTAATATGTTAAGCCGGTGATTAAATTCGCAGCTATTCCCCGCGTATTTTGTTTCAAAACTGTCTGGTAAAAAAATGTATTCGACTCCGTTAATGTTTTCTCAGAATTTTTATCGATTCCCTGATATTTATATTTCCGCTCGCCTTAGGGAATAGTACGGGTAAGTCCGGGTCAGAATTTAGAGTCAAGTGTGCACACGTTCCATTATCGATGCTTTGTTACCCCGCAAACTCGATCGTGTTTATGATGGCCGTGTCACGTTATCGAGAACTAAATTTTGCAAAGGAGGTTTCGTGCCACCGTTTCAAAGGAAGCCCGCTTGAATTAACGGGCCATAGAATTTGGGTCGCAATTTAGATCGATCCCGGATTACACGAAAGCATCGGTAACGAGTAATTTGTCATTCGTAACCGTGGATCAGTGTCCCATCGTTTGTCCTAATTGTCAGCGAGGGCCCAAACGAACGGCTTTCCTTTAAGGGATCATTCCTGCCGCTGCAAACTGGCGCTGTTCGCAAAAATATGCGCGAAACGAGCGAAACCGACCCCGCGGGTAAAAAGTTGATTATTTTCAATCGGTGTTGGGATACAATAACCGCGTTATCAGCTCGCAGGCCGGGATTTTTGAGCAGTCTAAAACGCTCGTTTGATCCGGCTATCCGTTCGTAAATTACGAATGGGAATTTTGCTTGCGATCGGAATGCGAGCCGGTCATCGGGCGCGATCGTTCGAATTATAACTAACGATACGTTGCGCCGTGTGCGCCGACGAAAAAAGGAAGCGAACAAAAAAAGGGAGAGAGGTATGTACATCGAATTCGGGAAAAACGGATTTTATTACAATATATTTTTCGACCGAGCAACGTTTCAATAATCGAGTTTTAAATACCGCATAATACCGGGGCTCGCGCAATGTTTTATTGTAATCCTGTTCGATCGTTTGTATTTATTCCGTCGTGTCCAATGTATTATGTATTTCGTTCACGCGTTCAAGTTTTCGAAGAATTTCAAGAGAACCCGAAATTCGCGATCGAAGCAAAGAAAATCTGGAAACGAATCGGGTCCTAGTTTCGAGCGAGTCGAGAGAGGACAGTTTTACGCAATTTTCGCGCCGTTGCTCTCTCGCTCCTTCTGCCTCTCCGTCGAGCCGTGTGACAGCCGATAATTGGACGCGTCCTTTGATCCTCGAACGGGCGAAATCCGTGGCCCTGCTGGATCGTTGATGGATCGTTGATGGATCGTTGACGCGCCGTTTCGTATCTCGTCAATTTCGATCGGTCTTATGGATCCGCGCTCGGTTTTTCCCGCCGGAAGATTAACGATCCGACGCGTAGACGATTCGGCCGCCTTTCGCGCGCCCTGCAAAAAGTCCCTCCATTCTGGCGAACGGGCTATCGTGAAAAAGCGAGAGCCGATTGGATCGGTTCAATTAATTTGTTTAACTTTGCCGACGCCCCCGTTCGACCTCGTGAATCATCGACTTCGAAAGGAGATTAAAGATCTAACCGATCGAGCGGAGATTAAGTCTCCCCCTGCTTCGCTCCTTTTTTTTTCCCCCTGTTGCCACCCTCACAGGCGACAGGGTTTACGTAACGTTGCGCGGGTCAGAGGGGGAGAGAGAGGAGAAATTTTCCAGTAATCTTGGACGGCCAGAGATTGAGTCAGGGCTCGGTGAATGGTCGTCGTTGAAGATGCTCGGATTTGGTCCTTCCACTCGACGGAAAAGTCGACTTCTCGCCCGTTAAGAAGAAGCAGTAGCGGCCGAGGGTGGAAAGAAGAAGTAAGAAGGGGCGGAAGGGGTAAGGAAGAGGTGCCATTGTCACGTGGATTTCCAATTAAAGAGGTTCGATGGGACGGCGGGGCGGGGCCGGTCGGATCAGAAATCCATTGCCTCTTCTCGCGCGAAAGTCTTTCGGAAGGGAAGCGTTCGAGACTTATCTACCCTCCCTCTTTCCCCCCTGTCGGGAATATCCGGTGACTGGGGGGTGACTGTCGGGAAATATCCTTCGATTTCGGACAGCAGACGCCACTGTAGCGTTCGCCGCGTTTAGTTTAATAATTGAATCCAGTTGTTACCGCTGATAGGCAACCGATTGCTTTCGTTTGGTAAACACTAACTTTTAATTATTTCCACCGTCGGCCGAGGCTGGCCGGCTATGGTGGTCGAAGGAAGGGTGGGAAGCAACGGTGTGGGTGCGGCGGAGCCACGTGCTGCCGTGAGGGAGATTGATTCGGCTAAACAGCCCCGTAACAGCAGAATAAACGCCCGCTGCCCGGCCAACCTAGAACGATACAAATAGAAACGTGCGTGTACACGTAGCGCGCGCGGGGGAAGGGTGGAAAAAAAGAGAAGACGAAACGAGCCCCCAAAAAACAATACGCACGGTCGGCCTGCGCTGCGCAAACATTGTCGCTCGGTGATTGCTTCGATTCACCGAGGCTTTTCGCATTCGAAATCGACCGGTCGAACGTGGCCGAAAAACACAAAAAAAAAAGAAGACCGGTTGTGTACAAAGGGTAAATTAATGCGAGTCGAACCGAGGCCACCGAAGTGGGTCTTGTAAAACCAAAAACAGTGGTTTTGCGGTAGGTTAGTCACCTCCTACTCTTCATATATTTGTCCGTGTGTGTTTTTTTTTTCAAACACAATTAACACAAGTTTTGAATTTTACAACGCAACCCGGAACAGGCTGGACGCTTTTCGGGCGCGTAAATTTTATCGCGCGCTTCCGTCGCTAATTAAACGGTCAAATTAGCGACGATCACTGTAATTTTCGTCCAGGATGGGGCATCGTTCGCTCTGTTATGGCGCCACTAACTGTGACGCCGGTATATCTCCGGCCGCGGGTATACGGCTTGTTTTACGAAGCGTCTTCTTGTAATTCGCCCGGCCGTGGACGCTAAACGCCGATTGAAATTTAAATTACGGGTCGCACGACCAGTAAAAACGACGATAAAGTTCGGGCCGCCACTTTCCGCGGCGCGGCTCGAGCGCGATTAAAAGACCGCATTAGTCGCAATTCCCCTAATTTCCAGGACAATAAAGCGCGCGTTTATTGGCGCGAACGGCGCGTGCACGTTTAATTCCGTGCCCCGTCGCGTTCCTTCGGATCGCGAGACTTTGTCCGCGTTGATTGCATCGATTCAATTTTTTGACGGAAAAATCTCGCTCGACGGATTAACGCGAGTCGAGCCGCGGCTTCGCGACGCCATTAGGTAAATTGAGGTGGCAGATGTTGGCGCGCTTCGTGATCGATGGCGACGGGGTGCAATCGTTGACTTTGAATCTTTCATTTTTCCCTGATAATCCGAATTTATCCTACCCTTCTATTAGAGACAGAGAGCTCAAAATTCGTGCGTTACATTTTATTTTGGTAAGCTATCGAATCGGTTCAAGAGCACTTTTGATTATTTTTGCTTGTCTGCGTTTCGCGTCGATATTCTACACCGCCGTGTTAAATCGATAGTGGCTGCAGCGTAAAAATCCAACAGACTTTCGTTAAGTTCGAAATCACCGTCCAGCGCCGAACGTTTGTTCTATCGATCAGACAGATTGTTTTTACAAGGTCGACCGCTGGCCGAATAAACTGAACGTTTGCAAGTTAAAAACCAAAAAAAAAAAAAAAAAATAGAGGGAAAAAGGGGGAGAGGATAGGGGATATGCATACGAGCGTGCTTTCACGACTGTATGACGATTAACGAGGCAAGCGTTTAGCATAGATAATCACTCCCGGGAACGAGGAGCGTAGGCTGAATGGCGTTTCGAGCTCTCTGTCTCTCTCCCTGCGTCCGCGATCCCCGATGCAATTATCAATCGAGAGTTCGCTATGCATTAACATAATCAGATCAGCCAGCCGTTCGAAACCGTTCCACCCCTGCCCCCCTGGTTGCCATCCCTCGCTTTCTCCCTTTGCTTCCTGGCAAAACCAACATGGCTTCCATCCGCAAACGCGCGCGACACGCAACGTTGGCAATTATTGCTAAGTGCAGCGTCGAAGGATACGTTGAAAACCACGAATCGGTTATCGACGTATTATCTCGAACCGTCGGATACGATCGACGAATAAAGGATATTCGGTCGTTTATCGATTTGACCGAGTTAACCCTCCACCCCCCCTCCGATCGGCGTAGCCTTTCTCCAAGATTAAAAGCTCCGGGGGAAGAACGAACGTAACGTTGGCAATAAAAGGGGACGAACGAACGAGGAAACGTTCGTGGTATGTTCTTTATTAATTCGTGACCGGGGTATATCGGTCATCGATGACCGGACTCGGTAACTTTAATTAAAACCTTTAATAACGGCCGACCGCTTGCTCGCGCCCGATTACGAATACGATTGATATCGCCGCGACACGCTTCGCCGTGTCGGTTTATCGCCATCGTTGGATTATCGAATGCCTTTTTTTCTCTCCCGATGATAATATCGCGTGATGCGGTTGACGATCATTCTCTATGCTTTGTAACCTGGTTACCATAAAAACGGGATAAATGGATGCATAGAAAAATGTCAAATATTATCGTGTAAGAATCGTAATGGAATTTTGTTTTTTCACTTTTTTTTTTTTGGTGAATTTTTCAAGAGGTTTCCGACTCGTCCCCGGAAATTCTGTTTGGCGTCGCTATCGAAGCGGCAACGTTTACGTTACACGGTAATCTCGTTAATGGAGAACCGTTCGAAGCTGGGTAAATTTAGAAAGCAATATGTTTCGCTATTTGACGATCGGAGAATCCCGGACAGTTGTGTCACGTGAGAGCTCGTTACTTGTTGCCGGCGATTTCGGCCACGCCTCGAAACGCGTCGTTCGGACAAAACGCGGTTGGAAATAGAAATGACGGAAATACGTTCTTAGGCCCCCTTCCGGTTAATGAGCCGGTTAATTAAGCATCGTCGGGCGAAGAAATTCCAGAAGTGGCGGCGGCCGATACTTCGACGGTTTCCACTTCTTGCAGCTAATTAGTATCGCGTGAAACGTTGCCGCGGTTAAACGGGGTTTGACGGACCACGAGGGAGCAGCTCGAAATTGATTGAAATTTATCGCTAAAGGCACGGTAGTTACGTTAGCGATGCAATCGAATGCCACGTGAACTTTGTTGCTACTATAAATATCGCTACCGGAACGATTCTTGTCGAACTACTCGAGATACTTTGGCAGGAAGTTGAGGATACTCTATGAAACAATTTCCGAGGGAAGTAGCCTGGGGGCGTTCGTTCGATTTTGGGTCAAGACATCGATCACACGTTTAAGTTTCGGAGTAACGCGAAACTTATTGCTGAAAATGTTACGCAAGGAAATTCAATTTCCACGCGGTAATTAAATTTCAAAATTCTACAATCGAGTCGAGTGATTTGCTACAAAAACGTATCGTGGCGATCGGTGGTGAAGGGGGTAAATCAGCTACTTTCGAAAGTTTCTGAATTTCTGATTCGCATCAAAGTTGTAGAACAAATTGAATAACAAGACGGCGACGATAGATCTCGAGTTACAAGGAAATCCATTGCGGGCAAGGAAACGAGCGCGTTAGTTTCGCGATTCGTGAAATACCGGCTGGCACTCGGTGTCCAATATTCGGCTGGAAGGTTCTCGCGTTTCCTGGACAGAGTTTGGGCGTACGATGATACAGTGGCTCGTTGTCCTTGTCGCGGACAAGATTTGCTGACTGCACCGGCTCCGGAGGATATCCTCGTCCGACAGGATTAATCTGCTTTTACGAGCCGGACTCGGTGTCCAGGCTCGTTTCGCGAGTTTCGTGAAAGACGTTAACGAAGAAATAGATCGTCGAGTTGGCCCGTTTACACCGTTGCCGGGGTTATCGTTTCTCGCCGCTTAAAGTCTCTCTCTCTCTCCCCCCTTTTCATTTAAATTCCTCGACTGGGCCAGGGTAGATCGTAGATTTAGGAGGCGAAAGTGTAGCGCAAGTTTCGTTGATAAAGTTTCGGAGAAGTCTGCTCGAGATGGACGGCTCGTGGATCGGTCTTAGCATCGAGGCCGTGGATAACGCAAAGCCGGGGCGAGCGTCGGCCGGTTACCGTTACGGTAATTTACACAACTAATGCGGCACTTGATGCACCGGATAGGACGTTTACAACAGCTGCATCGAGCTACTCAAGGCAAGCCGTGTCGTGCCAAAGGTCGGCCTTCCTTGTGGCTATCCATAAACGGCCTCGTCCGATACCTCCGTCCCCCATGAATCCTGGAATGCTGATACCCCGGCCTCGGACCGGCTCGGTGTTGCCGATGAAACCATATCCGTGTTTAGTGTACACAGTTTCCCACTAAATGCTAATGCCTCCTGAATTCTGAATTACGAGGGGGTAACTTCGCTGCATGAACGTCGTCCTCGCTTCTCCATGGACCTCCGTAGACCGTGCGTGTCCTCCTCGCTCGGCATTGTCCTCCTCGTATTACTCTAATTGCAAGGACCTCGTACGAGTTAATCTTCGTTCAACGCGTTCCCATTTCCCCTTTCGGCTACGATTGAATTTCGAAACCGATAGTCTTATTTACGATCTTACCAGAGAACTTCATCGAAATTGAAATAATTGGGATTCGTGATATTCGCATCCCGTTAAGCGAAACTTTTGTTTGGAGCGAAATTCGTCAGTGTCAATGTTATTTCCATAAACGTCGCGTGGTATTGTACCGATTTTCACGCGTGTCGGCGCATTACGATAACGCGGCCATTTGCGATCATCGTGGCGAGAGAACGGCGAGATTCGCAGCGCGTACCACCGAAACAGAGACGAGAGAATGAGGGTTTAAGAGGCGGAAAGGGTGAAGGGAAGAGGGCGAGATTATCTTGCTGCATGACAGCTGATTATGTCTGGCTGTCTGCTCGACTACTCGCCTCTTCTACTTCTTCGTCTGCCTCTGACACTCGAAACTACC
The DNA here is from genome assembly GCA_022405125.1 of Anthidium xuezhongi. Taxonomy (NCBI): domain Eukaryota; kingdom Metazoa; phylum Arthropoda; class Insecta; order Hymenoptera; family Megachilidae; genus Anthidium; species Anthidium xuezhongi. The sequence continues at coordinate 8,603,860 of CM039640.1, forward strand.
ATTATTCGCGGAAGTGCTTGAAAACAAATCTTTCATACCGGAATTTTATTACCTTTAATTATATTTTATACGTTCCACTTTAATATTTTCGTATTTTAAGGATATTAGACTCGTTCTGACAAAAACCGCCGCGATTCACTTAAATCGACGGATTTAAGAATTGAATAATCTTCGAGGCGCGCCGCGAAGATTTACTTCCGGCGCAACTTTTATGCCGCTCGTGAAAATGACGAGCGAGCGATAAAAATTAAAGTGGCCCCCGTGAAAAAAGAAGAGAAAGAGGGAAAACGCTCGACTTTCCTGAAAGCTTTTCCCCCCTACGTGAAAGCGAACCGCGGCGGATCGTCGTCGTAAAAAGCTGCGACTTTTTACCGCCGAGATTTGAATTTTTGATCCCGCGACGTTTCGGCTACCGGCCCGGGGGTTGCCCGGGACCGCAGGCAAGAATCGCCAAGTTTATCTTTTAAGTATTCATTCGGCAAAGTTTCGGCAGTGAAACGATCATTTTTTTACCTTCGCATTAGTTAATTACTTCGTTCGGGGGCAATTTGCATAAAGATCATGTAGCAAATATATTACAACAAAAATCTGCGCCATCTCTCTCTAATTTGATAAAATTAGTCACCTTTTTCAGTCTCGATAAGTTCCCTTTGCCCCCTCCGAGTTTGCCCGCAGATAAAGGATAGGAATCGAAAGGGAAGCTTGCAGCGCTTTTTTTCCACGTCGGTTAATTGGATGAAAACGCGATTAACCCGGGCTACAATGGCGCCAGGGTCTCTCTTTTCGCGGGCAACCTTCGTGAACGGCGGTTAATGCGGATCCGAATTTGATTTTCCGTGTAGCCGGACCGATAATGCGGATACGTAGCCGTTAAACCAGAAGTGTCCGCGTTCTATATACCAGCAGCTGACGGGCTAGCCTTCCGTACCTAACGTAATTAAAATGTGCATTACTGAGGCCGCTGCATTATGCAACAGTCGAACTGCAGCCCCCCGGTTGCGTGCGCTTCCGGCGCCGCTGCCTCTGTCTTCGTTCACGAAAGGCGGCCAATAATTTTCATATCCGCGGCTAGCTTTCATTTTCACGCCATTTGCGCAACTTTACCGGGGGACGGTTCATTAAAAATATATGAGATACTTTTTTAAAACGCGGCGAAGACGGTATTCACTTCCATATATCCCGTGCTGTTTTTAAATTTACTTTTACATCGGTGCGGTAAATAGGTTACGTGCTTGAACTTTTCATCTTCTAGATTATTTATGTTCTCCTATTTTCCTTTTTTAGGTCACCCGAGAGAATTTTTATTCGATCCCCCCTCCGCATGAATTTTACATGCGTAGACAGGACATTGTGCCAAGAAAGAACGGGTAAATTTATTAATTGATTATAAAAGTAACCAGACCGGTAATCTTCGTTTCCACCTCGATGGACTCGAGGTGGTTCAAGGAACTTGGTTAATTAACGTCTCACGGAAGATCGTTAATTACAGATCGTTTTAACAACGGAAGTAAACGCGCGTTTATTATTTGTGGTCGACTGATAAGCTTCGTGGTTGAAGAAAACGCGGGTTCGCTTATCGTAGTCGCAGCGCGTAAACGCGCTGTAAGGATCGTCCAACTGTTATCAGCGCGTGGTTGAATGGCGAGATTTAATTGCGAGCGACGTCGTCGTACGCGTTGTCGAAACGATTGTTCCCTCGAATAGGTTGGCAAAAGTTTAATAACAGGCTCGTCTTTGACAAGATGGAAGCTGGAATACATTACGTTCTCCCTTGAATTTGATCAAACATTCGATCCCCGTCCTTCCTCGCCTCCCTCGCTTCTTTTCTTCGACTGTGTAAGTCAACTTTTGCGCGAACTCGCATGCCCCGTGGTCGTCTCTTGTCCTGGTTCCTTCGTGCTATTTCCATCGCAGTTCCCCGGCCCTCCTCGAGTACTCCGTGTCCCGGGGATACGCCAAGAGATGTTCCCGTTTAAAGCTGCCCGTCTTACGTTCCGCTCGGAACAAATACTATAATTCAACGCGCGCGTTATTATAATTTAATCTACCAAGCAATTCCGCTAGCATAAATTGGCCGGCGTTTGAACCCGACGTGTACTTCCGGGGCAAAAAAACGAACTTCAAATTCTGTCTTCCCCGTTGTCGCAATTTCTGCAGCGAAAAGAAGCAAAACGGGGAACTTTAATCTTACGAGAGTCCTGAATATGTAACAGATTTTAACGAGGGTAATAACGCGCCCGGTTTCCCAATTTCGCGGACGATCCCGTTTCCTTAACGGCGCCGCGAACCGAACGTTCGGGAAGCGAATAAAATTTTCGTCCGCTCGAGACGTATTCAAAGTTTAATCGAAGACGAAATTTATGGGGATTCGCCTCTAATGGCGGGCAGAGCGCGAAACGGCCGCACGCGTGCGTGCACAAGAAATAGCCCGTGTACGTGGCAGGTCATTCGGGGAAACTTTCCTCGAACTCACTTCCGCGTCGTTCTCGCGCGATCTAACGGGACTTTAAGCACCACCTCCGCGGCGAGGAAAAAGTTTCGCGGTGGATTTTTCGCGCAAGTAACGTCACCTGTTCGCGGAACGAACGAACTTCCCTCTTTCTTCGTTCCACCCTCGAGTAAGAAAAAAGAAAAGAGGAACGTTCGCTGGAATTCTGCGAGTTTTCTTCCCCGCGCGACGAAAGGATTTGGTCGATTACCGATTTTTTTATTCCCTGACATTGTTTGCTACACGGGAAACAAAGCGTCCGGAAGGCTTTCCGCGGAAAGGAAGAGATTTAAAGAGACGTTTACACTTCCGATACTCCCTCTCTCCCTCGGTTAGCTTTTCGCCTTCAGCGAGCGGTGTCTTTGTTGGCGAGTCGTTGAAAGAGAGAAAAGTGGAACGGAGGAAAAAGCCGCTTTCCTTTTGGCTAGGAAACAATTACGACGAGACGTTACGCTCCTCTCCGCGATGGAAGCTTTCAATTAGTGGGCTGAGTCCGTGAGGGTCGAAAAGGGGTGCGTGACAGGATCCTGCACGACGCCACCGGAAGGGAAGGTCGCACGGTTCACCGTGTCGGACCACCGCTAACCCTTTCTTGCTACTCGGTTATCTCTGTGTACCCAGAGAAGCCCGGCAATAAGGCCGTTTGAAACTCCGTCGAGGTATAATCTGAGCTCGATCGAGCCTCCAAGTTTGCCCGCTAAATCGCCACGCACTCCAAATGAATATTTACACGCACACGTTTGATCGTGTTCGGTTTGCGTACCCGCGGAGGGGTTGTAACGAGCCGGGGGGGATCGGGAAGTTCGCTCGGCTCGCCTCTTTGTGAACGCCGCGTACCCCTTTCGTGCCTCTGATTACCGCACGAATTCGTCCTTTCGACTCTTATCCCCTCGCCCCCTGGAAGAGGACCGGCGGGAAAATTTAGGATCGCCTTTCCGAGTGGCTTCGTATCCGGTTGACCGTGGACGGAAACGAACGAAAGGGGTTGCAGCGTCCACGATGGATATAGCGGAGGATTCGTCGTTTTGCCCTCCTCTCGCTCTCTTGATTATCGGATTCGAAAGGCTCGCGCGCGTTCCGAACGTTTGCGTTCTTTCAGTGAAATCCAACTCGGAGAGGATGGAAGGCGTTACACGGATGAGCGTACAAAGGGAGGCAAATAAAATCTCTGCCGGGGGTACAATATCGAAACGCATCGATCGCCCGGCCCGGAGGAGATCTAATAAACCATGCGACTGGATCGCAGCCAATTCAAAGTTTCCCCGTCTGCAACGCTGCATGCAGCTTCGATCTTTCATCTTCCGGAAGAATTCCCTTCCTTTCCTTTGCCCCCTGCGCAAATGGAAAAGTTTACCGTCGCGCGATTAAACGCCAACGAGTGTAACGAAATTTTTATTTCGACATCGACGCTTTCGCGACCCTTGTGCCGGCAGCTGCGGCGAGCGTTATCTCGCGGAGGAGTTCTCGTCGTCCCCTAGTGCAAACAAGCGTCGAAAATCCCAGATAAGAATCCTCTGCTCGCGACGAATTATCAATTCTTCGCATTCACCCCTCTGTCGATCGATATTTCATCGATGCTCTTTTACTCCATTGTAAGTAGGGGCTCGGATTACACGAGGACGACGTTATCGTTGCTTATGTCGACTCGTTCACGCCAATACGTTCTCGGCCATAAGCGACGTAAATGGTCTCCGATACGACCTCCTAGCCGGGTCAAAGGTATTGTCTGAAAGTCGATAGGTTACTCCCCGAGGGGTAGAAAGAAGTCGTTCGAGAGGGAACGGAAAGGGATGACGGTAGTTGGAGAAAATGGTGTCGCAGAGTTGGCTTTGTCTATCTACGTAGCCGCGGGCCGCGTTTTGTATGGTAACTACTTAAACGGCGCATGCAGCGCCGGATTTACGCGTGCACACGGAAACACTGCGCGACATTTATTTATTCAATAAACACAAAGCGGAGTTTTGTGAAAATAGTTTTTAATATTTAGAATGTAATTGGGGTGATTTTCTGTAAGCTATTTATTTCCGCGCGACGAGAGGACAAAACCAATTACAAAATCAAAACGATCGACCAGTATAATAAAATGAAAATAAAAACAGACGCGAGGAAATTAAACGTCGAATCGATTAGCAATTAGGAAGAGGGTAGAAAGTTGTTAGAGGACAAGGCGGGCGTTTTGTCGCGAGAACAAGGACGGTCAAGGGAGGATCGTTTTCAGTAGAAGGAGGGGTTGCAGCGGCGGTTTCACCCTCGTGGTCGGCGTCGTAGATCGAGGCTAGACGTTGGCGAAGAAAATCAAAGGATAAAGGGAGAGCGGTGTGGGCGAAGGGTGAGAAGGAAGGAAGGAAGGAAGGAAGGAAGCTCGAGCCTAGCCTACGAGACAATTTATGGCCACTGGAAACAATGCCTCGCCGGTCGACAAAGGGTGCCACCGGTCTCCTTCTCCCGGGGGAGGACGTCGCTGAAGTTGGCCCGGCTAGAATCCTGGTCTCCCCGTTTTCTTCTCGGTTCTTGGCGGATCGGCTCCGAACGATACAAAACGACTCGGTTTCCAACGCGCGCTCGCGTCGAGGATTCGCCTAATGATCCTCGAGCGGCTAGAATACGTCGGTGGAGCGTGCATCTTCGCAACGGGAGGCTGTATTTCGGTTCGACGAAACCGTTGAAAATAGAAAGACGGGAGCCGAGGGTGAGCAGAAAGGAAACCGCTTGACCCAAATCTAAAATCCTTCAGAGAGATCGCACGTACGAATCGAGTCGTTCGAACGTGTACGTGCACGCCGGCTCTCTCGTCGCAGTAACCGATCCCCGGCTTCCTCCTCCCCTCTCTTCACGAGTGCCGCACTCCATCCACCGGTTAATCCTCCGTTTCGTTCCGGCTTTTCATCCGTTTAATAATGCCGCAGCGTTTCGCGCGACTCGACCGTGTTCAAATCCCAAACAGATTCGTCGACGTTGTCCCGGGCCCGCGTATCCGCCTCGTCCGCCTGCGACGACTGGCTCAAACGCTCGAAACGTAGGGGATGGTCCCACACGCGTAACTCGGGTATCTATCTCTCCGTTCGTTTCGAGAGCTCCATTCAGGGAATAGGATCGCGGCTACGGACCCGGAGCTTGAACGTGACGAGTTTTAAGGGTATCAAAGGACAGGATATTAAAATCTCTCGGCGACGGAAACGGCCGCAGCCACACGGAATTTCGCGTAAAGTATCGTTACGACTCGGCTCGGTTGCGCGTTACGTGGGGCCGCTCTCGTATTTCACGGAATACGGCCGCGTACGTCGAGCCCCCGCGACCGAGCTATTACCCCCCCGATCCACTTTCGACGGGGGTAGCCGGAGCTTTTATCCCCGTTTTAATCCCTCCTCGCGGAACCAAGGAAACTGCGCGGCCCCGTCGTTTCGACCAACTTTCTGCCCCGTTAAATTGCACGAAAATATTGCTCGCTTCGGTTACCGAACGGTCGCGCTCGTTTATCACCCAAGGAGCACTCTTTCGAGACACCACCCCCCGGAGACGAACGCCAGAGCCGTTTATTATAGAAAACGACAGCGATGTTGCGTCGTTTTAACGAGCGGTATGTTTATAAAATAATTACTCGGTCGCTAAGCGCTGCCGGCTATTCTCGGATTCAGCGGGACGAGGAAATCGCGCCACTTCTTCGAGACCTCGTTTAACTTCGAAACAATCGCATCGCGGTACGCGGATCCAAGAATAATCTCGATACGATACGCTTATAATTGCTCCCCTAGAAGCGGCAATCTCGATTTCAATTTAATTCCTCGCCGCTCGATTATCTGGGTCGTGGATGAAACGATCGCTGCTCCTTCTCGATTTATTCAAGACATCAAATTTTAAATTTCTTGCTAAAGTCATCGACGTGATTCGATCCACTGGGTGACATCACCGGATCTATATGCACGTACGTGGGCTCCGCGAGCGGAACTACGAAACGACTGGCAGTTTCGGTGCGACGCTGCGAGCATAACTCAGAACGAGTTAGCATCCCGCGTGGTTGGCGGTGTCGTTTAACTGGATGCGAGCTGAGCCGGATACGAAAGATTTGCGAGCCGCCGCGAAGCGGAACGGGCTGCACGAGGAGCGGGCGACCGTTTTCGATCGTAGGCGTGGCACGGCGGCGGCCGAAGGCGACGAGATGCGAGTAAAGCGGCGCGGTTCAAATTGATTATTATTGCCCGCGATAATCCGCGACGACGACACCGGACAAAATAACGCGGGGATTCAAATTTAGCCGGGGCCAGCGCGCCAAGCCGCGACGCGACGTGCACGGAATTTAAATGGAAAGTTACAGTTTTAATTCAAACTCCCTGGAAAGTGCCGTTTGTCGCGGCCGGGAGGTGACCGCGCCGCGCCTGGATAATTTGGATCCTCGAAAGGAAGAGAATGAAATACGCCACGCGACGAGCCTCGAGCAACACTGGAGCGTGGAAAGAAAGATTTGTTCGTCGCAGCGGCATCGGTAACGAGCGTCTGACGAGACGACGAGGAAAACGGGCGGAATTCTGAGAAGATAATTTTCAGCGGAGCAACAATAGCGGGGCCAGAGAGTATTTCGTGGCTGGTTGGCGCAGCGAGAGGGAACCACGGCCCGAAGTCGAAGAGCGCGCGTCGTGTGTGGCGGTCGAAAACATAACTCCAACGTTACGCGGCCGCATTAAGACAGACGCATAAACAAAGGAGGTGAGAGCGAGACGAGGATGGGTTACGGTCGGTGGGTGAATCGCGGCGAGCCTGTCGCTGCTCGCGAGACAGTCCCGAGTCATTAGAGAAGGCTACAGAAACTCGCGCACAATGCGCTCGTACAATGCAACGTAGCCGCGCCGCGACAGGGTTCATTCGGGAGTCGATTGTCGAGCATCGTTCCTCGCGTGTTCCTTTGCAGTTTACAGCCCTCCCCAATGCGCCCACTCTCTACAGATTACAATTCGACCGAGAACAATCGCTTGTCGACGTTCGATCAACTCGTAAACCCTGCAGTGCTACCAAAGAAAGAATTCGTTCTTTGGAATCAAAAGCAAACTTAATAATCTAGAACGTACACGATAAATTTAAAAGCAAGGAATTAGATATATAACATTTAAATTTTGTCAAAGTCGACTTATTCGGTATCGAAATCGATCGCATTCCGTCGCTAATCGACCCCCGTCTATTCTCTTTGCTCCCACCCCGTACACAGGGGAGAAAGTGGTTTCTTCCGAAAGGCAAGATTGCCGATAATAAAAGTTGTAAGTGGTTTTCGTTGGCGGAACGACGGGTGTTCCGATCGAATCAGAGTCGAGTGGCGTTAGGAGGAGCGTGACATCGTCGACGCGGCTTCCATTTCGCGACGGGAATCGGTCATAAGGTCGTGGAGGGACGAGGAAGGACGTGTCTCGGACGCGACACTCAAGCTCGAGCGTGTACGGGAAGATCGTGTCCGAGATATTCGACGGCGTTTATAGGCTCTGGTGAGATCGGAGGGGGCACTCGTACCGACGAAATCGATCTTCGTCGTCATTTCGATAAGTGCTTCGGACGTTTCCTGCCCCTCACCACCCCGGGGTGGCGCTTCCGTTATCCATCGAAACGCGAAAACGATGCTTTCTCTATCGACTAGATTGAAAAAGATTCTTTCAAGGGATTAAACTTCGTCCGGCTGGCGGGCCAAATAGAAATAGAAGCGGAGTCTCCCGTGCAAAAAACATCGATCTGCGAGGGAGACGGGGACGGGTCTTGTCGACCTTAGCGTCGACGATATTTTTCACCGAGACGGGGATGAGAATGACCTAAGGGAAGAAGATGGGTCGACGGTAGACGGCTCCCCGAGGAAACACAACACCTAAATTAACCGTGGAATCTACCGTGCTCCGCTCTCGGAAGCTTGCGATGCCTCGAGATACACCCTCGTTTGCAAATTGGAGAACCGGCCACCTCCTTCTTTCTCCACCTTCTCCACCCCTTTGTCCGTCTCGTTCCGTAGCAGGGTGCTAACCGAATGGAACGAATAAAGGAACGCGACGCCATGGAACGGAATGTTCGCAGGGGGGTGATGGTCCGGCAGGTTCGAAGGAACCAGGGGAATCCAATTCGAGGGACTTTGGGGCGAGGGCGAATTGCAACCGATGGGGGAGACGCTAAACAGGCCATTGTCGAGGAAGTGGCGACTGGTGGACTCTTAAATCGACCGCCTTATCCCTACCTGCTCGCGTGCACCTCGAAAAAAAGAAGGGACGTCGAAATTGAGTGTAAAGAGACGCGACGAGGAAATAACGTTCGCGGTGGAAAGAAGACGAACGGATAAAAAGCACGAATGCCCGCTGGCCGTCGTTCGCGTTCGGCCATTGAGTTTGCCTAACGGACTCAGCGCAAACACTCCCCCGCGAGAGTCTTTGTTCTAAACCGGAGATTTATGCCCGTTTCGCGTCGTTGCCCGGATTTATACCCGCGAGCAGCCTTGCCTCTTCCCCCGACCCCACCTTCTGTTCTTTTTATTTTCGTCTCTCATCGCGATACTCGTGTGAACAAACGCGCGAATAAAGTAGGCGCGCGTAATCAAACGCGGCGAAACGAAACAGACGACGAGATTTTCTGAATCTCGTCCCCCGAGCAACAAAAGGCTGACGCGCTTTTACGACGTGTAACGCGACGCCTCGCGGTAATTCGTCCCCGTTGCCAATTCGCTGTCGCGGAAATGAACGTACAAACTTAACTCCGAGTTACCACGGGATTTTCAGCAAGCGTTTCTTGCAAATTCCCCGGATTATCGCGAACACCTGTTAAACGGCGCCAGAAAAAAGTATCCCGCTTTTTAATAAATTCGCTGGGAGCGAAAATTGTCGAAAGCACCATCGATGCACGATACGCGCGGGAACCGGTAATCTTTGGAAGCGCGCGTAAAAAGCGGCACGATTTTGCGGATGTAGCAGGTGTAAGCGCGAGCTCGCTGGAAAAATCGAGAGACCCTTAAAGGCAGCCGAGGCTATCGGAAATCGCGTTTCTTCCCGCTGGCGCGAACGAGCGTATAACTGCGAGACCGGGGAAAAAAGGCCGTTCGTGGAAACGGCTCGACTTCCGTCGACTCTGCGAAAATCGCGCCGCGATATCGTTCGATCCCCGCGACTCGTTTACGCGATGCTCGTCGTTATCGAAAACATTTCGAAATCCGACGAGCCGAGATATTCCGGCTCGCACGAGGAAGAGCAGCAGCGAGGCGAATTGTCCGTTTCACCCTCTCCCCTCGTAACGACCTCGTTCGAGGCTTTTCTCGAAAAGAAAACATCGGGAGAATCGAGAATTTTCGGAAAAACGACCCGTTCGGAATCATTTGGCTATGGATTTCAATTTTCAGAGAAAATAGTTGGGTTCGGTTGGGGTCCAGTTTTTTGATTCTTAGAAAATTTGAATGAAAACGAGAAATCTCGCAAGCACAGACGGCTCTGTCGAGAAATATCGACACGAGATACAGGGGCTCGAACACAAAATCGATTCGAACGAAGCCAAGCATGGAGAATTATGGTCGAAATTCGAATTCGGCTTCTTGTTCCTCCGCGGAGGCTCCGTTTTTGTCGTTAATTTCAATTTGCGGCGAGGTCGAGCGCACGCACCGAAACAGCCCCTAAAATCGATCGAAACGCGGTCGTCGCGTCGCGGCAAACTTCGAAACGGACCAAAAATCCACATAATTGAAAATACGCCAACTCGGGTATGAAACGAGCTCGCGGTGGCGGCACCCGTCCCCCGCCGTTTATCCCAGCCAGATGAACGCGAAAAACGAAAATCCTCGTCGTTTCCTGAGCAAAAATTGATTGGTTAGCGGGTTTCTTTTGTCGTCGATTGCAGACCGGTCGCTCGATCGAACTAATTTTCCCTCGAATTTTGGGGAATGTGCCTGGCGGCGATATTTCGAACCACGCGTCCACACACAGGGAGAGTTTCATTTTTATCGGGAGCGGTGGCTGCGAGCGGAGAGCTTGGGGGCCACGCGGAACGCCGATGGTTCGCACGAGCTGGCAAATAGGTCTCGCACAGCTGCAGGTACGGCCGAAAAATCGACAGGGCACATCGGTGGAAATCTCCGATTGCAGGTCAGCCGCGTAACTGCGAAGCCAGGTGAAAATCGAGCCGAACCGAAGCCACTCGTTCGGCGTTATTGCCGGCGACACGAAACGCTCGCTCGCCGCGTACACTTGCTAGCGTACAAAAAAAAAAAAAAAAGAGGCGAGTCAAAACAGCTTTCGAAACAAGCCGGATTTCTATCTCGATCCTTCCGTTTCTGTTCCCCGCCGTTGTTCCGGGAAATTTAACGTGACACGCTCAAAAACGCGACGCACTCTCGCACCCGAGCCAGCGATCCGCAGCTGGAAATAATGGACCCGGAGAACGCGCCCCCCCCGCTTCCGTCCCCGAAAACTGTTCGAGCCTGCTTTCGCTCCGCTTTGACCCATAGAAAAAAATGTCCAGCTCGAAGGTGGAAAACGTTTCGCGGGTCCCGTGACTTCGTTACACGCTCGCGGTCCCGTCGATTACGACGAGGCTTTTAAATCATTCGCGAACGCGGAGAATCCGCTCGGGAAATCAGCGGCGCTCGTTTCTGTTGGGATTTCGGCGTCGTTGTCCCCTCGCTCTATCGGCGCGCACGCATCTCGAACATCCAGGCGGTTAACGCGACGACATTAATGCAACCGTGTGTGTACACAACTGGCCGCCGCACCTATATATATATAATATTTTGGAGGGGGTGACGGTAAGCGGCGACTCGTCGCCATTTCGCGCCCACGCTCGTCGCCCATTATCTCCGCTTTTCTCTTCTCCGTGTCGCGTTTCTGCGATCGCAAAAAGAGAATGAGCGCTGCCGTCGCGCCGGAACACCGGATTCGCTTGCACCGCGCGGCCACTAATTTTGCGGCGAAACCATTTTCGCCTCTCCGTGCTCGACCACCTCCACATCGGTTACACTTTGTGTCCGCGCGAATTTAATTGTTCTATCTCTCGCGAGCCACCTCCGCCACGGCAGAGTCCGGCCGCTATTTAAATCCTGCCACTTCCGAAACGATGTCCTATCGGCCGTGCGCGCGTACAACTACGCTCCCCCTTTTCGACGATCGCTGTCCGAGCCACTGATTCTACTTTACCGCGTAACGCCGATGGAGACACGGAAATTTCTCGATATAAAGAGCGCTTTACCCCTTCGCTTCCGATTTAACGTTTTTAATTATAACCGTTAGTTATACCCGTAGCCCGGGGAAACGGCGCTTTGTCGCGCACGGGCCTACAGGCAATTTCGTTAATTAGTATTTTGTGCGTTTCATCGTCCCTGGAAATTTTATACAATCGAGTGAAATAGATTTATTGTACTTGGTGCAGTTACAATTGCAACGCGTACTGTAATAATTAATTTGTTTCCTGACGTAACTAGTCGCGAAGTAGAAAGAAATTCTGTCTGTTTTGGCCGCGAACGATAATATTATTATGAAATTGTTTACTAACGGTATTAGCCACCGTTTGGAAAATCATGTGGGCGAACGGGTGTAGATTCCGTCGGATGAAATCGCGGCTGATACCTTGATCACGGACGCGTGAGGATAGCTTTCACAAAGCGGACATCGGTGCGGTCGTACGGAAGTACAAATGACACAGTTGGAGGGGCCCGGCCCGTTCCGCGGGGCTCCGATATTCGTTCGTGCATTAGATTAATTACGCCCAAAGCCATATCAATTCGCGCCACCTTTGCGGAACATTCCGCCACGAGAATTTCGCGGACGGCCAAACGAGTCAATAATTCGGACGTCGACAATTGGGAATGCGGGATGAAACGCGGGTATCGATGCGTCTAGTTCAACCGGACAAGAACAATGAAACCGTGTGTCGACGTTTAAGAACAAAAAGATCTGCTCGATTAAAAAATGAAACGAGAGTGTCTTTGTTTTTCAATTCTGGATATTGAAAATTTGATCATTCACAGATTTTAGAGCGAATATTTTTAAGAAAATACGTTCGAGGGTGGCGGCGAGTAATGCCTACTCCTTCAACATTCAATGACTGAAGTTTTGTAATGATTCATTTTCGCGCAGATTCGATGTTCAGTAATGCGATATAAAGCTAGCTTGCATAGCTTTGTTCTTCCCCGTATTATCTTACGTTTGTTCATCACAACGTGGACACAATGCCCGTTGTTATCGTTGCACGCGTATCCTGTTGCAAATATTATTGGCATTGTTTCGAGCGACTGGAATTACCCGATTATCCGGTCGGACGACGAAAATTTCGCAATATCCTTGCTCGAATTAACCGGGGGCGGGGAGGGAAGGCCCGGCTCGGTCCGGGAAATAAAACGCTGTTTCGATTTGATGCGAAAACTCATCCGCGGAGATCGATCCGCGAGACGGTTTTCAACGAGGCCAGTTGTTTTTATAGTCAATTACTTTTCCATTTAACGGGAAACCGATTTCGCGTACGTCGCCGCCGTGAAATCACTTTCGTTCTGTTCGCGGTTCGGCGCAGCTGCGCTCGTTCGAAAATAATGAAATTGTTTAAAACCCGTTCCCCCTCTTTTTTTTTACAGGTGTTTCAAACGAGTGCGTTGGTTGCAGCTGAAGACGATCGGTAAGTTTTTCCAAATAACAGATAATTATTCCAGGGACGAAGCCTCGGTCAGGTACCTCGATAAAAATACGAGCTTAAGCGCGCGTCCTCCGGGCGTCTCGCGATTATTCCACGTAAACGGCGAGATTAAAGCATGCTCGAAATCCTGTAATAGCTCGGGGATGAAAAGTTGCATCCGCTCGTCCGAGGGCGTTCGCCAAGTCGAAATTTAAAGTCTCCGAAGGTTCTTCGCCGGAGCCACGGCTAAAGAGAAACTTGCCTTCGCCATTGCTGGGATTAAGTTCGAACAAAAAGCTTCCTTGTGCTCCAACTTCGCCCGGAGGAGGCGCGCGAGCATGAACCGGGAGAGGGAAAAAAGGAAGGTCGAGGAGAATTATTCTGTCCGGGGATTAATTTATCCTGCGATCGTTGTTCCGTCGCGGATTCTCGCGGATTTACGATCGCGCGAGTCGAAAACACTCGGACGTGTACCCCCCTCGCTGGAACGGGAAGATATAACTTATCGATTTCACGCTCTTCCGGAGCAAATCGAGCTTTTGATCCGGGATTAACAGGGACCGATTTCTCTTCCCTTCGAGTAACATTATTAACACTTCCTATGGAATGGGTCGAAGTGACTTGGTCCAGATTTTTTATTTTATTTAAAAATTGATCTGGACGCTTTCATCAATATGTCAACGCGTTAAAGTACGTCCAGTTAAAGGTTATACAAGCTTCGAAAAGGTATTTGGGTCGAGGTTAATTGCACTATTCTCCGCTGGATTGAGGGAAAATTAACATGTAGTAATTACCGGTATCGGTTCGATTGAAAGAGGAAACGAAAGGGCGGCCGAGTTGGCCGGCGCTTGGAAATCGGAACTCGTTAGCTCGCGAACACAACGTTCAAGAATTTTCATCAGCGGTGTCGCGTGTTGTCCTAATTGCATGCACGCTCGTTTTCATCGGATCGTTGCGCCCCTCTGGATTCCTCGAGGACCGAGCGTCGATTCTGAACACTGCAGTCGAAACAAACGGTCCGGTTTTCGCTCGATCAGCTAGCGGAACGCTTTTGCGAGGGGAGACGGTCGGGAAGAAGGTCAGAACTTAATTGGCTACGATTATCGGGCGAGCTGATCGCAAAAACTCGCTTTCGTGCCCTCCCAGTTCATCGATCCGCGCCGGAAATTGAAACGATTCTTCGCTTATAATAAAACGGGCAAATATTTATCGGTTGTTTCGCGAGGTCAGTTCGCGAATTCGACGACCGTTCGCGAAAATCGGAAAAAATACAACGCGGTGTGTTTGTCGAGAACGGAGGGGAGGGGGGGAAAAGAAGCGATCGATAACGAGAACGAAGCTGCTTCGAATCTCTCGATCCGCCGGAACGATTCCTACCGCTCGGTCGGATGCAACGGCGGCGTTCGAGATATATCGCTGCACGTGCGATATTAAAAATGAAATATAGGCCTTCGAAACTACGCTGGACTAGCACGCGAATAAATCGCGCGGAAACGTTAGCGGGATTGGCCGGAAGGACCTACAGTTTATTGGAAAGGAAAGTACGCCGTGAGGGAATGCATTATGCGCCCGGGGTGTAAAACGACGTACCGCGTTGCAACAGAAACGTTCCCCGAAATTGCGAATTTATCAAAACGCTTACGCTTTCAAATAAAACGAAGAAGACGCCTTATTTTCTAATTGAAATAACTTTCTGTTCTAATATAATTCTCTTAAATTTCAAATTTCAAAATATTCTAGTTAATCACGCAGAGGGTTAAAAGTAAGATTTTTCGACTCTTCCATTCGCAACGATTCGAGCGTTTATGAACTGTAGAAAGAGAACAGAGGGTCGGCGTGGTATCTATTGTGGTAGTTCGGGAGGGTAAAAAAAGTGTACGGGATCCAGGTTGAAATTCTCATCTGAAATTCGTGTACACCGATGCCCCGGCATCCGTGTGGGTAAAGTCAGGACGGAACACGGTACGTCCGGTACACGTAACGGTTACACGAACATAAATTATTAATGAGCACACACACCCACGATCAAGCAACAACAGCCGCGCCGGACGGCTTTCCCCGTTGCTTCGATGTTTCGAGCGTCGTGATCCTTCTTCCGTGCGCGCACTGATTGCGTATTAATACGTTTCGAATAGAGACGGGTCGGTAGATATTTTCGATGGGCGAGAAAGCTTCGCGGGGCACCCACCGTACAAAACGATCGAAAAAGTTTCGACGGGTGCGCGCACACACGAGCCACCGCTGACGGATCGATCGTCGTAATTGTTTTGCCAAGGCGTTCGGAAAACAAACGAGCAGCCTTGGGGAAAAAGGGAAAACGCGGCGAACGAGTGGCAACAACGAGATGTAACTCGGGGTCGGGGAAAAAGAGAGGCGGCGAAAAAGTTGAAACACCCGCTAAAAATACCCGCGGTCCTCGCCGACCGTCCGGGAAAACTATTGCCCCTCTTCATTCCGGGATTCCACGGGAACCGCTCGCTCGACGACTAAATATATCAGGCCCGCGACGTGTATAAATATTTATAAAATAGTGTCGGCAGATGGTGGCTGCCTTTAGTTACGGCACTGGACTCGCCCACCGCGCCTTCCACCCGTCTACTTAATACACCCTGTTCTTATATTGGACGAGCCGTGACATGATTTTTCCCCTCGCCAGCAAATTACCACGAAAACCATCGCTAAAATACACCTCTCGATTATTTTCGATTAAACGTATAATTTATCGAGGAAGCAAGAAAGAGAAAAAGTCCGTGAGTCGCCGACCTTACGGAAGGATCCTTGGTATTTATAGGAAAGGCAAAATCGACGAGTAGATCGCTCTTTAAGACTGACAAATATTTAACGAGACTCGTCGACACCGCGAAGAAGCTGCCCCAAGATTGTTCGGGAAGTTTTCAAACGATTAAATTACACGAGCAACTCCTCGGCCGCTTTTCACCTCGAGGAATGATACAAACGAGCCTCGATGGATCGTCGATTAGACGCATCGCTTTATTAATGGACCTCGGGCTCGACTTGATATTTCCATCGATAAAAACGTGGATCCGATGACCGGTCGATCCGGTCCGCCCGGGAGACAGCCCCGGCGAGGAAGAGCCGGCTGGAGAACACGTTCCAGCGCGGAGTTATCGCTCGATGCAAATTACTCAGAAGAGGCGGTCTAATTTTTAAAGTTCTCGCGAATCCACGAAAGTTTCGCGCTTTCTCGGTGAAAAAGTCTGACGGAAGTCTCTGACGATGACATTCCGAGGGAAGAATGATCACGGGAGAAAAATCGAAGCGCCAAGAGGTGGGAAAGTTGCGGGAGGTCGCGGCGGATCGATTAAGTCGTGCACCGGGACACGGTGTCGAGCTGAATTCCTCGAGGCAGGCGCGTTCGAGACTCGAGCGATGTTTAACAAACACCAGCTGACATCTCGAGTGTCTCTGGATGTCATGGTTCACGTCGTTCGTGCTATACCTTTACCCCAACAATCGTTTCCCAGCCGAGTCTAAAACGGCCTGCAACGTGACTTGGACTGGTGTGAAAAAATGTTGAGTTTTCAAAAATAAAATGAAATGGTTCGCGCGTGTCCCGCTTAAGTTATCGCGAAGTAACCGGCTCTCGTCGATCGCAACGATCAACTCGACTGAAGTACGGCCAGGGTTGTACGCGACGCGAATAAACTTGATTAATTGCTCGGCTGAGTCACGAATTAGCGTGTGAACGAGAAGAGGCGCGGGCACGATGCAGGTCGAGAGGGGTCGAGAGAGGTGAGGGGGGACACAAGGCGAGAAAAGAAGACGAGGAGGACTATAAGAGAGGCCTGGTGCTACTGGTGGAGAGCCAGCAGGAAGTTTCGACCCGGCGACCCACTTGAATCGTTCTCTCGATTATCGAGGGGCCAATAAAAAATCGATTTCCAGTCGGACCCGTATTCGCCCGCCGTCGTTCCCAGCGAATTTCCTAGTTAACGGGAACTGTTTGCTTTTCGACGCCGCGAACACTGTTTGGTCTTCGATTAATGCGTCATCGTTACTGCGATAATTAAAATACAGGATATCGCCGTGGGATGTAAAAGCGAAGAACGAAACAAAAGTAAATAAAAGTAAACGGCAAAGAAAATATGGTCAGTAATTAATTCGAGGAAGGAAATGATTATTTTCCAGACAGGTCAATTCGCACGCGAAAATATTCGGAACTGCTCGAAGACGCGTCGCCAGTGTCCCGAGAGGATTCGCAGCTTGCGCGTTGGACAAAGTAAACGGGCCAAGGAGGGTGGAAACGAGAGGAGGGTAGTCAGAGAAAAGGGTCTATCTTCTCGGGGAGCGATATTATCGCCTGGAACTATTTTTTATTCGAGGCAGCGGGGGCGAACGAGAGAGAAATCGTTCTTGCCTCGCGTTGATTAGTTCTGTTGCGATATCTCTCGACCCTACCTTTCGGTCCCAGGAGGAAACCAGATCGAGGAATGCACGCCGTCGACGCCGACCACCCTTCTTCCTCCTCTCTCACTCTTTCTCTAACTCCCTCGTTTACATCGATTCGTTCTGTTTCCCTTTCTACGCCTTTTCACCCGTCCTGACTTTTCTAGTAAATAACTCTACGAGGAAAGTTAATGCCGGCAGTCGATCGTGCCACGAAACTTTACGCCCGCTGCAACGGTTACAGGTAGTTTCCAAAACGACGCTTCAGTCTTGGAGCTTATTACTACACAAATAATTAATGCGGGAACAGCTTTTATCGTTTTCTATCGTTCGAGGCCTCGAAGTGCAAGAAATCGTCTAAACGCTCCACTTTGACCCGCGTTTTGTAGCCGGTTGTTTCGAAATCTTTCGACGAAGTTACGGGGCAAGAATTGTGCAGCCGGGTCGGGGCACGACGCGGAAGTTTCCGAAGTCACCGCGACCCTGAAGGGGACTGCAGGAAATTCGAGCGGACCAGAAAGTTACCGGTCTGAAAACTCCGGTCGGCGGTTAGCTTGGAGAGGCACTGTAGCGGACAGCGAGGGTTCCAGGGGAACGGTATACAGAGAGAAAAGGAGGCGAGCGTGCCAGGGTGATAGATAACGGGACGGTCGTAACCCCGGCTCGTACACACTCTAGCCAACTTCGGCCCACCGCCGATAAATTATTCGACGCGCTGTTTTCCGCCAAAGATTGTTTTCCCTTTCCCGCGGGTGGCACTCGGTGCAGCCAAAGAAAGAGCCACGCCACGCTCGCCGGGGGTGAGAGCTGAAGAGGGTGTAAAAACTGCGGGATTGCTGGCGGGGCGTCGACGATCGGGAGGGTGGGTTAATCCAATGTTATTCTGCCTTTCAGTCAACGACACACGCCACCCCGTCGTGCGCGCACGGCTCGCCCAGCAGAAAGGGACGCGAGCACTCCACCCTGCCAAACAACCTTCCACCTTGCCATTCTCCGACACGTGGAGACACTTTTTAAGGACAACGACGGTCCTGAGGTGCTCGTAGATCCTCCATTCAAATTTTTATCGAGGAAGAAAGCAATTTGAGTTGATTCAAACGTCGCTACCCTTGTCTTGCAAGGGTAAATTGGGACGAATTCGAAGGAAGATTTCTTAATTCTTAAAAAACTTTCAAACTTTAGACGCGAATTTTGTTTGCAATCGAAAGTCCCCCATAACTTCGCAGATCCTGAAGTCTCCCTTCTGTTTTTGCACGCACGATTCCGGGAATGGGGAGAAATATCGAGCAAGGTCTCTTGATGGAGCGACTATTCGGAGGACTCGCCTTCCCGTAAATGGGAGGACAGAGAAGAATCTGCCAGGGGGAGTAACGCAACGTATCGTATACAAAGTAGTCTGATTTGGTATGGAAGAGAGGGGTCGCGCCGGGTGCTCGGCACGAGAGGGATGGGTAATCTAATGCGATCGTGCGACGCAGTCGGTGGCTGGCAGCAATTTTAAAAGGGGGACTCCGAGAGTCGCGGGACACCGAGCGAATTTGCGCATGAAAGAAGCCGCGTGCTTCCGAGTGGCCTACTCGAGACCCACTCGAACAGGGCGGAGAAATCGGGAATGCGTTCCTTCGCTGGAAGACGAAAGAAAAAATACAACGCGGGCCCCTTCCCCTCTGGTCGTTTAGTAGCCAGATGCGCACACATCGAATCCAATCACGCGCGTTTATTTAAGCTGTTTGTCCGATAGAGCGGAAGAGAAGCGCGACGAAGGGTGCGTCGAGTCTCGTCGCCTTCGTAATGAGCCCGAGGGTGCTCGACAAGGGATGTTCCACTTTTTAATCCTGTTTTCTCGTCGAGCCTCGAAAGGCTTCGTCCGAGCACGGACACGACTAGGGTCGGAGGAAACACGGATCGGAATGCGAGCGAAGGCGTAACGGCTCGAGGAACGATCGGATATCGGACCACGCGCGTTTGCACTTCGATAACAAAGGCGCGTTCATGCGAGCTCGTTGATAAACGATTGTACTAGCGGGAATCGTCGCGACACGCCGATAGCCGACGCCTCGTCTAACCGATAACTCGTAATCGTTCGCCGGCCTCCAGGAGCAATATTTACCGAGCGAAGCGAAACGTTGCGCGTCGATAGAGGGATATCGTCTCGTCGGCGACGACGGAACATCGATCCGTCTTGCTACCGGTGTTTACCTTGGATCGACACTCGGCTTTACATCCGCGCGCCGAGATTACGCTCGTTCCTCGCTTGTAAAACCGGTAAGAATATCCCGTGCGCGCAGCTCGACTCGTGCGACGAATATTTTCCACGGGGAAAGGAAAAGTAGCAACCGAAAAGATAAACAGGGAAATTGGAGAGGCACGTCGGGCTGAGGAAATTATTTAACCGCTTTGATATCTCTTGATACGTCGTAAAGAACCAAAGAGCGTGATTAAAAAGAGGAGATCAGAGCGGGCAGGGTTGGAGGACCGGGGACGGCGGTCGCTTATATCACTTAATTGCGCGTACCGTCGCGTTGAAAAGGAGTCTTTGACGAGGTCGATAATTACTGTCAGCACAAGAGCGTGCACAGCGACGCGACGCTGCCTCGTGGTCGACGACGGCCACGCGATTTCGAGCATTCGAGCGTCGTTACTTTGATTATTTCCCAGGTAGCCGGTTGGCCGCGGTTAATTTCACGTTCGTTAGTTCCCCAAAGCCGCGCGGGCTACGGGAACGTTATTTACGATTCGAAGGGAAAACGTGCGCGATACGTTACGTACGCTCAATCGACGAAATTGTTTCGCCGTTTCTCGACAATGAAACATTCCGTTTCCGATCGATGTTCTCGTTTACCCCGAAAGATACATGCACGTCCCATTTTCTCGCAACCATTTAACTTTTTAAATTCATTAAATAATAAAGTAGAGGGTGGTCTTCGGGCCTCGCCTATCCCCGAATCCCTAATAGCGCCACTCGTGGTCCTTACAGTATATTACATTCGGCTCGAATAAGAACTCGAGAGATTTCCGCGTACAATCTTCGCGCTGCAACGTTTCCGGGCCATTCGATCTTTTGCTCCGTTATCCAACGGGAGTTTACACGTTCGTCAGCAAACAAACGGTTCTTGGAACGCGTACGCGCGTCTATTCCGTCGAACCGACGTATGGCATTGCGCGTGTTCAGCGGGGTAATCGAAACGCTTGTCGCGTAAGCGCGTTGTAGAGCGTGTTCCCAAACCGTCGTCGAGGAGGATGTTTGAACGCGAAACGGCAACAAAACACGCGGAGCATTCACGGACGGAAACCGTGGACGCTTGATTTACGGGAAGGGGGTTGGAATTTCGGCCATTTGAATCGGGATCGGTGACAACGGGGCGCGTTTACACGCCGCAACGAAAGTACGACGGGGGCTAGAAATCGACAGGATTGTCCGCGGACAAAAGATCCGCGATGCAAGGATCCATCGCGGCTTTGCACGCCCGGAATGGTTGATGGGTACGCGCGCGCGCGCGCGCTCTCGATGGTTACGGGTGATTTGTGCGCGATTGTTCGCGTCCCGACGCTTCTGGCCGCTTGTGTTCTCTCCGGCGGTACATAGATACGCCGACGAATCGATACCCTCGGCGAAGGTTAAATTTACTTGGCAAACAGTTTTCGAAATCCATACGGGACCGGATGGTTCCTGGCGCGCTGCGATTTTCCGCAGACTCTTCTTTCTCGTTTTGTCGGCGAAAATTCACTGCGAAGGTTAAAACGAATCGAAGAGAATTCACTTTCTATGCGGAATATCGGACGGGTGGGATTGACCTTTATAACAAATATTGGAAATTTTTTGCAAACGTGCAGTCTGTTTCTTTAAAAATAATTGGGGGATGAAGAATTCTAAGAAAATTCCTATTTTTCCAAAAGCGGAAACGGAACGGGGAACTTGTTGATCCGGGTGGCAAGGAAGGGGATGAAATCGCGAAACGCTCGATTCCGTGGATCGATTAAAGATTCGACGCATGCCCGGAGGCACGTGCGCTCGTGTAAACACGGAAAATCGAGTATTATATACGGTAACGTAACGTTTCCGGCTCATACATAGAGATGCGAGTGATTTACATACATATCAGTTTCGTTTGGTTCGTCCAGGCTACCCTACGGTGCCACTGGATGGCTTTCACGATATCGTTGACGGTACGGGGGAGGCGCCACGACGTGGGCGTCTAATCTATGGGTGTATCGAGACCCCGTCGTGCGACAGATGTCGTGTTCGCAGCGTTTCTAACGAACGCGGCAAATATTATTGCTTCCCTTTTAATTTCATTTCGTTCGCTTCGAGGGGTGATTCCTGTAACAACCTTTTTTAAAAAAAGATAAAACAATAAAGAAAGGTTACGTTTTTATTGTGTTCGAGCATCGGGTACTTTGTTCCTTCTCGTTTGAATTTCCTGAAACAAGTACCTCGATGAGGTAACTTCGTTTCCGGATATAATTAAATTCTTTGCCGTCGTTAGCGGTCGGTCGATGCCGGCCTTTGAGAGTCTATCAAATTGATTTCAAGTAATATAATTCGACCTCGAGCCTCCATCCGCTCTCATAAACTTTCCGGCGTACTCGGAAAGCTTTCTGCTGATTCGATCCCGATGGCATAAAAAATTGCACGCGGTGGAAATCATTCGTCAACCACCGTTCGCGCGATACGAGAACGGTCGGGATCGGTTAGCGCGGCGCGTTCGAGCAGCGAAGTCGTAGAATCGGAGGCGCATACATCGAGATAACAGAGTAATTTTGGGAAGCGGCGAGGAAGTCGGTAGTTAGATAATACGACCACGGGGACAATTTCCATAACTACCATTGTCTTTGCGCAATCGCGTTCGACGATGTCGTCCCGAACGTCGTGTCGTTCCCTTGCCCCCCCGCTACGATTATACCTCTTCACGCCTCTCAATCGCCCGACATAGACCCCCCGCAGTGATACATTGATTTAAGTCCCGTAGGGATAGAAAATAAATAACTTTCTGAATCTTTGACAATTACAAAATCTGTCTTTTTAGTATACAAATAGGGACTCGAAGAAGCCAACCGAATTACAGACACCGTTCTCATGCATGAATTAATTCGACCGTACGTAATCCTCCAAATATGTTTTCTTATGGACGGAATTGTCGTGTTAAGAAACACGTAGCGGTATCCTCAGAGCACTCAATAATTCCATGAAGCGCTTTACGCGCAAAAAGTAAAATCACGGTTATATATAGTCATTGGTGCGGCCATAAGCAAGAAACGACGCTGTATACCCTCCAACATATTACATAAATACCGTGGAGACCAAATGGGTGAACAATATTCCAGCTAAGGGAGTACGAGCAGTATACAGGGTGTCGCACAAAATCGTCTGAAACGTAGTGTTCCTTCTTTGAATTATTAAGGTATCCTTGTTTACGTGCTCGATTTTTAAAAAATCTTTTTATGGAACGTCATAAAATCGAATGAAAATGTACGACACCGAATCAGGCCCGGTCCAGAGTATGATTGATTTCTTAATAATTGCACGGAGGATCCGATGGGCGGGTCTCGCGAGCACGAGGGAGGCTCGATAATGCAAATTTCTGTCGCGAGGGTGAGTCGCGCCGGTAGTGGTAGCAATTATGTATGGGGTGGCTGCTCCGACAACGTCGAAAGGCCCGAGACAAAAGGGTGAGAAAGAGAGGGCGAAAGTAACGCCGCGAACCGGGATGCGTATACAAGTGTGACGCCGTGGGAGGGGAGGGGTGTCACTCGCAGCTGTTTCAACCCCAAAAACGAACCGAAGGAGTAACAGCAGTCACTCGGTCATTAAGGGGCGTGATCGTTGTTTGATTGCGGAGGTTGAGCCTACCTTTTTCACCCTATCGATACACTGTCTCCCTCCGATCAGGGGGGAAACGAGGGTGGGTGCATCGAAACATCGACGTTTTGCATTTTTTACAATTACGATTTAAATCGGATATTTCGAAGGATAAAAGGCTTCGCAATTTTCGATATTGTAATCGCCGAGTGGTTATCGGCAACTAGTGTTTAAAATTACATTTAAATTACTGCCATCGTACCAGGAATAATTATCAATCTTTCCGCGGTAATTGGGAAATTTTAAATTCGTCCAGCTGGCTCGTTTAAAGATTTTTCCCCGTGCAATGGCAACGGGTTAGCCGCGGCGGGCGATAACCGGCCCTCGTCCGTGCACGACTCGCTGATTCGTATGATTTTTGCCTGCGTTTTAACCGGTAATCGATACACCATTTGCATAATTACTGGGAAACGAGCGGCAATCTGTTCACGCGCATCCATCTTCCTGTAAAAACTAATACCGTAAATGGGAGATACCGACTGGTGCCAACTGCTGACCCGGCCGCGCTCGTCAGCGTCCGCTTTTTTCGCGAGCGGACCAGCCACCCCCGCTGCGGCGAAAAGGGCTGAAATAAAATTCCTGATACGACCGGTAATGCATTTTCTATCCGTATCGTTAATAATTCGACGCCCTGGGACTCTTTGCTCGTGTCACAATGTTTTATCGCGTTAATAGCGAAACCTTTCAAAGAATGCTTAAAATATATTACCGCGGGCGTAGAAGATTTGGGTTAAAGAGGACTTTTGGTCCACGTACGAATGGAAATAATAAAACCGGCGATGCGCCAAGCTCAAAGGGATGAATAAAAAGGAGAAAGGAAAAATTGTTAAAGGAAGAAGAAGAGAAGCGGAGGTCGTTTGAAGAGGTTGGTTGTCATGGCCAGACGAATCAGCCTCGGGACTCGAAGTTAAAGTTTCCCCGGTGATGACCGGACCATCGGCGACCCCGTCGATAGAACAGAGGAGAAGTGTTTTACGATAAAACTGCTCGGATCCAATTTATCTGACGCGCGGCGCAGGAAGAACTGGGTCGTTTCCGGGCTATCGTTCCCTCCCATTTTTCCATCGAGCCTTCCCTTTCGTGACGTGCTCCTAGACCCCGTTCCATCGTCTCTATCCACCGGATATATTTCGCGACTGGTTTTCGGCTAATGGTGGACGCCACGCTGCTACCCTGCATCACGGGACATTTACCCGTCCCGCTTCTCGTTCCAAGACCTTAGGCGTACAGGAATAAAATCTAATTAATTCGTTTCTTTCCGTGAAAACGTTGAAGACCGTTAACGAGTAGGATCGGCGATAAAGCGGTGATTTATGCGGCAACTTGTTCGTTTCACGTCCGAGGAGTCCACGCGCGGCTATTAAATAATGACGCGAACGGTAGGAGGCTTCCTGTGACGTTGACTAATATCTGGAGCTGGAAAAGGCTTTTGATTAAAGGCTCCCCTTTGCACCTTAGACCGACCCGCGGGGATCTGCCCGCCCAACGGCGTACACGATAACGATTATTTTACAGACTTTGCCTGGATATCCCTCGGGATGCCCGGGAGTGGGTCATAACGCACGTGTATATCTTTAATACAAATTAGGGAAGAGGAACTTGGATTCTGGAAATCTTGTTCCGTAAATAAATGTCGAAACAAATAAACAACCCCCGCGTTACAATATCACGTCCCCATCGACGATGGCGATTAATTATTTCGTCACCGATGTCGTTCCAACGAGATTATCGAATCTCCCCCGAGTGCTTAGTAACCTTACGCGGGTGGCGGTAGGCGGGAGGGCGGCTTAAACCGCTCGTAAAGCCGTGGAGAGGCTCAGATTTTGCGAGTCGGTCGAGCAATTCCGGCGCACCTGCGTCCGTCGTCCACCAGGGAGTAAACGAACCGGGAGTAAGATGGAAGTTCGGTGGAAAGGGGAGGGGGAGGGCACGTTATTAAGGATCCCGTGTCCTCGCTCATTACGCCATCCGAGAAAACCGCCTCGTACGTTCCGGCTTATCTCCATTAGGCGAACCGGAATTACGTAGATATCGTGTATTTAAGTGCGTACCGACACGCGCGTGTATAAATACTCGCGCGAAGGCCCGAAACGAGAAGCGTCCCGATAAGGAGCGAGAATTAAGGCCATCTTTAAGCGTATTTCGATCGGCCGGGAATTCGTTAAAGGTGTTCGATAAAAAAATAAAGGAAATCCGTGGCTGGGAGCTCTCCTCGTGGACCGTAAATAAGGCACGATCATTCGGCGATACGATCAAGGAAGACGATAAAGTTTCTCGGCGCCGATGTAGCCTATCCTCCGTACGATTAATCGAATTGCTTGTGTTCCAAAGCAGCCGTGTAGATTTTTACGGGGATAAGATTGGGAAAATGAAATCACAAATTCGAGGGTTTTCCTGCGACTTTGGCACGGTTTACGAAGCCGTGGCGTTTCCACTGCGGCAGCGAACGCGCCAACCCGGTGCACGTGCATAAGTGCAAAGGTATCGAAATCAAAGATACTTCGTTAGCGGGGACCACCACTTTGAAAATATCAATTCGAGACCGTGCAAATCCAAGCTCACGCTGGAGCTGTTAAAAGTTTCATCGAGCGTTATTTTTTATTTTGACAACGTTTCTTAACGCATTCTAAATCAGAACACGTGTTTGCCAAGGGTTTAGGGCCGAAAAAACAGGGGAGAAAGGATTGGTTGATTTTGAGAAATAATTATCGGCTGATTCAATTTTGAAAGATTCAGGAGGGTAGCAGGGTAGGGGCGATACGGTTCTCGGCGGAGGAAAGAATAACGCGAGACTATTACCGGGGAACGATACCCTGGAAGCCTTGGCGGTCGAGGGTTAGAAAGTAATAGACCGAGAAATTCCTCGGAGACGAACGAAAGGTCGCGAAGCCAGCTACCCGCGCATAAAGAAATTTCTGCCTCGGGCTACGCCGGCATTTCCCCTGGGAGTCTGCGCCCCCCCTCGCCCCGCTTCCTTTTCCAATTCTTCCCGTTGTACACGAACAGACTCGTTTCCACTAATAAAGCCGGTCTCCTCGCGTTGCGGCGTCGCTAGACTTACCTTTCTATCCCGAGCGGAAGCCCCGTTTGTCACGAGCTCGCTGCCACCATTCTCCGTTCCTCTTTCGCGCCCCTCCTCTCTCCTCCTCGGTGATGCGTCCTCTGTAGGATGTTACCACGAACGCACTACGAACACCACTCGTACGGTTAGCAAGTCCTGGCCTCTCCTCCAAGGTCGAGCATGTAATCCGCGCGTTCGCGATGGCCCTCCCCGAGGAAACCGAACGTTCGTGACCGGATAGATAGTCCAAGTTCCCAGACGGATGATCGGCGTCGAAAACTGCGAGCCGGGCGGTTAATCGAGCCTCGTTACGCGTCCTGGAGCGCACGGATCCTCTTCCTCCTCGTCCGTCGTCTCGAACGATTACGGCGATTTTATTGTCTGCACGAGATCGAACGTAAGCGGCGCGGTCAGACGATCGGTCGATGCCCGATAAGGCGTTAATGCGCTAATTGGGAGGCCGCGTGTCCCATCCCTCGAGTTAAATATATTTAATCGTCGGGCCATTAATCGCACGTTTAATCGCCGCCGCGCGATACCGGCCACCTCGACCGGACACGTCGACAAATTTCAACACGACACGACGAGAGGGTAGCTACTCTTCGATGCTCTCTCGATTCCTTACGGTTCTCCGATCCGCTTCGACGGTTTCCCGAGAGGATCGTTCTTTCTCGTGAAAAGAGTTTCGCGCAGGGCTTTGGCAGGGAGCCTCGAACAAGGGTCGTCCACTTTCTTCTCCTTAGGGTGGCGAGACCCTTTTTTTCTCTCTCCACGGATTCACCGCGTCCCTTTGGAGCGCACCAACGCAAAAGTTCCCTTATTACCAGGATCGATCGGTCACTTTCCTTCTCTTCCACCGGCTCGTTTGCGGGAACGACAAAGAGGGGGTGTTATTCGGCTCGAAACCACGAGGCACGATCTCTTTGGA
The DNA here is from genome assembly GCA_022405125.1 of Anthidium xuezhongi. Classification (NCBI taxonomy): domain Eukaryota; kingdom Metazoa; phylum Arthropoda; class Insecta; order Hymenoptera; family Megachilidae; genus Anthidium; species Anthidium xuezhongi. Next base: position 8,631,203 of record CM039640.1, read on the forward strand.
GTTAAGATCCCCGGCGGACGAATCCCTGCTTTCTTTTTTTTTTTTTAAGAACAATCTCACGCTCTCACGAGTCTCCAGTCGAGACTGGCATGGCATGGCATGTCGAGGAACATCGCGAGCCGTAACTGAGCCGAGAATCGGTCTCGAATTGCGTACGTCTCGGTAGCACGAAATCGGCAAGGTGGCTTTTACCGAGGGAGCAGGTGACCCCGCAACGAAGCGGGTTCTCGGCACGACTGAGAGGCTCGAACCTCGGCGACGAGAGGCCACCCCCGCGGGAGAGGGTGGCAGAGCGAGATACAGCGAGCGGAGTGAGAGGAAGGAGCCGCGCGCAGTCGCAAATTCGAAAGCCGAGCGACGATATTAATTACATCCTTTCGAGCGACAGAAACGAATCGAGCGCAGCACACCGGAATATAACGAGGCTACAGGGTGCGCGTTTAAAAGCCATCCGCGCTGCGTGCCACCTCGGTTCCAAAAAAAATCCCTGTTCCTTTCGCGGGACGCCGCTCTTTTCCATCAAACCCGATCCACCCGCCGTCCGCGCCCCGTCCCCAAATAATGGATGGATAATCTGTTCTGGCGTGGCCCGCCGGGACTAAAAGGTTCCTACGAATTCCTCCTCCCTGCCTCCCTGATCCATCTTTCGTTTAACGCGCTCGATCCCTTCGAAGTCTCTCAGGTTACGCGATTTCGAATTTTATTCGTGGAATTATTTTATCGTCGCGTCAAATACGCTTCAACGAGCCCCAGGTAACGAACGCCGATTAAAATTAGGCGATCGATTATTCCATTGTTTCGCCAATGTTCGAAGCGGTTTCGTTAAAAAATTCCACATCAAACTTCTACGAACGCCCTACGCTGTTATTGATGAAAATTGCGAAATTATCGACGTTTAAAAATAGGCAGCAGGTTATTCGAAGTTACCTTTCGGTACGAAAAAATTGGCTGGTATCGACGGTAAAAATTTGCATAGTCTTCCCCGTCGGTTCTCGCCTTTAGTGGCGCATCGCGCGTGTCGTTTGCATAGAAACTGCATTTTACGGCTTCCACTTCCGACGTTCGACGCAACAAGCTCCGCGGATCTTGTTGGCGGTTTTGGTAGCGAGCCTCGCAATTAGAAGCGCGCTGACCCGCTCCCACGCCGCGAGCCTGAAACCGTTCCGTTCGCCTACGCGCCTTCCTCTTCTCGACGCGTTGGCGGCGCCGCGAATTTACGACCGATACGCGCCTCGAAGTTTCCAATTTTGAAATTCAATCGGGCCCTGTTTCTCGATTAAACTCGAAAAAAAACGTTCTATTATGCAGCGGTGTTTACAAAGCGTCTTCGTCGGATTTACGAAACGCTCGAATTCAATCTTGTCCCCATGAAGAATGAAAATCGTTCGAGAAAATACACGTTTGATAAAAAGTTAAGCGAAAATGGATTTCGACCGTCCTGTTTCGAGCATTAGATTAGATAACGCGAGCGCGACGGGTTGTAATATTTTACGAGAACCGGCGTCACTTTTTGACAAGCAATCGGCGGCTTCGAAAGAGCAATTTTTGTTCGAGCAAACTTTATGAATTCCGGTTGCGCGTACGCCGCGGCCGGTCTAATGGAATTAGTCGTCGGAAAGTTTGACGCACGGGCTCGCGGACCAGAGAAAACAACGTAATCGGGGTAATCCATTCCGGGGGTGTGTAACGCCGCTCGACTTACAACAGCGTCGAAAATCTCCACGCGTCTCGTGTCGATGGTAAATCAAACGGTCGGACCAAATAAAATATTGATTTCACAAATATTGGCCCGAGCCAACTAAACGTTGCAAATAAAAGAGGGACAGAGCGCGGCGCGCTCGTGTTTTCAGGAGGGCAAAGACCCTTTTAAATCTGTTCCGAGCTGTAACAAGGATTGATACCGCCGATAGGATTTCTCGTTCTGTCCCTCGATTCTCGTCGAAAGAGAGTCCACCCCGGTGAGACGCTCGTCAACTCGATCGAGACTTTAAAACAATTTTGATATCTCATCCGTCGCCGAACCGTTCGAAAAACGATCCTCCTCTTTCCGTCTGGAATCTCGTCTTCGAGCCATCCGAGGGGATGAAACTTTTCAATTTCCTGCAAGAAAAAAAGCACGTTACACGTGGACGGTTTATCGAGAGGCCCTGTCTCGCGATAATTTTAGAAAGAGCAGCGACGCGTGCACGGGGGGAGGATGGATCGGAAAAAGCTGCGAGCAAACGGCGTGTTATTTGGGCAAGTTATTACGCTTCGGTCCGCAAACCGTTCTCCCTTAATCCGAATAAAAATGTCCCATTGTTTGACGGCTTCCGGTATGATATTTTTATTCGGATTAAACGCGATCGCCCGGCCGAAAGAGGACAATCCTCCTCGTGTTTGCTCGAAGCCTTTTTTCACCCCCGCCGTCTCCTCGCGCGATACGATCCCTCTCTATTTTTTGCGCGTTAATTAAACTCGTTTCGCGATTCGTCTATAAACGAATTATCCCGGGCTATCCGTATCGATTGTTCGCCGAAGCGCGACCGTATTCGATTGAAATTTTCATCCACGATCGCCGCGAGGGTAAACGTACGCTTCCCTTCGCGGAATCAAGAATTTTACCGGGAAGGGTATCGATTTCTCCGCCAGGGATCTCTGTCGTGACCGAACGAATTAGTTGTCACGAAACGACGGAAGCCGGTTAGCCGGAAGAACGGTAAAATTACCCGGGCGAGGCTTAACAAACTTGAAACCGCGTCGGAACCTTTCGCGAAAGGGGTTGATGTTGTTGATCGGCTGCGATTTTGATTAAAATCGGTTTTGATAGTGTCCAGTGTTTATATATTTGTAAATGGGGTTGTTGAAACTTATCAAATTGAAAATCCAATAGGTCATAACAGATTTTGGGTACGGCGGACATTGTTGCTGGAAGAAGCTTCCCGGGCAAGCATAGAATCGAGCGAGTTTCAGAAACAAGGAAATTTATCGTCCTGCAGGGAGGAAGAATGTCGGGAGCGGCGCGAAATAAATGGTCCCGGATAAGTTTGGCTTAAAACGTTCAAATTGAAATTCTGCGTCACTGCGGTTCTCGATAATTCCGCTTCCGGGTAGCGGAAGGCGCGACGTCTCGCCAGGAGGATCGAGTGACGCGTAGTTACGAAGGTAGCTTCACCTAAATCTCGATGGCCTCGTTTTCGCGGAAGCGGACACCCATAATTCTGCGAGCGTTCACCGGGGCCGCGGAAGGATCCCCTGTAACGGGGGTGGCTCGGGATTCGGGGCGAGCTACCCTCGGAAGAAGGACAGAAAATCGGAAGACAATGTCAGAAATGTTTAATATATTTTGCAAATGTTTCTTTTCTAATCGATGAAGGGTTAAATTTAAACAAGGGGTAAGAAATGGATCGATCGTCGGCAGGGGGTGAGAACGGCACAGATTCGTGGATCGACGTTAACGTCCATTGTATCTCCGAGGACTACTCGTTCCTCGTCGTTCCATTCTCATCTTCCGTTTCGTCTTGTTCCGTCCATTCCGTTTCGTGATTTATAGAGAAAGTTTCACCTCGTGATTACCCGACGAGGCTTCGCGCGACGACAGTTGCCAACCTCGTCTCCTCGCCCATCCTTCTTTCCCTCCATTTTACCTTATCTCGCTTTCCGTCATCCGCTCGAATTAGTACAAATGCCGCGAAAACAAGTCACGATCGCGCAAAACGGGGTACCCCCGCTCCAAATATTTAGATCCACGGATTACGCGATTAAAATAGTAGAATTCCTCGAGCCTCGAGTAATTCTGCAACGCCTTTTTTTGACATCACGACGATTTCAAGGCGGCAGAATTAGCTCAAATCGCGCGAAGGAGGCGAGTTTCAAAGCTCGAACGACATCGGGGCAATTTAAATCGTAGAATCGTTCAATTTAGTTCGGGTAACGGTGACACCTGTCCGATGCTCGTCCGTGAAACTTGTTTCCGGCGAACGTCTCGCAGAGAGAGGATAAAATTGCCGTGTGTTATTCGGAAGGCGGCGCGGTTCAACCTGTTCCTCGATAAAAACGGTCACGGACCAGATGACATTATTTGAGAGATAAGCGGGGAATCCTCTGTTCATTTCGCATTCTTTCGGTCTCCGAGGTCGGGGGGGGGGCGTACTCGTATCCGTCCCGGGGACGGAATTCTGTGCGCGCAGACGACGGAATTGCTGCTGTCAGACGGTGTTGCGCGCGACTCACCGGCGAGAGAAAGATAAAGAAAAGCAGAAAAAAAAGAAAAAGAGGAAAACGGACGTCGTAATCCGTGCATAAGCGATCGGGGGATACTTTTACCAGCGCGAGATTAAACGCCGGCCCGAGATGTAATCTCGGCTACCGCGGTCGAGCGGGACTTTCTTGCTCGCGAACCGTCTCGCGTTTCGACGCGCGCAAAAACCGGCTCCCCTTTGACAAATTCACTCGCGTCTCGTCGAAAACAAGAAGTCGCCTCGATTGTTTCGAAATCGCGTAAGGAGAAGAGCAGCCCGCGAAAGCTCTCGGGGCTTTTTCCGCGAACGACGCGAGAGCTTGTAACAACGTCGCGAAAGTCGGATAATGCGGTCTCGGTGTCGTCAGTGCTCCCCCCCTCTCTTTCTGTCTTCTTGTCGCTGGAGCAGCTCGTACAGACGCGCCAAAAACTACGTTCCGCTTCCAGCACCCCCCATCGCGGCCTCTTTATCTACCCTCTAGGAGCGCGCCGCCTCGGATCTCGCTCGTTTCAAACAGATGTCGCGTTACGAGTCTCGCGCGACCAACCACCGCCTACAATTCTCCCTGCGGCGTCTACGTTCGCCAGATGTCGTGTAAAAAGTTCCACAGACGAACGAGGCTTTCGCGATTCCGCGCCGGAACCGGTGCTCCACCTTCAGCCATCGCGTACATTCGCATCGGGAGATTAACGGCGTCGTTCTCGATGGCAAATTAGACGCGAGCCCTCGCGAAAGAGGTTTAGAAGCGGCCAAAGTATATTCAATACAGCGACTTACTGTATCGAGCGGAAGAGGAAGCGACACTTTGGCATTTCGGTATACAGGACCCAACGGCATCTCCATGACGATAAAAGCGCTCGGATCGCTTTGCACCCCACTCGACTCTTCCCCCTAATTGATTCGTCGTCGTCGGAAGTTGCGGGGCTCCTCGAGGAATCGTTCCACCCTCGTCCCCTTTGACCATCCGACATAGCTGGAAAGAAATTAGCCGCGAGTTAGCTCGTGTCCAGCCGAGGGTGGGCCGTTTACACGCGCGTGATTAATGCCCTTAACGGCCGGCCCCGCGCGCCCACCCTCGGCCACGATTTTAATAACCGTCGACCCCCGGTAGCGGGCGAATATTTACGACGGCCCGCTAATAGGAGGCGCGGTTAATGCGACACCGGTCGACGACGGGACGCAGACACGCGTGCCGGCGAATAATATCCCGCGGCGTCGCGCGAGGAAACGGCGACGGGGCGTCCTCGCGAGAAAGATGAAACTTTGATGAGATCCAGGCCACGCGACCGGCTGCCGGCTTCCTCGACGACACGTGCCCCGGGAATGTCTTTCTGTCGGGACGATGAATTCGTCGCTCGCTACGGGGCGGACGCGCCTCTGAATTCTGACGATGGATTTTAATATAGGGAGGATATCGTGCGCGTCTCCGCTCGTATTGGAACCCGCTCGTACGAGATTAATTCTATTGGAAGGTAACGCACGCGTCTACCCGGGAGGTGTCTGAAGCTTTCTGATATCCTGAGCGAAGCTGATACTCGAAGAGAACCAGAGAAGTATTGTTAGATTCCTTCATTACTCCGGAGCCCTAAACGTAGTAGACTTTTTCACGAGACGGCCAAGTTCGCCGACAGATTCCGTTAAAACGTTGGAACGGTAACGAAAACTTTTGCAACGGTTAGCGACGCGACGGGCGGAACCGCAGCGGTGGCCCGGCTCGAAACAAGAGCGGCTTCGAGAGGAGGGAAAAATAAAAGGCACGGCTTGGGAACACGATCGGGAAGGGGGAAAAAAAAGAGGCGGCGCGGAAAAGAGTTCGAACCGGTGAAACCGAGCATCGATGGGCTACTTTTCCCTGCGGGCACTCGTCGCCGAATTCGATGAAGCTGTGTACGTAGTAGTCGGCGCCGCTTTCGGAAACGGAGTTAATGCAGTTCGCCGCTGCCAGGCGATAAAGTTTTTAGCGTTGTCACCGCCTGCTATTCCCATCGTCCCCTTAAGCGGTTATTTCGCGTGTACGCCCCGTGATCGGAGTTAATACACAGAACGTATTTCCGTCGTCAAAATTCGCCCCTGTCCGTAGATCGTTTTTATCGCTCGATAGATTCGACGTTAGTCTGATTAAATGCTTAAAAGCGTAACTAACGGGGCGAACCGTCCACCGAAATGATACGTACACTGGTTTCATTAAAAATAAACTTGTTTTATAGCGGAAGTTTCGGTGAGTTTTTCACGGCCGGCTGAAGTAATAACGGTGTTCAAAATATCATGTATCATTTCACCCGTGTTCCCCGCGATACGCAATATTTTGCTCAAATAATGGTTATGACGTTCATATATATCCAGCTGTAAAAAAAACAAGGCGAAAAATAAAAATTCGCGCCACGGTGGCCCGCGCTCGCAGCAACGCGCTTTAACGTTTAAGGGATTCGACTCAACCATGAAACCGGCTTCGAGCGCGCGTCGCTTTAATTCCTTTCCCCTGAGGCTCTGGTGCGCGTTTTTTTACGCGGCGGGCATTGAATGCGTTCGGTGATGAAGCGGTTTCCGGCGCGGTCGCGTGGGCGGACCGCGTCGAAAGACGTTTTCTTCGCGGAGAGAGGAAAAGAGCCGGTGAAAGCGCGGCGACGACTGCGCGCTCGCCGTACGATCACGGGACAAAGAGGAGGCTCGACACGGCTCGTCAACCGGATTTACTTTGAGCCGACGACGCGACGTTACGCGCGGAACCGTGTTACCCGAATCCGTACATATGTAAACTCGCCGCATTACGCCGTCTTCGCTGAAACGCGCCTCGCGCCGCGTGTAATCTTCGAAACGAGGCGAGCCATTCTTCGCGGCTTGTATAATCATCGCGCCTTCCAAGTTAAACAAGTTAACAATTCGAGGCTGCGGTTATCAAATATCCGGTTACTTTGCTCCGCGATTTTGCTGAATTATCTTTGGAGTAATATTTTTCGCGAAGAAGGAAAGGAAATAAAGGACGAGCTCGCCGGACTCGGTTCGAGCGTAGTTTCGAAAGCTCGGCGATATTAGGAGTAGATGCAGCCGCGGCAAATCCAGTTACCGGGACACGTAGGAGAAGTTGGGCCGAAATTCGCGATAAACGGGAACACACGAGGGCTCGAGGGATGAACGGCAAGTCGAGATCGGGAAGGAAGTTTCGCAACAAACAATAACAACAACAACAACAATGGGGAGGAGGAGGAGGAGGAGGAGGGACGGAGGGGACTAACACGCTGAAAGTGCACGCGTCGACGATAATTACAACAATAACTGCAACTACGTAGCAGTGGAGACGGAGGACCGCGGTTGCTTTAATTAGAATCCTCTCTGTCGCTCGGCTTAAACGTGGCCAAGCTTTGAGCAACGCGCGGACGTCGTTTTCCGGCCGCTTCCGGTTCCCGCGCGCTAAAATACCTCCCCTCTTTCGCGTCGATTTTCCCTCTCGTTCTTGCCCGCCGTCTCGGTACACGCGATTAATCAAATCTTCTAATTAAGCGGGTAATTAATTTCGCGTACGAAAAAGTACACTCGCGAGTCTGTTCCGTCGTGTCCCCGGCTTCGCTGCTGTTTCTTACCGAATAAATCAACGACTAACGTTATTAATTTTCGAGGAAAGTTGCCAAAATGAACCCAGAAATCGATTAAATCGACGTCCACCCTTGTCTCGTACCTTATCACCTGAGGGTGACGCGGGGTTAAGTCGAAGTTTGTTCAAGCCTACGACAAAAATCGGTGTTTCTGTTATTCTCGACTGAATGGAACGCAGGGGGGATCGATATTCGTCGAGCAAATGAACAGAGACAGCCGGCACGCTGGCTTTAAAAGGGACCAAGATGAGAGACGGATGTCGAGGGGTAGAGTGGCTTCTTGTTTGCCGCGTCCACGTCAGGATGTTATTTGTCCCGGATACCCGTGGGACCCGGTGACACAGCCCGTACATCGCGGTATCGCGCCCCCAACCCCCTCCAGTCCACTCGAGACGCCGAATTCCCGGGCCGACGCACGGTCACCGAAACTGCGCGTCCACCCTCCCGCTCCTCGGGGTAATATTTAATTTCTTGCCCGACTGATTTCCTCCGCCAAACCCTCCAAATACTCCCCCAAGGACTCAGACTCGATAAAATACCGAATGAACGGTATCCCTCTCCGAGGTATTGCCATTTTTTTCCACCCCAAAGCAGCCAATCTTCTGACCATTGGCCACCCGTCTTCGTACGCTTCACGCGGCACAGACATTTTCGAGAATAATACATTCGAATATCAGAATTCGGTGTCCCATGAAATCTTACACGAAGGAGCAGACAGTTCGCTGAAAAGTTACAAATTGTTTACAACAAAACATACGACGAGTTAGTCGTTCCTCAGGGCGGGGGTGAAACCGTATAATTGTGCTACTCGCGGCAACCCCCGGTTCGGAAAGTACTTGGGGAAAAGTTGCCGGTGGCTTCCACGACGAAACTTTTACCCGGGAAAACACCGGCCGCGGTTAAAGACCGCGAACGAAACGAAGGGGGAGACGATGGAGAGGCTCCGGTTCTTGTAACACGAGTTACCCCCGACAAAAGGGAGCTTCGCAGTCGTTTGTCGAGGCGCGTCGTTCGAGGGATTTTTGCATCGCGAAGTAAATCATGTTTAATCGTCTCCAAATGAATCACAGGGTTAACGACAGAAGCGCGAAGGAGATTCGTCGGACCAAAATTCGCACGCGCGGACGGAGCAGAAGCGTTTAAACTGAAACGACGTTACGGATTAAGACTCGTGGGACTGTCTTTTTTCCTTCTTTTCCGCGTCACGTTCGCGCGACAATTTCCAGACGCGGCTACCTTATAAATCTCGGACGAAACGGGCGACGGGTACGGGGCGGCGGGGAGGGGATCATAACCGAGGCCAAATTGAAATAAACTTACGAGGCTTCTGCAAGGACCGGGGAATAATTCAGGCTGGATGCAAGGAGTTACAAGTTAGCCAATAAACGTCGGCCTCGTAACTTCACCGTCGTAATGAATACAAGTGGCGTTTGTGCGCGCTCGAGCTTCGCCCTGCCTCCCGCTGCGCGTCTCGTTGCTCGCGAAACGGGGGAAAGCAGATTCGAGGACCTCGACGAATTTGTTGAAACGATTAACGGGTCAGGGATCGTTCCACGTTGCTTCAAGGAAACGAACGGTTCTTTGTTGGGTACGCGAGAGCGTGTCTGCAATCTCGGTCGCAATCTTTTGTAGCGCACAGAAACGGGGCTCTCGCGTAATACGGCGGAACCTACGGGAAGGTTTCTATTGCCCGGAGGATTATTGGCTTTTATCAGAGTCTGTCGCGAGCCAAGACGCGAGGAACGTCTATTTCGTTCGCTGTGTTTGCGTCCCATTTGGCAGCGCGGTTTCAATTCGATGCCCCCGCATTCCGTGGATAGTCATTCACCGTATCTAGAGCTTATTGTCTTTCCGGTTCGCCCCCGATGCTCTAAGGTTCCGGGTTACGACCGCCGCGAAGGATACGGCGCGGATCCTGTCGCGGCTGGCATCCAGATCCGGACCGGAAACCGATCCGATCCTCGCGAAACTCGAACCCCTTTCTTTCGACCCCGATCGTTCGTCTCTTTGGCGCAGGATCTTCGGCTCGGCATCTGATAAAATGCCGCTCGAATGCAAATAACACGGAACTACTGAAACATTTTGAAATGCTTGGTAATAGGTAGCAGGAATTTTCGAAGACCTATTTTTGTATCGTTGGAAAATTTCTTTTTGAAGTGGAATCGTTCGGTCGACTTCGCAACAGTTATCAACAATTGACGGAAGATTTTGGCAATCCTTGTCGCGCAACGCCCGTATCGAAGTTCGGAGATTTGTGCGCGTTGCTCTGCCGCTCGAAGCCTGCAGTTTGCTATTTGTAACTGCAGCTCATACGGGCAAGTATCGGTTGTGACGCGGCCTGCATATCCGCGCGCTCGGAACGAGAATTGCTGGGATCGTCACTTGGAAAACTGTTACGCGACTCGTAATGGAACCCGCCGTTTAGGCTATTTCCCCGATATTGCTTGTATTTACTAAACTCGTTCGTACACAGCACACCGTGTTTCCCATTGCACTACTTATTTTCAAACTTTTTGTCAATTTCGACAATTACACGTGCAAAGTTATTTCCATCAAAATTAAATAAAAGTAATCGAATCGTTCGACAAGGAAGACAAATACAAAAAGAAAGAAAGGGGTACGTTTCGAACGATCATCCACGTGTCGTTGGACAACGCGGTCCCGCTTCATTATTCGACGATCATTTTTCTATGGGCGAATCAATTACGTCATTGGCGGTGATTCTGACAAACGATCGATTGATTACCGTCCGACCCGCTCGCTCGCTCGTTCTCTTTCCGCGCGGGCAACGTATGATCTCGTTGGGAAAAATAGCACGGCCGTTTCCCCGGGTAAAAAAAAAAAAGAAATTAACCTCACCGCGGCGTGTAGCGTCGAGAGAGCGGAAAAATGTTGCGGCTACCAGCCGCTGGAACGGACCCTCGTCGAAATTAATGGAGATTCGATCCGCGAATAGGACCGCGTTACCGGAGTTGTATTTACGCGCGTGAAAGCTGGCCTTCATCGAGTACGACGTTCGATATCATCGAACCACCCCCCCCCCCCCCAGTTTTATCGACAAGTTGACCGTGTTCCGTGATACCGAAGGGGGGAGTGGTTCGCGAGAGAATGGAAACGCGACAGAGAATTAATTTTATTATTTGCCACCCGATGACGCTTTGTTAGCGCTAATTGAAATCCCTTACTTTCCTGCCTGATTTTACCTCTTCTCGCAACGGCCCGTTCCATTCCGTCCGATTCGTTCTCTGGTATCGGGTTTCCATCGGGGAGCATCCGCGGAAAACTCGATGTTTGTCCGCGTAAACATTTACTTAGGAAATTATTCATAATGGAAACGACGCACGGCCAACAATCGATCCACCTGTTTTTCCAATCCATTGTCAGCCTCGTTATATAACACCCTCCATGATTGGAGTTTACGTAATAAATACGCCGCGGATGTTTATGCAAATGTCTATTCTTCAGAATATATTTAACACATTTATCGCGCAGCGAGAAACATTTTGTGTTACGTTAGCGGTGATAAATGTGTGAACGTTACAGTCCTGGAAAACCCTTCCTCTTAACCTTCAGCTGAAAACCTTCCAACCTTTGGATAAAGTATTCCTCAAAAACTTCTTTACAGTAATGAAATTTAATTAAATTCGATACAACCTCATTATGGCCGGTAACGACAATCGTAGGGCGGTCGTGAAAAAATAGAAGAAGAAAGGAAAAACGCGAAGGAGTGTTTACGACTCGCAGAAACGTCGCGAGCACCGCGTTCGAGCGGAAGGGAAATTTAGAGAGCCATTCCGGAGCGGTGTAGCTCCCTCGATTATGTATACGGAGCCGCGTGTATATTTATGCGCAGAAGAACGTGTGTACGAGCGGCTGCAACAACCCTCCGGCACACGCTAAAAAGAAAACGGTTATCCGGGCGCGTTCAAATATTTAGCGGAGCGTTTTCAAAAACTCGCGTACCGAGGCTGGAAATCTCGCGCGACCGAACGGTAGCCGAAGCAGTTCGTATTCACCGGAAGCACCGAGAAAAATAGCTCCTTATACCGCCGGGGCTTCGCCGTACCGTCGAATCAATGTTTCAGACGAGTATTCGGGAGACGAAGCCTGTCTGAAAACTAATTGAAACGATTCAGACGATATCAGACCTCGAACGGGTAAATCTGTTTGTTGAGAAAAAGTACTTTTATTAGTAAGAAACGATTTTGGACGGTGTTGAATTCCAGGGGCCAACGAAAGGGCTGCGGGGGGTTGATCGATCGACAGGCATCGATATTTCTGGAATCGACGCGGGACCGCCTTGTCGCGATACGGGATAATTCGGGAGGGCGCGTAATGGGGATTCCTGAGGCGCGCAGGGATCGACCGTGCCGATAAATTGCCATAAGGCGAGCACAAAGGATCACCTAGGGTGGAGAGTATGTACGTAAAAGGGGCGAAGGGTGCTAACGAAGAACGGAATGGGTTCGCGAAACGCAGGCTTAATAATGCCCTCGCCCCCGAACGCAGTTAACGCCACGTTTCCGCGCGGCCACCGAAAATGGCCTCGGAAAGGGAAGAATGCGAGAACGGGGAGGGTAAAGTCTGGCATTTGCCAGGGGGTGTGTGTGCGCGCTGTCGCACGACAAAAGTACAATCGATACAGTTTACTCCGGCGCGAGATTAAGGATCGATGGAAACGGCTGACAATGGGCCGGTCCGTTGCATTCTGCAGGCGTGCGCTTTCCCTGTTGCATCCTGATATACACGGATACACCTACCCGACCCCCTCTGCGTCAATGACACGTTTGCTTGCACCCTCCCCTATTTCTCTTCGGGTTTATCGCCAAGGCTTTTTCTTACCGATCTGTCACGAAATCGAAACGACGCGAAACGTTTATTAGGAACCAGCACGACAGTGAATTATGCACTGTTTTATTTCTCATTAAATTTTTACTTAATTTTTCAAGTTTCACAGCTATAATTATAAAAATGGTGGCAAGTACCAAGCAGTTAATCGGTTTATTTCTATACCAAAAGTGCACAACCACTGCTCGTCAAACGGCATCTTTCACAAGTAGAATAATCCCGACGGTTCCCAAGCGGATTCCGATGTTACCCGCGCGATTCAATGGGTCACGAACGTTTAACGAGCCTTAATATAATCTTGTCAGGGAGCAGGAATCGCGCCCACGTTTTCCAAGCGGTTGACAAAAGCGCAGCTTCATGAGCGAGCGATTTTAAACACAACAAAGAGAGGAGAATCGCAGCGACCCCGAGGTGGTGGGTCTGGGTGCAGGCTCGTGCCACACCCCCGACCGGGGTCCCAGGCAGTCTCGGGGCCCCATTATGCTCGTCGCACAATCGGTAAATTGTCAGAATTAGCGAAAGCGAAAGCGAACGGGGATCGGGCGGAGTTTGCTCGAGGACAGCTGTCGCGACGTCAGCTGACGGATCCTCGTTGTTGGTTCCTCGGTTTTACGGGAAAACTCGTCTCGCAGTTTCGTAATTAACTGGATGTCTGGCGCACGGCTGATTCCCCAACTTCTGTCGCGAGTCGGCCCGGTATTATCTCGCGCGCGTTATCGACGCCATTGTTCCGCGGGGCTGCGACGCGAAGTCGGCACCGTCGTCTACGAGAACAATACCGTCTCGGTTTCAATCTCGTTAGGAACCGTCCCGTCGATGATTTCCAGCTGCGAGCTGATTTACGCTCGATTCTTCCTAGCGAATTTCCTCGGGGCTGAAACTCGCGGAGGGTCGAGAGCGGAACGTTTAACGCGGCCGAAAACGGAGGGAAAGAAATTAGGAGATGGGAGGAGCGGTTCGCGAGGAACGCGTCGCAGGACCGGGCTCGCCAGACTTTACGAGGGTCAAGCATTTTCTAATTAAGCCGGTCCTCGCGCGTAAAACGTTGTGGCATCGCACGAGCACCAGCCTCGCCACTTCAAGGACCTCCCTTTCACCGACGCGACGGTTAATTCACTCAACCCTCCTCCGGGCGATAAACACGAGCGGAATACCCGCTCATGGACACGCGTCACCTCCTGGAAACCCGAAGAATATCCTCGTACCACCGTTTATTACTTTGTGGAATAGGTAGCCGGTTCGAATAAATGCTCCTCGTAACAAATAATGAAACCTTAATGCAGCGGCTAAGGTCGACTCGCTGCATTCTCGCTGCTTACACCCCAACCCATAATAGTTCCAGCTCGGTTGATCGCTCGAGACACCTTTCGAGCTTCTAACCTTCATTTACAATTATATTTTCTTACATCTTCTTATAGTACAGAACCCTTTTTAACCATTTTCTCGTAAAAAATGCAGACGTTATGGAAAATACAGCGCTGGAGGTATCGCAGCATGGTTAATTTAAAGATTCGAATGGAGGCAGCTGCGGTGTCTATAATTCAGGCAAGGGTTGATGCGATTTCCATGGACTTCGATCCGCGCCGAATCGAAATTCCAAACTCGACCCATATTCTATGAAAAACCATTGAATCGTGTCGGAAATTCGGCTCGCATAGAAGCCATTTGGGACGAGGGGGTGGATCGCGAGCGAGCGCGGGACCGCGTGCATTTTCCAGCCTGTTTTCTGCGCGGAAATATTCGTTAGCGTTGGCTGGCAAAAGCGCGGACGAAATGTTTACTTACAGACGGTCAACAAATTATTTTGCAATGGAAACCGAACGGCGCGGGGGTGGGTTGCGAGCAAATTCGCGGAATAACCGAGCGAGGCGGAATCGTCTCTATTACCTACGGCCTCGTTAGCGTCTATTTCATCTACAAACTTTATTCGCGTCGCTGGAAAATCGAATTAGCCGCGTGTCCAGGGGCCCCGGTATCGATGGCGCGCGTCCTGTCGGTTGAAATGTTAATGAACGATGGAAATATAACGACGACTGGGTCGAGCGCGTTGCAGAATGGAAAGGGGAGGGTTAGTTAGGCGGATCGGTAAATTACGCGCGACCGGCAGCACGTACGGGAATGGAAAATTAGCGCGGGATCGCGAACGAGCAGAGAAATCCGAAAAAATTTCGGGTCGCACCATTTTTTCTACTTAACCCCTCGAGCCGGAACGATGCGTGCAATAAAAAGAGGTAATTTACTCGCTTCGTTTCCGGGGTACGCGTGTTCGAAATTACCACCCAAGCGCGTTCAATTTTACAACGAAACTTTTATTATCCTTCCCTCGTTCCGCTTCTTTATTATTTAGACGAGAAATATTTCCGTCCCGCCTCGCCATGAAGACATCCAACGATCGCCTAACCATAACCCCATACGTGTAAACGAGAGACAACAACAAAAAATAGACACGAACAGAGAAGGAGAGAGAGAAACGTAATTATCGGTGGCCCCCGGCGATACGCCGCTGGCGTTTCATTACGTTTTTTAATTAACTTTTACCCGGGCCCGGGCATGTATATATCGGCCGGAAAGAACAACCGCCCACATATTCGTACGTTTATGCATGGGTTCACCGCATCCATTTGTTTTCTTTCACGGCCACTTTTTTTTTTTTTCATTCCACATCGTCGTCGTCGTCGTCGTCGTCGTCGTCGTCGTTGCAACAGCCCACGGCTGTGAAACAAATCAAAGCGAAAGGAAGAGAGGAACGGTTCTCGTTCCGGCCAATTTCAGACGTTGCGTCGGCTCGATGACTTCTACGAGAATTTAATTAATTCGTTCCCGGTTAAATTACTTTCTCGAAAGCTGCCGTTTAAACCCTCCCCGCCCAAGGCCGCAGTTTCGTCCCCGTGGATCCTCCTTCCTCCCTCGTGCAATTATGAAAACAATCGCGATGAAAACTGGGCGAAGAAATCGCGCGTAAGTCGGCGACTCGCAGCGGCACCGTTAAAAAGGAGGTGCCCGGGTCTCGAGAGCCGGAAGAACGATCAGAACGGAAAAGGAAGGAAGGCGGGGGCGGCTGGATGAAAGAAGGTAGAAAGGAGTTGTTCAATAGAGGATTATTAAGTAAAGAGTTCCTTCTGTGCCGAAGGATCGGCGAAGAATGGGAATTAAAGGAACGCTCGCGGGCTTTTATGCACCCGTGGCCCCCAATTAAACGTAAACTACCGATTTAACTGGGTCAAAGAGGTTTTAACTTCGGCATTAAAGGTTTTACTTTCGATGCTCAGGATATCGGTTACTAACACCTGGATTATCCGCGAATTCTAATTGATTAACGACCAAGGTTAAATCGTTTCGAAGTTCAACCAACGTCTTGCTCGTTGCTTGCCACTAAAATTTTTATCGAGGGTCTCGACACGCGTAATTCAATGATTACTGCAAATAACCCGTTTTGTATCACACCTGAGACTGGGAAAAAAAAAGCGTGGATGGTCGTAAAACGAACGGAACCTTTACTATCGTACATTTTTACGAGACTTTTTTCCACGGAGCAATCGGCACGGTTCAGCGACGCGTAATGCTCTTTAATTAGAGAAAATTCACCGCTTCTGTCTGGCTTAATAAGCCTTCCCTTTGTGACCCCTCCCGGTCGGTTAATAATACCCCGGCCCGTCCGCGTACGGATACGTATAATAAATATAATAATCGTTCGTGCGCGATGAACACGCGAAACCAATTTTCCTGATGCCGTAATTAGAATGAGAGCAAATGAAGCGACCCCGTGTTTCAGGTGTTTCCGCGTGACCGGTCAGTTGGAGACGCGTTCGTTAAGCTTGGCGCCGAACCAGGAGGATGTGGCGTACAGGTGAGAGAACGCGGAAAGGTGAAAATCCGCGTGTGCACAAAGAGCACGCACTCGCCTAATCGCATTACAGGGGAAACGGGGGATCGGTCAAAGGACTCCTTCCTGTTGTGTCCCGCTGAGTTCGAATACTTGGTTACGCTTTTCGCGCGGGCGAAAGGTGGTCAAATTTGCTCCCTCCTTTTCTCGTGCCCCGTTTCACGGTCAGTAATTTAGCCGAGAAAATAAATTTGAATTTAATGTTTAAATTACGCCACTGGCAATACACTTGCGGAATAATATTTCGAATTGGGCCAAGTTGGAATTCGGTTATTATCTAGGCGAAAGCTTAAAACCTACGACTTTCGTGCCAATTAACGCGTAACGAGGCTGGCCATTAGCTGGTCAAAGGGGATTTTCCAAATCCACCACCTATATATATTTGGGTTAACGTTCGAGATGAAAATTCTAATTTTTGAACGCCCTGTACAGAAAATATCGTTTCAGCGCGTACGAGCACGCGTGACCGGAGAAGGCTGTGCGAAAGTCCGCGAGTTTTCATATTTTCACGGTAAATTTGTCCCATCGGTGGAGCGCACAATGGGCCCGGGTCTAAACGGTCTCCTTTCATCCGTGGATTTCGGCCATTAGAGCCACTGACGGATTACCGCTGGTATTCGAGTCCCCTGGACCCCTCTTTTCAACTTCTTAACCACGGAACAGTTCTTGCCCCGGGATGTCAGGGATTGCGGCTGATTTTTTGAATATTCGCTTGTAGAACGTCGATGGAGACCGTTTAAGGCGGCCATTGTTCGACGAACGGGGGATATGACGGCCCGTCGCCGTTTCTTTCTTCCTTTCTTTCCCCAATTGCGATTCGTTTGAAGGTTCACCGCCTTACGCTCCTCTCTCGTAAACTCTTTCTATAGGATTTTTAAATTGCCCCCAAAATCTCTTGAATTGTAAAATTTGCCTACAAATATTGGTTTTTTTTCGAAACGAAATTAGCCGCGACAAAGTACGAATCGTTTAATCCGTATAATCCGAAAAATAGCGCGTCAGCCGGGTCGAAGCGTTTAAAAGCGTGCGGTTCCCGGCGCGGGTTCAGCGGCATCGTGAAAAATTCCTCGGCTGATTCGTCGGTTAAATCGGAATGCTAATCCGAAAGCGTTCCATTTCGCCGGCGGAACATTAAATATCTCTTCGGGGAGGCTGCGAGCGTGTCCCGTTGTTAGCCAGAACGCAAACAGCGGCGCGTATAATAAAGCAAATAAACTTCGGTTGTCCCGTTCGTTCTACTAACTCGCTCGCGCGTGCACCGAGCCGACGACGACGGGAAAAGGAGAGGAAGCACGGTTTACGAACCAATTTCCAAGTGGATACGCTCGTGCCCATCAAGCACGATACGCTGTTTTTTTTCTCTCTGTTCGTTCTCCCTCTCTCGCGGGAAAATATAAATTATTTGAGAATTAAGTTAATTAAACGAGGGACGATGAACGGCCGCCGGGAATAAAAACTGCCGCGGCGATCGTTTCGCGGAGAAATCTTGTACCGAACAGGTATTTATGCATTAATTCGTAATTAGGCAATCAAAATATTTTCGACACTGGTAAATGAAATTACCGACATTTTGGAAAGCAAGACGTGTAAAGGAATGTTCGAAGTTTCAAAAATGAGAGCAAATAATAGTTGAAAATTCAATTTAGATTGTTAGCTCGCTCCATGCTCGTTCAACGGTTAAAGCTCGGGTCAATCGTGACTATTTTATACGAGCAATTTACAACACTCGCTTTAAATTATATTCCCTTTCACGAATGTTACTGCCCCATAATGACCTCTTCTACCTTCCGTATTAATTATATTTGTTTTAAATTATACTAATTTCGCGTACAAGTGGCTATAAAAATACCAGACAGCGTCCCACTGTTCTGGGTTTAATCAAATCCGGCATCGTTCTTTGCCATGTGTCGTGCAGACGTCCCTGCACCACGGCTGCCCCCCCTTCGAAATGGCGACACAAAAGGGAGAGGTCAGGATAATAACGTATTAACGCGAGCTTTACGAGCGGCCAATTTCGGGCGCAGGTTTATTTGCTCGCAAATCCCTAAACGGTCGAGTCTCCCATCAAACGTGTCTCCGATGCGATTCTTGCCGGCCAGGGAATAGCGGGTCGATAAAATCCCGGGAGTAACTTATTGCAGTCCTCCCGTATCTCTATACGTATACGCGGGAACGACTAAATATAACCGTATTATACGCGGTCGGATTAAAAGAACGTGGATTAACCAGGCTTTAACAGCGATACCATCGGGCCACCCTCTTTTGATCCTGTTCCAACGAATGTGTCAATACGCTGGTTGGCCGTCGATACCGATCGATCAACAGACACCCGGTCGCTCGTAAAAACGTGCAAGACTCGTCATCTTTGCCGTGTTTGCGATTCATTTACGCGTTTAACCCGAAAAGAAAAAGAAGAAAATGAACGAGCTGGGTAAACGCAGCGGGCGAAGAGAGAATTTGTAAGGGTAACACAGCCGACCTGGATATTAAGATTCATCGCGTCGGCTGAATTAAGCCGGAGAATTTTTTTAATTTCGTGATATGCAGATCAACTCGTTTCGAGACGCGTAATTAATTCCAGACGCGTTTAACTGGTCGTTGATACCGTTTCTTCGCGTCCGACCGTCGAATTTCTTTGGTTAATGAAATTTTTATTATTCCTTCGTACTGTACGTTCCTTTTTTTCAGGAGACAGAAACGTACAAGGTAGGTGGAACGATAAAAGCGATACATTGTCGAGGTTCTCGTTGATTTACGAACCGGTGTAAATTTAGTCTGCATAATTAGCTCGATACGCGACGATCCAAGGGCGTCGCTCGCGAACGCAATTTTCCCTTTATACACGGTTCCACTTCGTTTCCGAATACACGAACGCTCCTCTCTCGGTTTTTTTTCTCTTCTTTTTTTTTTCACCCTCCATCCACGTAGCACCCGTCGCGGCAAAAATAATATTTCACCGTTCTATCTGGCCTTGTCGCGTCCCTGGCATTGATCAGTCCTCGCCGTGTCGGGATGCTCGCTCGCGCGTGACGACCGTGCACAGACACTGCGTGCCTCCGCTCCGTCGATCACCCTTAAAAAAGCGAAATCAGACAGACCGTCGAGACACGATCGAGGGCGCGCGTCAAAATTGACGGTAACGTTATTTATACGGGACGGTCAATTTTTATATCCACCTAAACTTGCCCCCGAAGATCAACGTTTACCGATACCCGGCCAGGGGGTGTTTTTCGTACGTCAAACACTTACGATATTAAATCGTGAATTTCCCAATTGTCATTAGAGTAAATCGAATACGATATAACTTAACTAGCACTTAACGCTTGCCAATCCTCCCCTGGTTAAGCCGGTGTCTCAGGGTCGCGGACCGTCGAGATTGTCCTATCAGGCGTTGAAGGTCCAGATCCGAGGAGGCTCGAGCCACGTCGGCGATGAAGGATTTCATTAGTTTCGAGCCGGTTGAACGCAGTTAACGCGTGGAGTGCGTAGATAATGGCGGACGAAGGCTGGCGGAAGGGTAGGGCCGTGTCAGAGAAGGGTCTGGCGCGTTCGAAACAGCCAGACAAGAAGGGTCGCCCTCTGGCAACACCTTGCGCTGATGCCTTGATACACCATAAATTATTATATTCATATTACGCGACGTCCGACTACCTTACGCGCGGGGGGGCCACCCCTCTCCCGCGAACAAGCTGCGGCATCGGGAAAACTGCATCGTTTTGTTTTTGCCGGACGATTTATTGCCGGGAACGCGAGCTCGTTGCTACTGATCGCGGTTACGTGCCGGCCTGCTGACATTACGACCCGTCCACCGTTGTTGCCTTTACACGTCCCGCTCTTCTTTACGTTTCCTGTCGCGTAACCCCGGGGATAATTGCCGGGAGGGGGGTCGAACGACGTCCGGCCGATTTCGCGTCGCTCTGATTTCTTCGCTCGACTTTATCGCAATTAGCCGTCGTTTATTAAGTTCGTTATAACGACGCATGGTTGCCCGGAAATTTTAATAACGTTTTGACTGAAATTTAATCGTCCGACCATTCATTAACCCTCGAACCGGTAAGTTATCCGATGAAAAGCAATCTCTGCCCGGACGGTTCTCGATCTCATCATCCCCGGTTAACGGATTAAACGGTACAGAAAAATAAACGAGGCCCGTTCTATCGAGGACGGAATTAGACGGTCGATTAAAGTCTCGCTGCGTTCAATCGGCAACCTTTAACGTTCTTTCGATAGCTGTCTCGCAAACGAGGCACCCGGGACCTCCGCTTCCGCCACAAGCTAAAGCTCGTCTCACGAAAAGTCAAGAATTTTCTCCGGCCGGAGTGTCGAGTTCACGACGAGGGTTGATTCCTCGATATCTCGGGGAATTTAGTCGTTTTTCGCCTCTATTCCCTTCGTTCTCTTCATCGTCCCGTTCATTCGGGGATCCGGCGGGCTTTCGCGGGGATTCTTATGCCGCGTTCACATCAATTTTATATTATTGGCAAATAAAATTTGTCGAGTGTCAAAGAGTCGCTATAATGTACCTATTAATGACAACCGTGGTTCAGAAATATGACAATTTTAGAACGCTATACGAGACAGATTGCAATTAAAAATTTCTTTAGACGGTGGTTAATAAAATGTGAACACGGCATTAGCAAGCAAGGGTGTCTCCTTCGCGAGGCTCGTTGCACGCGCACTCGTGGTACACGACTTTCGTATTACCCTCCGTTCCCCCCGTGTCGTTGCCTATTCAACGCAGCTAATATTTTGATCCGAGATACGTGCTCGGTAATTCCTTTCCGTCGAAAGAGCCCGGAGTACTTCTGCGAGAATCGACGAGCCGTCCTCTTCTGGCTGCGAGTTGATTTTATTTAAATTTTAAATCCGAGATCTTTACGGGGTTGAATAGGCAGCGAGCTCTCTCTCTCTCGCCGCGAGGGGGGTGAACGAGCATGTAAATGGGGCGGCGGTAGACGTTTAGCCGGTTTCGAGCTAACGAAATCTTCCCTTAGGCCGAGTGATATTTCGCGGGGGCGGTGGTGGCTTTCGACGGCAGGAAACTTCCGTCGGTTCAGCGAATTTTAAGGGCAATCGATCAACGTCCCGCCACCAGATGCGACGGCGAGGGGTAAAAGTGCTCGCGTGCCGTAGCTCTTCGTGACGAAGTTAATAGCGTCCCGGCGACGGATACGCGAGACGAGCACGAAGCGAAGAAATTGCCGCAAAACATCGTTGCCGGGCCGGGAAAACGCGGAAACCTTCGTTAACGCCCGCTTCGACGTCTGCCATTTACACGGCGCGTGTATCTTTAAGACGTCTTCGACTTTTTGCCGAAACCCCAGGGGAATGCTTCTTCTCGCCTGGTCCGGAAAATTCTTCCCGATGAGTGAAACGACTTTGGTATGACTAATTAAATCCACTGTAGACAACTAACGTACTCCCACAGGTATTTTATTTGAATTCAAAGTACAAAATAGAAGTATAACGTTTGATAAAACTGTCGGGGTGGAAAGGCATAATCGAAAGAAGCCGCACCCGATAATTTACTGTGGGGAGCAGGAAGAGGAGTCAGTTATCGACGGAGGTACGCATGGAAGGATTCGAAGGAAGCGAGGGAGTCGTAGGGCGCGGAAGGACGACAGGGGGGATGGTGGCGGCGTTAGCAGGTTCCTTTCATCCGAAGATCTCATATCCTTTTGCCGAAAAGTTGCTCGCGTCGCGTCCTTCCGAACACGAAAAGGGGCGGTTTCGGGCAACGAGGGGGAGAGAAGAAAATTAGGCGGAGCCGGTTGCTCATCCCGGCCGGGACGACGTTTCGTCAAAGAGGAAGAAGCCTGTCGCGAGCCGGGGTAGAGACGCGTTTGATAATCCTACGGCAAGGACTGTCGCATAACTTCCCGCAGGAAGTCACTCTGTTTACCATTCTAAAGACGTCTTTAATATATAACGGGCAATTTTCCTCGTTCTATGCCCGTAAACTTCTTTGAGAAATTGGATGTTCCGAACCGGGGTGGCCTTCCACCCCCTTCCTCCTTTCTGGAGAACGAGGCGCGGTTGAAAACGAAGACGCTCTCGAGGAGCGTCGAGGGTGAAAAACAGGGGCGGGTTCGTTGAATCCGAGCTGCCTCCTCGGACTTAATAATCCTCTCGCAGACGCGACGGTGATCTAGCATATTATGGAGGGAACCAACCCGTTTACCTGGCCCCGGGTCCTTTTAATATCTGACCTCCTCGCGGACATTCCGCTGCGAGTTTTCGACCTCGTTGCATCCTTGATTCCTCCCTGTCTGCCGACCTTCTGCATTAAGAAGATGAATGGTCGGTCTGGATATTCCGTTTGACGAGAAAGACCAGCCCTTAGCGGCCACTTCGAACGGCGGAAGGGCTGTGATTATTTAATGCCTTCAACTTGCAAGAGATAGTAGAAAATTGCTAGATTTTCCTGTAAATTTTCTTAACGATTAATAATCGTCTATGTCGATACCTCATCATCCCCTTTGCATGAGATCCATTTACAGATACGGCTATCGCGTTCGGCTTACGATGGATGTCAGAAACGTCGGAAACATCATCGAAGCGGCTAGATATCGATCATCTCTGCTAGCTATTATCATTATCGCGAAATATTGCCGAGGACGCGGGTCACGAGCATTGTTTCAGCGACGGGGGGCAACAAACGGGTCATTCGGTGACCGACTTAGCCCCCGGCACTGTATTCAACCGCTCGAATTCGCTCCCTTTCTCGCGCGGAAAATGCAACTCCATTCCCTTTGGTAGCGGCAAGTGGAAGGCACTCTTTTTTTTTGAAGAGGTGGCGGAAATGCGCGCAAAAATGTGGACCTCGAAGCGGGTAGAGGAGAAAAAAGGGAAAAGGAGCGTCTTTCGTCGTGGAGAATTTAACGAGAACGTTTTATCGAGACACCCTCCTCGGGGCCGAGAGTTCGAGGGATGTATCGTCGTCGCTGACGGGGAATCTGTCTCTTCGCATAGTTTGCATACTTTCGCCACTTCTGTCATCGATCCATCGCGCCAGATACTCGAGTCTGCAGGCGACAAACGTGCCACAACCTCATTAAGGTCTCTTAGGAACGCCGGGGACAAACGATACGACGTTATCCCGACACCTTCGGTTTCTAATTCCCCGACGATTTCTTAAGAAATATACTGTTATAAATAACTGTTATTCCAAGTTTTCCTCATTTCTATCAACGAAAGATATTGCACTATTTCTATTTAGCTGCAAAAAGACTAATTATCCTTTAAGGTACATCGGTTTAATCAGCTTCGCGAGCGGCTCGAGGCCGGAGGCGAGACGAGGCTGCCGAAAGGATCGACTCGTCAGGCTCATCGAGAATGCATTACGCGAGTCAATCAGCCGAGCCGCGATCTTATCAGCGCGATATTCGAAACGAGGTTATTCCGTTGTCTTAACAACGCCTAGGATTAATAATCGCGCCGAAGACGTTCGCGCAGAGCCGACAACTCGATTAACAGTCAATCAGAGTTTTCCGTCGGGCGACAAAAGTTCTTCGCGAGACTTCAACTTCGTATCGCTTTAAATTGTTACCCGAGTCGATCGTCTCGCCGTTCCGGCGAATCTTCCTCGGACACTTTGTCGAGTTAATTCGCGTCCCCGTCGACGTCGTCTCTTATCGCCAGGGATACCTTAATTCTGAAAATCAAATATTTGTAAGTTTCTGATGACGATTATTAGAAAAAATGTTTAGAATTGGCTGCAAACGTGGGTGACATCCCCAAACCCTAATTCGTTATTTTTAATATACACAGGATGTGGAGTTTTCCATGAAGTACGAGGATCATAATCGAGTGTTCGATTTCCTTCTAATCCGCTTAACGTAAGATTCGGTCGGTAACGGACAAGATCTTTGCGGTCAGTCCCCGACGACGCGTCAATGGCTCGACATAATTCACGAAGATCGTTCGCATCCCGGTCTCTTTATCCGTGGAGATCATCGAGCCAGGCCCGGGTCGATTGTGTTTTCCGGTATTACCAACAAATACGATCCGATAAATCATCCGATGAATATCGGTGTGGCCGGATCCGTGACAGGCCTCCATTGTCAGCGGTCCGCAGCTTTGTAGGAAATTCTTCTGTTCGGCATCTGCGGACACGGTTCTCGGCCCTTGGAGAAATCCGGGGGAGGGGCGAGCCAGCCTCTCCCTCTGCCGTTTTTCCCGAGAGCCACCACCTCCGTTCTCGTTGACCCGTTTTCGTCGGCCCCTTCTGTCCGCCTTCCGGGACCGCGAATTATTGCTAAGTAACGTCGGCGCATCGACCGAAGACTCTGGCCTTTTTATTACACCCTCGGATTATAACGTCTCTGTCATCCCCCGGGATAATTTATCGAGAGCGGAACGGGAGGTGCGGCGGGAACGGGGCTCCGCGTAAATTTATCGACGGGTGTCCTTATAAAGTCTCCGGGCACGGTGAACCGCAAAGGGTCGAATGAACACGTGCGTTACGTCGTTGGCTTTTCCTCGTCTCGGCTATTTATGGCGTTTCGTCGCTCGATGGATAGTTGTTAATTTGTGTGAACGGCGACAACGTTAAAGTTAAATCTTCGAGCTCGCAGTGAGCGAAAGCGGTTTGAATTCGAAATCCTGTTAGCGCCGTCATCGATCCAACTTCATTTTCGAGCTGGTAATCAGGAAGTTCGAAATCTCGTTAACCGGCTGTGTCAGCCAGCAGTCGGTCTCGAAACTCGAAGCCGTTGCCAAGGAATCTTGTTGCTTTCGTCGGCTACTCGTAAATTGTCGGGCCGGTCGCGAGAATTTTCGGTAGTCGCGCGAAACCGTAGCTTTTCCGAAGGATCGAGCAAATAAACGGCCACGTGGCGCGTCTCGTAACACGATTCCCGTGAAACGCGCCAGATTTTCCTCGCCTACGAGATACGTAACCCCGTCGTGGTCCCCCTGGGGATTTTGGGACAGGTGGCAGCGAACGAAACCTTCCCGTCGACGCGGCAGCCACGCTTCCTCTTTCGAGGTAACATGTGGTTGTCGTAAAGCTCGATCATCCCTCAGGAAACGGGCTGGATAAACGGGACCGAGCCGGGGCTCTACCGTCGACAGCCGGTGGTTTCGTTCGTTTAATCATCCCCGGGATGAAGTTCCGGCGGCCGTTCGTTAGAAAACTTCTGGCCGCCATTTCTGGCAAACACGCGATACCTCTCCGGGCTAACAAAGTCGATTACCGAACTTCTATTTGCATGAAATTGCTATGAAATGCGAGCGCTCGAACGAGTGGATATTCATTGTTTTACTTTTTAGTCGTACTCGTTTCTGGAGATTTTTCTTTTAAACGATTCTTCGTAATTCGTAAGATATTAAAAATATCTTACAGGAAATAAATCAAAACGCGATACGGAGCGATTAAAAATTGCAACAATCGCGGGCAAGGGATAACGCGACCGCGATGCAACGCTGGCTCGTCCATAAAAGGTCAGATCAAACCGAACGGTGGAT
Organism: Anthidium xuezhongi; assembly: GCA_022405125.1. Lineage (NCBI taxonomy): Eukaryota > Metazoa > Arthropoda > Insecta > Hymenoptera > Megachilidae > Anthidium > Anthidium xuezhongi. The sequence continues at coordinate 8,657,212 of CM039640.1, forward strand.
AGGTACGAAGAGAGGTCGGAATTGAAAACGTCCGCTTTATTATCGTGCTGTTTGGCCCCGAATCCGCGTGTATACGGTTCAGCCGTCTGGCCCACGAATTAGCCCCTGTAACCTTTTGTAATCGGCGGCCGCGACGGCCCCGCAAACGCATGTATTACGTATTTTCCTGGCCGGGGGCATTAATAAAATATGGCTCCATTGAATCGGTTATCCCTGTTCCTGCGAAACACGCGCCGCGTATATCAATCCTATCCGATAAAGGATCGGTCGCATAGTTTTGCCCGGCATCGCCAAACAAACGAACGAACGGCCCCGGCCGTGTTTGCCCAGCGAAACATTGGCCATTTTAAATGCCACGCCGATTCCAGCCGACGAAACAACGAATTAACCCTTCGAACCGCGATAACGCGTGGAATTTCCTCCGTTTCGCGTGTTTTTAATCGATTAATGAAAAAGGATGTAAAACAGCCGGTGATTTATCGAGCTCGTAATTCAAGACGGTGTTGAAGGCAACGCCAGGAAACACTAATAGCCGTTAATTTCCTCGTCGAGTGGAGGAACACGTGGTCGGGATCATCGGGAAAGGAAACGCCGGCGGGTCTTTTTGGCTGCCACGTGCTCGATGCGAGCATGTGGCGAAAAGGTGACAGCGCACATGGCGCAGAGGATTTTCCAGCTTCCTCGAAACCATTGTGTTTTCTCAGCGTCCTGGATTGTTTTTGAAATCGAATATTTCCCGGAGATGTTCGCGTACGGGAAAATTACAAAATTCCATTCAAATAATAAAAATCGTCTGCACAGTGTTGAATTTTGTTTCATCGACGATGTTACAGAAGCGGGTTTTTACGGTTCTTTCTGATCCCGAGGAACAGCGAAGGAAGCCGGGGAAATTTCGAAATAGTTGGCGTGCATCGCGTGGCTTCCGTGCGGATTAGCGTGTTCGAAGCCAAAACGATAACCGACGGAATTTACGTTCCGCTTAAGAGAAAACTAATAAACGTTAATTGAACGAAACAGAGACGATTGCCGGGGCGAAGTTTCTCCCGGGCTGCACAGTCGTGGAAACTCGTTGTGTTTCCCGGTGTTAGCGTTTTCCCTCCGCCTCGACTCGCGTTACCTAAAATCCGCGCGCAATTAGCCGGCCCGTTCTATTAAAACAAAGCCACCCCCGGCGTTCGCCTCTTATAAACGAATCAATTTCGTTTGCGCCTCCGGCCGCCCCCTTTTGTTCCCGATTGTCGACCAAGTGACAGGGAATAATTCGAAATCGAACCAAGAACCGCGTGTACGAATCCCCCCAAAGCGTACACAAATATAAAAAGATAGTAAGGATATTAAATCGTCAATTATATTGTGTTCCTTCCAAGTCGTTTAACTTTGAAAATGAAAATTTCACGCCTGCAATTTGCTCTCTGAAATTTGAAAAAACTGCAAAGTCCAAATATATATTTTATTTTCGAAACAGAACGCCACGATGTGTACAAGGATTGCAGCGCTTTTCGACCGGAAGTTGAAACGGTTACGCGTTTCCTTTGTCACGGCTGTGATCAACGTTTGCAAACACAATAGACAACAAAGATAGCAAAAAACAAAAACAAAGAAAATAACATATCCCCGTGTGCGTATTTGTCGAAACACCGAAACGGCAGGCATTCAAGGGTGGTGTCTGTTTACCCTTGTATTTACACCAAATGGATGGGTACACATCGCTCGCAGGTTTATCGTTTTTTATTCGATGGAAAAAATCGGCCCAGCTACACGCGTGACATAATACACCGAACGAAATGATTTGTCAAAGAGTTTGTCGGAAAACACGCTGACCGTTTGGACAGCGAATTGCGAGGATTTGATTAGATTTTACACTATTTTTAATTCATTAAAGTCTCAAAAAATGTCATTAATAATTCGTACAGAATATTAACATCATCCTTGTTCTCGAACTATCGTTTTCAGGCGATTCGGGGAAGCAAGGAGGCCACTTTATCCGAAATTTACGACTGTCCTGGCTACAACCGGAAGCATTCGAGGTTCGTGCGAGCAGCCAGCTCTTTTTCCCTTTCTCAGGCGATGAGAAAGTCACCGCGATCGTTTACGGTCCCCGGAACGTAAATAGCCACCGTTTCGTCGTAACCTTGCTCGTTTCGTTCCGCGACCCTAAATCACCTTCAGCCGAGGCCGGCTACCGTGTCCCTGGCAGTTTGTGTCGCGACGTTCAACGGTGATTACGAGCTGCGCGATTGTCGCGGACAAAGATGCCTGCCGTGCACCCTACACCCCCGTGGCTTCCATCCCCCGCTGTCCTGGCCATCTTCTTGGGTACCTGATGGACACTTGGCTCGTCGTTTCGTCAACGGTGAGTGTTTTCACTTATGGTACTTGCTTCTGAATTTCTTCTAAAAGCCATAATTGTGATTTTCCGCTCTCGAGTGTTATCTACATCGTTGCTTAAGCATGATATATAAGTGGTAATTACATCGATTGACTTGGTACTAAAAATTTGCCTCGAACATCCTTCGAGAGGGTTAAGAAAACCCCACGAGTGTGCCTCGTTAAAGCGAGAAAGAAAAATCGGTAGTACTCGCGTGGAAATTGTCGTACAATAAAGGAAAGGAAAGGAAAGGGAGGAAAAGGAGCGGACAGGTTTTTCAGAGTCGAGTTACGGCTCAATCGTGCCACCCGCGGTCAAGGGTGTTCCTCTTTGAGGATTCCTCGTCCGTTACTTTGTTACGCTTAAATCGTCCCCTTTCCAGCGCGGCCGCGTTATCTAGTTTGCTTCCCGAGGATTCTTCCGGACGACACACAATGCCCCCGTTTGTTCTCGACGGCCGTTTCGCTCGCTGAAACGAAATCGTACACTTAAACGGTAACTGCGATCACGAGAACGAGTTTCGTTCCGCTTTCCAGCGCTGTGTTTTCGACACGGGCTTTTTTTTCCCTCGTGGAACTGGAAACGAGACGAAACGATTCGGCCATCGGTCAGCGCCGCTCGCGTTACAAGGATCGGGGGTTGATTAAAGTGCGAAGTTCCTTCTCACGGGCCCGGAAATCGATAGTTAAATACCCGATGACTCGTAATTCCGGGGGGGGAAACAGCTTTTACACGTTTTACGAGACAAACTGGACCGCACCTACTGCTTCTCGCTCGTGAACGTCAAACGGCGAGCGTTAACATAAATTACCCGTGGGTTAAACGAGAATCTCGATCGTAAAAATGAGAAATAAACGGGCTGGTTGTTGGCCAAAAATTGTATCAAATTTCATTTCCTTGTTTCCATCGAAATCGTTCCGAGTCGGCTCGCTCAAAAGAGGCCCGTGGCTGGAAGATATATTAAAGGTTAACGAGACCGTCGTTGGTTCGTTAATGGCGATCGAGGAACGGGACGCGACCATAAAATCGACGCTTACACCTGCGAGAGAGTCGAGGCCCCGTATATACGTTTCTCCCGATGCTATTTAGAAAGGATGATTTTACGAGGACTCGTTTGTCCGGGGCCCCGAGGATCCGGAGCCGAGGGTAATTCGAGCTGGGTCCCACCCCCGCGCGCACGGGGGCCCTTTACCCTCGGGCTAAATCTTCTGTTTCGTGATTTACTACGGTTCCCTTCCTCGCGATCCATTAACGCCGAAACGATTGCCCGCTCGCAATAAATAGCGCCCGGGGAAGTGTTAAGTTGCATTTAAATTCGAATGCATTCTGCTCTCCGCTATTTAAGTGTAGCCACCTTCGTCAGGGTCTAAGAACACGTTGATGATGAACGTGCTTTGTGTTTAAGAATCTCACAAACCCCGAAAATGCGTCTATTAGAATTCGATTTCACGCGATAATTAATGACTCGTTTTATTTTAAAATAAATGGAGGTCCCGTTCCTGCAGTAGAAATCTAAATCTAAATACAAATCCATCTCGAAGAAAAATCAACAGAACGAATAAAAATCTTATTTCGTTTAGCGAGGTGGCTCCATATCGCGCTAGGTCCTTTAATTATCCCCGCTCATCGATCTTCGGCGGGTCGGTGTCTTCGCAAATCGTTCCGGGCCCATTTTGAACGGAGGATTAATCCGGTAGTTCGGCGCGGCAGCGTATTAATCATCATTGTCTCGTTCCTGGCCCGGATCCCCACCTTCCTCTCGAGGCTATCCGACAAATCGCGCATAATGATGATCGAGGACGAACCCTCGTGGATTAGCGAATTAGCCTGTTGGCGGTGGCCGAAGATCCCGCTCTCAATCCCGCTCTCGATCCCGAGACCGCGTTAAACGCGTTGTTTTGACCGACTTCGCCGCTCGTTCCGACGCGCATCCGGAGATTAATGAGCTTTGGGGATGTCTCGCGGCCGGCCGAACACGAGATCGTGCCGCGTTAGATAAGAGCCGCGCCGAATTCCTGCTCGAATTCGAATCGCAGGTTCGCAAGGGGGGTTGGTGGAGGCATTGCTGGGAATATTGACCGCTGCGGTTCCGTTGCCTCGGCCTGGGGATGCTTCAACCCCGAGTTTCGACCGTGTTACTTGTTACAGTCTTATAAAATTGGTATTGTTCGGTTTATTCGAGAGGAAGGATTAGAAGCGTCAGAAACGGGAAGCGTAACGACTTCTAATAGCTGGCGTTGCAACGATATCAGGCTCGGTGCTTACGGGAATCTGGGGAGCTACACGTTAACCGGAGGGTAGGGATTTATATCTGTATAAAGGCGTGACTAAAAATCGCCATATATCACGTTGCACCGTGTTGCATGCTGGTTACGACCCTACTGGGGTTGGTCCACGAGGCTAAGCCGGGGTAAACCACCAGCCGTTTGTCATGCTTTTTACTAATAAGCCGCTCTCCTGCCGTTCCGTGCTTTAATGCGGTCACGGTATTGCCTGCGTCGCGCGCGCTTCGAAAATCGGCCACGCGTCCATCCTCTGACCGCTCGATAACTGACCCGTTCGTCTGACTTTCCTACCCCAACCCCAATTCATTCGCAACGATTAAAATAACATCGATTCATTTTCTACGGCGCGATAACAAGGGATTTTCGTCTTTTAATTAAATCCCTCCCTTACGGTGACAATAAATTTAAAATGCAAGCTTCGTCCAGAGAGTAACAATAAACTGACAATATACGAACACTGAACGGAAAGCTTAAATCTAGAAAACGAATCGATCGTATCCGGAACCAAAACCGGTGTCTCGATGTATCTTGCTAATCAGATTAGTCTTTGTCGTTAATCGATGGTATCGTGAAACTCAGTTTGAGCATCGTCGATGAAGTTTCGATTCTTCTCCTTTGTTTTTTTTTTTTTTTTGTTCCATTCCAATTTCGTCCGCGGATAATCTGCAATACGTCGAAGAGAAAGATGTATCGTTCGATCGCGGAGTTATCCGGAACGAATCTATGAATGGAACGCGGTTGTTTCGAAGTAAATCTTCGAAATGGGTTACCTTGCAGCCGCGAACAAGACGCGAGGAGGGGGGTTGGCGAGGGGGGGAAAAAATTGAACGGTATATAATTCCGATGGTGGGTTTTTCGCTGTACGCCGTGACGCATACGGCCGAGAATCGTACGATGCACGCTCGGCGGGTAAACAAACGGCACTTCATAAACCGGCGCGGCGGACGCGATACGATCTAGCCATTATTTATTGACCTTTCGGATTTACCGTCATACACGGCGCACACGTGAAATTAGTTTGCCTTGAATTATCTTTCGACGCAGCCGGACGATCGCGAGCCGATAACGGCCCGTCGAAATTATTGCGCCATTGAAATCCATTTTTCGATAGAGGCCGCGTAAAAACCCACCCCCGACAATCCGAAACATCTCCATTCGAGCCTTTAAACATCGAACACGATTTTCTCTATTTTATTCATTTCACAAACCTTTTACAATAAATATTGTAACGGATCTTGGCTTCTCGCGTTAAAAGGTTCTGCGTTCCAATTAGTCGAACAATTCGAGGAACGCAAAGAAAGGTGTTCCGTGTACGGAAGATGAAGGAAAAGAAGGGGCCAGGGGCGTTTCATCGAAGGAAAGGGGGGGTCAAATATTTGCCTAACTGGCCAGGCCACGAGAGGCGAGAGGTTCGAACGGGGGTGGTAAATTTAAATGTTTCTTTGGCGTTCCATCTCGGGCCTGGCACCGGTGCAACCCTCTCCGTGGAATTCGTTCCGCTCCGTGTCCGCGTTGCCGGACGTGAAATATAAGGCAATTTCATGAACCATTAAGAATGGAAGTTCATAAGTCGGCAGCACGTGTTTTTGGTGTTAACCCGTGTAGAAGGCGAAATGAGATTTTTCGAAGGGTGCCGGTTTTTCCACCCCTGCCCCTCGTTTCAGGGCCGGCATTGACGTATAACTGGGGGGGTGTCCCGTAAGGGCGCGGAGCACGGCGGCGGATGCAGGCGAGGAAATATTCGTCTTTCTCTTTGGCGAGCACGGCGGTCGGGACTTATCTGCCTGGAGGAAAGCGCTCACCCCCGAAGGGCCTCGCGCTCGCGGGGGTGGAAGCGATTTTTTATGGCGTCTCGTCGAAGGTTCGCTTTATGGATGGCTTCGGATTCTTGCAGAGTGCCACCCTACCTCCCTGGCTCGTCCCTACCCTACTCCCTTTTCGTCGCTTTCGAACGAATTGTACAGGGCGTGCCATTAATCGAGCAAAGCTGCCTTTTCTTAAATGATTCAAATTTGGGAAATATCGAAACGTCAATGGCTGCAAACCTTCGAAATTCGTGCGAATTTGCAAAAATATCTAACAGGTAAATAAATTATTACTGTATTCGAACATTTTAAAGGCATATGAAACGCCCTGTAGGAAAGAACATCAGCGAGGGCGGATATATTCAAAGGAACCGTGGCAGGAGGGTCGAGCTCCTTTATAATTTTACCCCTAATTTATTTCACGAGGAAGCTAATAAAAAATCTTAACTACTCGATGTATCGTTGTCTGCTAGATCGAAGGGTGACACCAAAATGCAAAAAAAAAGATAGAACGGATAGGGGTTCGCGTCGCTCTCTGCCTTTTCACGAAATTGCAATCGATCTGTAACCAAAGCTCGATTGTTTGTGCCTTCAATCGCGGTAATTACCAGTCTTCTATCGGTTGTCCTCTCGATAAGCGCGACCCATTTCTCCTGTGCCCCGCGTAACGATGTTCTAAAACCTCTTTAAAAAAGCCCGGGGTACCTTGTTAATTAATTGAATTTTCGTGGAAGGTATTATGCGTGAGCTCGTACAAAAAAAGAAGGAGAGAGAGAGAGAGAGAGAAAAGAAAGGAAAGGAAAGGTTTCAATTTCCTTCGACGCGGTTGGTTTTATTTTCGAGTTTCCGGGTCGATGTTTAATTAGTTACGGGTTACGAGCAAACGGGCTCGTTCGCGGCCAAAGGTTTTCGACTCTTTCGCAATTATTCGCAATTACATTTGACCGATCGATGAAGCAACGAACGGTGGGAAATTTTATTATTATTCCAGCATCGACGGGAGGGGAGGGGACCACGCGCGCGATACGTACACGCGATAAAAATTAATTAACACGACGCTATCGGTGAACTTGCCCCCACCTCCCTGCCCCTTCGCGACCGCGAATATTTCACGAATAATAACATACTATGGACGGGATCGTTAACGGGGAAACGTATGGCAACACCTGCGGCCGCGCTACCCTCCGGTAACGTCTAAGTTACCCCCGCTCGAACCGAAGTATCGGCAAAATAATAAAAACACCGGGACATTTTACGACAATTTTCAACAAATTGTGCCAATTAGTTTTCATAATGGAACGATAAATAGCGGGTGGTGCAGCTCGAACGGGGGTCGATTTAAAAGACACTTTTCGAGGAGAGCGATGCGAAATTTTGTTCTGTTAACGGAAAAGTGGGGCGGCGAGTGAATCAAAATTAATTTGATCAAATATTTCACCAAAGGGAAGGAATTAAAGTCGCGCGCGCCATTAACCCTTTGACTTTGATAGGCACCTTTTTGCCCCATTATTCCTCGATCGATTTCTGTTATTCGGAAACTCGTGTTCCCACGACCCGTATTCGAAACCGGTTCGCCATTTTTATCAACGGATAATCAACTTATCAAAAATACTCCCGTTGCTCCGTCAAACCTACCCGGCGTTTGTTCGACAACTTAAACAAACCGTCGGACCATTAATCACGCTTCTACCTTTATCTAAAAACTCAATTCCGTACGGCGGGCGAACCGGTCGATCGAAAAGCCCCCCGAAAGAACTCTCGCACAAAGCTTTCTAGTGAGCTCGATAAATTAATACGCGCCATCGATGTTCCGAAACAAACGGAAAGAAAGAAAGAAAAAAAAGGAGAGAAGTCAAAGAAAGGAAAATGGAATATAGAATCCATTTTCCGTCCAATAAACGACCAACAAGCGATCGTCTAGATAGTCGATAGTGGGGCGGGGGGGATCGGAGAAGATAGGTTGGAAGCTTTCCAAAGCGGAACAGCAGCTTCGCGATACACGACGGAGGGGATTTCAACCTGTAATAAACGTTTCCGCAGGAGCGTAAACGTCCGAGGGAAATAACAACGACAGGACAGGTCTCTTTGCTCTCCCCCTCTCCCTGGTTTCCGTTAATTTATTCTATTCTCCGCGGCGCGGGACGAAGCGAAAGAAAAAGAAACGGGAAGAAAAGAAAACTCGACGTCGACAGTGAGAGAGGAGGGGTATGAATGTCTTTAATAGTAGCAGCGGTTGGTTGACGCTGAGAGTTTTGACAGACAGCTCCTCGGGGCACAATGGGGTCCGAAACGGGAGCACAATGCGTCCAGGGTACAATCGCGCCGAATTATACATGCACGTACGAGTTCGCTTTAGGTACACGCGAAGCATTCAACGCGTTAACGGAATAGGAATACGAAATTCGAATACAATATAGGCGCGGTATAAACCTGGCAGCCGCGGAACCCTCTCGCCATCCCCTATCTAGCGGGAGCGCGGTCCCTTCGCCCTCTCCTCGCCTCGGCGAATGCACCGCGGGCTCCTCTAATGAAGATAGACACGACCGCCCCGTTCCTCCTCTTTTCTTCGCCCAGGGATACCTGGGGCTCCCGTGACACTCGACTCGAGAGTTTCGGTGCTGTCGTTTAACTTCGTTTCGTCAGTTCAATGGAGAAGACGGGAGAGAGAAAGAGAGAGGAAAGGGAGAAGGTTCAGGTAGATGGTAGGGGATCGTTAGGAGGAAAACTCTTGGCGACGGTGCTGCTGGCGTTCTTATTATCATGACTGGAGTTGTTATTAGTGTTAGCGCTGGAAAGGGATGAAAGGAAGAGTCCGGGGCCGGTGTTTAACGAGAACCTCGTGTAATTCGATAGGGAAACGATGCCTCCCTTTCCTTTTATTTCTGCTTCGGGGATGGCTGACTTTTGTCCGATCCGCTGATGATTCTTACTCGTTATTTGAACACGTAACGGGGGAGAATCCAAGCCGGTGTTTCATTTTCGTTCCACCAAAATAATTCTAATAATTTCTGATACCGCTTGGTTAACTGTTGTACGATCGTTAATTAGCGGATGCATTAAAATTTGATAAGCTACACTGGCGGGATTAATTCTGTACCGGAGGGCGTCCACCCTCGAAACGGTGCATTAAAGCGGGCTCAAAGGTTACGCTTCCAAATCAAGATTTTCCAATCCAATTAGCCGAAGATAGAAGCGAACGCAAAATATCGTGCTAAAAAGCTTCTAACCAATCGAATTATGCCGGGACCGAAAGAAAGGGGCTCTCTCGGCGAAGGTCGGGCAAAGAATATCGAACCCTCGTTTCTCCCGTAGACACGAGTCGACAAGGGGCAAAGAGAGCAAGGAAAAAAATTGTCGCTGAAGAAGAGAGAAGAGAAAAAAGGAATATGAAAGGGGAGGAGAAAAATCGTTCGATCGTTGGCGCTTAGGTATGCACCGGCAAAGAAACTTTCGGAAGCGCCTCTTCGGAGGTGGCCACGCGTGTTTACCTGTGTACGTCCGCAGGAAATATATTCAGTGGTTCGCGTAGCCTTCGCCCGTCACGCCAGCTGCTTCATTTATCTTGCAGGGACACTCTTCTACTCGTGTCCCTTTATTTTTCACTCTGTATGACGATCCACGACGTGGCGCGGCCCTTCTTTTTTATCCCGCTCGTCCAGTTTCCTCCCCTATCGAAGCGACAGCTTCGTTGGTTGATCGAGGAAGCCGCTTTTGTTTATCGAGCTCTGCTCTTTAATCCGACCGTGAGAACCCGGATCCTTGGACATCTGAAATATTTCACCTTCTTTCGATGGCAAAACGGAACACAGGATCCTTTGCGGTATTTATCTCGCGAGAAATGGCGTCGATTCGCGCGTTAAGAGGGAAAATAGGAAAATATCGAAAGTTTTCCAGGGCGCAAAGTGTTTGACGGAACGTTCAGACTGTTGCTCTCGAATGTCCGTCCTGGAAAGTTCCGAGATTCCTTTAACGCGGCGAATCACTCGGATCAACGATCAGGACGAAGTTTCCCGAATTCGAGGTATCTGTTCGAAGGGAATCGACGGACGAATTTAGTAATTTATCGCAGTTCGTTTCGATCAGCCAGCCAAAGGTACCCCCCGGGTCCCTTATTCTCTCCCCTTTCCAATCATTACTTTTTCTTTTTATTCATCCTCCCCGCGCCCTGGGCTCCTCTCATTTTCTCCGCTCGCTTTTTCGCCTGTTTGTTAATTTTCTGCGCCAACGGGGAAAGATTCGATCGTGTCCCGCCGATTCCTTCTTCTCCTTCTTCTTTCTCCAGCTCTCTACCCGCGACGACATTCCGCCGGATGAGAATTTGATGAGGTAAACACGGTCGGCTGTTTCCTCTCGTCCTTTTCTTTCCCTTTCGACGTTTCGCCTCCCCTTTTGGCGCCGAGGCTCGTAAACGCCGCGCCCTAACGTAGATTTATGCGCGCCGATCGCAAATTAATGTTGACTCCGCCACGACTGCTCCTCTTCTCTCCTTTTTTCTTTCTTTCTTACCCCCCTCCCTCTCTATCGAAGCCCATCTCCGACTTCTCCGCTTTTTTCCTACCGCATTCCCCGTTCGACGTTTTAATTTCTTCGCCTCCCCCTCAACCCCACGAGGAATTCGAGAAACCTCTTCAGCGTTCGCCTTCGTCGTCCTGTCGTTTCGGCGGCACTTTTTCCACCCCTCCAGCATATTACTAAGTGTAAATCAATTATTCGTTAAGATGGAATTTCATTTATTTTTGCACGATTATTTTTGCCACGAATTTTAGCTAATATCAACGTTACGTTATTTCGCGATGCGTCAAAGGCTTAAATTGAAATACGAGAGGACGGTCGTATCTTGAATAATTGCTGTTCCAATGCGACCCGTTCAAAATGTTGAAAATGAATTTAATCCGCGAATAATCGACCCGTACGCGATTGGGGACAAAATTCACATCACAGAGACTGGAATTAGAATCTCCTTAGAAATTAATTTGTATTAGATACACTTTAGAGGCTCGCTTCGGAAGCGCATCGAAGGCTGGGATTAATTAACGTCGTACGGGGTGAATGTTTGATGGCCGCCGGTAAATTGGTCGTTTTTTCGATCGACAATAATCGTAAAATCCTCTTAGCGTTAGAAGGAGAATGGTAGGCGGCAGCGGGTCGGCCCGGGGGTCAGTGTTTTGCTTGGCGGACCGTTCGATCTTGCAGCCGGGAGCTTGCTCGTTCGGACGGTCCGTGTTTAATTATTCCCCGTAAGAGGCTTACCATTAGACACGTCCTTCGGAATTGAAGCTGCCTCGGCGTCGCTCGAGTGCGTTATAATTTGACCCCGCTGTCGTGTCTCCAAGAAGTTCCATTCGAAAAATACGATTTGACGAGCTTTTCGTCAAACTTGGCTTGTTTTAAAATTATTCGACGATGATCCGAGCCGTCGCCTTTCCCGGGGGTTCATTTGGCCGGGGGAGGGTGGAGAAATGAAAATTTCGATTGTAAGAAAGGCTGGTCGGTCGAACGGAATATTAGGAAAGTTTGTTTCACGCGTAAAGTCGGAGGGTCGAAGCCGGCTCGACCCTCTCCAGATTAAGGAGGTGGCTGTTGAAAGAACGCGATCGTGCTTCAGGATTTTTCGCACTTCTAAAGATCCCCGTTCCCCTGTTTCTACCCCCTGCTCTCCTCTTTTTTTTTCCTCTCTCTGCTCCCTCTGCGGTTGAAAAGTTTCTCGCAGCCACGTTTCCCTGTTCGCTCGGGGTGAAACCGGTCGCTGTTTTTGTATCGGCGGCCTTCACGCACCCCGTGCGTTTGATTGTGTCGGGACGTGATCGAAATAAAATTCTGGATCTCGAGAAAAATGTGGCTTCACCCTTTGTACGCTTATCAATCGAACGCAATTAACTGAAAACAAATGTACACCCTGCCTTTATGATAAAAACAGTCGATAACTATGTAATTGCATTTCTAGTAACTCGATATCGACCAATTAATACTGGCGAAGGACTTTAATTTCATTGAGAAAGGGCAAGGATGCGCAAAGGGTGTCCGATCGCAGAAGAAAATAGCGTTAAGTGTGTTTTCCTTCGCGAGGGGATAGTTTTTGCCGGCAAATCCACCGATTAGAGAACCGTTTCACCCCTCGAACGTTAACGTACGATCGCCACTATGTTTTCCAGCGGGAATCGCGTTACAACCGATCTCTCCTCGAGGAACAAATCTTTTCGTGCCGCTAACCCTCCGGCTAACGAATGGAAACTTTCTCCCCGGGGCTCGAACGAAATTTTACGGCCAGCCGTTACTTCCGCCCCGATTTTTCAACCTGACTAAAGTAGACGGGGAAAGTAATAAGAAAAGCGGAGTCTCCGCTCGATTCGTTGTTTCCTCCCCGGTAATTGTATCTAATAAATACGCTCGGCTCTTAGAAAGCGGAGTAGCAACCCCCGTTCGACAGATCGATGCACGTTATCCGCTGTTTTTCTGATATTTTACGAATCCAGCAAGATTTTAAACTGAAATATAACCAGCAATTTTTTAAACGATTTAATTGCGATCATATTATAAATATTAACGTTACGCTGAAAGCGAGTCCAAGGGAAAACACGGTTGAAATAAAAGGCGGTACGATTACGATCGAGTAAATAAGCGGAGGGGGTGCATAAAGAATTGATGGAAAGCAATCAGGAAGCCGTGTCGCGTCGTATTAAAAGATCTACGGCCGGTCGTTTGAAGCCGCGCGGCGTGGCGCGGACTGTAAAACCGGGGGTGGTGCGCCCGGTGTCTTTGGTATTTCGACGATGGAAAATTGCGAGCCACTCTTTTTTCCTTTCGTACAGAGACCCCTCTCGGTTCGGCTGCCGCGTCATATTTTTTTCAGACGACGAGGGTTAGTAATCTTCGAAATTAAATTTTCCAGCGTGCAACCAACGGTGCTCGGCTTCGATATTCCTGAGGGATAAACTTCCCGGAAATCTAGTTCATTTTACGAGCTTGTTCGCAAGAATAAGCAACGATTTTTCTTATTCGCCCCTCTCCTTCTTCTATGAATTTCACTCTCGAAGCAGATGTTGCGAATAGAAAGCAGCGGAACTTTAATTTTGCCGAATTACCCCGTGTCGAGTGAAATTTCATGGCGTAAAAGTATCGCCAAGTGGCGCGTCAAATTAAAGCTCGATGCAAATGGCTGCCTAAGCGCTTCATTAATATTCTTAATATAAACTGGCCGATACCGGTTAGTAACTTTGTTTAGAACAAACGAGCGATCTCTTTTTAAACGTACACTTCGTATCCGGTTCAATTTTACCGAGCAACGATTTCGAAGCTCGTGTCGTGTTCCGGCCGGCGAACTCGTGAAATTTCCGCCACTAATCGGTCAGCCGGCCCCGCCAAACCAACCATAAAGTTAAATTTCGAAAATACGCCCGATCAACCGAGCCGAACGCTTCGGTTTCCCGCAAACGTCCAAAGGAACACGCTTGTTAGCGACGTTTGTCTCTCGATGCCGCACAAACCATTTCCATATTTTCGATAAAAAAAAGAACCACACCTTGCAATTGTTAATTGTAAAATATCGCAGAAAATTGATAATAAGCTCAAGACATTCGGTCCCACGAATCCCCGCTGAAGGGCGATCGCTTCTTATCTTCGTCAACGGAGCGGACTGCATCGTGGGAGGATTCTTTTCGAGCGCGAAACCCCTGAAGAGTCTCGTCGACTACACCATAGGGTCGCCCCTTGAATACACGTGCACGAGGGGTTTAATCTAGGCGAGAGCTCCTTTCGTTTCGAAGGAATTCAAAGAATCTGGAAAAGCCTCGCGAAGCTTCGACCGAGCGAAAGCGTCCAGCCAGACCGATAATCCTTGCCCCGCCGCGATACGTAACGGGTGTAGATTAGCGGAGCTATCGTCGAGATTTTTCCCCGTCCCCCCTCCTTCTCCTTCGCGTTCCTTTGTCCCCGGGCTCCGTGGCCAGTGTCCTTCCCTTTTTACTCGCTCGGCCTTTCTTCTTCGCGGGCTGCTTTGTTCGTCCTTCTAAAACGATTATCCTGACGCGAGCAAAAGCCTCGACCGAGGCTCGAAGTCCGCTGTTACCCTTTGATATCGGTGGCTTGATGAAAGGATTGCCAACGACGTCTCCGACGAGTGACCAAAATAGAAGGGAGTATCGAAAGGCTGCCGGCCTCTCCGTAAAATAACACCGTCGACCTAACAACCTTTCACCCTCACCATCGTTTTTTTCTCTCTGCCTCTCTCTCTCTCTCTCGCACCTGCTCTCTGTATCGCCCTTTCGAGAAGCCAAGCACCAAGTCAAAGGACCATACCCAACTGGCTAATTCGATAATGCACCCAGCGAGCCCGGGCACCCGACCAATGGGATGGGACGAGCTTTGATTCGCGCCCGGTCTGAGATTACAGACGGGAAAATTGGATACCGAATTCCGAAAGTTATCAACCCGGGACAATTATAGGTAAAAATAGGGGTCCAGTGTTATGTAATGTAGGGATGGCACTCCCACGCCTGCAGAACGCAACCAATGGAGGCAATAGTCAGCAATCTCTGCCTGGGCCCACGTCTCTTGCTTGGGAACTCAATTAAAAATCCTAGGGCCTTCACTTTCCGTCACAGCCGCCAAAATACCATAACAAAGAAATTCTATCACACAAAGAGAGTTCTAGTGCGAGGAATTCGCGTCGATCCAAGAGACACGCGAACGAAGCGTGAACTCCTCGGCTCGAGGGGTACGTGTTCCTCTGTAGCGAAGCAAATTCCATAAAGCCCTCTACTTAAAATCATAATCATTATTAACCTCGTTGCTCGAACGTCACGGGCGAAAATGAAAGACCGCCGAGAGGGCCTCGGCTGGCGTTAGCAGGCGAAAAGAGAAAAGCCCCCCCCTGGTAGGGGGTGGAGTTTCGGGTGCGGTTGTCGGGGCGTTAAGCGATACATGCTCTCACCCTTTGGTTCTTTGTGTCGTGCGACAAAATTTAACACCCTGCCTCGTAGGCGCGCCATTTAACCAGACGGTCCATGGGGTGGAGGCCCCGTCCTCTCCCTCTCGGCGTTGTCGCGACGAAAGCCGCCAATTTACACGCGCGTCTACGGGCCGGGGCCACCCTTCGAAGGGATCGTCGAGGATACGGGAAATCTTGCGGGGCATAATGGAAAATGTACGAGAACGAGCGGAAGAGAGTGCTTCTCGTAGAGAGCGAAGAGGTGGGGAGGTCACCCACCCTCTGTTACAACTTAGACACCCTCGTGTTCCTCTATGAAAATATTCGACGGGATCGCGAAGAATCTGTACTCGTTCTCGAGTGCCCTTCGTTCCGCTCTTCAGGAACCGTGTGATAATCCAAGAACGATTATTTTCTTTTGAAATTGCCCGGATTTGATCGTAGGTGAAAAATTATTCCACAATTTTAACGGGCAATTTTAACCCGGTAAGACGGGGATAAAAGTTTGTTAACTTTGAAGCAGAATTTTTTAATATACTCGTAAACTTTTGAAACATCGACAAAGTTTCGTCCCTTCAGCGTAAAACCCGTGAAAAACGAAAGCGTGGAGTTCACTTTGTGCCCTCGCACGATACGTTAGAAACTAATTATCGTCGCCTAATTAACGCTCGTGGTCAACATCGTTCTAGCTTCTTTACCCCGTCCGCGTTTAATCCACGGTTTTCAGGGCACAACACCCCCTTTTTCCACCCCGTCGCGGCCGCGTTATTGCGTCGCGGAATCGATCGAGCAACGAAAAGAACGACGGATCAAATCGGTGATTCCTGCGCTCTTCGGCAAATAAAAGCGTAAAATCTCCCGTTTCAAAGCCTCGGCTACACACCCCCTTACAGGCCCGCCCCCGCCGTTTTGTCGGGGATTTAACCAGCGGGCGACGGTCACTCGCAAATCCGGCCCGAAGCAGACTCGAAGCGCGGATTTTCTGCTCGATCGCCCGGCGAACGATGCTACAGGCTCTGCGCGCGGAATTATACGCGCCGCGGCAACAAAAACTGCGCTCATCGACAGCCTCTGTATCGTTCGTCGTAAATTACAACGCCGTACGATAAATTCTGTTCATTACGCTCGTTACCAGTGACTTTTTGCATAAACGTCAGATACGTTCGTGAAACCAGTAAAGGGTTGAAGAAACGAAAAGTCGATTCCTCAAGAAAGCAGGAATTTTCCGGTAGGATAATTAAGGCGACGTAGGGGGGAAATAAGTGATCGCGATCAATTACGATGCACGCTAACGGCGTAACCGATTTGAGGTTTCATTAACTCGAGCAAATTCGGCGAGCGTATTAAGCGCGCCTATATGCGAGCGCCGAGTGCTCGCCCGCCGCAGTTTCTGTCGGTTCTCCATTATTCGACGCTGCTTCCAGCGGTAATTCGAGTCTGGAGAGAACGTTCCGATGCAATTATAAACGCACCGGTCCAGATCGAATTCGAACATGTCCAGGCTACCCCCTAAGCCTAAGCCTCTCGAAACTAACCCCACGGATCTATCCTGTTTTCCCCCTTCGATCCGGCATTTTTCACCCCGTCGAATATGCACGAATTCCTTGAATTCGCTAAACGTTCGATTATTTATTTATTCGATACGGACGCGATATCGGAACGTCTGGGAATTTATGGTACCGGTTTTCTTCGCCTTTTGACCCAGCCGAGTGCCTCTCACCATTTCATGATATAAAGTTTAATAATTAACTCGTTAAAGATTAATCGACGAATCGAAATGGTAATTCGGTTTATTAACTGGGTCCCTTCGTAACGAAATGGTGAAATTTAAACAATTTATTAACCTTTTCGAATTTAGAAATTCTGAAGAGAACTTCTCTAATTTTTACTAGCATAAATCCAGCAGTGGGAAGCAAAGCGAAATTCACAATCGTGAGGGTGTATCTTTGAGTGAATTAGTGTATATATCCCGACGAGGCGTGCTTATCGATCACAATGTAATCATCGTTAGGTTTCAATAACATCGGGACGGAGGATACGGTTCGATCGGTATTCGATGTCTGAAGGGAGATCGGCTCGTGCGGGCGCAAATACGGTCGAAATTCGTCGATGGCTGCGCGGGGAGGGGGTCGAGGGCGGCGGGAGGGTTGGAATATTGCAGAGAGTTCCTCTACGCGGGCCAAATATTCTAACCGTTCGTTCCACGACCGAAATAATTCAGCGTAGACGAGGCTGGAAGGCTTTTAACCGGCAAAGCTCTGCTATCGAGAGTGCGTTATCCGGCTCTCGAAATTGTTGCGATGCTGATGCTCGACGGACAAACAAAAAAAAAAAGAACTCGCAGACCAAAAAAAAAAAGTATACATAAAATCCATGGAATTTTTGCGTGGATTAACTTTCCGTTTTAGATTTCATCGTTTCCTTTTATTTGTATGAAAAAAATTGATCTTCAATGACCATTAATTAAATTCCTCGTCGGTCGATAACGAGTGCGAGTCGTTCGGTGGTCGGCGGATGGAACGAATTACAAGCAATTACTATGTTGACGGCGTGAATTGCGTTGTTACACAAATTTCGCGGGTTTCCAAGCTATCGGGGATTATTTATCGACATTGCTCCCGGAATATGAAGTTATCGGCGGCTAGACTACCATTTCTATCGTTAGCTCTTGTAATTTTAATAATAATCTATACCCGATAGCGCGTACCCCTGTACGCGTCGTCCCCGATCGGTTAACCCTTCCTAATTATCGTTTTAGCGCCGCTCGATCGATCGAAAACCACCCTTTTATTACAAAACTCGTGGATCGTTTATTTCATTGAAATATTTTGCGCGTTAACGGCGCTCGAGTCAACATGGCGCGTTTAAGAATTTAAGAACGTTCAACGTTCTCGTCGTGCAAGGGAACAGAAGACGGGAGAAAAGAATATGATAGAACAAATTCCGGCAACAAAGTAAACAAACTAGATTATAACTCCCTTTCTGTAGCGCCGTTGGCCGCTCGCTGTCGCTATTAAAAACGAGGAGGAGGGGAAAAAAAAGGAAACGAGGAAGAAGGAAGTGAATCCGGTAAAACCGGGGAAACTTTGTTCCCGAGAAGTTACACATCCTTTAAGGACAGTAAAAACAATGGACAGGAGAAGCTGTGAAAGCCGCTTAAAAGGAAGTCTAATTAGCAGCAGCGTCGAGAGGACAGGGTAGAAAAATTGCCAAAGGAGGAAGCGAAGAAAGAAGGGGAGGCGGACGTATTACTTGTAACGTTAATACGCCGTTCAAAATGCAGCCGATGCTCTCGAAAAAAAAAAAAAACTTGCGCCGCCTGCCTTTGAAATAATCGCTCGCCGACCGTTTATCGGCCGACCGGATGTTCGAGCACGGCGGAAAACACGCGAGCAACCCTTGGAAAAACTCGATACCGAACCGGTTCGTTTGTTCGATGGGAAAAAACAAAGGAAGACGGATGTAACCTTTTCGCGTGTCATTTTCCATCGAAATTTAATACTTCGTTTTTCCAAAATTTTCAAATATTATCTTAAGTGTTATATTTTCAATATACAACAATTTGACTACCTAATTTATGTATTCAGTGGCGTGGATAATTATTGACTCGAACTTTTTATTATTTATCAGATAATAAAAAAATGTCGAGACTCTGGGACTCGTTCCGTCAAAATATCATAGCAACAATGTAATTCGTACCGAATCCTCTTAACGGCAATCTTAATCGTATTTAAGAGTTATTCGTGAACCTGTCGGAGGGTTGGAGCATCCCGTCCCGTTCCCGCCTATCGTTCTCCCCCGCGATCAGCCTGTTCTCGTCTGGCAAGCAACCACGCTAAGCGCTCTTTGAAAGCTCACAAAGGAAATTAATTCCTCGAGCGAGGCCCTCCTAAGATTCCGGGGGTGTCCGAGGCTCTCGACGTGGATGCGGTGAACAAAACGAGCAGACGATGCCGCGGATCGTTGGAGCATCGAAGGAAAAAGCGAAATGAACTCTTCTTCTTGGTCCGTTTGTGCAGCCGAAAAGAGGATAAAGGACGGGGTGGATCGGGAACGAACAGGTAGCGATTTCTTTCGTATAATTTCAAGCACCACTCGCGTTACCCTTCATTACCCCTTCCGCCTGCGGTTCGCCATTCCTTTTTTTACCCTTGTTTCTGTTACTTCCTCCGCTTCTTGTCCTTTTGCAAGATTCGTCAACGAAATCTGAATTATTTATTGTCCAAAAAAATTATTTGGTCACCTTTGAGTCTAATCATTCAAACTTCAAGTACATCTACAATCGATTAAAGTTTGCTTTTTGAGAAAAGCAAAGAACCCTCTTTCTATCTTTTTATTTACAAAAATTTTGATTCGAACGAAGGCACTTCCGGTGTGAACACGGTTTCATCGCGGAGTTAGCGGACGCGAAATCGAGGACGATTAGCAACCATGGCTCGACGTCGATTTTAACCAGAATTCATCGGTCCCGTTCGAGCGTGAACCGGTCTGCGGGGAGTCGCATGAATTTTCACGGAAATTCACCCCGTTTCCCAGGCGGGGAGGAGGGGGAGGTGATCGTTGATTGATTTCATTTTCCGCCACGCGGAGCATTTTCCCTCGCAGAAACAGTTTTGCAGCAACGCTCGGCGCGCTTTGATCGATCCTTCTCGCCTGATCGCATCGACGCTCGAAACTTTCCGCTGAAACTTCGTCGGGGGGATGGCGGCACTCGCGACGCGTTACATCCGAGTCGAACGATAAACAGCGTCTTATCGAAGTTCGCCTAGTTACGATAACGACAATGAACACGGGGATGCGCCCTTAGCTTTCGGGGTGGGGCTGGATTATGGCGTCGATAACGCGCAAGTGCTTCGTCCACTCTCGCGAATGCATCGTTGCGTAAAAATGCAAAGTGTTTCCAATGGAGCAAAAAATATAAATGAAAAAATGGAAATTATATTTAGCAGAGAAACGTTTCTCGAACGCAAACAGCAGCCCGATTTCGTATAGCGTAAACGAATCGAGGAATCTTGACGTAAGCCGTGCTCTAATTTCTCTACCAATTATAATCACTCGGCTAGAGTCCTCATTATCGTCCTACACGCTCACACGTACAATTAGAAACGTTTTCGATTTTCCGTCCACAAAGTTTCGTGCCAAAAGTGGGGCACACGCCTCGGTTGGTTCACCTTGTCAGCAGGTTAACACGTTTCTGCGAGTTTTCGATCCCCGCTGACGCAGTCGTATCGGATACAGAACGTTTCGTCGTAAGTGAATTACCCGTGAAGATACACGGGGAACCGTACAGCGATAATACAGGATATAGAAGATGGTCGATGTTGAGGTTTTCGTTCTAGTAACAAGTGCACGAGTACTCCATTTCAACAACCTTCTTAACATTCGTCCAATTTCGATCTATCACCAATCCACTGGCGCGATTTCGGGCGTTCCTGGCGCAAGGATAATTTCGCTAGAATGGAGGCGATCCGACAGCCGCGCGTAGGCAGATGGAGTCAGGACAGCGTGAGATGCGTATTATCGTCACCTGGCTACCCCCATAGACCGTTTCCAAAGGGGATAAGGAAAGGATGGGGTCTGAACGGTTCACCAAAAACCCCGTGAACGTCTCTGCTCGTCCTTGGACCGTTCTTCTCATCCACCCCTTTCGTCCGTGCTCCATCGTCCGGGACCACGTTTGTCCTCTGTCATCGGGGATCACGGATGCTTGTTCGGGGAACCGCAGCCACGATATTACGTAATTGGATTCTGTTCCCTTTAAAGGGCCGAGCGGTTCCCCATTGACACGGCCGATTCGTGGATAATTCGTGAAGGGACTCGAGTGGCGTCGCAGATGCCGGTCCGCGGAACTCCGAGAAGCATCTCCAACGAAGGAGGACACAAAGGGACAGGGGGTGGATGGCACTCCGCTGAAGAAGGGCCGTACCCAGCCGCAGATTAAACGGGGCTTAATTCGTGGATTAATAATAAGGATGGGCAGACGACGCACTCGACTTCTCCGTACGATTGGACGACCTTCGTGATTCGATTTGTCGATTCGAGAGATTGCCTGCGATGTCTTTGCCCCTCGAACCCTCTGATCGAAACACAACCCACCCGACTCTCGATGCCACTTTTAACCCGAGTGCTTTCGGATTAATCTTGAAAGGGACTTTTAGGGTTCGTTGTGATCGCATTTAATCGCTCGTGGAGAGGAATTACGCATCAATTGTATTACGCGACGTTTTGCTATCTAAGATTCAGCAATTTTTCTAATTTCTATTTTTTGACGGAAATAAATGGCAATTTAAACTTCAAACTCAACCTCGTGTTCCACGTATACTCAGACTTCCAAGACTCTCAGAATTTCCATAAAACTGAATACATGTCAAATATCCCCTTACAAATACAGGTGACTCGCAAAGTCGTAGTTCATCCAACGCTCAACACCTCAAGTCGAAAAATTAGTAAACGTACCGATGGCACAGAATGGCCAACAGACAAATATTTCCTCGACGGAGTCAAGGGTCCCGCAACAAAAGCGAGGCATCGCAAAATCCACGACGGTCATGAAAGCGGCCTGTCGTCGCGTCCCGGCCCGACAAAGAGCCGCGTCTCAATAAAACCGTCACCGTGGAGATCGTCTCCACGAAGCGGCGCGCCATTATGCCCGGTAACCGCTTGTAGAAAATGTCGCGAGAAAAGGGCGACGGTCTCGAATTCCTCGCGTTCGGCTTCGTTTTCAATCGACGTCGCTCGAACGTGTCGCCGGGGACAGCTCCGCCCAGCGTCCCGAGCGGAGGCAAATTCGTCCAAGCGGAAGCTTATAATTGTACCGTGGTCGTGGCTTTATAGACAGAACTGGATCCTGCGACGTGCAACGAGAGGCTGCGGGAAGCCATTATTCTGCGAGCCAGGTGCTCCTGTCGTCGAGGAGCCTCCTTTCTGGTTCGTGCGCGTAGTTTGGACACGGCGAGATAAAAAAGAATTAACTTTCTTTCCGGGACGGCCACAAAGGTGTCCTATCCTTTGTGCGGTCGCTCTAATGTCTCGGAAAAGGACATCAAAGTTAAACTACCCGTGAATAGCAATTTTATTTTGAAAAAATTCAGACAAGACCTCGTCCGGCATTGGTAATACAAAAAACAGTCACAGGATGTTATTTACTTTCGCTTTTTACCTACTAAACGGTGTTTTAAAAACGTGTTCAATGTTTCCTTCGGTTTGCGAAACATTCTTAGCCCGTCGGAGCGTGTCCTCGATTCCCTTTGAAACACGTCGGAGATCTCCGTGCGACCATAAGAGCCAGGTAAATCACGGCCGGGGGTAATTTTGGGGAATTCGGTCAACGGTGTCCACGAAGCGTGGCGCCAGTCATTGTATCGATACCGGGCTTCGACGAGCGTCGGCTCCGGGGGGATCAACGAAGCCGAAACCACGTGTTTTCATCCCGGTGCTCGATCGTGGTCGCTGTGTGTGCGGATCACAGCGGGACAGCCTTGTCCTGGTCGCTTTGATGCTGCCTTTCCCCGAGCCAGCGGACCGTGAACTCGACGTAGCCGGAAGCCGATGCGGTCGCAGAGTCGTCTGGCAAATTGCGACATCATCCTCCTCCGTTCGGCTTCCTGCCCGCCGTTCTGCCCTCTGATGCGTGTCGCTACGAAGAAATCGCCACCAGGCTAAATGAAAAGGAAGAGGACGGCGAGGGGGAGGCCGTGAATTATTGGCCGCCCGTTCGAGGATGCGTTCGCCAGCGACGCGATAAATAAAACGATTCCTCTCGAGAAACCGTGCTGAGAATGCATCAAGCGTCCATTGTCGCTCTCGAGCTGATGGAAACTTGGCGAATAACTTCACTTTTAATCAGAAAAGGAAATGTGTAACAAACAAGGTGTAATCCTGTCCATTGATGGTCGTTCAACGGACAAAGATTCGATGATCGTCAAACACGCTCGAGGATGTTTGAAAAGGTCAGCCGACCGAGAGAGCTGAGTCAGCAGGGGAAAAACACGAGCGTCTTCGCACCTGCGGACGCAGGGAGATCGGCGATTTTGGCGAATCATTAATGACACGAAACGCTCGGTCGTTAGAAGAGTTAGCGTAGCGTGATCGAATCGTTGAATGCGAAAACAGACAAAGGGGCCGAAGATCGGAAGCAGTGGGGCAGCGAAGAAGCAAAGGACACCTGGACGTCTAATTGCTGCTGTTCCCCCGGGTCCTGCCAGCCACGGGGAGTCCTGTCTTCTTTGCTCGTTAATCTCCCGTGTAGTCGCGTAATTTCCAAACGATGTATCAAGTTTCTGTCATCAATTTTGAATCGTAACACGTGGGTGATGTGGAGGGTGGGTCAAGTAACCTGTGGGGGATGATCTTGTTAATTAAGATCTTTGGTTTTATTAATCTAGATGGAACAATCGATATTTTATTTTTAGTTAAAGAACAGTTTATTATGAACAGCATTTTCCAAAATGAAATTAAAGAAAGAGCCAAGGGAAAATTAGTCCAGTGCAACTATGACCGTATAAAACACAATGAGAACGTATATGGTTTAGTTCGCGGACGCATCGTCGCGTCCTGAAGGGCCAATCAACTTTTCCCCCTGTCCCCGTGTTCGTTTTTTCCTTTTTTTCGCAAAAACCCTTCGGCACGTCGCGGTGACACGAGGGTCGAACACAGAGAAACCATTCATCCATCGAAATGACCCCAGAGGCGCCAATCAAACGCGTCGCCTCACCCTGAATACCCCGATAGAGATATAGAGATACTGCAGCCGGTGCGTCAATATTAATAGGAGGATGCATCGTCCTCTCGATTCATCATCGATCCTAGCTTCATCCGCTACCTCGACTTCTGTCCCCAACCCTCTCCCGTCCGCGCGTCTTTGAAGTACCTTTGTTCGTTAACAGATTGTCCGCCGTCGGTCCTGTAAATTTTAATTCACTCGAACCGGGCGTGAAACGAGATTGATTTGATTTTAAAGAAATTCAGAAAATAAAGTAAAGGTTGCACTGTAATTACTCGAAGTATTTTCAGTACTGGTATTTGTTTAATATGTTTTTGCCAGGGGTCAGATGGAACGACTCTAAATACCACTAATTAAATTATATTCATAGCTATTCACGGATACAAAAATCCTCCTCGTAATAGATCAATCATTTACCGCCGTTTCGTTCCAGTTTCCATATTTTTATCGAAAGCACACGGTTCTTCCTGAACGGAAATAGACATCGAACGAGGCTAATTCGAATACTTTATTCGCCGAATATTTGCACATCCGGGTGACGAAGTTATTTATAGCTCGTGACGGAAATCGGTTTATCTTAGACGTCGAACGAGCCTCGTGAAGAATTGAACGCCGTTTAAACATTCACTCCCGTTCCATTTAACGGGCAGTCGCTTCAGTTTCCGGCTGGAATCTTGTCTCGTCCCGAGGGGGGAGGGAGGGGGAAACTGATTACACGGCGTCGGTAATGTATCATCGAGCATCGATGTCGTATTAATTCGTCCCCCTTGTTCGATCCCTTTTGATGTACAGTGACGGGGAGGGGGGGGGACTCGATGAACAGATGCATAAAACAAAGGGAGTTCTCGTTTTCGTAATTCAGACACGAACGAGCGTTCATATACGTATTCCCGGAAATTTTCATCTCTTTGGAATATTAAAATCACATGCCAGGCGGGTACAACGGGAAAATAAATAGCCGCGTTTGTGAAAATTGAAAATGGAGATAACAGAGGCTGATCAAGAGGACTTTCAGACGTACAATGATTGTAATTCGATTGATTTTCAGAGAAATATACGACGTGTAAGTTGTGCATTTTCATGCTAATGAAATTTGATCTCGGTAGTCTACTTGTTAAATACGTAATTTGTATAATGCTCGGAGGGCCACTAATTTGCTAGAAAGATAATTTAAAGAGGCTAGCATCTAATCGTCGGGAATTATCGCGAAATTATCGAGCCTTCCTGGGAATCGATCCGTAAATAGAAGAACGCACGATCCAGTGCTCGCGGCAAGAAAATGGTAGACGATCACGAAAGAATATCGCGGAAGGGGGGGGTGAAATTGGCCGTTAGCCGCGTTCCCAGCCTAAGCTCGTATCCGTATCCGTGTATCATCGCCGGCGGCTAAAAGCATCGCGAAAAATAGCAGGGCAATTAGCTAATAAATAGTCGCGGGTGATGAGGACGCCGGTGAAAATGGTGCAAACGTTTGCCTCTTGAAACACCACGCGAGTGGGGGTGGTTATATATATATATATATACATATATATGTGTGTATATATATATATATATGAGAACGATAACGTTAAATAACTCGTTACGAGGTCGGTAGCTGGCTTCCACGATAATGCGCGACTGGGATCAGCGGATGGGCTCGGGAAATCGCTTTCTATGGCTCGTTCTAACCATGCCGCGACCGGTCTACGTGCCTGTCTGCGTCGCGACGCCCCATAACTGTACATAATAGCGGCAGAGAACACGCGAGCTTCAATTAATATGGATATCGACGTTTCGCCGGAGTTGCGATCGCATTTCACCTCGGCCTCGATCTCTGCTCTACCCTCCGCTCTTTGTCACGTCCCCGCATCCTGTTCCATTTCAGCCCCATCGTTTAAAATTACCTGGTACATTTCATTTTGGTTTCGTTCCTTTATCGAATTAGTTTCTCCACTAATTGCCGCCCTTCTGAATTTCGCCTCGGGGTTAAGGTAATTTTTTCTGCAGGTTACTTTACTATCAATTTTTCATGTAATTTGTTACTTGTATCGAAGCATTTATGCATCCCATTTTTATAGTTCTGTCGATTGATATTATTTCTATAGTCGATGAGGAGCGATATTAAAATTTCCATATACTTTCGTTGGTGGAGAAAGGTCAGGATGAAAGTTTCAGCTTTCACTGGTGGATGTCTTGTTGCCATCCAGTTGGAATATGGCTACCGTTCGATGTCAATTTTTCACAGTATACTGACCGTAGAACAAGAGCGTCCCTCGAAGCGAGACAATATCCCTGGGTTGGGGTCTCTTCGGTTGATTCGATCCGACAACGCTTTCTGCCCATTGACCATGCAATAGCCACTGGACGTGCGACCGGAATATCGTATTATGTCGCGGCTAGTGCTTCCATTATACTTGCCCTGACAGAAACGATACCCAACGAACGTCCAAACAAACTCGAATATCTCCGTGTACGCCTTTGCAGTTGATTTTCGTTAATCTGACACCCTTATGCAA
The DNA here is from genome assembly GCA_022405125.1 of Anthidium xuezhongi. Classification (NCBI taxonomy): domain Eukaryota; kingdom Metazoa; phylum Arthropoda; class Insecta; order Hymenoptera; family Megachilidae; genus Anthidium; species Anthidium xuezhongi. The sequence goes on from CM039640.1 coordinate 8,683,813, forward strand.
ATTAAATTTCAATCTAATTCCAATCATTCTAAAATGAATAAATATTAAATATTACGTTACTCGTTGACGCCAAAAATTTCTGCACCGAAACTGGACCAAAGGTTTCCTCTAACGAACATCGAGAAACCGGATACCAAGGGTTGTCGAGCGCGCTAGAAAATCAAAAGTCGTGAGTGGAATAGAAAATTTAGAGAAGGTTATTGGCTTTCAGAAGACAAAGAATTGTTGTATCCGTGATCACGTACCGGGGTATCTGTTATTACCGACAGATCGTCGCCGCAAATACGAGGACACAAGGGAGGGCGGAAATTGGGCGGACGGACCGGAAACGACGAGAGTTTTCTTTCGAAACTAATGCGCTCTGGTGTGAAACATGACATCAGAAAAGGGAGGGTTCATTTTCAGTCCAGTTCTATATTTTCTTCAGCAAATTTCAAAAGGGGTAGCTTTCCCACGCAATGCTCCCGAACATCCATAAATTTTCCCTGCCAGGGCATTGAAAACGTCCATTGGCAAGTGTGTCACACCTGTTCGCGGCACCTCTGAAGTCGGTTGGCCCAGTTTAGGTGTCGAATCCGTCCAACGTGAGAATCATCCCCTGCGATCGGCTCGATTGTGTCACGTTTTGTGCCGGTCGGACGAACAGGCCGCAAAAGCGCGCCGCCGTGTTGTCCGTGTCCTCTGACGTCGTTCGCCGCCTTTCTGTGTCGGCTACGGCGCGAAAACTCCCCGCGGCGACGAAACGCAACCCCCGTCGCGTTCTTGCGGACACCGTCGCCGCCCTTCGGCCCGGCCACTCCGTTTCGCCGCCCGCGGGACACTCGAGACACCCTCTTGCGACTTTTCGAGCGTGCTTCAACTTCGTATCGCTTCGAATTTTAATCGAATTTTGGAAAACACTCGAGTTCACGAGCCGTCGAAACTTTCGAGGGCTTCGACGGCCGATTCGGGCTCGAAGCGACTCGAAGAAGCTGCGTTTATTTCTAATTTTATTATTTCTCAATTATTTAGGAAATAAATACACTAAATAGTGACAGAATTGAAATAATTTTGGCGTCAAATTACAATATCTTGAATTTCACGACTTTTAACCCTACTTTGCAAACAGTAGCGCTCCCTCGAGTTCCTTTGAAGCGGACCGGAGAAGCTGTGGATGGATCTAAGCGCGTGTTCTTCGTCGCTTTCCATATATCATCTCCCATCGGTAGCAACGACGTTTTAATTGCCTTCTATTGTTATTTACCGCGTACATTTACGGCAAGAGAGCAGCGACTCGATCGTTTGCGTCCGGCGTACGAGCGCGGCGGGCAAACAAGTCGTTATTTGCCCGGGGAAAATACGCGCTGGAAATATAATCGGAAGCCGAACGAATCGAGCCGCAATAATGGACGGCATATAATTACAATTTGTTTGCCGGTCGGTCTGTAATACGTCTGTTTGTTAATCTCTTTTAATTGCGCCGGTGATCGCTTTTTAATCGGACGTTTCCTATCGTGAACTCGGTCATGAATACCGGAAGAGGATGTGGTGCCACGCGACTGCGTCTCCTCGATCCTCCTTGCTATATTCTTTGGAAAGTTGGATTCTTAGGATTAATAAAATTAGTAAAATAATAAGTTTCTTCCCTTACCTACCCCTATTAGACTTCACCTTCATTAAGAAATTTAGAACTTCACACATAAATATAATTTAAAAAACGTTTACCAGCGCAGAAAATGTTTCTTGAGAAAAACTAATTGCGCAATAGTTGGGAAGGCAGTCGTTCGAAGGGTCGCTTCAAAGATTAGACGATCCCTCGCGTCGTAATGGCGCGAGATTATTAGGGACGGTCGAGCTTGCCAAACAAATAAGCGTCCCCCTGAATGACAACTTTGCGGGCAACGTACAGCCCGTTTCGGGGGGGTGGCAAATGCCGTTTAGGGGCGAGTTTGCCCGCACAAGTTCGCTCGTCCGTTCGCGGTTCACGAGGAGCCCCTTTCCGCCTTATCTTTCCTACGGCGTTACACGATAACGGGCCGACCTACAACTAACGACCCCGAAACTTCGTAAACTTTGCATCCGTTCGCCAAGTCGCTCGCTCCCAAGCCGGTCGGAGTCGCGACGAAGCTTTTAACCCCGGGAACGCTCGTTCGCGCGAGTCGGCCCCGAAAATTGGGAGCGTCGATGACTTCCGAACTTGCGTGACCGCTTAAGAACGCCGTAACACGCTAACTTCGCGGAAGAAAAATATTTAAATTAAAATCTTTTCAAAATTAATATTCTTTAAAATTCATTGACAGAATTTGGATTGGATTTTGGAATAAAATTTACTGGCCACGGTGGTCAATGGCCGGCATTCACGCGTGGCGCGTCCTTCCCGATGGGGTGAGGAAGGGATCGAAGCGTAAAAGCCGGTGTGCAGGTTTCAAAAGAATCCCTCTTTTTAATTCGACGCCGGGATCCGGTTGTCGGAGAGTGCGCTTCTGTGTCCGCGGCAGAGGAGCAGAAAGGTAGACGCACTCGATAGTGTTTCACGTGCAGCCGAGGGAAACGAAAAAGTCTGCTTTTTTGTCAATTAAGCGGTTGGAACGCACAAATTGATCCCAGCGATTATTTCGGAGACAATTCAGAAATGATTTTTCTAACGGAATTCAGCAACACGTTGGACGAGGAGGATCGCAAGCGTCAATGTGTACCTAGGGGAAATGAATTATGTCGCGGGAACCGTTGGGAAGAGATGGAAAATTGCTGCTTAATAACGCGTTAAAAACGGAAGGAAGTATTCCGCAAACTCCGCGCCAATTTTCGTGCAGGAAACCGTTCCAATTCGGGCTCGTGGAATAACTGTACGCTCCCTCCGTGTCTGGCCGGCCAAAAAGAGAGGAGAGAGGATGGAGAAAAAAAAGCAGCACTCGGCGTGTCTCTTTGAATGGCAAATTAAGCCGAGTTCTACTTTAGGAGTTTGCTCGTTGGAAACGTCGATGGAATAGCGAAAAAATTTTAAACTGGGTCGTCGAGACACACCGTAATCAGGTACCCGGAAGATGGTTCGGAGAATCAAGAAGAAACCAATCGGTCGGATGTTGAAAAGTACAGCAAAGTTGAAATTTCTTCCCCGGTAACTTGTCGGAATATTGCTTTAATTTTTAGCCGCAGATTGCACGGCCGAATGGTCCCGAACAACGAAGCCGGAGTTAATTCACGAGCATTAATTGTGTCGTCCATCGAGTGAAAAAGTTTGTAAATTATTTGTGCATTTCCCGTGCGGTTAGTAGCTCGAGTATTTCAATAGTTCATTTAAAAGCCACTGATATAATTGTAAAATGTGAAATGGTACCAAAATGGTAACAGACTAGATGCAGAAGTTTTTTATTTATCTTTGTATATTTTATTTCCTTTTAGCACGGATTGTATACTAATTATTAACAAAGCGAAGAAAAAATTACAATTGAATCGAGTCTTCTTGGGTGTTTTTTTTCCTTCCTTATCGTCTACGTTTTCCGTCTCTCTGATCCGGATAAATCGATTGCTCGGCGATTTCAGTTTAACAGAATCATTGAATCGCGAGCCTGGAGACGAAGAAGAGGAAGCGTCAAGCTGATGAAAATAAAAAAGAAGAAAAATAGAAAAAGAAAAAGGAAAAACAGTTCGTGGAAGCTTTTCATTCGATTCCCACGGAGAAGCAGCGTGATTTAATTGTCACAACGATTTCGAGTCTTGTCGTCGATCGAACGAGAAAGTTTGGTTATATCGATTTATCTTTCTCTCTCTCCGTGTGATGTGTGCTCCCATATCGGGCACGGTTAATCGAGCGTCGATTCGTCGTGAAAACGCGTCCGTTTCAGGACGGCAATCGGTGCCTGCAGCGTCATTAAATCGTTAACCGGTCGCGTTACGTGCAATTAAGCACGGTTCGGTTTTCGTGGCTGACGAATTATGCCGGTTTCGCCGGGACGAGCCCGCCGCCTGTAACAAATCCGTTTTTAAAGGCGGAATTTGATAAATGCCACGGCAAATTTCGCAGACACGTAGCGCAAAATCCGATTAATCAACGGCCGCGCGCCGAAAATCGTTCGCTACGCCTCGTTATCCGACCGCTGTTTATTGAAAAAAAAGGTACCTTGCACCAATCTCTATGTATCGCTCCAACAGCAGGCTATCAAGTGTTCTTGACTGCGTTTTCATTTCAATTATTGTGCCTTTGCATTGATCTTTGGAATTTTCGAGTCAATTTCACGTCGAACGGTGCTTGACATTTTACGTTTACATAATTCTACTCGTTAATCAATCGACATAAAATAATATTTAATTGCACTCAAATTTCCATTCTTTTCATCTGAAATTATTCAAACAAACGGCGATACGTATACAACGTTTTATTCTTTACTGTTCGTGAAAGTTGGACGCGTCTGATTTATCAGAGGCACTCTGTATACGGTACAAAAATTGAGAAACAGTATAGATGAGCGTAATTTCCCAAGGAACAGGGATTGAAAGGTACACCAATATCTACTCCCGGTGAGTAATGTCTTGGCGATAAGCGTTTTATCATTCAGTCATCGATCGCCGGGTACCTCCGTGAAAAATCCATATGGGGGATGTTTTATAAAACACCGATCCGCTTCCGTTCCGCCTGGCTTTCTCCTCGCGGATACAACCTGCGGCCAGAAATCCAGCTGGTCGCCCATCAAAATTCATGAATCACCGTGATGAATTGTCGCTGCCTAATTACTTGGACCTTTCGCCATTTATCATACAATACCCTTCTGTATCGTTTCAACACTGAATTTTATCCAACGTATCAATGATTCATAAGCGCGCGTACTGTCGTTCAAAAATTTCCGAACGAACTTCCACCCACCTATTATTTATTACTACGTGTGTATTGCACGACGTATTAAATATTGCAAGCTGATAGATAGAGCTTCGTATTTATCTAGGTATCTATGGATCTAGGTACCTGGGGATTTAGGTATCTCTAGACTTAGCTATCCCTAGACTTAGGTATCTCCAGACTCAGCTACCTAGATACCTAGGCACCACTAGACTTAGCTACCTATTTACCCGGATACCTGTACAACGCTTAAAAGAGAAACGGACGTACGGGAGGCAAAAGAGGCCAGGTTTCCGGTCCGTACTCGTTCGAAATGCCGCGCGTGTATCCCGGACAATTTCGAGATAGACGTTTAAGCTCTTGTCACGCGTTTGTTGCGGCGAGGAGGCAGCCACTCGGCGTACGGCCAAGCCCGTGGCCACCGCGCCCTCGTATTTCGCTCTTAAATCACGTAACAGCGGAATCCTTGCCAGCAGTTACATTTCCAACGATACGCTCACGGTGGTCCGTGGTTATCGATGATTAACGGACCCGATATCGCCGCGGAATTACTTCTTCGCCGTGATCGTTTCTTCGATTAGCCGCAGACACGAATTCTCTGCGGTTACGCGACCCGCGACTCGACGATAAAGCACCCGTTGTCCCTGACCGGACGCATCGTGACACGCTCTCGAATCGATCTCGTGTTCCCCTATCGTTCAACGCCGGGGACAAGATTACCCGGCCCTCTTCGAGCTACTGGATTTGCGGTGACCGATCGTTGCCCGCCTTTCCGACCGGATTTTTCATCATCAACCCTTTCGAGCATTACATCTCACCGACACAAATAATCGAATTCGAGGACTTTTAGCTAAATCTTGCATATCACCAATTGATAGTTTCCAAAAATGATGGGCGTTGAATGGTTAAAAGTGACAGCATGGTGGCTGACCATCAAATCGTTCAACTATTCGATAGTTTCCTATAGAAAACGGTGGAACGGATGCAAATATTATTCGTTAGCGGTTGAAAGTCCGTTATTGATTTATTCCGACGGTGTTTTATCGGTTTAATGGGATTATCGATGGCGCGGCATCCTTGCCCGACGAAAGCTCCCGATTCCATCATCCGGGACGGATTTTCGATCTTTTTATTTCTCAGCATCGTGGCTCGGCCGTCGAGGAAACGGAACACGGTGCCCTGATCCAGGGGAAAGTAAAACACTGCGTCAATATTATTTTATCCCTCTTTGGCTTCCTTCAGCCGGTGTCTACCGTGGGCATCGGCGAAAGGGGGAGCTGAAAAGGGATTGTTTTCATAATCACAGACTAAGGAGAGGGATTTCTCCTTGCCGGGATGGAATCTTCTTACGGTGATCTCCCTCGACCTTCAAAAGGGAATTACTTCATTTCATAAAATTCTTATCCCTTTCTTTCGTCCGATCGTTTAAACGGTTATCTTGGAAATAAATTTGTTTGTTCATTTTGGAGGCTAAGAAAAATGATTCTAATAAAGAAATTTGGAGGAAAATTACCCCTCTTAGTATTTTCCATAAGAGGAGTCATGGAAGAATAATTAGCTAGCCACGACGACCCTGCTGGGCCCACCCCTAATTTTCTTAGATCGTTAAAGGGTTGATCGAATTTCGATCAATCGGGGACCAGCATCGAACGAATAGCAAGTTTTCGAGATCGAGGTAGCAATTGATTCGGAAGTGCGAGCCGGAGGGGGGGAACCGCGGAACTGAATATTGCCCGGGCCTGACCCCGGGGAATGCAAAATTTCTATGGTCGAAGGAATTCTATCCGCTGCCCTCCCCCTCGCCGTCCCCGGCCTTTATCCGACAGAAGCCACGATAGAACGGAAGTCCGTGAGCCGCGTAGCCGTCGAGGAATGCCCGGTTCGTCGATTCATGGAACTTCCTCGGGAACTAACGTTTCCAGCCTATGCCCGGAAAATGGAATGCAGCCGAACCGGATACGAATTCAGCGGTGAAAACACGCGGAACAAACGGGACCGCTCCGCTGAGCGTCTTCGATCGCGAGAACGAATAATTTCTGACCCGCTCGAAAATCCTTCGAACTGTTAAGCTCTTATCTCGAAATTTGCGAAATTTTAAATAATTTAAATAATTGGGAGCTTTCAGCTTAGCTTCCAAGGTGTCCCTCTTCATCCTTGATAAATTACTGAAGGAAAATAAATCCTTGTTAGCTAATTTGGCTACGTCCCGACCCAGCAGCAACAAGTTAAGTTCCTAAATCACTTCAGACACTATTCATACTTAACCCCAATCTGGGTCACGTTTGATTCGAACTGGGGGGGGGTTCAACAGAGGATCCAATTGACTCTCGATTCGCGCGAAACGTATCTCGAAAAGCGAAAGTATTTGGCACGGGATCGTGCGCCATGTCGGCGCAACAAAGGAGCGACATCAAAGCGATCGCTTCGTATAACTCGTGTCGTAGCTACGATCAGGTTCCACTAGCATAAATGCTCATTCCGGCGTAACTTCGAGAAACAGGTTGGTGCAGTTGCACGACGCGGATAGGAGCGAGAGGCGAACGCGGCAAAAGACGCACGGCGCACGACCGTTAATTGGATTTCCGAGCAGCAATTTCCGGTATGCCGGCTTCGACGTCCTTCTCAATTTCTACGATGCACCCAACCCCCCCCCGCCACGCGTTACTCTGACTCGCTTCACCCTTCCCGATCGGCGACGGGAACCGCTGGCCACTCAATTAAATCGACGTTACAAAACCGACTCATCGATTCCTCCAGGATACCTTTTGATTGAACACGACTCGTTTAGAACGATGTCTGATACGAATATTAACCATCGAAACAATTATTTTGAATACTCTGGCAAAGATCTTGGGGTTAGTTTAGGTAAGCCAAAAGTATCCCAGACTAGATTTATAGCTGATAACCTGGATCGTACCAGCATTGCAAAATAAGGCTCAGGATGATTAATGATAGCCTGGGTTAGATTCGCCACGGGCAATAACCTGAGTTAGATTTCCCGTAATCAACAGGGGACTAATTTAGCCCCAGCCAACTGTGACCTGTGTCAAATGCGAATTAGATCTATGTGATTCAGATTTGTAATATTCGAGCAAATATTAAAGTGCAAGTGGAACCCCAACCCTGATCCCTGAAATAAAAATAACTTGATCCTCTCTGCAAATCCTACGGGTTTTTGCGATAAATCAAACAGTAATGCAAAGAATTACGAAAATTCGCACCAGGCTCGGGTATTAATGAATAGATCATGGAACTCGTCGTCCATCGCCTTCGCCCACGGTCGAGCAATTCTTCCGGCCGACCGGCGAAACATCCGGGGAAGAATACACCGGACGGAAATGTAATTTCGAGGATCGTGGAAGCGGTCCGACGTTATCTTTCGTCGGAAGGTAATAAAACGCGACGGCCGAATCAATCGCATTCCTTTTCCCGGCGAACGGAGCCGAGCATCGCACCGCGGGAATATTTGGCCGCGAAGACAGCGGTCGGGCTAGTAAATCAGCCATCGCGGAAAGACCCTTCGAGAAATCGAAATTCCAGAACGACAATCGTTTTACGATCCCTTAGAAGATCGATACCTTTCTTCGGCGACAAAGGGCAAACGGCACGTGTGTCCTCCCCCCGCCCTCGGTTATCAAACTTATATCGTGTACCACTACAGATTGCGGTGTCTGCTGGGAAGTTTATGTCCCTGATAAATCGGGAGATCCTTCATACCAGCCAAAGTCATCGACGTGGACAAAAATAAAATTGCCAGAAAATGATTTTATTTCAAGGATTGGAGTATCGTTAATTTTTTTATGAGAGTTGTTCAATCATCGAACGAATTTCTCTTATTTTTTCCAGGGGGAGGAGCAGGGCTGAAAGGAATTTTGAACGTCGGCCAAGGACCAAGGCGAGAAATGTAATTATGACGCTGCGGAAAAGTGTCCCTAATTGTCGAATCCGCGGAGCACCCTAATTGCTGGAACTTGGTCACCCTCCAGGAGGTGCTTAAAGGTGAGTCCCGTTCTAATTTTCTTGTTAAAACGAGCCACGTACACCGCCCTGGGGTGACCCGCCTTTCGAATTCCCTCGACTCACCAAAAAATTAAATAATCGTCCTTGCCACGCGGATTATCGCGAATTATTTTTCAAACAGTTCGAACCAAAAGTGGCTAATTAACACACGGCGAAGTTAATTGAAAGAACGGTTTATAACACGCAGATGAACGGTATCCTTATCAGAAGATGAATAATTGCGGATCGGTCTTAAAAGGCGGCGCCAATAAGACCGGCAACGGTGTCCTTGAAACTTCTCGAACGTCCTTAAACGAGGACCATGAAATTTACCCGGGGATAGAAGTCGTCCGGGCGATAATTAAAGCCCCGGTTGAACGACGTTATTAAAGCTCGGCAGTCGGAGCATAAAGTCCGAAACTTTGCTGCCGATTACAGCGTCCCGAGGACGAGTGTCCCCGGATTCTTCGACGCCGACCAGTTACATGGTTTCCGGCATTTTCGTGGTCCTCGTGGAGCTTTGCCGCAAATTATCGAGGATCCTTGCTCGAGACCTTGACGAGAGGTCGAACCAGGCTCGTTGTTGAACCACCTCCTTTTCTTTTCGCGTTTCTCGCTTTTATTCATTAAATAAGCGTGCCGTCGGTTCCGGGCAACGTGCCGGGGCAACTTCTAAACGGCTGTTCCGGCGAATGCAAATGCGCGGTAATTAAAAGGTCGCGCGGGTGCAAGTTTTCGATGCGCTTCGACTGTTGTCGGTTTCCTTCCCTCGTCGATCCTTTACGAATAACAGAATAACCAGGGGGTGGGTGTGTGTCTAAAATTGAGGTCATTTTTATGCGCCATACATTTGATTGAATTCTATTAATCGACACAGAATATGCGGGCGCACGAGAGGAAAGAAACACTTAATACGAAAAATCATAGCTCTGTACTTTAAAAAATTGCATTTTAATCTATGTATAGTGCATAACGATTGACGTCACCGTTCGTACAAATATGAAATATGAAAATCGAATAAACACAAATATTATCTATCGCGACGAGCATCAGAGATATTAAAACCAAATTAATTTATTTTGAAAAACGTTCGAAAGACCTCGCGCGCCATTTCGTTCGAGCGCGTTGTAGCGAGAGGGTTAATGCGACTTCTCGAAAGGTACCCCGGTCGCGGTTTCCGTTTCAACGCATCGTTGAAACGCGCCGTTGTTGTCGTTCTCTTTTTTTTTTATTCTTTTTCACTCGCAGTTTACTCTACAAGCGCAAAAATGCTCGGCGTTTTCCGTTTCGCAGTCGTCTAGTCGCGAAACTGACTCTGTTTCTTTTTCCTCTCCCCCCGCCGGTTCGCCTCACTCGTGAATTCTAACGAGAGAGTTTCGCCAGCCACCGCCTCCTTCGAAACTGCGGCCCCGCTTTCCGTTTAATTAATTCGCTTAATTAAAGGAGTACCGCGAGAACAACTTGCACTGCCTACAGTTTGATGGATCCTTCCGGGCCCGACGCTCGTTTCCTGTTAACGAGATCCTTCCGCCCGTGAACGTCCCGATACCGATACCCCGTGTAACGAGACACGGTGTCCAATATTTCTTTTATTTTTTTAAATATTCAAAGTTATGTATTTTACCAGAGAAAGCCCCTTGTTCGTATTATCTTTTATTTCAAGGATATTAAATTGCAAGGTTTTGAAGTCAGTAAATATGAAGGGGTTGAATGACAATTTTTTCTCTGCCCAAAATTGACCACAGATAAAATTATTGAAAAACAGAAAGGACGTCGAGACACATAATTATTGGAACGCGAAACGCATTGATAATCATCAGGCTGAAACTCCAATATGAGTTCCGTTATAGCCGTGTACAGGTTCGTTTCCGGTTGCAGCTGTAAGTCGAGAGCACAGGTGTAGGATACGATTCTCCGATTCAAAGGCTGGCTGAATGCCTCGTTTGAGATTACTCCGTGCTAATTCACCGGTCTGTAAAGCTCCTCCTCGAACGTGTTTCGATAATAAAATCGGCCCAGCGCGCGCCGTATCCCACGGTTTACGAAACTATTCCCGTTCGTCGAACAGAAATGGGCCACGGAGGATCTATACCGGCTCCTCCGATCCGACTGGAAACGTTTCGCGATGTTACCGATCGCCGGCTGCCTCGTACAATTTAATATGAAACTTACATACATGCATGCGGGGAAATTCGATTCAAACGCGATGGCTGCCGCCGTATCGGTGTAACTTTGAAAAACATTAATTACGCTCGCCGTGAAACGATTAAACTTCAAATTCGATCACAACACGCTTAACATACCTGTTGAAAGTTAAATTACAATCGTTCGCGGCCAACTTCGACGCGTCAAGTGTACAAACTTCCGCCAACAAGAACAATCGAGCGTTCTTTGAAGGAAATCCAATTTTCATTTAATTTTTATTATCAATAATGGTACATCACTAATTACTGTGTTACTATTAATATTTTTATTTTTCTCTTTAATTGAATTCTTAAAAAATTCTCAAGAAAGATTCGTTCGAATCATTTAAGCAAATTTATTTTTTTGATAGGATGATCTTTTCCATTGATCAATCATCGTTAGGGAATGCCGTCTCGATCCTGGAGCTATACTGAAGTGAAATCGGATTTAATTTAGCTCCACTCTATTAAAGCTTTATCCGCAAGCTGTAAAAGCTGGAACGCCTGTCTTTTGTGCCAATCTACCGATTGACTTACCGCTGCTTTTTCCGTATCGTATCAAAGATTTCCGATAATTTGTCCGTCGTTGAAAACTCCACGTCAATCCGTTACAAAAATCGGTTATTTAAAATCCTTCCGTCTCGCGGTACCTTTCGAATCCATGAAATCCTCCGCTTAATTGAAATTTAAGAAATTCGATACCAGATCAAAAATTTGTTACAGTGTTAATATTTTAAATAAAAAAAAAAAAAAACGCAAGATTATCCCAATCTCTGCTAAAAGGGGGAGAAGTCGATAGGTCGTCGCGATAGGAACCGAGAGTAACGATTTTGTTAGCAAATCGATCCGTCGTCGAGCCAATTAAAGTTTCCTGTGTGACAATGCGACAGCCGGGGAGGGGGGGTCGATTCTCGGCGCCAAAAGCGCGCGAGAAGTAACCGGCTCCAAAGTAGGGTGTGAAATAAAAAAAAAGAATAAGGAAGATAATTAAGCGGTGAAGTTGCAACGACGGTCGATCGTCGAATACCGATCGAACCCGGAGAACAAAACGTGGAGGAAGTTTCTCGACGACGGGCGGACGTTCTTCCGGTATTGTGTTTTTTCCGCTTATTATTCCACGCTGAGGAGGGCCGTCCGTTCTGGTTGCTCGCTTCCGAGCACCTTCCCCGAGGATTTCAAAGAGTTTTCGTTCCGTGCCGGTCAATGAGGAATTCGTTTAACCCAATTACGAAATCAAATTTATGAAAATGTCGAGTGGCTTAATTGAAGACGGTTGCGCGACGAAGTAAAACCTGTCGAGGATCGGGGACACTCTTTTTACCCGGGGATATCCTTGCGCGGGTAATGAACCGGGAATGCTTAATGAAAAGTGATGAAGCGGCTCTGGCTTTCGAGTTTCCCTCAGGAAGATTGTTACTGTTTGTAAATGTACGCTACATTCTTCGCATAAATAAACATGACGAATAATACGACGGTCGAGAGATACTCTCTTTGGACTTCCTAATGAGCCATCGATTTGCAGAATTTGTAATCGAACACCGCTTATTTGCATTAATTCAATTCCGTTTCTGTCGTTTTAATAAATCCTGGGACCTAAATTCCATATTCTGTAACAGAACGAGCCTGAACCTTTAAATAATTTTCAACTAATTTACAAAAATCACAAGCCACAAATTATTAACCTTGCTAAATTAGTTTTATTCGTTTCGTCGTAAATAATATTCTCGTTCGAATGGTGATCAAGGAAATAAGGGCGATTGGTGAAATTGTCGCTCATTCTTTCGACAGAGGAAACGAGCGGCAGGATATTGTCGTCCAGGAAGACGGGCGCGCGGATCGAAAGCGTCCTCGTGTGTACACTTGAGACCGCCAATCATGCTGATTGTCCTGATTGTATCCCTGAGCCGTTTGCTGGCCGTGGCCTACGCGCAATAATTATATTAGCTTTGATGGCCGGGAATTTGAGGCCGTTCTATATATCCTGGCCTCGTCCTGTCGGCCTTGCTCGCGGTTCATCGGCCCTGGTCGACTCATTAGCGATACGACGGGTAAACAGAAGGGACGAGGCGACCGTGGATTGGCAGCGTAGGGCCCTTCAATTCGCCCTTAGCCGAGGGGTGCCTCGATCCACACAATCTGCGGTTACCTACGGGGCGGAGGGACAGCAGGAATTGGATCAAAGACGACGGTTGTTTGTTTGCTCTTCGACCTCCATCCTCCTTTTCCATCCTGAACGGGACATTTTATCTTTGAAAATACTTTCTATCCAATTGGCACTTTTACAAATAATGAAATAATTAAAGTTCAGATTAGATGGGACGACCTGTACAATGATCCACGACTTCGATCCCAACATGTGGGGCACGAGTTGATTAGGTAGCCGGGCTCTAGATCAAACCTCCTTTTGTCAGTTTTACGTTCTTACCTCCCATTTCATAGCTTTATCCGCGCGAGATAGGAGTCTGAAGTACTAATTCAAGCCGCAGGCTCCTAAACCCTGACCCTGGAGTAAAACAGGAAGATATGGCCCGCCTGGATAGCTTCTCCTAAGAGTCTACTATCGGACTTTAAATCTTCCTCGGCACGAGATTCGAGGAAAATAGAAGCGAAAAATTTAGATACTCTTCGTTCGAGCATTAATTGTTGCCCGTAGTCGCGAGCGATATCAGGCTGCGGAGATTGCACAGTGGCGATTCTGTCCTCGGCTTCGATCCGTTCCAGGGCCATTTCCCGGGGGATCTTGTCCTGTAGCGAGCGGTCAGATAAACGATAGGGACACGGCGTCCATAACTAGCCGGCGGACAGGAGAAGGTACTCGCGGATCGGCAACGGACTGGAGCGGACCGGACGCGTCGATATGTCCGCCGTTTATAGGCGGACACAATGGCGAATAATCAGCGAGCGTAATGGAGTGGCGGCCAAGCTGGACAAGGGACACACACGGGCGAAAGGAGCCGACGGAGACGGTTCGATATACCACGGCGATGTTACAAGGGCGTGCGCGTACACGCGTAAGGGCCGGTCAGACGCGTACGGCATGTTATTACAACACGCGGTTCCTCTATCGTATCTCGAGTTCGCACGGCTCTTAGCCCTCTAATCGCCATGCTCGCATCTGCGCCCACGAGGACCCGGGATACGTGGCCTGACATTAATGCCCGCCACCTTCCCCGTGCCCTAAAACTCTGCCCTGCGGCCCCGGCCCCGGCCCTTCCCCTCCGACGGATACGTTTGTAGATTGCGATCTGGAGGACAGGTTGGCGCGGTCGCCTGGCGATCGACGAGATACGCTTCGTATTGACCCTTTATCGACGCCTGTAGGCGTTCTAGGGATCCTAGAGGACACGAGTAATTTGGAACTTAAGTGAAGTGAAGCAAAATTATTTAGAAATAAAAAATTCCAAAAGAAAAGTTTATATATTGGCACATTCGAGTAAGAAATCGACTGGAGTCAGTTGGTCGAGTCGCGTGTTCACGGCGCAGAGGGATTCCCTAGGAGCAAATCTGTGGCTTGTTTACGCGGCATATTTGAGCCGATCGATCCATCCGTCGTGCGCTTAATCGAAGGGACGCTTAATAGGATTTGCCATACAAGGGAATAATTTCCTTAGCATGGGAACAGTCCTTCCGCGATCGATGCCATTTGCCACCTGCGTTTGATTAACACCGCCACGCGTAACACGACCGAGTTCGTCCGCTAAATTGCTAAATTATGGCGCGCGTCACGTTTAATCCCCGAATACCAAGACGGACTATGCCGGATACAGGAGCGCTTCGTCCTTTCCTTCATTTCTTTTCTGTGATTGGCAATTGATTTGCGAACGAATATAATTTATCTAATATTCTAAATTTTGTATTTATTATCGTAGCGTAAATTTGATCATTTTGAGCCACGATTAACCCACCATATAAAATCTGAAAAATTCATAGATTCCATCGAACACATAGTCATCAAAATGTTAAAAAGGTGAAAGTCAAACATCCCCCTTCTCTAATTATGTATATTAGCCGAGAGGCCACCCCCTGGTAATGGACGAATCCGCGTTTCGTAAGTTCAACAATCGTATCGAATCGAATATTCTTCCCCGTCGGAGTGTATCAGTTAGAATATTGGAAATTGAAACTGAATATCGATGAATCAAAGGCCGTCCTAAAGCGGCCGAAGTGCAAAGTAAACCGTGCTTCCCGCCATCGAATTCGATCGTTAAAAATGGATACCCTATACACGAGTTTCCCGCTCGAAGCTTCGTTACAATTTTCCCATCCAATTAACACTTGGCCCGGGCTTTTATCTGACCGGCTCGTACGACCGCTTATTAAAAAAAGGAAAATAAAAATAACGGCGTCGCTCGCGCTTGTTCGGCCGTGAACAAAGTTTCGCCAGGGTTACAACGATGGAAAAACGATGTAACTCGTCCGGCCTGGCGAACCAAAGACCCGCGGCACGTTGTAAAATGTAACTCATTGCTCGAAATAATTGGCGGTTAGCGCCATTAAACGCGTAGCTCGAAAATGGAAATGGATAGTATTTAAAAATATTAAAATTGAGAAATGAAGAGACGAAACGATCGAAATGAAAAAGCTGAACAATTTGACCGAACAACCGAATCATCGTGCTAAAACAGTATTCCAACGTAAACGTATTCAGTGAACAACAAACTCGGGAATCATGAAGCGTCAAGAGAGATAGAGACGGTGACAGCATAAATTGGCTGCATTTTAGCAGACGGGAGCAAACATCAGCAGCAGCGCAGCTAGTTAAACGCGAACCTTGGAGAATACCGAATCGGATATTCGTAGCAACAGTATCCCAGAGGCTGGAATTTCAAGCGTGAACCTCTCTCTCTCTCTCTCTCACTCTCCGGGCACTGGGTTCTCCCCCGTTGTATTTATCAGATTTCGCGAGGATCGTTTGAAGGAGGGCGGTGCGCTGGGTGTGATTCGCAACGTGAATTTAAAGCGACGTACGTCCTTCTTAAGTAAGCCCGCGTGGGATGGAACACAGGGCCCGGGACCAGCGAACTGGAAGCGCCGATAACCACGTACGCCGGCGTGTTCAATGGCCGAATTCGAAATTCCTCGTCGCAATTTCGCCCCTGTGACCAAAGAAGGAACCTCTCGCTATTTCTCAGACATCCAACGAACAACGTACCGGTCACGTACGCGTGCTACGTTTCTCGCCGACCTCCTCCGACAGCGTGTTCCTTTTTAAAGACGGCAACGAGAAATTGCAAGACCTACCGATTCCACGATCCCTCCTTTTCGTTGCTAGCCAAGATTATCGTCTCGATCGATTATAAACTATGCCTTCTTTCAAACTTTTCGCGTACGTTCGTGTCGGAAGTGACGATTTACGACTCTCAGGACATCTGCCGTGGATAAAACTAAGCGTGAACAGCGTCGCAGCTGGAGAACGAACAAAACGGCGAGGGAAACCGCGTCACGGTTGACTTTTCCATCAAAGCTGATGGTGAATTTCTGCCCGTTCCCGCGATTTTACGGCGAGCTCTCTCGTCGCCAACCTAGGGAGGAGTCGGACACGGGGCGCGAAATTTTCAATGCGATTAACGCCCTTCCCATCCACTCCGTTCCTTTCGCGGAGGACAATGCCGGACCCATATTATGCACGCTCTTTTCGGCGTCGCGCTCTCTCCTCTTCCAAATCTTCCGCTGCGATCTTACACGATGCTTCGACTACCTGCCGAACCGGTGAGGGTGTTAAGGCGCGCCCGCCAGACTCGTATCTGCTTCTTTACGCACCCCTATTCAATCGTAACAAACTTTTTCGTTGTAATTAAAGTTCAGAATTCTTAGATTGTTTTTTGAAACGAAAGAGGGTATCGAGAGTATTGTATTTGCAGTACTGAACCATATTGTGTAACATAGAGATATAAGGATATTTTGAAATCCCAGAAGGTTCCATTTAAAATAGTGACATCACTAAAGCCATTTTAGTGACATCACTAAAATTCCAGGAAGTGGCAGGAATACCTCCTGGGAACTTATGTTCTCCTGATACTTTTATTAGTGGATCATTGAAACACTTCCCTGCAAGAATCGGGTTCCCTTCTAATATACAGCCCTGTATTCGAACTCAAGGTCTTCGAGTGGGAGTAGCAAGTCACCGCCTTTAAAGGGCTGAAAGGCGATAGAACAGAAAGTTCAATGAAGGGCTCTGAATACAGTGATTCCCAGTGATACGTTTCCTTAAGGGCCACGTGTATTTTGACCGTAATTGACGACATTTCCTACGGATCTTCGAGTCCGGACTTCTCGACGACGTCCGGTTGACACAGGATGCAATAACAACGATTAACAACAGTATCAAAGAGGAACGGAGAATCTGTGCTCTGGGTCGAAATGAAAATACGTCTTTGTGGAATCCAGGCTACCGGTCACGAAGATCCTTTGTCTCTCGAGGATCAACCGTCTCCCTTGATGAGTTATGAACCGGAGCTCCAGTTTGTGAAACGAAAACACTGTGAAATTTTAATTGACATCTTCCTTCGGTTGCTTCTGGATTTATGTCTTTGACGTTTCGTTCGATAATTTTAATCCTTTGTTCTCGAGGATTCTGAGATTCGAGTATTTTTACTCTGTTTATTAGAATTAGAAAAAAAAAATTAACAACCCTTATTAGATACACAGTCGAATAAAAAAATTTGCAATTGCAGGGTCCGAGAGAAATTTTACAAAGGTGCCTCGTTCCCATCGCTACCACGGTAGCCAAGGCGGTTGTTCAACTATATATCGTATGCATGTATGCAACTGGCAATACATACATATATGCAGCAGGTACTGGACTAGGTATACATTACACATACGGGAGCCACCTACCGTGCGAATTCTCGCAGGTGTCAGAACGGTGTACCGAGGGGGTTGAGAGGGCAAGAGGGTAGCCCGTAGGTGGACCCGATAGCATCGTGACTTGCCCTTCGAGGAACGATCTCCCTCGGTGGCGGAAGCGTTTGATTCTTCCTGTTGGTACGCCTGTATTACCGCTTAACCGGCGTTCTTTTCTTTCCCGCGAGAAAGGATGCGCTTTGACCCCCATTTACATTCACCCAACTTTAATTAGTCCGTTTAATTAAGTCTCGTGTATCGAGCTGTCGAGGTAAAAGTAAAATTTGCCAAAAATCATAATATGAACCCCTCATCAATATTTCTAATATCTTCCTTTAAAATCGTTTACGCCACGAAATGGCTTCTTTTCGAAACACCCGGTGCATGGAGGAAAAATATGAGGCACGATATCTCAGCGTACGAATATGAAAAGCCCACTAATTTTCTGCCCCACGGGACGCCGTGGCTTAACCCGTTCGCTTTTGTCCAAGGCGGTGGCTCGGATCCCTTATCGCCATCGCGAAGGATCCCGTGCAACGTCCAAGAAAGTTCCAAGCGGAGGACGGTGCTTTCTTATCCGGGGACATCGGGACTGATTGGTTCGCTCGATCGAGGCACCGAGACGAATGGCCGACGAATTCGCGTACGTCGGGGGCCAGGCTTCCCGACCGAAAGCTGACCGATCGATCCGCTCCCGTCGAACCGACCGAGCAAATCTAACAATAAGTTATATCATGAAAATTCTGGGTCATCGTCGGTTGAAAGGGTACGACGAGAGCACACCGGAGAATTTCATATCTTCG
Organism: Anthidium xuezhongi; assembly: GCA_022405125.1. Taxonomy (NCBI): domain Eukaryota; kingdom Metazoa; phylum Arthropoda; class Insecta; order Hymenoptera; family Megachilidae; genus Anthidium; species Anthidium xuezhongi. Next base: position 8,702,454 of record CM039640.1, read on the forward strand.
TGGATGTTGAACGTTGAAAACTTGCAGACATCCGTGTGACCCCATCACAATGCTAGAAAATTGATCAGAAACTCGCGACAGACCCCGGCCAGCCACCGGATTCTTTTCATTCGAACGGTTCCCGATATTGTTCCTCGAAATAGACACCGATCCTCGCCTTCCATTCGAAATCCTGGCGCACGCAGGGGGTCGGTCCGTTCAACCCTTATCTTAACCGTGAAATTTAAGAAGATTCGTTAGATTTGGGTGACAATGAACGGCTAACGATGGGGTTGGGACCGAGTGTCCCTTTAGCATGTTCCTTGCAACAGTTGGTACTTCAAATCTGTTACTTTCGTCATTTTTCTTGAGAATTACCGATAATTACACAAATATATTCCCAGTCATTTTGGATATTCTTAATTGAATTAAGATTTGACAACTCTGCTATCCCCGAGATTCGAAACCTTGGCCCCGCGAATTGTAGGTAGACACTTTACTCCTTAGACCAAACACCATTCACTGCTATTTTTCCTTCCTCGATTTCTCTTATGGGGGGTTCCTACAGTATCAAACGCCATCGACGCGCAATACAGACAATTGAGTCCATTCTCCGATGTTTGCGATCCGCAACACGGGATCGGCTGGATCGTCCGGCTGCGGCGATTAACGCCCGTGGAACGCGCCCCAATTTCCTAAAGGACATGCCCGAGCCACGGAATCCTGGATGGCCGGAGAACAAACGAGGGTATACGTGTTTGCCGATCCAGGCCACTCGAGCGTGACTGGAGCGCGGGGACGTCGCGCGATTGTCGCGTTACAAAGGCCGACGAGAGCCGAAGAAACGAAATCCAGCATCGCCGGTATAAACAGTTGTGACAGATGCCGGGTTATGTAAACAGGCCCCGAGCATTGTGTCACCGTGATCGGCCCCGGGGGGAATATACCTTCGTTTCTTTTTTTAACCGGCTCACAATGGCGGGATTTGCGAAATACGCGGCCCAAACGAGCCTAGATTTGTCCCCCGTATAAAGGCGCTCCTGTTCCTTGGCTTTTCCGCTCAGTGGAGCCGATCTTTTCGATACTTCGAAGAAACGCTCTTGGAAATCTTGGTCGAGGGTCCTTCGAGTTGTTTAATACTCGAAGCAAAAGGAAATAATAGAGACTGACTAATAATTGTGCAAAATCGAAACGTTTTCGATCTCTAAATATAAGAAAATATTCACCGTTCATTGGACCGAATAAAGCATCGAAAGACGACTCCAAACGGCTCATATTAGAGAGGTATTCGGGTGTTCCGCAACGCGGAAGCGCGAACTTGCTTCGTTCCACATGGAAGACGAAGTCTCGGTTCGATTCGAGCACGAACCGAGCGGCAAAAAAATTGCCGGCCAGGTAGAGAGAGGAAGCTGAGCGGAACGACGAGTTCGTGAGACTGATTTCAATTTGAGAGCAACGTATCGAAAAAGGGGGTGCGATCGAAACCCGTGGCATTGTTGCGCGTCGTTTACCTCCCAATTTCAATTGGCCACGCTCGATTATGGCCGTCGGGATGTTTCATATCTTGCGGTCGCGACGCTACAACGAATCGCGAGAGGGGCTGGTCGAAATTAGTGTGGTTTTCGAACAGGTTCCTCCTCGAGCAGGAGTTTCAATGTACGGAACATCTTGGGTGTTCCTGATGAAAAAAACAAACGAAGCTAAAATCCTTTTGGAATTTCAGAATTTTATAATCGTGGATCCTGGACAGTTTTTTGTTAAGAAATTTTCCAACCAGCGTGGAGTTATTCAAATACGTTGGGAAACGATCTAACGGGTCGATCCGGCCGGGTGACACGTAGGACAAATCCGCGGAACGTAAAACAGGGGGTCCTGATCGTTGGCTATCGGCTCCAGGTAAGCGGAGCCGTGCTCGCCTCTTGATTCACGACTGGCTTTGCGAAAGCAAATGGTAGACAGCGGACGGATTGCGGGTGAAATTACAGGCTCGGCAATCCCATACATCGTATCGGGGCTCTGTCGTCCGTGGAAAGAGAGAAACGGTGACCGGGCAACGCTACGTATACGGCCTTGATTATGGCGTAACGGCGTGACATTACGTCGTCGGGCCTGTACCGTTTCGAAGAAACGCCGGGGACAATGACACGTAACTCAAACGATAAATCCAATCGCAATTACGTACGAACGAGATACACAGGGCCTTTGCACTTCCGGTTGGACGTTTGTGAGGCTCGATTTTTATCCGAATTAGTCCTTGATCGAGGGATCATTAGTACACTTAGTGCCTCCCACGAGTTAATTATTTTATTCAAGCGCAAACGCGGTGTCCGTTTCTTGCGACTATCGAATCGTCGACGGGATTATTTCACGGTGGCGTGATCGCCTGCCAGAAGGCAATTCGGTTCGCCAACGGGTTCAGCTCCTCGACAATCCAATAACGCGGACCTCCAAACCGGCCTCTCGTTTATTCTATTCCAATTACCCTTGTAAATGACGATCACGCTCCCTGCCAGAAAGACAGGGAACAGGTCCCTGCGCCACTCGGAACAGGTCCAACGATTATGACGAAACGATCAACAAACACCGGATTCTTATTACCCGGCTGTAATATTCGGTGTAACAAGTTAGTTTCCTTTGTATCGCGATTTATCGTCTTCTTGGGAACAACGGTAAGGAAATTTGTCAGAGATTTGTTGTCACCCGGGGACTTCCGATGCAGAGTACCTCCTCCCTCACTAGGAGAAGTTACTAGATAATTAACCCTGCGAATTCACGCTTCGTTTAAATATTTATTTACGAAAGCAGACGTTAATCGACGCCCGTTTAATCAAAGAGGGGATTAAAAGACGAAACGCGACGTATTTCGTTGGGCGAGGACACGGTACGCGAATTAACCCGCGTACAATAACTCTGGCCCCGCAGTTTTCATATTTATCGCCGCGTTGCAGCGCGGCAAAATATTTTTCATCGCGTAAAAAGGAGATTCTTGTACTCTCGCGGGTCGTGTAAATACTGATATCAAAGAGATAGCGGCTTGACATCCGGTCGTTATAAGCGCGACGACGCAGCGTCGAATATTATTCCGGCTGCAAAGAAACGAACTTATTTCCCTCGGAAGGATAATGGAAGGAAGAGGATGATGCACCTCCGAGTGCCGTGTGACCTGCATCCTTTCTTGTCTGAAATAAAGCAGGAAATATTGTACGCCTGCGAATAATTGGAAAAATAAATAATATATTATAGTAACTATTAACATTAAAAGCTTGCAATTGACGATAGATTAAAAATAACAGATTTTTCCAGTGAATGGTGCAGTACTTCGAAATTTGACCAAAAATAGAGAAAATTAAACTAAAGCTCAATTTTCAGTCCGACTTCCCAAATGAACAAACGGGAAATCCACGTTCGAGCAAGTTCAAGTCCCCGAAGCATAATCGTTTTAAAGCGCAGCCAGGTTTCTTCAAAGAAAAGCTGGCACACACCGTTTCAAAAAAGCCAGCCAGACGTGCCAGTATCGAATTACCTACCCCCGTGCACGGAGGAGCTCGAAAACATTTTCCCCCATGGTGATTCGCGGGACTGGACTCCGGTTGTTACTTCTCTCTCGTTTTTTTTTTCTTTCATTTCTTTTTATCATAAAGGAGAAAGGGTCGAGAAAAAGAGATATAATTGAATCTGGCGTCGCGGGGAACGGCGGTAAGGGTCAAAGGGCGGGGGCAGCCTGCATCTGCCCTCCTCCTCCTACTCCCTCGAGATAGATCTCGCTAATTCAGCTGCACTCCATGTGCACTCGCGAGGGTACAATCCCTTCCATAAGTCGTGGAACGCCTTGCCATTTGTCAACCTAATAATTAAATATAATCAAAACAGAAAAGTATAATTTGTTATAATATTCATGATAAGTTGATTAAATTTTGTTACAAAGCGGTGCAAACGAGGTCCAAGAGATAATTGACTCTTTGATTTTGTTTCAAATTAAAATTAGACCGAGATTTGCGATAAATAAATGGGAATAATTTATAGTTTCGAAAAATGAAGCGAATTTAAATCCTCGTTATCTGAACGCTCCAAGGGTTGGATCCGAAGCTGGTAAGTGTTCCATGACTTATGGACGGGGATGTATATGCCGAGCTGTTTAACGCCCGGGGCACACCTACCGTCCACGGTACCTACATAATTTACGGGGATTAAAAAACCTGAAAAAGTTAATCAGCTGGCTCCCCAACTACCCCTTTTGCCGGCTCTGTCTCCACCTGCTATCCTTCCTTCCTATCCCCCGATTTTTCTGTTCCTCCTTTTGCACGGTGTATTCACTTCTGCCTTCTTCGCGCACCGCGGGGGAAGCTCTCGTTATTTATCGAATCAAGCGCCGGGATGTCTAATTAACAGTCTCGGGGGGAAAGGGTGTAATTCCGTCGCGAGATTCGGATTTACAACCACGTGGTTAAATTTGAAATTTTTTGATTCACAATTCAATGTATTTTTAATTTCGTGTTCCGGCAAAGCTGGATAATTTTCTATTAACGTTTCCCGTACGTTTGCAAACTTTTATGATAAATTTACACGGAATTTCATCCGAACGACAGTTATTTCGAAACACGTTCACGGCTAACAGCGAAACGATCGATAATCCCGCGGCGTTGTTGTAATCTACGATCTGGAACAAGGTGCAAGAAAATTGTACCGGTGTTCGAAATAGTCGAAACACCCTGACAAGGATGCCTCACGCTTTTTCTCCTCGATCGGTTCGCTTTGCATGCGGCGAACAATGAGAATCGATTCCCGATGAGTATCTGGCGAACGGGACACAGAAGAGGCGTGGACGAAAAAAGGTCGCGACTCCGAAACCGGCGGGTTCGGGCGCGGATCGTTGCGAAACAAGCTCTTCTGACCCGGATCCCCGGCTCGTACGCCCACGAAAATTTGTCGATTCCTAAGATATTCCAGTCATCGTCGCGCCACGGGCGAAAACTTGAAATACCAGTGAAGCGGCTCGTTGTTAGAGGGCGGTAGTTACTTAGGGTGGTGAACTTTGAAACAACTAGAAGGCGACAAGGAAATAAAATGACTACAAAATGTCTCAAATTCGTGAGATTGTTTATTAAAATTTGACTGATAATTAATATAACGATTCGAGTCGATAACTTCCACAGTAAAATTAGAACAATCTTGACACGAAATATGGGAAATGCTTGTAAATTTAATTACCAATTATGATATAAGTAGTGTGGAAGTAACGCGTGATCTTCCGCGATTTCGATTGCGGGATGATTGGAGGATCGGGCGACAAGTGGTTGTTAGTTGCACAAAGGCAGGGGTCGCGTTTTCGCAGCGAAGAAAAGTGATTGTTTCGTGTCGAACAAGTTTCCAGGATCGTTTAATCGTTGCTCGCACGGCTCGTTTCGCTCGCTGGAGAGGCAGAGTTTCGCGCAATTGATAACCCCGCGTCTGTAATTGGCGCGAGTGGAAGCGACGACTATTAACGGAGTTTGCTCACGAAAAGTCTCGAGGTTCAATGGCTTCTAACGTGCCGGTAATTTGTTGAAACAACAACACCGTACACTGAAAACGTTCCAGGAATTTCGTTGCCCCCGTTCGAACGATAGTACAGGGCCTGCCTTTCAACCCTTGGGCCACGGTTTCAATTTCACCCTAATATAAAAATATCTTGAACACTGTAATTTAATTCTTGCAAAATTCTTCATATTCAATAATAATCAGTGTGTAAATAGTACCGCAGGGGCACTGTAACTCTATAACTGGAAGAGGGGTTAAATACTTGCGATAAATCTTAAATCACCGCAGTCGTTGGGCGCGTTAAGGGTTAATCTGGTTGTTCGAGGCGAATCACGTCCCAATTTCGGTTCGTCGAGATTTGACGAGTGAAAATAAAAAGGGAAAGAAAGACAGGAACGATCGCAAAGCCGGATTATTAGCCGGCTTTAAGACAGGGCCGGCGAACACTCGTGGCCGTGGTCGGTCGGCTTAAAGGCGGATCATCCTGAAATAAATTTCTGTTCACCGCGACCGAATGTTTGCCTCGACCGAATGGATCTTCGAGCCGGGAATTTGCTCGAGATTACTCGCGAGGCGGGGAGGAAATTTCGGTTGCTGTAAGCAACGATCAACGGAATTAGCGAGCGAAGGGAAGTTCCCGGATGAGAAGAGGAAGAGACAGGGAGTATAAACTTTGACTACCTTCGGCCGCTTTAACGACCCTACGATTTTCAGCGAGCTCGTGATTTCTTGTAACATCATATTCTCTTTTGCGTCTCAGAGGGAGGCCGAAGAGTTTCCCGAATAATTTTCGAATTACCGAATTAACGAAGCTACCAGCGGGAGACAGAATTTTGGCAGCCTGGCGATGCTTAACCGTGTCGTAGAAAATCGAGTTTGAAAAAAAAAAAGGCTGACTGAAGGAGACTTCAGGGAAGAAGGGGACAGGGACAGGAAAAAGAGAGAAGCCACGGCCAATTACTTCCGCTCAGTTACACTCGACGTAATCCCAGTTAAACTGTTTGTCGAATCATATTGAATTACCTACCTCAGGGCAGCGATCCTTTGTGCCAGGAGGCCTGAGGGATCGCCGTTGAGATTAGATTAATTCGGCTGATTTTATTAGGACGTTTCCAGCGACTTGGTGCAGCGTGGCTTGTACAGCAAAAGGGACAGGGCTTTAACCCTCCTCTTCCTTTCCACCTTCGGCCAAAAGGACCTTCTTCCTTCTATTTTCCCTTTCGTTTCTATCCTCGCCCCACCACCAGGTGCCCCATGGTTTGTTCTTTATCTTAAGGACACGGTGACATTCCCTTCGAGGAAATCTCATTTTCGGTCTCCATACAGACGACATTCCTTTTTCTTTTTTTTTATTCCTCCCTGATCCCCGGTTCCATCGGTTTAAACCTCGAGAAATTAGTACCGCTTTACGGTTACTTGCGCCTTGCGGGATCCTCCCCTTCGTCCACGGACCCATTGGCGTGGCCAGGCGGGGACCATGGGGGATTCGATCTTCTGGAAACGATAATTAGTATGTAATAAATCTCCGTTAATGGAAATATCCAGATAAGTAAATATTTGACTGAGATGCCATTCCAAGTTCCATTTCTTTCATTCTTTGTGTTAATTTTCTGTGATATTTTTAAATATCAAAGCTCTGAATGTTAGATAAATAATGCCTAAGATATTTTAAATATTGATTAAAGATTAAAGATTGAAATGCATTTGAAGGAAGATAACTTGGACCACCCCCAGCGGAAAATTTTAGTTACGCCAATGGATTCTGAAGGTTTTTGAATCTGTATAGATGAAGTGCAGGTAGAGGAAGCGTCCTGAGGGTCTCCAGGGATAGGGACTCTTTATACCACGTTTATCCTGCGACAATACACGAAACATCCCCTTGGTCGCGAGCCGAATTAGGGACCGAAAGGTGGCCGATCTGTGACGAATAATTTTTACGCTAATTTTCGGTCGCTTCGAGTCATACTAGGCTACCAGATGTCCCTAACAGAGGGGGAGTCTGGGGTGTGATATTATTTGGCCAAACAGTAGAAGAAAATTGGAAATTATTACCTATGTGTTACTTTGGAAATTGAATATTTCCTAATTACTAATTCGGAAACTAAATTTTCCCCAAATATTCATTTACAAACATTCAAAAGTCTCACAAAATTTTACACATACAATTCGAATTATCAACATTTTAATAAAAACAAATAGATTTCTTCTATCGCAAAGACTAAAATAACTTCCATCCCGTTCTCGGACAAGGTTCAAAGAGGCATAGGAACAAAAAAGAAAAAGAGTGATTTCTATCACTCGGATCTTTTGATATAACCATGAGGGGAGGAGGAGGGGGGGAACAGGAGGTATACAATTTAGTGGAGGTTCGCGGTGCCGCGGAACTACAAAGAAACGGCGCGCCACGTTTGTTCCGGTCCCCGTATCAAATATTTTCATATTCCATTCGCGACTGCTACTTTCCGTTCTCTTTCTCTCTCATTCGATGGCAAAAGGGTATTGAGATTTATAAGGAGGAACGAAAACTTCGCCCACCGAGTGAGGACCAACTGGAGCTTGGCCGTGGGGAGGGGGTTGACGGAGGAGGGCGAATGGAGTGGGGGAGGCGAGGGGTAGGTGGAAAAAGCAATTTAAATTCCGATCGTTCATAAAGCGAAAGATCTTGCTCTCGTTCCTTCGTTTTCCTCCGTTACCGTCTCTCTTTTCCCTTTTTTCTTCTCCCCGCTCGGGTACACCCCCCTCCCCATATCCACCTTTTGCCGTATTTCCAAATCGCGTTCCATCGCGTTTGCCAGCTTCTCGAAAAATGAACGTTCGCGAATATACAGGCATTAAACGATTGGCATCGAGCGTTGCTCCGTTTGTCGTCGTTCGATGAAGATCGTGGAAAGGGTGCGAACTCGAGTTCACCCCCCTTTCACCGTACGATGTGCAGAAATTTATTCTTTTTAGAGCCAAATACAGCAGAATCTTCTCTAAACATATTTCTATCGCTGTTTTCCTATAACATGTATCAGAGGGTGAAATAATTTGCCAATAATTTTCACTCGAAAAATTGCCAATCCAATCCTGTTCGAAATGAAATATTAAAAAATTCACAAGGTTTCCGGCGTCGTTCGGCAAACGTCGTTGTGCCTCCGCGAGCGGGCACGCAGACAGGGCGGAGCGGGCGAATAAAAGTGAGGGTGAAACAGAGAGGGTTATCAGTAAGGTGGCGGAGATTAGCCCGACGGCTGGAAACGGACTCGGCTTTAAATCTTACATGAGGGACGTGTAATGTCAGGGAAATTCAGAGATGTGATCCATTAGCAACAGCGGCAACGGGGGCAAGGAAACCAGGGGGGAGAGGGCGCGTGTCCCACGAGAAATAACCGTAATCGCTATTCCCAACTCCACTCTCACGCTTTCCCTCCTCGTTCCACCCTCCTCGTTTCTCGTGCAAGTCGGAGGAGGATGGCAGTCGAAACGCGTGCGTTTCACTTTCTCCACTTCGTGCACGAAAAACGGGGGTGGTTTTCAAGGGTGGACGGTATAAGTTGGCTATTTTCCGGATCCTGGCGGGTACGCACAACGAAAGGGGATTTTCAACCGCTTCTTCCCGCAAAGGACCAGCCATCGAGCGATAAAAATGCTCCTTTGAAGCGTTCTCGGTATTCTTCTTTGAATGGACCGATGTCTCGAACCACTTGGGTGCCGTTGGGTGCTGTAGAAAGGCGCGCAAAATCATTAGTGAATATTTATAATACCTCTGCTACCAATACCAATATTATTTCTCGTTATTGCACGATCCTCAGTCCTCTGATCCCGCCAACAATTCCAAATTCCAAATTTTGAAAGTCCCTTTAACGTGAAATTCCTGCGAGGACACCCAGTGGATGCAGTCCTTCATAAAGCGGATCGAAGACGGGGCAAAGCGTGTGCGCCATTCGAATTAAAAGTGAAACTTTGTCGAGGGAGAGGGGGGTGGGGGTGAGGTTCCGAGCCGCGGGATTGATATTCATAAATTCATGGGGCTCGCGGCAATCTCGATAATCGAATCCGGTGCAGGATCGCGTTAACTTTTCTTCCGTCGCGCGACGCTCCGCTGCTGCTTCGCGTCTTAATATTTCAGTGTTCCGACGAAAATAACGTGGGGTGAAAACGAAGACAAAGCAATTAGGGGAGACACGGGCGCGCGGGGGAGACGAGATTTATTCGGTGTACGGTTTCATGGCGGAGCCGATGGCACGGCCAGCCGGGATTTTCGATGTTCCAACACTGATATCCCGTGGGATGGCAAACGGAAGCCGAATCGCATCGGCCAGGACGAGTTTCTGCCACTTTACAGCTCAGCGTCTGCTGAATATTTGATGGCCAGCTAGCTGGATGACTGACGCTGGTTACACGCGTCCAACACGTGCGTTCCGATCGACCATCGTGTCCTCCTCTGTCCATGGATAACTCTTTCGCTTCTCGATTACGTTATCCTTACCTTTTTATTTCTCCTGGATCCCAATTATTTTTTAATGCTTTGTGTGACACAAATCGCATAAAAGATCATAGAATCATACAAGAAAAATTATTATTTCCTGGATATTAGGAGTTATTTTTTTTTATCATTTATTTTGAATTCGCTATGCGTGATATTGAAAAAAAAATATTTCCTGTTTATAATCGCAGTGGAGAACGTGATCCGATGTGTAACCGTAACACGCGGTTAAATATAATACGAATCCCAATTTCCTCTCGATTTTTCGATAAAAATCTCGTGAATGGGCTGGAAAGATCAGACAGAAGTGAAATTTTGCTTTTCAAACACATTTCACATCTTTACAATCCATTGAATTTCAAGCAGTATTTCGTGATCGATCGGAATATTAAACTGAGAACCAGAATACCTATCGATGACCTAAATCGTAGTCAATTGTATTCCCTAGATATTTGACACACTTCCTACCCCAGAAAGCATCAATAGACACCGTCAAACGTATCCCTAATATCTTTCGAAAGCTGCTATATTATTCATTTTGACGCGCATCTGCCTGCGATCGTCAGCGTTCTACCATTCATTTCAAGAACAATAGACGACTAAATTATTCAAATCACAAATACCATCAAATACTTAATAAGCTCAGAAATTATTTTCTTATAAATTAATAAAATTCTCTTCATCAGACATCAAAACAAAATTTCACTAAAAAGAATCTTTCCCTTGATAAGTCTTTGGTACGCGTCGCAGCGAAACGGTTAAAGGTATCGGAAATTTCTCGGTAAAAGAACAACCGGAAATCGAGGTGGTTGTCGAACGATCAGCAACGTTAGCCGCACGATCGTCGAGCATCGTTTCAATTTCAAACTCATCGGCTGACTCGACGGTTTTCACGGAACGGAAATCCCGTTCCACTTTTCCCGCCACGCGAATCTGGATTAAGAAAATTGCCTCCCCCTCCTTCCTTTCCCTCCGTCAGTTCGGAAGGAGGATAGAAGAGGGCCGCTATTTGGTTACGACTCGAAGTTGCCGCTCGTTCGACACTCGACCGCTCCTCTCTTGTTTTATTCAACGAGAATCGACCCTGTTGGATCGAGAATTAAGCTGTCTGTACGCGGAACAGCAGACGCTGCTAATTTCACGGCAAACAAAGAAGTTTGCCCTGAATTCGAACGATTACAAAAATTCAGCCTGAGCATCGATCGCCCCGTGAAATGGCTCGGACGCTGAATTAAATGCATTCCCTTGGGGAACCGGTAATACAGTCGCTTGATGACTTTGTTTCAAATTGGACATTGAAATTCAATCGATTTCATTTATTTAGGATTCGTCCCGATGCTTTTCCGGAAAGAACACTGTCACCCCGTGTTAATTCGCGAGCTGTTCCGTCGCTAAAATTGTCGCAAACTGAATAAATCTAGAGACGAATTTTTTAATGATAAAATACAAGCTTCAAATTATTATTTATCGAAACAAAATATTATTCTCCACGGATGTATTTTGAAAGCCATTACTTCCATTCGTATACAACAGCAATGACTCCATACGAAAAAATAACTAAAAAAATACAACAAAATTGTTTAAACGTAGTCTCATTTTCAATAAAATATTCCCCAACATCATTTTTCCAATAATTTAGCAAGTAATGGATGTTGTAAATTAACAAATGTAAATATTAACCCTGATAAAACGACAGTCTTCAAATATTAGCGTGCCCGTAACATGATGGATCTAGTCTGAAATATAATACGTACAATTGTACCGCTAGTTACAGGACACCCTGTACATGCAAAGGGTAGCAGAAGGTAACGAAAGGTGAGACGATGGACGGAAAGAATCGTTTGGCGGGTACCGGCGTTAATGAGTCCCGTTGTCGCGTGTCTGCACACTCACTGACTACGACTACTGGCGGGGCAGACTTCTCGACCGGGTCCGCCCAAGTAGATGAAGTACGTATGCGATCCGGCCAGACGTCCGTGAGACCACTTTGTAACCGTCTCGCGTACAAACTTTCAGGCCAGACCAAACCTATTCATCGTGCCTTTAACCTCGGAATGTCTTTCTCGAGGGTCTCAGTCTTGTGGGAACCGGTCTCAAACTTGCTACCTTCCTTTTTTTCCTCCCTCCCCCCTCTTCCCGTCAATGATCCTCGATTGTCGTGAAACTTTCTATATTTTCAAGCGGTCTCTCCTTTTTTCCGCGAAACAATCGTTACCTTCCACGCTTTGTGCTCGACTTCAATTCGTTCCCAGCTGGATCGCGGTTTTCTTAATTATAAGTGGAACGGTTATTTATTATAGTCGAATTACCTCTGCGAAATAATTTTCTTGGCAAATATTTATACAATATAATTGTGGTATCATAAGAAATACTTGCATTACCAAGGATAACTTTTAACAGATCACCCTCAACCCCTTTAAAACCCTTTCGAACCCGTTCACCGTTGTACACGATTATTAGAAGTTGGACGATTGATCGGAAAATTCCAAATTGGCCGAAATAGCCGGAAGGTTCAATCTAAGCGTTCCCATACGACATTCCCCGTAAACTGAAAACCGCCCCGGGCTGTTCGAAGAAACAAAGACGCGGCTGAGAAGCGGCGAGTCGAACTTATCCACGAGGTTCAACGTTCCAAAAAAAAAAGAAAAAAGCGCACACGGTAGAAACAAAGAGGGCGGGGGGTGTGATCGATAATAGAGTCGGCTTTTCGATCGGAAACTTTTTTCATCTAGCCGGCGCGAGGCGTGGGTGCTCTCGAAAACAAGGAACCCATTATTCGTGGGGGCCATCGACGGACGTAAGTGTTGACAGATAAGTGAAAGAGGCTTCGGGACCAGCGTCGTCGGTAAACGGAATCAATGGCGAAAGGAAAACGTCGAACTCCGAACGGTGTTTTAATCAATCTCCCTCCTCCCCTCGTGTTCGTTTCATCCCCCTCGCGTTTATCGGCTACGCCCGTCACTGACCGCCGTCCCTCGATTTCCGTTTCCGTTTCTGCACCGCGCACTCCTATCTCTCTGTGTGTATCTGCCTCGACGCGAAGGTGCGGCCGTGTCTCTTTGAACAGCCTTCAGCGACTCTCGCAGTTTGTATAGTTTCATTGATCTTGATGCGACGGGACAGCTGCGGAGAAGCCGACACGGATATACTCTGGAGAACGGCAGGGACTTTTGTGTAACGCCGTGATTCGGTTCGGCTGCTTAATGGCCCTGGATCCTGCGGATTATGACGTCGACGATGGAGGACATTAGACGATTAGGTTTTTACGGGTCGTGAATCTTTCAGTGGCATAATCTGGTGCCTTCCGAGGGTCCTTTTTGCTTATTACAAAGTGATTATTAATATTTTGGCGAAGGATTTTAGGAGAGGATTAGGGTTTGAGTTCGTATTGGAAATGGATGTAAATGTTTATAGACTAATTTTGATGCCAGTGTTTCTCTTTTCGCTAAGCATTATTTCTAATTAATCCAACGGCGACGCGCGGTACGGCGAGTTTGCGTCCGCAGGAAATTTCAGTAACAATTTTTCCTCCCCGGCTCTCTCGACGGACGTTGTAAGAATATAATTTGTCCATTGTACATTACGAAACTTTTGGTTAGCATGATTCAATTACCGTTCCATAAGCAGGCCGGAGTTATTAAATTAATTGCCTCCACGAAGTTTGCGGTGCGACGTTAAAAAGACCGGACAAGTCCCAGCGCGGAGACTTGTCGCTCTTTTAAAATTCACCGTCCCCCTAAAACGATATCAGCGTCGCGCCATAAAACGATCTCGATGAAATCGAAAAAATCGTAAATTACCCCCCTTTTTTTTCCAAAAGTTGAACGCCTTAGATAACTCCCAGGGGACATCGTTGAAAATGAAATTGGGTCGAAGGAAGATGTCCCGTTAACGAGTGGACGATCCCTGGCCGTACGCCAGAACACGTTCGGTCCCCGGTTGAAAAATTACTGCGGCTATGACAGCTTCTTTCTAATGTTCCCGGGAGTTGCTTTTGGGGCTGGTTACTTTCGTTTCCAGCGGTGATCGATCAAGATCGCGAAACGCGCGGCGCTTGTTTTTCTCCCGGCTAAAGTGACGAGGCTGAATATTTATCAGCTTTTTTACCCTCCGTGCCTTCGGACCTGTTCGAGGATACGTTTCTAACCGGGGGTATCGTCTCCCCCCCAGTATAAAACATCCCATTATTCGTCGTGGAAACCAGTCGCCCCGTCCCCCGTGCCCGCAACTCGTACACTTTTGTCTGAGCCTTCGCGCGGATAAATATCATTTATTAAACATCCTTAGTCGACTAATGACCGAACTTCCATCGCTGGACTGATCCACGATCCAGGAACCATGATATATTCATGGACAGACGGTTCGCAGGGGATTATCGATGTTTCGACGGTGGTCAAAGCCGAAGAAAACCGATAGGCTGCGTGAGATAAAGCGGAGACTTCGGTCGAAATGAAAACGGGGTGGAAAGAGTGGACAGTATCTTCGGACGAGATCGGACAGCAATGTCCACCACGGCGGGACCGCAAACTCCTGCTGACATGTGAAATCAGATGGATACGCAGTCGTCGGCTTCCATTCTCTTCGTCCTGTTCACACCTTTCCGTGAATGTTCCCAGCCCTCTTATCCCTCCGCACGATCTAACGTAAATTACTGTCACTTTTCTACCTTTCGTGATTCAGTATCGTAATTTCACCTCCGTTCCCAGCTGTCCTTCGCTCTGGCTGTCCATCTTCGGGGATGGATCATTTCTTTCTCGCGAAACCTTGGAGCGTGTCGTATCTCCGAATCTCGCGGGGGAATGCTATTAATTCGTTGCCACGTTATTCATTCTGGAATCTGATCGCTTTTTACGCTGCTCTCGAAAGAAGAAGTTAGTAGATTGTATCGTATATTTTTCGGGGGGAAAAACTTGGAACTCAGTTTCTTTAAATCTACAAATATACAGAATTTAATCATTTCGCTTCGACTGCAAATTACACATCGACCGTCCTAGTGAAAGACAAATTATTAATTATTCTATCGATTAATTTTCATACGTAACCATTCAAATCGATACTTTGTGCTACTGGCAACATTCTTCGATTAATTATTTGATTATGCAAAGTTTAGAGATGCAATCAGCGTACGAAAAAGGTACGGGGGTCAGGCTGGGATCGTAAACAAGGATTCCAACAATGATCGTCGCAAACTTTTGGTGGACGAGCGTGCGTATTAAATTCGAGGCGAGGGTAACCAGGCCCGTGCGTCCACGAGGATGGTTTATCTCGGACGCCCACGTGCGCGGACGTCCAGGACGTTGTTACGCGTAAATCAAATTTCGCGGGCCAGCCTCGGTCGCATTGGGAATCGATATTTTACGTGCCTGCCGTGGTCATTTTGCACTGCAAGAGGAACTGCAAATGCGATCCCAGGTCCCGAATCGTGGGCCGTCGTAAAAATCATCCACCCACGTGCTCCAGCGTCAAGTATTGTAAAATAAACAATATAACAGGATTTTAATACTCCACGTTTTCTAAACGTAGAAAATTCGAGCTGGGATTATTAAAATTATATGTAGAGAAGGTAATAATTCCAAACTAACAAAATAATACTAAAGATCTTACTCCAGACTGTGCCTACAAATACCCAATGGATGCAAGAAACTAAGGGGGTTAACTTTTCTATTTCTGAAGGAGGAGCAAGGAAAGGGTGGGTTGTCGACGATCCGGCGATACGAAGATCCCGGCGTCAATTAACTGCTCGGTGTCTTGGTATCAAACGGGCGACGCCGTCCTAACAAGGTTTTTCGTTGGCTGTCTGGTAGCCCTGGTCGACTGATTTAAATAAACCATTACCGGGTGGTATCTCTCATCGGCGGACCCACACCTCCGTCGTCTTCTGACACTCGTCCCACCTTTCTACCTCGGGTATGAACCAGGAATAAAAAGAAAAAGGACAAAAGGGACATAGCTGGCAGCACCTGCAGCGAGAGAAGCGGTAGCTTGGCCGAGGGGGCTGCCAACCGCGACATAAACGCTAACGACTGATCGGCAGGGACGATAGAGCCTGTTAGCCAAACGCCATGCTCCTTATAGAAAACGAATATGTTCGCGGTACGGCCCTGTTAACGTTAACCCCCTACCTCTGAGCATCCTCTGATATCTGTGTTCCTCGCTCGGCTACCGTGACTCGGTTATATGTAGGTGGTACACGCGCCCCGTACCCTAGGATATTCATCTTGGTGGTCTTTGTTCGGACAGCATTGTTCGTGATGAGCCGAGCGTTTCTCCAGAACTCGTCGTACGCCATTGGTCTCCGCTTGTCAATTTAGAGGACGCTTTATGGGACGTGACCTTGTCGCTTCGTGACGCGGCACGAGGAATCCCGGCGATAAAGCATAAAATTGCTTCGAACCGTCCGCGAAAACGCGATGATTGCTAATAAAAACTAGACATTTAACAAGCAACGGTTCCTTCGACGTTTATTGCCGTTACGGTGAAATTCTTAGTGACGGTTAGAATAATCCTCGTAAAGGAGGGGTCATGACAGCTTCCTGCAAGGTTGAGTTATCTGCGATGCTGAACCGAGTTGTAAATCCTTCCTCGTGTAATATAATCTTTTTTGCAAACTTCCGAGACCATGCGTTTTGTTAACCTCGTACGGGGTCAAAACGAGTTCTCCACATTTCTGATTTTATATTAGAAAATTTGAGATACATGTAATTTTACTAATTTGATATCTGTTAGTATTCTGTTTAAATTTAAATTTCATTTAATCGCGTTAAAATTCCAAATAAAAATTCTGAAATTGTTCGATTCAGCCCCAAATATTTAGTCAGAGCGGACCACGTTCAGGAAAGGAGGCGAAGAAAATATTCGTCGCGGCGTATCGGCGCGGCTATCAGCGCCGAGGGGAGCGTACGGCCGCGGGCGTGCAAATTCGACGACGTCATCGAGAGGATCGCGAGAACGAAGGAACAAACGCGGCGAAGGGCCCGGTCCCCGGGGCCTCGCGGAGATTACCATTCAATGGATGATCCATCAGGCCCCGGGGCCGTTACTAAATCACGTGGCACGCAACAACACGCCCGTTGCGTATACGCTCCTCTCCCGCCTATAATATACGCGTCCTCTTTCGCGACCGAGCGGAGGAGCCCCGCGACCGACGCGATCCGTGCACGCCTTCGAATTTTCAGGCCCCGTTACGCCCAAAGTTTGTTCAGCGACGCGTCCCGCTCGGGACTACCGACGACCCAAGCTTATTTATGCGCGCAGACGTCTTTGAAAATTCCTTTCGGACTAATTTCGTGCTAAGAATCCTCCAGGTATGCTAATCGAGGGCAATTTTAACCCTCTCGGTTATCTTGTACCACCCTTTCTTTGCTTTCTCAGGTATTCTCAAGTGGACGTAATTTAATACGAGTTTTATCTTCCAAGAGGTCAGGTTGTAAAGAAAGTTAAAATATTGCTTAATTTTGTCCCATTTGATTTTTCTAAGGTCTAAATAAAATTAAGACAAATGAAGAAAATCTTGTAATTGGTGTTACAAGTGAAAATGGGGTGAATAGAAAATTGTAGAAACTTGGAGAACGCTGAGACTACGATCGACTAACGAAATCAATTTAACGAGGTCCTAACGATCGGAGGATTGCTCCGAAGAGTTCCATTTAATCGTTGAAAAGCAATTTTCGAAGTTATTTGTTTCCCGCCCTGCTCGGGGCGGTTTCCACGAAGTCAACGTGCACGCCTCGCGATATCTATAAATATTAGACTTATTCCGGGGTGCGCGGCTTGTAATTAAGAGAACGGGATCGCCCCGGGTGACGCAGCTGGCCGTAAGTCAATGACGGAAACGCGCCAGAGGCGGAATCGAAATTTGAAATTTCGAAAGGCGTGGAACACCGGATCGGAATAACCCGAAATTTTCACCCGAACTTCAAACCGAAGAAACGAATTGCTGCCGTCGGAGCAACGGTAGGCGTAACTCCTTCTGGGTGAACTGTAATTAATACTTCTGCCCCTCTTCTGGCCAACTTCTTGTTTTATACGCCGATGGAAAGCAATCAAAATACCCCATTCATTGAAAGACCTCAGAATAATCATTCTATAAAAAAAAAAAACTAAAAGAAGTAGACGTAATAGAGTATTTAAAAAAATTATTGTACGGGATAATTGGACGACTGGAGCTTTAAATAACGTTCAAATTTAAGTTGCACTCGCGAAGAATATTTTGAAATGTGAAATAGGAAACTCGTGTATGGTATGCAGAGAGCCACAACGCTATCAGTGATGGGTGATATGGGTGACATTCGTCGATAAGGGAAGTAGAAAGTATATGTGCAACATAGACGGTCGTAATTAATATATGACAGCGCGTGGAGCAAAGGGCCGTGAGCAGTGCTCGCACGCCCACCGCATCCGGCATACAATGCGTATAAATCGTCATGAATTTTGAGAGGTCTGCAATTTCGTATTGAATCGCATTCGTTCCCTGCCCAACCTCCGTTTTCTGCGTCCTCTGATTGCAGGTTCAAGTGACTTCGACAGCCAATCATACGTTCGAGGAATTATTTCAATTAACATTAAATCTAGGTCGTTATCCTGAGTAATGTGGCGAAGGTTTTAATTTAAAAAAAAAGAAAGATGTACGATTATAAAATAATATTTCGTGCTCTGAGAGAATCTGAAACCTTCCAAGAGTCGAAGATCGTGTTCAGGTTAACAACCTGTCGCAGTTACATCAGGGCCCAGGGTGAGGATCGTTGGACAACTCAAAACAGACGTGTCCCTCTGCTTACAAGTATGTCCGTGCGGCTCTTGACGGACGCTCGTGGTTCAATTAAAGACCGTGTAATCGCATTCCTGTTACTCCCCGGTCCCTCTTCAACCGGGCCCCGTATAATGCGACACGACTTTTTAATTGATGCCTTACCCGTGTTCGCGTTCGCGAATCCCCAGGGAATCCGATAGCGTCATCGAGACGTTCTCGCGTGTCACTTTAAGTCGCGTTTGTTCAATCATCCTCCCGTGAATATCGATCGAAAGCCACGCGTTACATACCTACATACTATAATCATGATATCGAGTAATAATTCTAGTATTTTATATTTCAATTAGCAGAGTAGAAATATCACGGCAATTATAATAATATTTAATATCATATATTTTGTTACCAAAAAATAAAATAAGGAATTTTACAAAGTTATAGCGGATGAATATTTTTGCATGGATTTTCTTTTTATCTCCTGAAATTTGATTGTCTTTAAAGCATCGAAACATAAAAGTTTTATCAGCGGCGCGATTTCGCGATTTCGCGACAGAATCGGGGAAGAATATCCGATGTTCGGACACTTTCGAGGAGTTGACGCGGGGCGGGTTCGTAAAAGGGAAATTTTCTTGCGGGGGTAATATCGTTCGCGATCGTTAACCCAGATCGGGAATCGACGTTGTTCACGACGTAAATTCACCGTGTTTTCCGACGGGCTGGGACAAAGTTGGCGCAGTTCCGTCGGTTCGACGCGACGGCCAGAATGCCGAGCGATAAATAAAAGCGTGGAAGTTTTCGGGCAGTGGGCGCGCTTCAATTTACAAGTTCTTAGCACACGAAAGAACCGAAACACACCAGCGGCCGACCACGGATTTACGACACCCAACGACGGAAGACGATCGCCGCGATGCTTCAAGTTCTCGACCGCGACCCGGACGCCATCCGCTGACGAATCGCTTCGCCCTCCGTGCGTTAACTTTGCTATCCAATTTTTCTTTCGTTTTCAAAATTTCAGGGAGAAGATTCGTTGAGAGCAGTGTAATTTTTAATATTTTTGTTGTTTAAAGAACTACGATACTTCCATTCTGTCTCGCCTCGCCACAAGTTCATCTCAACCCGTTTCCTAAACAACGAAATTAAGTTTAGACGTAAAGATTTTCTTTTAAAGAAACCGTGAAACCGCGAGCCTAATAAATAATAAGTATGAGATACGTAATGATAAAATTGTAACAGGAAACGAGCGGATCGAGCGAACGGAGGCCGACATATTCGATGGATTATATAATAGAAAATTGATCAATAACGTTGTCTGACAGGTGGTGGATTATTTACGAGCGGATAGGTCGGTAAACGCGGATGGAAAGACGGAAACGTTATTTAATACGGTAAAAGGTTTGTCCATAATTTTGTTCGCGTCCATAAAAGCAGCGTATAATCGCATAAATACTGGCTCGCGCGTACCGAAATCTGACGATAAATCAAGCCTGTTCTACACCGGGGGTGTTAGGATCACGAGTTCGAACCTACAGGTGGCTATATCTTCGATGTTCATACGTGTATATATGTACACGGCTGTATGTACATATATAACGTCGTTTTCGAATATAAATAAACGTACCCCCGTGAAACTTCATTCGATCGGTAGAAAGCAAGCAGCGAGGGGTGCGATATTTTTGAATATCACGAGGGAAAAATTGGATCCTGGCTGCCGTGGACATTCCCAGATCATTTTCACGGGAAAAATTCAAATTTTATGGAACCGATGATGGTGGCCATTTTCTGGATCATAAAATACCCTAGGACTTTTAATTATAAAATTATTCAGTTTCATTTTAATTCATCCCAATTCCTAATACTCTTAATTTTTAATTTCTTCAATTTTCCACCTTCAAACTTCGATTTTTCATATTTCAACAAAAATATAGTTCGATTCCACAATTTATACGCTTTTCAAGAATCCACCACTTCCAAGGTGCACCGAATCGATCACAGATTAAAATAAGAATGTGGATCGCGGATCAATTCGGAATTTTCGAATTCGATTTCCAGAGCAGGAACGAAAATGAAAGCCACTGTGCATCGGAGGGGTGCTGGTCGTATAATGCAGTCGAGTGATCCGCGCGAAATAGCGACTCCATCTATCATCCTGATCTCATCCGGTGGCTTAGGCGACCCCGATACGTCATTTTCCAAATCTCGGCCCGCGTCGCCTCGAGACTGCTCGGATCGACGTGATTCTGCAGGGTGTCGCCTCGCGACGGGGGGAGACAGGGGAGAAATGAAAGGTACCGGGGAGAAGCGAAGGAGATAAAGCCTCGCGATGTCAGCCACGTCGCGACGCACCAGGACGCATTTTTCTTACACGTCAAAAATTGACGCCTCGATGTTCAACTGTGCCTCTTGAATACCATCCACAGGGTAAAATGGCCGTCCTGCGAAAATGTTTTCGCGTCTATGATTTCATTAGGGAAGGAGGGGAACGATTGATTTTTAGGAGAGTCTTCTTGGGACTTGAGTATTTTTTTCTTTTTTAGATGAAATTTGGTAACAACGAGGTGGATACTTGATTTGTTGTAATTCCTCATTTAAATATCCTAATTTTATTTGTAATTACGTTCAAACGTTCATCGACAAACAAAGGATCCGGGTAAGGACCTGAACGAAGAGGAGACGCGTGTTTTCCTGAACGGGCCGCCGCTAAACAAATTCCTCGACGTAGCGAAGACATGATTTATTCCCGGTAATAATTCTTTGGGGCCAAGGTGAACGAATGAGACACCTCGAACAGCCAGGAAGAAATATACGAGGGCACCGTGGCGAATCGGACCGGGCGAATTACGAGCCTTCGTCGCCTAATAGAGACCGCAACTCCGACGATACGCGGGTTAACACGTCGCGACGGTATCGTTGTCTATCTCCTCTCTTCAGCACCTATTTACACCTGGTGCATTTGTTCTTCGACATCGACGCCGTGGTGTTCTGTTCCGTACACGATCCTTGCCACAGTTTCTTAAATTGCTTTCGTCAAGAAACTAAGAGGACCTTGGACAAATATTATGTTTTTGGGAACTTGAGAATCTTTGAAATATTATATTTTTAATAATTGAAACTTAGAAATATTCTAATATCGTAGAAATTACGAGGCTGTTCAAACTGTCCCAAAATCCATAAATTCCAGAATCTAGCGACTAAAAGACACCGTTCCACCTTGAAACACGAGTTTGTTTTCCGTTCAGTCATCCCGACGTGAATAGAGCTTAAGATTCCGAAGGAAGAGCGGTCGTCCGGTGTTCGTCTCGCGCACAGCTCGGTAATTACATGGCGGACAGGTTTGGGGAAAGAGTTATGGTGTTCGAACGAGCACGGTGTCTTATGGGAGTGGGTAGTAACTTGACCAAGGTATTAAGGCGATCTCCCGCGGCGAATGTGCATACATTAACAGGGTTTCAACGTTTATTTTCCCCCGTGTACCTTCTTTTTTCTGACGACACGCACACGCTCTGAGGTAAACGGTACCGACTCGATTAACCGCGTCCTCGATGATGTACGACACCCTACTCTACCCAACCTTGCAACCCGACGGATAAGATACGGACCTTCTCACGGTAATGCTCCTTCCGTGTTTTCGTCGATGATACTCGAGATCTGATCGTTCAATTGTATTACTGAGTAACTCCTTATTAAGTCATTCAATTGTTGAAAATCCTCACTTTTGCAATAAAAGAAAGTCACGAGTTAATTAATTCGTCCCTTTTATTCGTTTGCAGAAGTTAGGATTCCGTTGTTGTTTAACGATTACCCGTTAATCGGTTTGAAAGTCAACAGAAGCTGTTCCCGATGGTCGGAATGGAAACGGGTCGAGATCCAGGGAACGATTCGCGATCAAAGGAAAAAGCGACGCGTCGACCGGCAAAAAAGCATGGACGACTAGGGCGTCGGTTCGCCTTCTGGGTGACTCGGGCCCGTAGATCAGTCGAGTCGCGCTCATAAATCGTGATTAAATCGGTCGAGCCTCGTAAATATTGTCCTGTTCAGGATCGTCGAACGATCGTGGAGCAAGGACGAAGCAGTGAAAGCGACGACCAGCTTGGAAATCGAGGAATCTTTTCCCATTAACCTTTTATTTCAACGCGAAATACCAGATTTCTTTTCAAAAATCGAGTTACATTAAAAGATAAATTCTTGTATAATTATTAGTTAATTAGAACACTGGTATTTAACAAAATTACTTGAAATTAAAATTTTCGAGTTACTAAATTTTCTTTTAGAACCAAATCACTTCCTCTCGAATACATTAAAATTGAAAATCCATTTAAATCAACAAAAATCGTTTAATTTCCTTTTAAATTAAAATCGTAGCCAGGTCAAAGAATGAAGAGGGTGGTAATTGTAAAGCATTCGACGTAAGTGTAACGTTCTTGGAGCAATGGAAATCGTTCTATTTCCTTCGAATTAAATTGTAAGGCAACGTGAGGGAGGGGTGGGTCGCGGGCAGGGTGTGGCGCGGTGTAATTGAAAAGCGGGCTCGGTAACGTGGAACAAACGCAAATAACAAAGAGGCGAGAGAAACAAAAGGTACACGCGGAGAAGGGAAGCGAAAAAGGGCATTCGCGCGTCTACGATGGAAGCCTGTCACGTGTAATTATCTCGTCTTGGAAAGGGTTCAAAGGCAGCGTGAGAGACCCTTCGGGGTATAAAAGTGTTACAAAGGTGGTAAACGTTGGTAGCGAGGGTGTACACCACGACCCAGATCGAACGATCACGAAGAACTACAGAAAAGAAGAACCTCGCCACTCGATGTCGAGATTATTCTTGGAACAAGAGAACCACCCCTCTTTCACTCTTCAGTACTTTAATATCTCTTTCTCAACGGAGCTTTGTATTTCACGACCTTGTTGCAACAAAATACAAACGTTACTTTTATACTGAAAAGGATGCTTGACCTGCATTTGTAGAAACAAATATTTCCTTCTTTAATTCCTTCGACACCCACTGCTTCGAAAACTTCTGATTGTTGACATAGGGCTTTCCATAAATTGGACAATTTTTATCTGGTGACATCAGCACCTACTTATAATTTGTCAAATTTTCAACTCTTGTGATATTTGCAAATGCCAACCATTCGATCACCGATTCTTCCATCCACGTTCAACTTCCGCTTGCAAGATTCGAGTCAGAATCGTCGCGAGAGAAAGAGCTTAAGTGGCCATTTGTTGATCCGAGGAGAAGCCATCGAAAAGTTGGTAAATTTTCACGGCGTGGCACTTGGAAACACAGAAAGAGAGAGAGAGAGAGGGGTGGAGGAGAGGGTCGTGTCCGGTGACCCGCGAAATCCACAACGAATAACCGTTGGCAGGTTGTCGATGTCGCGAACGCGTTTGGGGAACGGGGAAAGGGTCGAGGGAGGGCTTTTATTCGTGACAGAAGAGGTCGACGGAGATTGCCGTTGCAAACACGGCCATAGTCTAAGGCCTCTGATTGACAGGACCGGTACACACCGATGATATCGGCCCGTGTCTGAGCTCTGACTTCCATTTCACGCCGCTCTGCTTCCGCCTGTCGTCTCGCTTTTCCCGCCGTTCTCCTCCGATCCTCTCCGATTCTTCCCATCGCCGCCGCACCATTCGAGTCACGATCCCGAAAGGCTGCCTCCCCCCCGCGATTTGAATTCTCCTCGCAACGAACGATTCTTGAAATCCCTTTCGGTCCCGATATCGCGACGAGATTATTCTGTTTAACCCCGTACGTCACCGGTGATGGACACTTCAATTATAACCCTTAATTGCCACGATGATTAACAGGTCGATTCGTCGCGCTGACGCTTTTGAAAATTGCATTAATCGATGCTCGAATTTCTATGGAAATCCAGCGGCCGTGCTACTAGGAATTCTTTCATTAGATTAACAGGAAATATTCGTGATCGATAGCGGTAATTGTTGTTTACAACAAAGTTTTTCCAATTTAATTAAATTTCCTATTGAATTTTTCTATTATTTTTAATTTTCTGTAATTTTGACATTTTTCTCTAATTAATGTCTGCCAGGACATTTGATGTACATTATTTGATTGATTGTATTCAGGTACCTTGGTTTAAATTAGAAAGTTTATTAAGATCCCTTGATCGAAACGAATGATTTTTCAATTTAGAAGATTTCACGCGAGATTTCATTAAACGATCGATCAAGCCCGGGCCATGGTTGTACGTCTGCTTGTAGTTTATGGCGGATTAATATCGAATTTATGGGCAAACTTTATCGTTATTGAGCCACCGAACAAGAAACTTCTCCCGACGGCTACAGCTGCACCGCAAACATTGTTCTGCGGCTTACCAATTTCAAAAGAAACCGCGAGAAAAGTACCGTTTAATCCATAACAGGTTGCCTAATTTTCTTCCGCTGTTATTTGGAAGTTCGATATTTCGATATTGAGAATAAAATTTTCCAACATTAAATAATTTCACAGATCCAAAACCAAGGGTTAAATAATTTTCCAACCAGCAAATGTACAATTGGCAATTTTCTCGAGCGGCGTTTATCATCGGACACCAATAACCCGACGAACGATCCAGGACTTGATCCAGGTTCGTCAATTGAGAAGGATTCTCCGGCAGTTAGACACGTCTCAGAAATTGAATCCGAGAAACTACGGGATCAAGTGGTGGGGGGTGGGTGGAGGTAGCAATTTCTCAAGTGATTACCTTAAAGAAGCTAGCAGCCGTCGTAAGATTCGCGGCTGCCGCGGTGACATTGAGCCTCGGCAGCCGCTCCGCGAGGTAAAAAGGATGGACGGGGCGGAGGAGGACGGATGAAGCTCCGGTTCCCGGAGGAAATTGAAAAATCCAAGTTAAAAGATGGCCCGATGCATGCAGCGCGAACCGTGTCTGCGCTCGCCACCGAATGTCGGGGTATTCAATTTAACTTTTTCCTCGTTTTTAGCCGCGTTCCCCAATGTTCCTCCGCCGATCGAGACCCGCGTTTCCGTTTCCTTTCAGGCAACGCGTGCCTCCACGAATTGAAAACAAATATTTATCTCCAAATTTTTTGGCAAATTTCTACGTTCCTGAAAATATTGCGATTCAAAATTGCCAACTCTCTGAAAATATAATATTAACCTTTGCGCTCGAGAAAAGTTTGAAAATGGGGGCAGAAACGGAGCCATTTCGCGGAAATCGTTAACCAGCTTTGGTGTCGGTTTCCCTTATTAGTGGGAACTGGATCGCCTACCTGGTCGCGAGCAGCTGCCCACGGATCCGCTTCTCTCTGGCGGAGAAATTACGCGAGTTCCGCCGTGGATTTCACCTGCTCGCTAATGACTCTATCGTGGGCCAGCTTGATCCTCGTGATCAAACCCGACACCTGTCTAGCCGGCCGCGTCCGGAACTTACCTTTTTCTATGATTTTCGACCGGGTTCCGGGAACCAGCCCGATTATTACGGGTCATGAAAGCGACCCTCGTTGGAGATGATGAAAGACACCGTTGCCTCTCGCTCGTTACTCTCGTGACAAAGTGTTACGCGGTTTTGATAACGTGTCATTATCTCTTTCCAAGTAATTTTCAAGAAAAGAGAACCTTGGTAATAATAATTCGATGAAAAGATTGAGTTCACTTTTAAATTTAAAATCAGAACGTTCAAATATCTTGTTTCATATTATTCTTTGCTCTGCTTCTTTTTATACTTCATCTGGATTTATGTAAATATGTAAATATTGAAGTTTCGATTCAAATTGGTAGGAAATGGATGAAGCACAAAGGACGAGGTAAATACTAGGAGTAAATAGAAACAGACGTCTCGAAATTGAAATCAAACGTTGTGAAATGATAAAAGATTTCAGGGATCCCTTTTGACACGGGGAATAATCATTTCAGAACGTCCTGGGTTTTAACGAGAACCACGACCTACGTATGTACGTGTTTCGCGTGGCCGCCGTTTTCGCCTTAATTAACGACCCGGTCGGTTCATCGATTCCAGTTTAAGCTCGTACGTGTTTTTTCCGTCGATCGAGCAGGAAAATTGTTAGCATTGTGTCGCCGCGGGTTACCACGAAATTCACGTACGTACGGGGATTGAAATTGTTCGACGATGCTGATTTCGAATATTATTTTCTATTATTCGTTAAACGAAGGAAATCAATATTTTCATTTCGAGGCATTTCGTTAAGTATTCTTAATTATTAATTACTAATTTAGAAAATATTAAAGTAAATCACCAAATTAAGTTAAATTAAGACATTATCAAGTGACCTAATTATTAAATTCTCAAATTACCAAATTACCAAATTACTTAAAAAAAATGATAGAACCACTAATTCCAATTACAGGTGGAATCAAACCCAGGTAGCTAGCAAAGGGTTAACATGATCAACAAAGGGATGAAACGTGATCGCACGCATCGAGAAAGCTCGTTGTTCTCATTGATTAATAGAGTAATTACCAGGGAAAATAAGCAGGTTGGTTTTAATCATCGGCTTCATTACCGGGTACCGTGCCTTTTATTCAACAGGTAACACGGAATCCAGCGTTAAAATTAACAACGTTACCAGGCTCATTAACAGACTACGAAACAAACGAACGAACGAAACGCTCTTCAAGCCTTGGCAAATATCGTTCTTCCTCCCTTTCTCTTTCTCTTTCTCTCTCTCTCTCACCCTCCCACCCTCCCTCTTTCTCTCTGTTTCCTGTATTTTCCAGCGCTAGGAGAAAAAGTTTCCCTCTGTTAACGGTTTGCTGCTCGTCGTTTCGCGGTACCGCGATTGTTTCTGAGCAAACGTTCGCGATGGAAAAACTGTACGGTTAAAAAGGTAAAAAGACGGTGGAAAAAAAAAAAGAAGATTAACGAAGTAACGAACGTTTCATTCACGCTGAACAGAGCGGTTGAAAAAAAGGAAAGAATACAGGGACGATGTAATAGAAATTTGGCTGGACTTTGAATATCTTTTGAGCAGAGCTCAATATTATTTAACAATTTTTAATTATAATCAGCAATGATGAAAGGTAGCAACGTTTGTATCTTACAAACTCGTATTTATTTGAGAGACCGAGATCCTTTCGATTTACCGGCCCTTACGATTTCAATCGGAATTTATTCCCGATCCGGCGCGCCTCGTAACTTATTGTTAGGTCACGGGAGTCCTCGATAACAAATAAATAACTTCCCAGTATCAAAGGCGACGATAGAAAATCCATTCGGGGACATTATATAAATTTATTTCGCGACACATGCTGTTTGACGAAAAAAGGATTGCGCGATAAGTTATCAGGCCATTCGAGGAAAGCACAGGAATAAATTTTGTAATCCGAAATCGGTCGGATTAGAAAATAAAGGGTGAAGGAACGAGCGGGGTCACGGAGGTCCTCGATTAGCGTGCTTCTCCTCGTGGCCCCGGGCAACGATGGCGTGATGGATAAACGAGGGGCTCGTTTATACTTTTGACGACTTTGTCCGGAACCCTGGGACCCCCGGTTCTCTGGAATCTCTCCGCTTGTGGATTCAGATCGTATCCCGACAGCTGCTTCTTCTCCCCCTACGGATCTTTCTTGGTGTTGATTCGTTGCGGACCGGCAATTATGCTAATTTCTGCGAGAACCGGTCGACTCGTTGCGATTAGAATTCGACGGTCGCTCGACGCTTTGGTGGTCCAGATTCGAATGAACTTGCGAAATCCTTCGGGAGCCCAATTCAGGGACTCTGGTTTGTTGTAGAAATGACGTTGTTCGTTAATTAAGAGATGGTATTGGATCGAGTACCGTGCGTCGCCGACCTTCCGGACGAATCCTTGATCCTCAAGAAAATAGCGTTGATTTGTTTGATCAGCAATAGATCATTTTGCCCGTCCTTCGGAGCAGGAATAAGGAGTTATGGGGGAGGGAAAGAGCCGGCCAATACTTGGAAGTAATTTCGGTAAGGCGGTTCAATAATTATAGTTCGCAGCGTGTAAATCACTTCGCCGAAAGCATGCTGTTTTGTCGGCGTTAGGCTTAGCGAGTTTTGCTCGAACTAACTGGCCTCTCGGAACGGAAGAAGGTCTTCATCGTTCCGCGCTGACCTCCGTTAATGTCTTTATTACCAACGAGACCGTGGCTCGGTTGTCGGCGAATAAAACGATTCGGGTCCCTTTGGACACGTCCTTGTTTTTTAAGTAGAAAATTGTTAGCATTAACCTTGAAATGTTTAAGTATTGCGAAGTGTTAAAAATATATTTTGAAATCCCTAAATTATGTTTCGAAACCCCCAAAATAAATTTCCAAGTTACCAAATCCAACGAAATAAAAATACTAATTTAACCTGTTAACCCTCTTCTCGAGTCACCAGCGTCCACAAAGAAGGCACCAGCGCTACGTGAGCGGGATTCTTCGAGCACCCCGAGCGGAAACTTCGAAAGCGAGAAATTGGAGTTGGGGATACTTTCGTGATAGAATCGTTCCTCCTTTCCATAGAGAGAGGGATCTATCTCCGCGCGATATTCGGCGTACGATTAGCCGCCATTTGTATCGGACAAACGAGAGCCTCTTTAACGCCCCGTTCCGTTCGAACCCTTTTTAATCTCTCCTTAACAACCGATGGAATTCTTTCGTTGAAATAGGCGAGAAGGAACACGTCTTTCCCGAACCTTTCTGGTGGTCGAAACGGATTTATCGTGGTCCAAACGAAAGGGTTAATTGCCGTGTAACTATACGCGAGAGAAGCAATCTCTCCTCAACGTTCCGAGGGAACAGGTTAGTGAGAAAGTTTCCTTCGCCTGTATCTTCCTTTTTTCCCTTTTTGTCCGCACGCCAGGTGATATATGCCATTATTATCTCGCAGTTAAGCCGTAATCACCGTGGCGCCAGGTAGAATCCGGTCTTTATTCGTTCGAAGCCGAAGGATACCGTAAATTACCGAGGCGATCTCCCTAATTTTCGGCCCCCTAAATTTCTCACCGACGAGAAATTGGGTTACGACAGATGGACCTGTACCAAATAATCCCTTTTCACGAATTTCCTCCGATTTTAATTTATCGTCGAACACGTCGAGATTCGTGAGTTATCATAATCGTGCTATTGTTACACGACAAAAATTCTCGCGGAGAATGGAAGAGAGACCATGCAATAAGTAGTCTTCGGGGATTTCTTGTGTCTTCATCTGGACGAGAAACAGCGAGGCCACGATGGAAACGCAAAAACGTGGTGACTAGCGGGCAAAGATGGAGGAGGACGGGCGAGGAAAGAAGCGGGAGAGACACGACGAAAGTTCCTGCGAGCTATAACTGATCCAGAAGAAGAAGAAGAAGCCTGTTGGGTCCCGTCTCGAACAGATCTGAAGGATGACAAGCCGTGCCCTGAGGATGCAACGAAGAAAGGCTCGAAGAATACCACGGCCGTTCGAGTGGCTTCCATCGACCTATACCTCGTTCGATGGACTCGAAATGGAGAATATGCGACTGTATTTAGGAATTATATTTCGAAACTCCTATTTTTCGAAAAGTGTGCTTTCGAATCCCCAAATTTCGGAATTTCCAAGTTTCCAGAACTATACAAAACAAAATTTCTAAATTCTAAGATTCAGCTAAACGAAAGACTGAAATTTCTTAAGGAACCCTTTCTGTTTCCCCAAATTTATCCCAGAAAAATCCAGTCCTCTCCCGAGCACGGGACTTCCTGTTGCAAGCGTAAAAAAGTTCGCGGTAAAATGTTGGAAATGACTTTTCCTCTCGCAGCTCGAAGATCCGGGGGATCACAAAGTGTCGTCGTCTCTTGGTCTTTTTCCCTGTCCCCCCCTTCTCCCGTCCCTCCTCGTTCGCAAGAAGAAGCAGAAGAGAGAGAGGGAGGGACGACTCGACGGCCGAGTAATTGCTTTAATCGCGCCATGCTATCTGGAACGCAGCAGCTTCTCATTAATAGCCCCCGTCTCGAGGAACTGCTCGCAGGAAATGGGCCATACTTTTACTTAACAATAAAAGCGTATTTACTCTGCCGCTCGGGTGCTACGTTAATAATGCACGCCCGCTTCTTCTTTACCGACGCGTTCCACGGGATTCTCATCGGATACTCGACGACGTTTCCGGGAAAGAGACGTAAAAATCATCCCTTAACGCTTCTACGTGCACCTCGAAGCTAATGAAACGCGGATGACGATCGTGCCGACGTCTTTTGTTGAATACTTTCGTTTTCAATTTTCATCCCCTTTAGTATCACTCGTGACGATCGTAAAATCAAAGTATGAACTGTTTAAGGATTTGATTTTCCTATTACTAGCAATATTAATCTTTTCTTTTATTAATTATTTAATTATAGAAAATTTGAAGCGACCACCACGGCAATCAACGTGTCAATAAAACTTCTCCTTTTCTAGCCTTCTGAGTTGGTTCCCTAAAAAAATTTCATGAACATCCGAAGTGAGCGGTATAATCCACCGGAGGTTTATAAAAATTGATTACCCAAGAATGGAAACGTAATACGTTTCGCAAGTTTGGCCCAGGACGAACTGATACGAAAACAGGTAGCCAGGGTCGATGGTTACGGTTATTAAATTTTATTCCGCGCCGTAGTTGGCGGTGCACGTTCATCTGGCCCAGGTTACTCGGCTACCGTTCCTGGCCCGGACGAAACGGTTAATATTTACCATGCAAGACAGCTTATGGAGGCCGATAGTTATTATCCGTGATGCTGCACGAGCAACGAAATTCCCCGCTCGATAAACCAATAATCTCGGCGTGGAAGCCGTTAACAGAGAGAGAGAGAGAGAGATGGAGAGTTAGCTCGAAGAGACTCGAAGTCGTTCGAAGGCAACATAGGCAGACGGTTTCCAACATAGGGCATCCTCGTAGTATTAAGTCATTACGTTCGGCTCGCTCCTAATAATACCCTTCGCTTGCTCGCTTCGACCGAGAGCCAAGTCCCGTCCATCCATCCGTCCATCCATCCATCCATCCATCCATCCATCCATCCATCCATCCAGTTGTCCAGCACGACGACGTGCTGCATCCTACGGCCTCCTGCAGAGGTTCTCACGCGGATCTCTTCGGCGATTGACTCCTCGCACTTCGTGGTAAACGGTAGTATTATGCTGATCCTAGGGGTAGATAGTCAACATCTTATCGACTGCTGAGGATATTAGCGAATGAAGCTGGTGTGAAATGTTTTTCTTTTTTCATAATTGAATGGCTTCGAGAAGTATATCTTGGGGGTTCAAGGTTTTTAAATTTCCAGAGATATAATATTGTAAAATTCCTAAATTCCCAAATTCCCAAATATATAATATCGCAAAGTTTCCAAATCTCCAAAAACGTAATTTTAGGCTAAACGGATAAAGCGTGAAATTTTAATATCCAATATCCCCTAATTTAAAATGTTGAAATTGTATTCTTGTATATTAATTATAACACAAAGACGGTGGTTACGGTATCGCAAACGGTATAACAATGATTAATGGTTAAGGTTAAATTAATACAGAGGGTAAGTTTCATAGAATAGCGTGGTTCGAGGGAGTATCTTCTCGTCGAATGGACTTTAAAAGAAACTTTCCGTAAAGAAACATTATCGTTAAGCGAAAGGTATGCATTCATGAGTAAAAGTACAAGAGCCTGCATTAGACTTTCCCATTCATCGCCAACTTTCGACCGACCATCTTCAACTTAAATTCCACGAAAAACAAAAGTATCAAAGCATCGTCCCTATCTTTCATCGTTGAAAGGTTAAGGTTATACAAAACCTTGACGAGAATATCCACATTTGCTCAATTATCGGATCGATCGTTTTATTTATTTTTTCTCTTCTCCATCGAAGCTTTCCATCTGGTGGATTCTTATTAAAACAATATTAAACTTTTGCGGTCCGTTCGGTCCATAAATTGCCGTATCATTTCGAGATACAACCGATTGGAAATTGGATATTCGCCAATGCCAATACATTATTTGTTCCAACGAGCAACTATTCGATTTGTGGCAAGAATATTGATGAAATATTTACATTGTACTTTTTATCAAGTTGTAAGTTCCAAATTGGTACACCGTAAGTACCATTTACACCCACTTTTATGTCATCAAATCCTATCAAAATGTTACGTTTTATGTGAGAATTTCACTTTGACGCATTGGCGCGCTATAATTAACAACCAATCATTCTGTATTAATAATCCTGACGGGGGTCATAGCTCTTCATATTTGTCAAGCTTTAATCTTCTCGTCGCTGTACCGCGAGTGCCATTTCGAAATACTTTTACGTCACGAAATTTCCATTTCGAAAATCGCCCGCTTACGACACGCCCCGTTAACCGAATAATTAATAATAATCACCGCATTATACGAGTCCCGTGAATAGATTGCGCGCGATTAAAAGGAAAAATTCGTAACGCGGGTCAGCGACGACAATCAAGATTAATCGGGACGCAAGCGAGGACTCATCAAGCAATTAGACACGAAGTGTATCGCGACGGTGATCGGCGGGCCCCGTCGAGCACAAAGAAGGTGTTCCCGGAGCTGACGACGATGACAGACGACGAGGTTTTCATAGGCACGACGAGCGTGGAATCGGGGCCCGCGAGGACCACCAGCCTCGTTCCTCCTCGTCGTGCCCGTCGGCGTCTCGTGGCTTTGCTCTCGTAATATCTTATTACACGATCGTTGCATGCCTCGCCGGCTCCCCCGGTCCCCGGGTCCCGCGCCTACACGCGTGTGTCGGGCCCCTGCGCGCTCGCCCACCTCGCCTGTCACTCGCCTCTGCCCGCGATCCTATCTTTTCCAGGGAAATTTGTACCGATCGTAAAACCCGCGGAGAAAACCCACTCTGTTATTATCCTCTGACCCCGGGACATCGGGCCCCGTGCAACGATCGACTTTCACCAGGTTCGATAAGTTGCAATAATGGTATAAGGCCCTAAACGTCTTTGGCGACGGTGTTATGAGGGCATCTCTTTCTACGATTTCGTACTGTATAGTGTTTGAAATAATTCGAAATTTATGATGATATTACAACAAGATTACGAAGGAAGGATTACAAATTCTTCGAGGTTGTAAGGCAAGCGTTACATCGCAGTTTAGTGCACCGTAGGGCCCCGGTGCGTTTACGTACGTCGATTTCACTCGATCACGGCATGTGCACGTTGTACAACGGACCACCGGCGCTCCGTATGAAGTTATTAACTCGCAACATCGGGGGGTTTCGCTCGATACGCGCACGGAGGGACTCGACACCCTTCGCTCGAGGAGCGACGAGGACGGCAGGAGGATACGCGCAGCCTTTTAAGTCACGTTCAAGATCGGGATTGCTGACGTTAATATCTTATTACTGGTTTATCGACGCGTGGTTTTCGCGCGGACCCGGCTAAACCTGACGAACGCGTCCTCGAATTTGCTCCAAGGAAATCACCACTTTATGAACGTGGTGGTTGGCTCTTTTAATTAAAGTTAGACCCCTAGTTTAATATAAAATGAAAGAGGAACTTTCGAAATATTTGGTAAACGTTGAGGCAAGGGAAATAAGAAGGAGAGGATCGAATGTGACGAAACGTAACCGCGGGCGCGCGTTTCAAAGGGAAACGTTGTAGCGAGCGTGCCGGTCGTAAATCTTGGCCGAGACCGCGACGAGGAATCGATACCGGCCTGGTTTCTCGGTCAAAGCTCGTTAGCGATTCTCTTCGCGGTTGAAGTTGCTCTAATTGGAGATCCCGCGTTTCTGGATCGTCCTCCGTAAGGAACCGCCACGCTCGGCCATCGCTGTGTACAATACACACGTATACACAGTCGCATTCGAGAGGCGTTATTATTCCGTCAAGGGGATCCGGTGAAGTGCTCATTGTCGCGAAATCTAGTCTACGGGGAAAGCAAGTTGCCGGAAGAGACGTTCGTTTTCCCGTCCCACTTCATTAAACCGTGTTGCCCGATGCCCAACCCGACGACCTTTCTCGTAAATGGAATTCCTTTTCCACCTGTATTTCTTTCGTCGATCTCAACCTTATCTCCTCAGCTTTTATTCCCGCCGTGTTACTGTTGTGAAACGAGTATTTGTACATCTTGTTATGACTTTTACTTTGGAATTTTTATTTTGGTTCATTATCGATTTACTTTTTTCTTCAAGACCTTTCGAAAATTGTACAGCACACTGTTATCTGTTAATTTTGACCAAATAATTAAGTTTCTAGGCTAATATTTAAAATCAGAAATTATTTGAACGGTGAAAATGGTAAAAATTCGATGTGATTAGAATTTTCGAAGCGGCAAGGCGGGGCACGTTTTGACGAGCAGTATCGGTCCGGCAGGTTTACGATCGACAAATAAGGAAGAAAACGGTCGGGAAACGAGCTACGAAACGGTGCTCAATAAAACGATCGTAAGCGTTCGGACAAATAGGGTCCGCGGAGTAAGTGGATGCCTTGATAGGTAAGTCGTCCGTTAGGTAAGGCTTACCTAACTAGATGAACGTCCATTCCGGAATGATCAAAGCAACACCGATTATATGGTATTTACGAGTGCTCCTTCGCTGATCTCTTTGATAGAACGTTTCATCCTGTTAATACAGGTGCTTGTATACGACAGCTCTCGAAACTTTTTGCGGTTACGTCGAAATAAGAAGAGATTACCCCTGACACACCTTATTTTATCAAATATCTTCTGATTACTTTCGAAAGTAGCTAATATTCAAATATAATTAATCGGGACGCAAATCAAATATAATATTCTATAACACGGTAGACAATTTAAATTATATTTTTAGACGCGTTAATACGCGGACAATGTATGCTCGAGCAGATAAAGGAATGTTGTAGAATCGTCTGGTGAATTCTTAGGAAACGATCGATAGATGGCCGGTACGCGGTTACAGTCGAACAGGAAATCCTTGGAACCGGAAGCGTATCCACGTAAAATCGACTAGCAATGCGATATTAATGCAATGGGGCCGCAATAAGATCGAAACGTTCCGTGCTTCCGCGATGATGGAAGTCGTAACGCCAGCATCCCATTGTTATTTCCTCGAAAACGGTGATTTCCAGTTTATCGGGACCGATGCCGACTATCCTTCTCTCAACCCGATCATTCACCACCCCGTACCGCAACGATACATCTTTCTTCATTTATACAATCGATTCTCGATAATTCTGACATCTTATTGTCTTACTTCGAACACAATTTTTGTAATTTTCATAAGCTTCGTGAAATGAGAATACATGAACACTTGTCCTCCAAAATATTTCCTTCGAATGTAGAAAAATAAAGCTAGACTTAATTATATTCAAAAATGTATCGAGTTCAAAGGGTGAAGTTAGTATCGAAGGGGAGAAAAAATGTAATCGGTTGCGAGCAGAGAAGCAAACGTCCTTTTTCCGATCCGTTTGAGCAACGAGTCGAATCGTTTTGCAGTTATGAACGATCTTATCGTTAAGTGGCGGGGAAGATGGCGTCTGAGCATCGAGAGAACTCGGGTTCGTCGCAGACGATGCCAAGAGGCGAGAGCGAAGGCGGCTCCCATGCATCTTTCATCTTCGACGAAGGCAAAGGGTTTAAACGGGGAACCAGAAGATGGCTCCGAGCTACTTCGCCGTAAGGGTTGCACCCACAGATGGTACCTGTTCTTTTGTTTGACGGAGACCGTCAGGAGAGGCTGCTCATTTGCCTAGTCAAAGGCTGCCTTCCTGCGGACCTCCTTCCTTATCTCCCCTCCTCTTACTCTTGATAACTTCCATCCTTCTCCCGCCGTATCAACCGTTCTTCTTCTTCCTGGACATCCCCCGTTCGAGTCTTGCTATTACCGTTCCTTCTGATCTCCTCGATGATATTTACCCTCGTGTCTCGTATTTTCACGCCTCGAGAAACGTTATGGATCTATTATCCAACAATTTGCCGATTCTTTTCGCGAAATTAACGTTGTCAAGGCTGCAAATTTGAACAAATTTTGTATTCCGTTTCCACGATATTTAGATACTTCTATTATTCTTATTTCCAGACAGCTGTTGCAAATATTTCTAATTTACTAATTATAAATTGAAGAATCATCGACGAGAAATAGGGTTGTTCAGCCATGGTAAAGCAACGAGATTCGTTAAAAAAACGAGGAGCAAAGGTGTACAAACAATCGTGCCGTGGCCGGTAGCAGACCGGAAGCGACGTATATAGGGTACCGGATGTATCCACTGGCAAGGTCGTTTGCACAGGAAAACGTCGTAGTCGATGTTAATTCACGACGTCAACCCCCGGTGGATCATCAAGCCCATTAGTCGCGCAGCCTGGCGAACCTCCTGGCATGGAAATGGTCTGTTTACAGGATCACGGTTCACTGCGTTTAATTTAGCAGCAGTCCTGCTTCCGTCTCCTGTATCTGTTCGGTCCTTCCATCGCGTACCGACGCCGATGTATTCGAATCTCATCGTCAAAGCTCGGTTCTGGGTGATTACCCTGCCACGGGCCTTCTTTGACGAACGTTTTCGACCCCCGAAGAAAATCCACCCCCTTCGCTCGCTCTTTGACCGTTCGTCGAACGTTCAACGTTTCCTGTTTGCGTCCTGGAGGAACGATACAGGTTGTTGTCGTCCCGGGATTGAATAATTGACACCATTAAAGTTTCATTTTAAATAAATATAAATAAGTTTTCAAGTTTCCAAGGGCGTAACATCCCCGTCCGTTTAAGAGTTAATTTTTACGAGCTCGTCCCCCGCGGTCAGGTACAGAAACAAGCCTTAATTGCTCGCAGCGACTCGGGACACCTACGTCTGACGGATTACGACGGGGGTAATCGTTGTTCGGACAGGGACAAAGGGTAAAAAGGGGTACGGTATAAACTGGCCTGGACGTGATTTTTCTTTTTCAACGCGACACGTTAAGCAACGCAAATCGTCCGGGGAATCGTTGGATCCGATTTAATCTTCGCCTTTTTGCCAGTTAAAATTCCAACGAGCAAGCAACCCTCCGTCTCGGCCCTGGGAACCGCCATAGTAGGCATATTTACTAATCCCCCGTGGATTTATGATTCTGTCCTACGGCACGATGTTCGACCGTGTGCCACCGGTATTCGTATCGCATTCGTTATAAAGCCCGCGGCCATTTATTGTTTCACCCCCTACCCCCCTCGCTCTGCGTCCCGTTTTTTACCGGCACCCTTTTGTTTATCATTTACCTGTTTGCTTTCTCCGACAGCCACGTGCGCCCCCGTAATTGTATTTATGCCGGATAGGGGGAAACCGGGTATTACGCCCCGCTATTAAACGAACATCAATGAAACAAATATTTTTTCGTTATTCTTTGGTCTTTTTGCCGAATCGATCGAGTACTCTCTGCTGTACACAATTAAATGCGAGTTATACAGAAATTATAATATTAGAGTATTCAATAAAATTCATTTGAACTTTGAAATATTTAACCAGAAATGGTATCTGAAAATACAGTTGCGAAATGTAATGCTAAGTTTCGATCGAAACAGGTTATCTATGGTAGGCTTAAAGTTTTATATTTATCGTGGGATTCTTATTTGATTTCGGTATTCGGAACAGGTGCGGTGTTAAGCAACCGATGTGCAAATTTCGAGGTTTACGAGGCAGAACATCCATACTGTAATACGTCATGAAAAACGGACCTGGGCTGCCTTTACTTTCAAAAATTCGCCTATTTTATGGGAAAGCTCCGTCCATCGTATATCTGCAGAGGTATGTACACCTGCAACTTGGTGCTCCTCGATATTCCAGCGCCCTTAAATACTTAAAAATTTAATTTTGTAAATTCTTACAAAAGCTACAAGATCTTTCTGGATCGTATTTGTCGAAGGCAGCTCCGTTTAATCCCATCATCGGAGTGGTGCCGTCGATTTACGATCAGAACCGAGTCTACGGACTCTGCTCATCGAGTGGGCACGGTAGAACACGGTATACTGCGATTAATTTCCGTAGCCACGTTAAATCAGCCGGAGGGCACGTGCGGGCCTTCGAAATTGTCTACGGTAATGCATCTGCAATTTCCGTCGGTTCGAGGAGCCTCGCTACGCGAAACGAAACTTCGCCCCATTCTAATAACGCGTCGGTCTAACGCTCCTGCGGCGATGCTTTTCCTTCTGATACCTATTTCCACGCGTTACTGGACGAATATCCCTCCGCGAGGGAAACCTTGTACATATTACTACCAATCTATGGTGCAGACTCGCGTAGCATTTGTCCCTGCCACTTGCGTTTGATTATAATAGAAAGTCACTGTGCTTTATTAACTATACTATTTTTTAACTTTAAAGGATAAGTTTGAAAATTCGCAATTTTTATTTTTTCATCTTTAAGTGTACGTTAGTAGCAAATGTCTTAATTTTAATAAAACACTGCTAGGAATTTATGTTACGTTAAATTAAATAATTAGGGTTTAGGGTGTACGTCTGGTAATACTACTTGAACACGTCTGACCAACGCGACGACTTTCTACTGACACCGTCGCCAGTCAGAATCCAATTAAATTGAAAAATTATTCAATCTTGTTATCGATAACATCGCTATTCGATAGAGTTATATTTGAAAATTAATCTACGGTAATTATTCAATAATATAATTAATACCTGAATCGAATAATTAATACCTGAATTCAAAAATTCATCTATTACAATGATTAATACTATTAATATTCTGATGTCAAAATTAACTGATAATTAATACTACGACAAAAAATAATAATATTAGTAAAACGAATAAACGATAATACCACAAAATTTCTATTTTAGAGCAGAACAGACCCAACAATTCTGTTTCCAATTTTCTTGCATCTCAACCCCGAACCCTCTCTGTGTGTATCGCCGTCAAAAATTGAATACACGGTGCATCAGTAAGAATCGTGGAGATGCAAGGAACAGAACCGGAAGCGATATTGATCGACGTCCAGTCGAGCGAGAATTTTCACCGTCTACGTCTACGTCGTCGTCGTCGTCGTCGTCGTCGTCCTCGAGCGCGAGCCTCGCGCTGGTAATTGCGTTTCGATAAGTAACTCCGTCGAATAAATATAAATGGAGAGTGGAGCGTCTCGAGAGGACCATCCACCGAGGAGGGGGGGACCAGGCAGAAGAAAGAGGAGGGTAAACAGTTTGGATAGGGAGTAAGAAAGTAGGAAACAAGCAACCGATCGAGGCTTGTGAATGTAAATCGGTGTACACGGGCTATCTGTCCGGGGATAGGGAAATCGTGGAATGCAAATTGACGAGAGGGACTACGAAGCCGCGTACCAACGACTGGTGCATTGCAGTGGCCGGCTAAACGGATAATCAATATACAGGGCGTACCATAATACGTGGCCAGAAAATAAGGTAAATAAGCTGATACGTTCGAGACGCATTCGAATTGTTAACACGGTTGATCGGTGGCCAGCTCATAATTAATTAAAAAACACAGTAAAATTAACATTTGCCTCATAAAACTTTGAATCAGTCACGAGTAATTTCCAATTCTAAAACTTTCTATGTAACTTTAAAACTTCCTATTGGTCACGAATAATTTATAATTCGAGACCTTTTGTACTACTCGTGCATATCGAATCGATGATCGAAGTAATAGCCACGTATTATGGTACACTCTGTACACAAAAGGCGTCAAGTTCCGCGTCGAATTTACAACAACGACCAAGCCAACATAGCCGGCCGTTTTCACATAATTGACCCCGTTTCCCTGTCGTTCATTCTCGGCCCGGCTCGTTCAAGATGCCCACTCGAGCACGTCTCGATCGGAGGATTTACGATAAAGGAAGATCGTTCGACGTTGTTTTTTTTTTTTCTTTACCCAAGCACACCTTCCTCCCCTCTCTCTCTGTCTTTTATTATTTGCCCTTTTTTGTTATCCACCACGATGGCTAAGGTCCCTGAAAGCTCGTTTTCCGGCCGACTCGACTTTAAACGAACGACTTTATTAGATCGCGCGATGCCTCTTCGACTTGCAAAAATTCCCTTCGATTATCCCTATATCAAAGCCGGTTTATCCCTATATCAAATTCGATCAAAATTAACAAATATTATTTTCATTTTTATCGTACGAGGTTTTAAATACTTCATAGTTTTTTATTTACATTCGATGTTTCAGAATTCTCTGAAAGTCTACGTTTCGCGACGTCTTCTCACACCCCCGCTTCATCGGACGGAAACGTTTACGCTCGCGTTCTCGCGCGTTAATCCGCGCAATTTCGACGAAAACGAATTCGACCGGGCATTGTTCGCATCCCCGTCGCAACCGGACCGGAACAAAAAAGAAGGGGTGTTCGAATTTGCATGAAAATATACCGCGCCATCGGAAACCCTCGCGAAATTCCCCTAGAACTGGACCTCTACGCTGACATGCTAGCCTTTTCAAGTCGACATTCCCCCCTACGTTTCTAACAATCCCTTTTGTCGATCCAATAATTGTTACAGACTTATTTTCTAAACTTAGAAACATTATTAACACAGTGAAAACAGACGT
The DNA here is from genome assembly GCA_022405125.1 of Anthidium xuezhongi. NCBI lineage: Eukaryota > Metazoa > Arthropoda > Insecta > Hymenoptera > Megachilidae > Anthidium > Anthidium xuezhongi. Next base: position 8,743,536 of record CM039640.1, read on the forward strand.
GTGTGGTAAGACACACTTACTTTTCAAGTGTAACCAATCAAATTACTACTTTACACTATTAGCCTAATATTAACAATATTCGAAATTAATTTGACCTTCTCTTTTATTAATTACTCAATTATTTAAAACTTGGCCGCCCATCAGTTACCACCCCATTATTATGGGTGCAGGGGTGGTAAATTTTCAATGGTTGACTTTTGTCAAACCAAACAGCGGGGATGATATTCGTTTCCGAGGTGTTCAATTTTTCTACCCCGTCCAACCCCCCGCGGCAACGATACAGTTAATGTCATAGGGAAGAAGATGGCCGGCAGGGAAGTTTAGTCGTCGTCTGTGATGGTCCATAAAGAGCTGGCTGAAATTGCGTCTCGTACCAGCTCGAAAACTCTACGTGCCCGCTACCCCCGGTATCGTGAGGGGGGGTGTGCTTCCACCCTTTCGCAAAGCCCCGGCCAGGTCGCCTGTAATGGCGTGGCCCAGCGTACACAACACGGCTCGGCATAAACTTTACGATGATGAGGAGGGGCCAAAGTCTCGAAAGTCTTCAAGGGTTACGTGGACGACTGCTTTCCTCTCCGTGATGCAGGAATCAGATACCCTCGTACACTCTGAGATTATTTTTCCGCTTTTAAGGAACACGTAGTGCTTTGGAGGATTTCGAAGGATTCAGCCCCCCTCCCTCCGTGTCAGTAGGTCGACTCGTTAAGAATCTCATTTGCTCGAGACGAAACTGAAGTGGGTGCTCGGACTCGACGAATTGTTACGCGGATACTCAAGGTGTCGTGTAACGGAAGTAATCGAGGGAATATCAAAGTTTATTCATCCCTTTTATTTCGACCAAAAATTGTCGTTGGAAATTTAGAGTTCAATTAACTGTCCCGTCAACATTAATAAGTTTGCAGTGGATGAAATATTAAAATCAATGAATTATTATTTCCAATTTCGTGAAATTCCAATTCAAAAATGAATTTTCCACCCCTGAAACTCTAAGACACTGTTAATGGAATGAAGTATTCGAAGGTCGGATGTAATCAGAAGCTGGTACGATCACGAATTCGCCTAAGACCATCATAATTCAGTGATATCGCGAGCCCAGATCTTATTAACCCGGATGCGGACCAAAGACAACGTAACCTGACCCCGTCGTGAGCTTAGGTCCAACGCAATCTAGCCATCCCGTGTCAATACCCAAAGCAACCAGGATCGACCCGACCATCACGGTTAAATAATTAAACCCGTGCGTATGAACGATTAATTCTCGATGCTCTCCTTTGGGTCGATCCTAGGTAAACCGGATATGTGTCCCTGCCAAACGCGTAGGAAAGGGGTCGTAAAGGTGAACGTACACCGGGTGGCTAAGTTATAGTTCGTTTCACCAATTGATTACATGAATTATAGATAGCATCTTGTATCACGTATAACCGGGGTTATTTACTTCCGGGGTTGTTAACGTCCGTCCTGGAAGAATTAGAGTTTGACTTTAACCACTGTTGGAGCAGGGCCTCGTAATTCACACTGGCAAAAATACTGGGTTGGGGGTAATGGTTTAAATTTCTTATTTTTTCGAAAATTCTTCCGGTGGTGGTTCCTTGGTGTATCTTTATTTCGAAAATTATTATAATTATGCTATTTATCACCCCTGGGTCTTGCACGCACCTCCCACAATATTTTATTTCATTATTTTTCCCCTCAATAAAAATTGAAGCACCCAAATTCCAAAATTCCGATAAGATAACAAAATGTTAATTGGCAAATGGTAGACGAAAGAAAAAGAGAAACGAATGAAAACGTTAGCGAACGGGGTGTCGTTATTGCGATTTCCAGTTCAATGGTATCTACATAATATGGAAAGGGATGACGTGTCGCAATATTTCAGCCGGGGAAACACTTGGAAACGACGCTTTACGTTCTACGGGAATATTGTATCGGTACACGGCGAGCCGGCCAATTTTGTTTCCATCAAAAGTGGGATTAGCGACAGAGGAGGATCCGATTGAATACGGTCGAATCGAATCCGGGGGGATCACCGTTTTTCAAGAAGCCAAACCTGCACCGAGGTCCTCCATTCTTTTTTTTTTTTCGTTTCCAATTCCAACGCGAACCAGACGTTTCGCGAACGACGGGAATTTATCACGTCGGAAACGAACGAAGCCAACAAAGATATTTTCGGCTTTATTCGGATATGAATCTCGCTCCTTGGTGATTAATCGAACCGTCCATCCGTTCCTGTCCATTACCGTCGTTCTAGGTTCATAAGATTTGGAAGTATTTATTTAAGTTCGATGAATAACAATTTTTCATTATTTTGAGGTGAAATATTTTGACGAAATCGAGTGAATGTAACAAATTTTGTAGAATTTAGGCCTCGAAGCGGAAAGTAAGAAACGGCACCCTCCCGGTCGCAGGGTTCTCGATCCACCCCTTTACGACGGACGATGGGGGGAGGTTCTATTAAAAGTGAAACGGTCAGCCAACGTTTTCCAGTTTTATTCCCGCGCAAAGAGCAACGCGGAAGGGCCGGCCGTAAAAAGCGAGGAACGTAAGCTACCGCCGATTTCGCTAATGACCCGGGCGTAAAACGCCCCGTAAAATTTCGTCCTTTATGAGCGGAGCCGGCGCGGCGTACGGTTAAAACGATGCCAAAATGTTTCCCGACGTGAAAACCGACCAGCTGGCCGAGGCGCAATTATTCAAGCCACGTTCCTCGATACATCGTCAAAGCTACCTCCCCCGCCGCCCCTTCGAACTTCTTCAATTTCCGGAAAATACTCCCGGGTAATCGACGATACTGTTCCCGGCTCGCTCGAATATGAAAAGAAATTCTTCTTACGATTTTCAGCCCCGGCGTTTCCACCGTTCGAAAAAGTTCTCTGGGGCGAGCAAGACGGTCGGTGGTTGCGGCGAGAATTTCTGAGTTCGGGAAAAAGGAGGAAGAATTTGATATATTATCGATTTCACTGGAATATTAATTGTCGGTGTGTTTGCGGATTGAACATTTGAATATTGACGAATACTTAATCGTACTTTTCAGAATTTTCAACCCCCATCGGAGCCGAAATTCAATGTTAAACCCTTCCTCCCCCTTCTTTTCTAAATTTCTAAATTTCTTAGTTTAATAAATAATTAAACGCGTAGCAGAACCGGCACGCCCCCGGTACCTTTCGATTTCCTTCGAAAGGGACTGAAGTTTTACGAGGCCAGCTATCCCATCAAGGTAACCGGAAGTCGTGGAAAGTGGCCGGTAGCCGGCGGCCACCGTTAATACCGAAATCCTGCGGCTACCGTGAAGGAACCTCGACAACGAGGGTGTCAAAGCCCGGACACTCGTTAACCGTCAACCCCCTGGCTTACGTAGGACCAATGGAATTAAAGCAGACACGATCCAGAGGAATCGACGGAGGGAGAGGAGGATACAGGAGGGTTATTTATGAAAAAATCGATGCCTCGTTGCTCGAAAAGTATATTTCAAAAGGATGACGGTGGCGAGAACGAACTACGGAATAGAGGGTGTTGGTTTTTGGACGAGACGGAAGGAGGAGGAGGACAGGTGGAGGAGAGGGGGGGAAGGGAGAGGGTAGAAGGGTCCATAAAATAGTTGGCGTAACGATATAGCACCGGTGGTTCTCCGAGCGAGTTGAACGGAGTACGCGTTAACTTAGTCCTATGATTGACGGTTTCCGGTTCCGGCTTCGCCTCGGCCACGACTGATATATCGCGACTCGCCGGAAGTCTGCGCAAAAGCATCGCCCGCAGAATTATTGGTCGGTCACGCGGACCTGCTCTTATCGAATTTCCAAGCTCGAAAACCGAGCCTAATGTTTCCCTGAAACGCGAACCTGCCGGCAAAATTAAACCGAAAAAAGTTTCCCCGTGTCCTCCAGCCTTGAACAGACCCTGATGGATCTTGATCAAACTATTAATTACCTGAACGAGGATAATTAAACATCTTGAGTCCATACAGGACAGTATTAAAACGTCTTCAGCCCCGACCACATCCCCCCCTTAAGATATTCCAAGGAATCCTCTCACGGTGTGTTAATTTCAATTAAGCCACTTAGCAGGCGGTGCGATTTACATGGACGATTCGTTTCCCCGGCTATGGTGTCTCAGGTGTAGTCTGCGAGGTTAACAGACGAGGGGGGGGATGATCGCGACGTTAAGCTGGTACAAGGGGGTCGAAGAAGCTCGCCGACGGGGAGGGGGGTTAAACGCGAGTCTCGTTAAAAATACACGCGTGACAAGCTCCTTTACGAGACTTGGCCGCGTGTTACCGACGCGGGGGGTGCTTTACGGCCAACACTCGTTAGTAATTGAATACTTGGTCGAGGAGGAACCGCGTCGAGCGACATTGTTGTTCGTGGCTTTCGTTTCACGACGATACGATGAATTCTTTGTTTTTCTTTTTTTTTTTTACGACACCGTTCGGAATTCTTTCACGCCATCAACGGATACAAATTTATGCAATTTTTCGAAAACACAGCCTCCCATTTTTCTCCACTCTTTCCCTGTGTTATTTTATCCTGCAATTTTTCGCATAATATGCACTTTGACGATATTGGCCAAGCAAAATGCGCTCATATTCCGATCGTATAGCCACAGGTATCCATGAAACTCGCTGACGTTTTTTCATCCCCCTCCAGTTCTCGTTATTACCGGGCGACATGGAGTGCGGCAGACTGTGCGTCGCCTCTTACCTCGTCCAACCCTCCTCTCTCGCACGTCCCCAGGTGAGTAGGTGCTCCAGAACGTCTGGGCGACGCTGCACCACCCGTTGCACCTGTTTACGCGACGCGTACACTCCGTGAAACTAGTCGTTGAACCTTCGAAGTTCAATGTCCCTGTCGTTCGAACCGTGCCATTGTTAAAAATGTGATACAAAGGGAAAACTCTACGTTTATGTATATTTATTCATTGTATGGGGTGCGTGGTCGACGAGAGTGGGCAGTAAAGTGTTGTTTCTTTCTTCTCGCAAGGTGCGTGATTGAAAATTAGAGGATTAATTAATGCTTGTTCTACTATCGATGCGATTGTAATTGTTATAATAATTATGATACAAATCCAAAATTGCGGTATTTCCTATTCGAGTGCCATTAGAAATTGTAATATTCCAGAATATTAATATTCTCTACTTTAGTATAAATAAAATAGCAATAAATTTGAAATTTCAACTAATTCGAATTGTTGCAGTTCTAACCCGCAACATATCAAATTATTGTTCAAAAATAATTCTAATCACCGTAGTAAGTTTCATTACAAAGTTACGATCGTTCCATCCACAACGACCCTCGTAAACTAAGCAACGATTATTGTTTAACGTTGACCTAATTAACGCAGGAAACTATTTCACGGAACTGTACGGAAGATGATCGTCGCTCGTTATGATACACGCGGCGCCGACGGGTCTCGAGCTTCCATCCAATCAGCGTGCCGATTCCGCTCGAGACCACTTCGATTATCGTTCGTAAAGATAGTCGAGGACCACCCTCGCTTCCTGTCCCGTCTGTAGAACTCGTCTGAAGCTCGTGTATCGCGTTAATTTAACACCGAATTCCTGTTTTCGTCAACTTAGTAACTTGATTAACAAATAATTCTCTCTTATACAATTTAATAATTTGTTTAAAAATAAAGTTCTAAAATTTTAGAAACTCCCTGGGGCCACAATATTTGAAATTGTTGAAAGTTTATAAAGGAAATAAGATGTGAGTAACAGTTCGGCAACTGTCAGCGAGGAAAGCATACGCGAGAGACTTTACGACAGCTAGCTTGTCGCGGTATCGAGCCATCAACGCGTCATTACCGGGAGAAATAGAGCGAACAGATGGGTTTCCGGTTGTCTTCGGTTGTTTCGGCTTCTAAGCAAACGTGGAAGCCCAAGAGGACACGTAGTCTCGCGGATTATTTCGCGTTGTTCGACGTTACTCGTCGGGAAACGTCCGCCCGTCGTCCCGACGCTCGATAAAAACAGATTTTTCCGCTTTAAGAACCGTTCTCTGACGTCTTTACGCTTTGCTTCCCGGGAACACGTGTTACGTTACCGACGTTCTATGAATCTTATCCCACGTGTGCGGTTGTTATACTCGAACAGAGATTCATTGGAATTGTGCTTTAATTGTAATTAGTGTGTACGATGGGTGTGCGATGTAATTTTCGGTGCATTAATTAACGCTTTGGGTGCGTTTAATGGGCCTCGTTGTGATTGTAATTATTTGGAATATGGTGTTTTGATTTTCCAGAAATTAGTGAGTCACTAAATCATTAAATTAGGGAGTTACTAAATTACCAAATTACTATAAGTCATACAAGACACTTAACAAGTCTATCATCCCTCGAATGTTTCTTGGGGAAACCGTGTTCCCGGCACAATTACGCAAGAGTATACGTTTCAAAGAAAACGAGCCCCTTTTTTATTTTCACAAAACGAAAAGATGGAGTACCACGAGTGCCCATAGACAGAGGTACCCGTTTATTCTGTCACGTAGCGGATCGGAAACGAGCCATGGCTTTCCCGATCTGTCTGTTACGCGTGTGTAGGTACAACGCCTTTTGTCGCCACGAAGAGCAACGTTTCCCCGAGATTGAATCGTAATAAACCGGAACGTGACAAATTTTATGAAAAGGAAGCAACGTGAACGCGACGTGTACGTATACGTCGTTCCGCTACATCGCGGCTCGTACAACGAGGAACCTGTATCCATGGGTACGAGTTTCAAAGGATTCCCTTCCTCCCTTCCCCCCAACCCCCTAACGAGCAATTAAATCGACGACATTAACCAACGTGTGTCTTCTTCGACCTCGATAATCCTCTTATACTCAAATTTTCACCCTCGTTCTACAACAATTATTTCAATCAAATTTTCCTATCATGTTTAATTAATAAACAAATTAATCCCATTGTTCGTGACTTATATTTAATCATCTGTCTTGTCACGGTGAATTAAATTGCACAATATTTTTAGACATTTTTCAAATATATCTTTGAAAATATCCTTGAATAATGTTCAAACGCAATTTTCATGAAAATGAGGCTGCGTACAAAAAATTTTGTCGCATATTTTTTAGCTACTTTTTCATACGGAATCGCCCCCTATTGCAGGTTGTACCACCCCCTGTAATACACTCGGTATTATAAATAATTGTAAAGGGAATAGATTAACGTCCGGCCACGTTAATTATCCGTGCTTTTTAAAGGAAGGCGGGGGAACCGATTCGTTCGACAAAATCTATCTCTTCCGGTCGGGATTTATTTGTTCCTCGTTAATTCCACGAGAACGCAAGGGGCTTAAAAACTAATAAGTAACTTTCACAGAAGCGATTCTCCTTCTTTCCTGTCCATCGTTCTCCCTCGACCCATGAACTCTAGCCTGGCCTTGGACGGATTCGCCGAGCTTTTAAACCCCCTGACGTAGAAATATTCGTACCTTTTGGACAGAGGGGGGAGGATAATTTAACGATCGCGTTTTGCTCGACTCGGAACTTTCTTAGTTCCGGCTGGAAAAGGAAACCGAAAAGATGACGAGTCGAAATCTTTTATTTCTCCGTTTCGTAATTTGTCGAAGTTCAACGGAGAGAATTAATTTCTGTTCATTTCGGTATATTTAAGCGAAAGAAATGTTGAATTCTTCAGGCATGGAAGGGTTGAAATTCGAATTTTCCTCGTCGACCCTTTACGCATCATTAAATATCATTGCCAATTTACATAGCAAACGAATTGCAAACTCTAATTATTACTTCTTGAAATGAAAAACAAAATCACCCTTGAGGTTACTTAATGAAAATGGTTATTGATTGAACAAAACCCTATAAGAATATAAAAACAAAACCAACCCCTTGAAAAATTCAAGAGAGGCAAAGCGATCGAAGGGGCGTCGAGGGGAGAGGGGCTAATATAGATACAGAGGACAAATCGTCGCGAAATTTTTCAGAATTAGTCCCGGGGTAAATCTTGGTCGAGGGAGGCAAAGGATTTTCGAAGAGCTGGAGTTTTCCAAGGTGAAAGTTAATTCCGTTGGATAATCCAGCTTCGCGAAGGGGGATGGGGGGGGGGAGGGTGGAGACGTAACGAGGGCGAAGAAAGATCTCCATCCACCCCCCCTTCTTTTCTTCTGCTTCCTTTTTCAGCTAAATCTTGGAGCGGATCGAGAGCTTCGCCGAATTTATGAGATTTCGGCTTTGGTAGGGCGAGTGAGAGGGGGGGGGAGGGGAGGGCTTGAAGCTCGGCCGAAGGGATTAACTTTGTCGAGCCATTTTGTCGACCGCGAGCGAGCTTTGTGACCGGGAGAAGACATATTTCCAGCAATTAGCCAATCCCGCGCTTTGTGTACGTCCGTGTCGCGGACTTGTAGCGACTTCTCAAAATTGCTGGCCAAACTTTCCGCCAAATCGTTGCATACGTACTTTAGAACTGGGTCAACGGTGAACCAGAACTCAAAACATTCAAAGTTCCAAACAAAAATAGTTTATTTGTCATTAAAATTCTAAATTATACCTTCAAAGAATTGTTTATTGAATAAAGAGACCCAAAATTATTTGACTAACGTTGCAATTATTCATTGTACGACGCTTCGACTGCATCTATAAATAAAAATAAAGCAGGGACGCGGAATAAATCGGTAAAAGGGGTGGTTCGTTCGGTGTACCGCGATCATGGGGGCAGCTAACCCTTACATCGGTTTTTTTTTTTTTATACAATGTTTGGTGCACGGGGAGAAAAGGCGCGGGGGGAAGTAGGCATATGAAATCGGTAACCGGTAGTCGGACCGTGCCGGCTACGTGGCCGCGGCAATAAAATGGATTTATCGATGCCACAAAATGGAGGCTCCTTGCCCGCTCTCCGCCTCCGCTCGTACTTCATTTTGCCGATATTAAATGCTGTAAATTCAGACCACCGCCACTTTTCTCGTTTTCCTTTTCTCCGTCGTTTTATTTTCCCACGCGCCCAAAACGACCTCGAAAGGGAAGGGGGGAGGGGAAATACCAGGAGGAACAAACTTTGAGCCGCGGTTCTTGTGCAGGCTTCGATTCTTGGCAAAAATGAAAATTCCTCTTCATCTGCTCCAGAACACTGTTCAAATTCTTCTCAAAGACTTCATCAAGGTACCAGTCCATCTAATCCCTAATGTTCCGTGTTCAAAGGGTACCGCAAAATTTTTAACGAAGAGCGTACGTTGTTTTTCTCATTTCCTTTTCCCCTTCGACATCCAGCCACCATTCCACGTGGCACAATGTGGCCTCCAGTTTCCCTGCGCTGTCTCGCTTCGTCATCTTCACGATGTCTGCAGCAAACGGGGTTGAGCATGAAAAGGATCCATGGATCTTTCATCGCTGGAGGGTTGGAGGCTACGTTTCCCTCCTCCTTTGAACCGGCGTTCACATATCATAACTCATCCGGAGTAGTCCGATATTAGAAAGCTGACATATCGTCACGTATTGTGTGACGTCGCTGAAAGGAACTTCAGAAGTCGGTCTTTTCAAGCTGGGGAACCGTATCTGTACCCCCCTCACCCCTGCGACACGTTCGAAGGAACGTGCGACTTAGCTTCCCCTTTGACGAGTGACTTATACTCGAGAGCCACCAAATGAATTACAATTAATCTAGCCTAAAGTAGATATTATGAATGATTTTGTTAATTAAGTATAGGCACTGAGGATCCATCCGGAGAGTCGGCGACGCACGGTACTTGGGCTCAATTATTTTGCTTTGGCAAATTAGTCGAATAAAAAGGCGGACATTTCAGTTTCTGTTAATATTAAAGTTGGAAATAGGGCGAATTGCAATTGGTGCTTTAATATTATCGTTCTTTACACGTGTTAAAGAGACACCGCGGGTTATACGCTGATACAACGCGACGAAACCGCGCGGTAACGTCGTAAAGATACATTAATCCCCTGACAGCCAGGTCCTTTTATGGAAATGCTCGAGCGAAACGCGAGCGTGTTCGTCCGTTGAAAACACGGTGGCTCTGGAAAGAAATTTATTTTGCCGGAGCGAAACTACCTTCCATGACCCGGCTTCAAATTGACTCAGACGGAGAAATATTAAGATTCTTCTCTTTTAAAGAACGGGCTAGTGAAATAACATTATCATGACATCGCGAAGTTTTCCCAGAGTGTCTTCCCTCTTTCTCCCCGTCGCTGCTGCTCGTCCTCGCGAACGGGTCAAAATCGCCGAAAAGTAATGAAATCGGATTCTTTTAAGAACGCTCCAAGCAAAGAAGCTTTTCGAACGAGAAACAAGACTTGGAACTTGCCTCGAATAAAGTATGCTACCGATCTGAACGTATAATTGCTGTTGTATAATTAACTGCAGCTGGCGAGTCAATTAAGAACGCAGAATAAACATTTATTAACGATTTCTAAATTATAAAATTTATTAAATTAACTATTTAGTTCTATTTTTAATTAATACCGTATTAAATAAATGTTGAATATTTCATTACTAAATACAGTGTTTCCACATGAAAACTTTGACGAACGTCCTATAACATCAGTCTGTTTCCCGCGCGAGCATCTTGCGGACAAAAATATTCTTCGTTCCCCTTTATCCAATTAAAACGGTCCCCGAAAACAAACAGGCCACATGTCCCGTTTGATTTGCCCGCGTCAATTTGTTTCCCGGCCTCATTGAACACGTGCTCCGCTGTCCGCTGGGAACTGTCGGTCTCAAAAACGGGACCAACGGGCTGGCAAATGGTCCAGATGGGACGGGATAGCCGCGACTTCATCAGACGGCTACCCGCCAAGCTTTGATCGTGCCGCGAAAACGACGGCCCCGTGATCCACGCCGTTAATCGAACGAATCAACGGGTACAGCGATGCGTTTAACGTTCGAGCAACCAGACGATACGATTGGTGTGGGAGAGGCAGCCTGTCGATAATTAATTAATCCTTTTCTGTTGTATCAGTCATTTTTCTTAGTGTTGTTAATAATAATAGTAGTGGTGATAGTAACATATCAGTAATATTTCGTACAATTATTATTACAAGGACAAGACTAAACCTAATACAGAAGAAAACAAAAGGAAGACGGTGGGCCGTTGTTCTGGGCGCGTTATTTCGCGCACGACTTCCGGCAGAAAAAAAAGAAGAGAAAAAAGGGAAACGCGCGTACCTTATCTATCGGTTGGTAGCGTTTCTAGCATTGTTTCAACGGGGGTCGAAAGAGAGTGGGGTTGAATCGGTATAGGAGGACGCGCTTGCGCTTTTAACGAGCAAACATTGTTTAGGGGGGACAGGAGGTAAGAACGGGGTACCGAGTCCGTAGCTCGTAACCTATTTCCAAATTAAGGGCGAACCCGCGCAGGGGTGGTTTAATTAAGGAAAAGTACAATGGTAAATCGTCTCCCTTCGGTCGTTTCGTGCCGAAATCTCTTTTCGTGTCTGCTGTGCGTTAAAGGGGAGAACGGGGGTGGCGGTCTCTGAAACTTTCCCCCGTTCCGATTCTTCTTCCCTTTCTGAGAAAACTTTCGCCGGTTTGACATTTTGCTAACCGTTTTATCGAACGCCCCCTTAACGTTCTATTAATTAGGGAACTTTCGAACAATGGCTTTATCCGAACCCTTCGTATCGTTGTCGTACGACACACACCACGTCACGCCGTTTTTCATTCGTTTTAACGAATGCTTAAACGTCCCTTGATTCAATATTTTACAATATTTTATTATATTAGTAATTTAATAAACTTCGAGAATAAAAATTCTTCAAAGATGATATCACGGTTGGCATAAGATATTCGGTTTTCGCATCCCCATAGGCAACAGGGAAACGTAAGTCGACAAAGTTTCGCCGATGGACCGTATCCCGAGCAATTTTCAAAGATACCGTTGACAAAAGTGTGTTTCGCCTCTCCCATGACCCAGTCACCGGTCTTTCAATCAAAACTTTCCCTTCAACCCCGTCCTCTCGCGCGCATCTTCTTATCCGTTCCTGTTTCGTTACGTTACAGGGGCGTCGAATAGCGAGATGCAGAAAATGAAACCCTTTGAGAATCTCCGGCTTTTCGAAACTGACGCCGGCACTGATACAATGGATCTTTCAAAGATCTCCTTATTTTCCCTGTTGCCTTCTTACTTTCATACAAGTACAGATTCCTCGGATGGAAACTCCCTTAGAGACAAACCCGACGTGTTTCGCGTTCCAGGCTTTGAATATTTTACGAAATTACGGTGTAAACACATCTTAATATCTATAATATTTATTTCTTAAGGGTGGAAATCTTTTGTAAAAGAATTTTGGGATTTTCTGATGTGGATAATAAGGCTTCTCGAAATATAATAAATGTTGAATATTCAACTCACCAACCACTGCCCGTTTCAACGCACCACACCCCTTCTTCCGCGTCGCTTGAATGCACCACGAAACCACCCCCGCACAAAACGAACACGTCCAAATTTACGGCAAGGTGTCGAAAAAGGAGGAGCACAGACAAGGGGGAGGTGAGGCTCGTTAGAATAACATCCGGTGTGGCAAGTCTGCTACTAATTACACAGAGTTTGTATTAATGCGGACGTTAGCATTCCGTCATGGCCATCCGGCTTTTCGCGAACCACTGGCGTCGGTTATGCGTCTCGTCATCCTCTCGTTCGTTCGTTTGTTATTGTTGTTGTCGCCGTTACGGCGTGGACGATGGCATCGGGGGACGCATACCAGGTGGATTTAACTGCCCTCAAGTGTACGAGCCGGCTGGTAAATCGTTTCGCGTTAAACTTTTGTCGACATTCGGATGGCCCTGCACTTGCGTGAACAAAGTATTCGAGCTTTCGCTCGATGCTCGCCATTTTGTATACTCTGTGTGATTAATAAACAGAAATATTTCGTTTGAACGATTACGTGTAAATTTTTTGGGAATATATTTTTAGAAATTCTGGAATTTGAAAATACTACATTAAAGTAATAATAAATTAGAGTCTCCCGTTGAGTAGAAACTCCTTTGGTGAGAACTTGAACTTTTTTTTTACAAAAAAAAACTGTGTTAGTTGTTGGGTACGTGACAGCAGAAGGATGTCGGGTACAGGTTGGAAAACGCGACGGCAAAACATCGCATTGGTTCAGAGACTGGTCTGGCATCCGCTAATGAGCCGTGTTACCACCTCGTTTCACCGATCCGCCAGGCATCATCCAGGTGTGTCCAGGAACGATTCACAGAAGGCAATCAGGCAGGTTTAAACGAGCCAGCCTCGATATCAGGCCGGAAAAACATTTCCACGAATGACTGTTGACCGATCAATGCTCCCTTGTTACGGATTATTATTCAGAGTGGTCTCTGAACTTGCCCTGACCTACATTCGTTTCCGCTTTCAATCTAATTGTGTTCCAGGTAGAAAAAGGCTGCAGATTTTTCAACGAAATTACTAAGCTTTTATAAAACTTCAGATATATCTCGAAAGAATGAAAATTTTTGTCAAATTTCTACATGGATGAATTTGAATTCTTTCGATATTAAATTGTAGATGAAATGTTGAAATTATTTGAACTTTGTTGTAAAGGAATTTAGTTGTTGATTTAATGGAATAGAAATTTTCATCTTTTTTTTTTTGAAGACTAGTTAGAGAAGCTCCAATTAGAAAGGGGATCAAGATTCAAGTTGACTAATAGCGCGGTTAGCATTAGCGAACATCGTTAACTGGTCGGCTACGAAGATTCCACGGCTTGGACGCAATTTCTCATTAAAGATAATGCCTGTTGGACCGACAATTGCACACTTGCGCGAGAAGACGTAAGAACCGATTGTAAGACTGGCATTCCTCTTAATTAGGATCGCTGCTTGTCCCATCTACCAACTGGTTTGTTAAACAATCGTTCGCGACGGACTTCTTCAGGGTTGTACGCGATCGTTTCGCACACTGTTTTCTTCTTAGAAAATCGACTCATTCATTGTTCGTCAATGAAACGAACTGGGACAAACATTTTAAATTCCTAAGTTCCTAATCACATATTTCGAAGTCCCTAGATTTAAAAATTCTTAAACTATTAAAAGTATATCTCGAAATCTTCAAATTTTTAAATCCCTAGAAATATCCAAAACGCGTGAAATTCTTCGAAACGTTATATTTCAAAATGGCCAAGTTCTAAGCACGCGTTAACCAAGGAACAACCGGCGTTCTATGGTCTGATGTATAACCCAGTTTAAATAAACTCCAAGAAAATGCATTTCTTCGTGTGTCCCGGGTAGTACCGGATGCGGCTGTCATCCCCGTGAAGTCGTGCATCATCTTCCGTGGACTCTGAATCGCAAGGGTAACGTCTTCCTCCTCTTCGTCTTTTCTTTTCTCTTGGATTTTCTTCTTACGTTTCGCTGTTCCTTGTCCGGCCCAACGACAGGGTTATTAATCCTCAGTTACGAGATGGATATTCTTCTTCCCCTCCCTAATAAACGCGTTAATTTATTCACTTTCGCCAATCCTTCATCGTTAATCAATATATAGATTATCATAATTTAATAAACATAACGATATATTGTAAATTATTGATTATTTCAAAAATCCTGAAGGTTGCTAATTTAATTTAATCGACTTAATAATTACAATATTTTATTTTTTATAATTTTCACATTCATTTTTACTCGTTCTGTTAAGTGGTCTCGTCAGATTCCTGGTTCCAGACTGAACCAGGGAAGGGTTAAAAATATGTCGAAAGACGTGCTTGAATAATGTTTTTTAAGTATCCAGGGGGACGAGGGGTTACGCGTGTCTAACGTGTCGCTGCCAAACGAACGGCTTTATCCACGCGTGACACGTATTAATAGCCTTTCTATCTTTAAAAGGAAAGATGACGGGCCCGTCGTGTCACCTCGACGCGCCAACTAACGAGACTAAAAGCTCGTAATTGATTCACTTCCGGCGCCGGGCCCCTCTCTTCCAACGGCACGAAACCCTGGCAAAAAAGAAACTACCTATTAGCGACGTTCATCGGCTGCCATTAAATTATGGCCCCGCTACTGTCCGGATAACGATGCCGTCGCTTCAAAGCCTTGCCGTCATTTTGTTTTTACCCGACACCACCTTGTATTCTTACTTTCTGCCAACGTTCTTCCCTTCGACTTTCGAACTCCTCTCCTCTCCAACCCCTGCGTCCAATGTGATATCTCCAATCGATTCATATTATATGTAATTTCATGCAATTTTTATTAGAAAAAGGTAAAAAACAAGAAATGATCGAAGGTCAGAGAGGAGAAATATTTTATTCATTCTACATTTAATATTAAAAGTGTATGTCAGAAGCGATACCGTGCAAAATAGGTCGTCGTCCTGGCGTGGTGAGCGAGGGAAGCAGGGAAAAATGATTAGGCTAATCGCAGGGATTGATGGGACGAGCCCGAACGACCGGGTTTCGAGCTTCCGCATCACGTTCCTGTCACTCGGCTCCGCGCTGATTATGGAGATGACATTAACGTTCCCGGGGGAGCGGGTTACGTCGTCCGTTTCCGGTGATAGGGAAGCCGGGAGAAGCCGGGCCAGACAGCGTCGAATTTAACGGGGAATCCTTGCGGGTCGCCGACACCTTGCTCGCGAGAACGAAATCTCCACGGGGAGGCGAAAGTTTCGCTCGAGTTTCGCGAGTTTCGGTTATTGAACGAGATTTAATCATCGTACGCGACGTACGTGAGAGGAAACGTGTCTTGGAGAATTTTGCAAAACGATGTACGAACTTTCTCCAGGGATTGTTCCGTACACCAGTCATTTTCGAATCTTGAACGTACGAATTTTCTTCGGGTAATAATATAGTTCAAAGGGTATTGCAATATGATATTGCTAAGTTTGTGGGAGTTATGGTGCTTGGAATGGGTTTCGAAGGGCCTGAATTTTGAAGTTTCGTAGTTTGTACAAATTTGGTAGAGTGGAATTCTTTAATTTCTAAATTTCTGGGTTTCTAGGTACCTACAATCCCTTGAAACTCTATACCCTGTCACGAACCACCCTTAAATTCTCTTCGATGCTTGCAGAAGTATCACGACCCTTGTATCATCAAACGGTGCCTTTTGGTAGGCAACGATGAGATTATTAATTCAAGATGCGTCTGGCTACTGAAACATGTAGAAACGTTCGAGGAGGCACCCGGTGAAAATGGCAGTCGAACGTTCTTGTCCGATGGGAGCCGGTGAACATTTGGCGAGCCCCATCGAAGGGACCGTTTCACTTGGCAAATGACCGGCGCAATCGACCTTGCAAATGGCAACGATAGCCATCCAATCTCGGTCGACACTCTCGAGAGCTGCAAAGTGAATGGATACGAGGGCTGAAGGACGTTGCTCGTATACGCTTGCTTCCGGTGTCCTCGATTGTTTCGAGTGAACTCCAGCTACTTTCTTCGAGTGCTCGTACGATTCACCTGTACAACGATCAACCGGGATCCACCTTTTAAATTGAACAACAAAAAGAATTTTATATTCCTGGTCTAACAACGAGTGCCTGTGACCAACACACTAACATCATTCAAACTTTCAAATATTTTTAATAGAGCCTTGATCATATTTTCTTTAAAATAAATTTTGCAAATTTTTCTCACACTTTATCCAATCGAGATATCCCCGAATTCAGGTTCGCAATCATTGTCAAGACGTCGAACACGTGTTGTTCGTCTGCTCGTAATCGAGCTCGTAAAAGCGCGCTTTACGGTCGAGTATCCCGGTTTTAAAAAAAGCGAAGAGAAAGAGAAAAAAAATCCAATCATATCCGCGTAAAGCGGAAACACGTAGCCGCGATGGTCGGCCGGTATAAAAGATCGAAAGCAGCCCCCCTGAGTTGTTCGAATTTTTACATCCCTACCCTTTCGACGATAGTAAATTTCGTTCGCCCTGAATGCTGTACGTTTACAATCAAGCGTTATGAGCGTACCTCCTCGAGTTTCCGGTCCCCCCTATCCCCCATGCAAATTACAAAATGGCAAACAGGAGGCCAACCGATACTCGATCAAACGATCTTCTACTGATTAGTGGAGAATGTTTCGTGGCGAGGTGAGATATTGTTTACCTCAATTTTGAAAAATTGATGTTGGTGGATCGTGACGATTTATTGATTCGAGCAATTTTTGGAATTGGATCCGCAAGGTTTTGTACGAACAAGGAATATCTTATTGGTACCTCGGTTGATGTTACAAATTTAATATTCATTGTGGTATAAATATTTGTAATTAAAATAATCAATATCTCTACCAGAGGACTATCGATAAATAAACCATACCACTAAACCTTATCACTAAATTAAGTGTGCTACAATTATGAACAAATAAAAGTTACCCCCCTCTATGCTCGGAACACGATCTCCCTCCACGGGAAATAAGAATAAATAAATTCAGAAAGATTCATAGTCTTCTTCGAGTGCAAAAGTTATTAATTTCAAGCGCACCAGTCTTTTCAAATTTTATATCGCGATGGGATAAATGTCACTGGTGCCAAAAACGACCCTGTTGTAATTTTGATGCAGCATGTCCTTCAGTTGTTCCGAGTGTTCCCGGTCCCTGGTCTCGCAGACGACCTTCACGTCGACGCTGAAGATGTCGGCCATGATCCATGCCCGTTCGTGCACGATGTCCTTTATGGACACCCCGATGCTGGCCAGCATTCGACACAATTCTGCGATTCCTCCTGGACGATCGGATACAGTAACCGCGAATTTTAAAAGTCGTCCTTCCGCTGCCAATCCTCGTTCCAGGCACCTCCCCAGGATCGTGGTGTCTATGTTACCTCCACACAGTGGTAGCACCACCCTAAACAATTATAACAGTGCA
Organism: Anthidium xuezhongi; assembly: GCA_022405125.1. Taxonomy (NCBI): domain Eukaryota; kingdom Metazoa; phylum Arthropoda; class Insecta; order Hymenoptera; family Megachilidae; genus Anthidium; species Anthidium xuezhongi. Next base: position 8,761,257 of record CM039640.1, read on the forward strand.
ATTTAATTACTAAATTACGAATTTTACGGAAACAGAAGCCCAAATTTATTAAATTTTGTCAAATGAAACAATCTGTCACTGCTGGTAAATAATTAGAATAAAAATTGTGAGTTTAATTAAAAAGCAAGAAAAATGAATGTTGCATCCTTCAGGAATTTAATAAAAACTTGAAATTGAACTAAATGTCTGAACGATGCAAATCATTCGGTTGTCGACATAGAGTAATAAAAAGGGGGGGATCGAGCAAAACAAAGGAGATCAAATAAACCTTTTCCCTTTGAGTTCTTCCAGTTGGCCGGCCAAAATGGCGGCCAAACCGGTGGCACCGGCACCCTCGACAATGCACTTCTCGTTCTCGACCAACTTCAAGATCGCAATAGCTATCCACTCCTCCTTCACAACGATCAATTTGTCGATCAATGGGTTAGCCGTGGCAAAAGCATTGTATCCGACCATGGGAACCGCCAAACCGTCCGCCAAAGTCGACTCTATTGGCGTGTATATCGGTCGATCTGCTTTTCGCGCCGAATAGAAACTGGGACACCTTTCTGATTCAACGCCCTGAAACGTTTAATAAAAGAAGGAGAGAAAAAAAAAAAAGAACTTCGGTGAATATTGGAAAAGAGTAGAGGATCGATGAGCGAGGTTCTACCCTTTCGTTATTAGAATAATTTTATGTTACAAATATAGTGGCGAATATTTTCTAGAAAAAATAAGTTTAATCTAATTCGTGATAATTTTCGATTATACCGAATGGTTAGAATTGAATGTCAGGTCGAAATCGACGCGACTGATAGGTGCAAGCGTTGGGCGCTCTCGTAAGGAGAGCGCGTATCCAACTGTATTAGTCGAAGAGATGGGTGACCGCCGTCTTCTTTACGGTTAGTTACTAGAGTTGTTTTCTGTCTTTATCAGAATCCTTAACTACTACTACTTTCTGTCTTTGTATAACCCTTTCCATCCCAAGCTGCTTATTTCACACGCGAGTAAGTAGTTTCAATTGAAAAGGGAGACCAAAGTGACATATCGCTCTATACGTGTGCGACTATTCTTGTATTTCATGAATATCGGACTACAGATTGTCATACAAACTTTTTTTTTTATAGAAGAGTCGTGAAACAAATACTTGAAAATAAATGAGATAGATATATTGTATATAATTTATTCGATCGAATTTTTTCGTATAAGTGACTGAAAATGATTAAATAATAAAGACTCACGATGATGGTTGTATTTGGATGAAGCGTCTTCACGGCCAAAGCTACTCCAGCTATCAAACCACCACCTCCAACGGGGATGACAACCGCGTCGATATTTGGAACCTGTTCTATAATTTCGAGACCCAGTGTTCCTTGGCCCGCCATGATGTCTGGGTGGTCGTATCTGGAACGAATATCACCAAAATTACCGTGGAAAATATAAATGATTTGTTTATTAACTTTGAATGTTGAATTTCTAACAAATGTTTAAATAGAGAAGTAGGTATTATCAATTCCAATACCCATTGATGTACGTCAATCCTTTTTCCTTCGCGTGTCGAAGAGCGATACGTTTCGCCTCGCCCATATCCAACCCATCGACGATCACGTTGGCGCCATACTGGCGACAGGCGGCGATCTTCATGATAGGTGCCAGAACAGGCATCACCACGGTCACAGGTATTCCCAATTTGTGCCCATGATAGCAAAGAGCCAGAGCATGATTACCCAGTGAGGCCGATATCACACCAATCTTCTTTTGTTCCTCGGATAGCATCACCAAAGCGTACCTGGCGCCTCGTTCTTTGAAGCTTCCTGTCAGTTGGAGGAAGTCTTTCTTCAAGTACAGGTCGATGCCCGTCAGGTCTGACAGCCTCGATTTCTAAATAGTCAGACGTTATTAACAAAGAAATGAATATTTCAATTCTTAGTGAAATTGTTTCTGGGTTAATGCCAATAATTGCTAACCCAAATATAGATGACAGTAAAAAAGTAAAATTGAGAATTGTAAAATAATGACATTTATACAAGATATTGTGCAAACAATAAACAAAGTTATCATATCTGACCTATCGTCCATGACACGCAATTATATCATTATTAATCACTGTAACATACACTGAGAAATTAAATAATATTATTTCGACAAAAACGTACCACGCATGGTGTGTTGATGATCCCACCCTTGATCTTGAAGGCGGCCGACGTGATGTCCTCGAAGGTGATCTTGTGAGGATTATCCTCAACGCAGAAAGGATCGATCAGCTGTTCGTCGTCGTTCTGTGGACAAACGTGGTCACCTTTCAGCCTTCTACCCTTGCTTCGTACAACAGGATTGAAACAGTGCACCAGGGACAAGCACGTTGTTAACCAACGCGTTAAAAACGCGAGCAAATCGAACATTTCAACGTTTCGCAAACGCACTAATCACAATTTTTAACCCTTTAACCCCTTTGATTTTTTTCTATCAATATTTGATAGTATAGTTTGTGAAAATTGAATTTTCTCAAAAATATTCTAAAGTAGTTTGCTGAATTATTGCCAATTACTTAGAAAATAAGATTAACACGAAAGGAAATTGACTCAGTAACACTAAACGCAACGTTCCGGAAACATTATTTAAACCGGACAATATTTTCACTCGAGAGGCACAAATTTTCCATGAAAAATATAACGTATCACTAAACGTCACAGACGGTAACGCGAAATTTGACACTTGACGTATGGCAACGAAAGGGTTAAACGAAATCGACGTATAATTACTTGAAACGTGGACGAATCGAGGCTGTTGTTTCCGTTTTCCTCGATCAGATCGTGATTGGTGCCGTTCAAACGATCCTGCGAGCTGGCCTTTTTATTCAAATCCCTCATGATCGCTTCGCGGTGACAAAAATCGACTGAACGTTCGCGGATCGTACGTTCTCGAGTTATTCCCGATCGTGAAAAGTCACGGTATCGTGGCGAGACTTCTTATCGACCACGGCCTTCGACCTTCTTTCTTTAACGACATTACAGAACTGTCGAAAGGAAGTCTCGTGATTGCCATACTTCCCTCACGATCTTCCTGTCTCACTCGTTCGATAACGTTAAGAGCAATAATAATAATAACGAAGATAATAATAATTCCATCGAGCGTAAACGGCACGTTCCGATTTTTCTCTGATGAATCGATGGGTCGGCAAAGTTATGGAAGGTCTCGTGATGACATACAATGGACAAGTGTTGGAGCACCTTTAATACACAAGATTTTTTTCTTTCAATGTTAATTGGTAGTAATGTTATTGCTTGGGTTATCGTTGTTATTAACACTTTGAAGTTTATTTGGTAATAATTTTATTTTAAATATTTTAATCTTTTGATGCTCGCTGTATGCAATCGACGAATCAGGAAACGTGATCGTGCACGAGCCAATCAAGAAACTTTGCAGCGTATTTAACAGAAATGAATTGGAATATAGAGACCGAAATCGAATCGTGAATCGTTGCCAACTTTCAGCCAAAGATAACCCTGCCCCGAACGATTAGAGTTTGGACACTTCGATAACCGATGCTAATTATCTTGTTCGATGTTGTCTCTGCCAGCTGTCGTTGGCTCTTCATTTTCCTTATGTTTAGTGAATAAATAATCATCGTTATTTATTCGAAATTCAAACCATTATAAATAGTGCTAATAAAAATATGAAAAGTTTAAACAAACGAAGGACGACCAGTGTCATACGTTTGAAGTTCGATTTAACCGCGTTTTAAAGTTATGATTGATATACGGCCCGTTGTTAATTAACATCGCGTTAATATTGTAAAGGCTTCATTTAAATTCTGTGCCAATTGTATCACAAATATTCGATATTTGAACGAGCTAAGGTTGAAGCAAACAGTATTGTGCATTTCGAATTCGAATCGAAAGCTCTGTAATTATTCATTATTATATAATCGTTATTAATTAATCATACACAGGTTCAATTTCAATTTCTCAACAATTGATATTAAAAATATTAAATGTTTAAACAGTTCGCGGTTTGGATAGTAATTATACGGTTTGAATGTAACTGAATTGCTTCGTAAATCAAAGTTAAATTGTTCGAAGGTGATTATGTATTGAAAAATGTGTGAGAATGTTTTTCATTATTTCGAAAGTTTATTATTGGAAGAAATTCGTCAGAACGTGTTCATAATAATTGCTGATTTAATGAGTCTTACAGCACATTCGATGATAATTATACACGCTTTATCTGGGAACAACACGTGCCAAGATGTATGCATTGACACGTCACTATCAGTCAGTCTCGAAACCCCTTTGATAATTTCAGTTTACAAACATTCGAAGCATGGAAGCAAAGTTCCTCCACGATTCGAATTCAATCGATTGAAATGTTCCTAAGAAGGCGGATTGGTGACTCGAACAATTGCAATAATGTTGTACTTGGATAATTTGGAATTTGCATAGTTCAGAACTTTGATAATTTTGAATTTGGATAACTTGAATTTCACTCGAATTGGATAATTTCAAATATAGAAAATTAGCACTTTTATATAGCACTGAAATATTCGAATTTTATTTACAATTTTGATTCCACCATCTTCGCTAACATCAATCCTTCGTGGAAACAAAGCTTAAAACGTGCAAGCTGCATTGCTCGTAATTCACTCGATTCGAACTACCTAGTTACTTCTCGGACCATGAAATTGTCGTTAAAAAGTCTTTGATTTGTGTTCAAGAAAAGCTGGATAAGAGATCGTGAAACACTCGTTACTTTTGTGACTTTTCGATCGTTGAACAGATGTGTAATTTCTTAATAAATCAAAAGGTAAGAAAAGATAACGATATAATCTCTTGTTAATATATTAATTGCAAAAGTATGCAAACGTTTTCATCCGATATTAATATTATTGCAATTATAAAAATTCGAAATATCAGAAATTTCAGAATGCTAAAATTCGAAACACCAAAATTCAAGATCTCAAACTCTGAACAAACACCAATAACAGTAATCGAGGATAAACTTTGTAAAATATTTCCTTTTAATGAAAACCAACTACATCTCCTTCTTCGTGATAATTTGAAGAATCTCTTAGGTGCTTCGACAAACGTTACAAAAATCTACCTCTACACGTTATTTACAATAGATCCTAGGACGATATACAATAGAAAAATACATTATACGATTCAAGAGGCGCCGGTCCCTCTGCTGTACTCGACAATACGTCGTCTCTCCCTGAGAAGCTCGAGGAACCTCGCCCTGGGACTTCCCGGATACTTCAGTTTATCCCTCGGGTGGACGAGCTCGTTCGTCGAGCTCTCGATATCCGATTGATCCTTCGAGCAACCGCACGATTTCGACCTGATTCTTCGCGAATAATCGTCCAGCTCCTTCGTCTCCCTCCTCCTTCTATGATCGATCATCGTCCTACAATTTTTCCACTCTCTGTCGACAATCCCTAAATCGTAATTATATTTGAACGAATCGTCGACCGTCTTCGAAGGACGTAGCCTGACATCGGTGTCCTTGTTACTGGACCAAGACGACGGGACGAATCTCGAGGGCGAGAAGTCCTCTTCGATTACCGAGTCGGAGTTGTCCTGGTCCGCGGAGCTGGTCCTCCCGACCGACAGGTTCCCCGTTATCTCGTAAGTCGTCACGCTTTGTTGATCGTCGTCCTGGGAAGTGCCTTCGAGGCTGAAGCTTCCGCTGACGTCGCCGCGGAACGACTCCTTCGCTGCCTGGCCGTGTCTCTCTCGAAGCATCGAGTAACTTCCGGGGCTGTCGCAGCTGGAATCCTGGAACCTCGAGGCCCTCGGTCCGCAACGCACGGAATTGGCCACGCTCATCAGCTGATCGTAGATCCTCTTCTCCAAATCGTTCCCCGGTCGAGTGTCGGTCGATCGATCGAGATGGACAACGTTCCTGTTCAACGGAATCGTGAACTCGTCCCTGGTCGTCGGAGGATCTGTGCTAGGACACGCTAAACCTGGTCTAGCGCTAGTAGATTCACACTCGACACCGTATTTCTCGCGAAGCAGCTCGTTATGCTCGTCGACCCTGCGGATGCATTCTTCCAGCCTCTGTATACCCTTCAGACACCTTTCGTAGGATTCCGTGGAAACGATATCATCGCCGGTGTCCTCCGTTCCGTTGACCCTGCGACCCCTCGGTTCCTCGTAATCGCGATTGGCCACGGGACAACCGCTTCTTCGGCTCCTCGGACCTCGTTTCCCCAACGAACCGTGACAGGGACTTCTGACGTTCCTTGGAAATATTATTGGCGAGATCAGTTTTATTTTGTGGATTTGTATTGTTTATTTTATGGAGGAAGACTATAATTTTGGTATTTGGGTATCTACTCTAATATTCCACAGTATTTTGTTATCTTTGTAATTTATAATTTTAAATGTCTAATAGAATTCCAGTGGAAATTTAAGTGTCACCCATATTGTGTTAAAGCGCTAAATAATGAAATTAAAATAGTTCCTCACCTCTCGAGCAAGCCAGCGCCGTTTATATACTCGTTGATGGTGTTCAGATTTCTCATAAAGATCACCGCCTCGCTGAGGTACTCCTCGAGGATGTTCCTCTTCGTCGAATCATACGAGACATCTTCCTCGTCATCGTCCACGTTCTCGTAACTATCCGACTCGCTGCATGTGTTCTCGTGCAGCTCTTCGCCGGAGAACTTCACCTTCTTACGATCCTGTTTCCGATCTTTGCTGCAACCGGCCGTGTCCTGTTCCTCCTTGAACATATCCTCGGAGCTGATCGATTGCGCATCCGCTTTCCAGTCGCTCTCGGAAGTGAAACTGTTCTTCTCTTCCTGTTGGGAGTCATCGGTCTCGTCGTTCGACGAATGAACAGTATCCATGGGTTCTGACATGTTTTTCTTCCTTCTTTTCTTGATGATGGACTTCAGGGTTGGGCTCGAGCTCTGACCATGGTCCATCCTGTTCTCGGGGATGCTGGAACTCGAGAAGGACACCTTCTTCTTGCCGATGGTGTTTGCGTGGCTCGAAGGAACGTCCGATTCGTCGTTTGTCTCCTCGTAGTTGTAGCAAGTCCTACCTGGAAGTTTATTTGTAAAAGAAATATTTGTAAGCCTCCTAAAAAGATACAACCCCTGGCAAAAGGACTAAACACTCCTGTGTTTGGATTTTAATCGAACCTTTACGTACCCAGAATCAAAGACTTGTAATCGTGTATCTGGATAGGCTCAGCTAACTCGACAGGGTTCTTCTTCGGGAACTCCACCTGGCCGTCCTCGAAATCATCCTCCACTTCCGTGATCTCTTTCGAGCAGTCCTTCTTCGTATGCGCGACCACGTCCGGCGGACAGAAACTCTCACGTTTCTCGATAATCTCCTTCAGCTTCGTGATCGATTCGCCGATCGCGTTATTCTCGTTATAATCTAAACTATCGTCGGAGAATCCGTGATCGTGATCGTTGTTCGCGGCGCCGTTGGAAGAATTCGTCCTGGCCGTTTCCTCCTCGGTCTCCGTGCCTCGACATCCTTGAAATATCTCCTCGGAGTTTTCGCCGACTTCCGGAACTTCGTTAGACCGCCAGGAAGACGTCTTACGTTCGGAGGAAGCGACAGGGCCGGTAAGGGACCAGTTCCTCCACGGATCCTGGTAGACGATCGAGCTGGGCGCCCTCTTGGAATTAAAACTACGCTTCCTGGTGATAAACGCCTCGGTGATTAATCCGTCCCTGATAAATCCTTCGGGCTGAAGCCTGTCCCCCGCGTCTGGCTGCCCGCCTTCGAACACGTACGACGTCCCCAGGGAATTCCTGAAGGTAATGGAATTCCTCGTACCCTCCGACCGATCCGCAACCACGTCCACCCCCTTGGACACGTTGTTAGGATCCTGAAAGATGTTCTCGATCCTGAACACCCGACCGTCCGTCTGGCTCGACCTGGCCGGGTCCTTTGAGCACGCGGCCTCCTTCGATTCTTCCGTTTGCGTCTCGCATTCCTTTCTATCGGCCTTCTCCTGCGAAGGATCCTCTTCGTTCACCGCTATTTTTGATTCTAAATGATTCGCGGTCTCGATGACGATGTTCAAGGTGTCAGGCAGGGATATGCTGATGACGTTTGCGCTCGTTGATCGATTTTGAGAAGCTCGAAGGGAGTTGCAACATTGTCTGAGACAGATTGGTGACTTGGGTTCAGGTTTTGGTTCGGGATGAGGGGTTTGGACGGCGAAACTGCGGCAGGGAGAGAAGAGGACTGTGTTGGTGGAACTTTCGGTGTACAACGCTCTTCGATCGGATTCTTGACACAGGTCGGAGATCTCCGCGCTGGAGATGTTACTCTCGGCGTAGTTTTGAGCGTCGTCAGAGAGGATCCCCGAATCGTTGCGGGGTGAGTGAAGCTCGTAGTCGAAGTCGTCCAGGTCGTTCGCTAAGCTCGCCACGTCCCTGCACCTGTGGTAATGGAAAATTGTAGAGATTCAGAAATTTGGATATTAAAGAATTGATGTATTAAGGAATACTATAGAAATATAGAAGCTTGGAAAATTTACAAATTTGGGAATTGGGAAATTCCCAATCTCAATAAATCTCAACCGCTCACCTAACAATACTCGTCTTCGGCTTGTCCGTCAAGGTAGCCGTCTCCTTCATCCTCAGAACCGGTGTCTTCCTGGCCATGGCCTGTTCGCACCCCGCATGATCATCCGTCAGCACAGCAGCGTCCTTGCAAACGACCTGAACCGAGTCCGTCAAGGACGCAGTATCCTTCAAGCGCACAGTCTGCATATTGTCCGTCTGTGTATCCACGCAGACCCTCCTTCGCTTTCCCAGCATCTTCCTGGAGATCTCCTGCAGCTTCATCCTCGCCAAGGACTTGACATTCGCGTTCTCCGGCGGGGACCTGGCCTCGGGCACATCCTCGGCCGGTTTCCTGCTGGAGTACAGCCTCTCCGTAACAGCAGCCACGATTTCTGCTCGTTTGACCCTCTGTATAGGCGTGTGCGGCCTAATAGCCAAGGATTCCTGCTCCAAGGATCCTTTCCTGCGCAGCAATTTGTCCCTTGCAAGGCTCGATATCAAAATCTGCTCGTCCTTCGAGCTGCTGGAGCTGCTGTCCTTGCTGGTCTTCCTTTTCAGGTTCTCCAAGCTCGACTTCCTGCTGTTCTTCGCCTTGACGCTCTTGTCGGACTCGTTGCTGCCCTTCCTCTGAAGCTGATCCTTGCTGCCCCTCCAACTCGTCCTGGAACACAGCTGCTGGTCCTCGATCTCTCGAATGTTGTTCAGTTTCTTGGTCGAGAAGGCTGCTCGCTTCTCCAGGTTCGTGTGCGACCTCTCCAAGGGGTACACCGGCTCCTTCTTCCTCTTCAGCACCGTCTCCACCGAGCCGAACTTCTTCGACGTCTGCAGGTTCGAAGGGATCGAGGACAACGCGTCCACGGAATCCTGTTTCCGAAATTTGCCTTTTCCCTTGGGTCTGAACAGTGTGTTGTCACCTGACAGCGAATTGCTTCGTTCTTCGTGGTCCACGGGGTCCTCGAAGTTGTCGTTCGCTGTCTCGATGAACTCGATCGAGTCCACGGCGACTTCGTCGGAGCAGATTTCTTCGATTTGAGCAGAGGTTTCTTGAAGAGTGTCGTCAGGTTTGATCAGAACCGCCACCAGCGTTGGGATATCGACGAACACCGACTGGTGGATCTCCTTCACCTCGTCCTCTTCGTCGTTCAACTCCGTGACCTTCGCCCTTTTGTAATTACTCGCGAAACGATCAGGGGGTGTTAAGGATTCCAACGAGTTGAATCTCTTTAGAGAGGAATCAGCTTCGCAGGGGGCTATGCTGTCGCTCGAGGTGGATCTTCTGATTGGTACCAGGTGTCTGGGTCCTTTCAGTTCTTCGTGTTCTGTTTTGGTACAATCTGTTATAGTTTGTTCCGGTTGTAGGTCGTTTGGGTTCGAGTCTGATGGTTGATTCTTCAGACAGCTGCAGGGTTTGATGTTTGGTTCGATATTCTGTAAAATAGGAAATCAAGTAGAATTTTATTACTAATTAACTTAGTCCAATTCTAATTATCTCGGCGAGGTTTTAGGAATGTTATATTTTCGTATTAGGATTGATCTGGTATAATTGGCATATTGCAAATATTAATTTGATTAGTCTCTAATTCAAATTTGAAATTCGAACTGTATCGCTTCTCCAGTTCTAAATAAAAGCAAAATGATCGAGCTAATATATTTGATCCGTTCCGCGTAGAAACTGAAATCCCCGAGATTGGTTCACGGACGAACGGATATAAATCGGGCAAGTTTATTATCGGTCCTGGAAACCGGCATAAACTGGTATCGTCGAACCGTCATTACGCAAATGAAATGCATGAATCGTTTATTTGATGCTCATTGAGTGACCAACACACCCCCTCGCCGCCATTTTCTACATCGTCGTCGATCAATCGAAAACGATTGCTGATAAAATACACACGGTTCCCAGGTGTTGCCGCGCGTTTAACGTGCCGATTCCGTTCTCCATTTCCCGGATTTTGCAATATTCTTGTCCCCGCGTAATCGCTCGTTAATTAGTTCCATCAAGTATCTTCAATAGTCGGCCGGTTATCCTTTCTATTGTTACCCGTCGGTCATCGATTTTCACATTTCATTTCCGACTAGAGTGATTATTGTCCGTTTCGAGTGAAACTTCTCGCTGATTTCACCGTGTGATTTTAATACGAATTTAGAGGGTGCGTTAAGGTTATCAAAAGGCTTTAAGCGAATTGGTGTTAGCGGAGTAATTGGAATTTCGTTCTATTTCTGGGTTGGCGAGGGGGTGGAACGTTGAGTTATTAGAATTTGAATGGGAAATCATGTGAATTAGAAATTATACGAATTGGAAATCTAGATTCGGAATTATCCGAATTTTAAAGTTTCTACATTGGAAATTGTCCGAATTCTAAATCACCCAAATTGGAAATTACCGAAATTCTAAATAATATGAATTGCTGGTTATCCGAATTCCAAATCACCCAAATTCTAAATTATCCAAATATAGACGAAACTTACCTTTTCAAGTAACAAGGACTTCAATCTAGTCACTTCGGCTCTGAGCTCCCGAATGATCCTAGCTACGGGATCCTCGTTGACCACCGGCCGATTGACCACGCTTTGCGCCCTTTGGGCGAACCGCAGGGTGTGCGCTGTCTCGTTGTAACTTCCGCTTGCTGGTGATATAGCTGCAAACAACACACGTAAATATACTAACTGTAATTAATATCCAACTTGTTTCGCCGCTTTGATCAGTCGATCCGTCGATTACCCCGTGTACAGCCTTCAATTTCAACCCCTTTTAACCCTTTCCCCTACTATCATTAATCGTAGTCGTGCTTGATCCAGCAGCCCAGTTAAAAATATTTTTTAATTCGAATTTGTTGATTTTAAGTTTTGAATTCTTTTTATTCTATTTATACCGAACTCTTAATTCATTTTACAAATATTGAAATTCTGGTTTCTTAATTATCTGTTTTCACAGTATTGAATTTGTAATTGTTTAATTTATAATTCTCAATATTTCAATTTGGAATTTCCACTTTTTACAGTATGAAATTTTTCATTTCTTAATTTACAGTTTTCAATATTTCAATTCGGGATTTTGAATTTTTAACATTTTCATTTGGAATTTTGTATCGTTCCAATTCGATACTTTTTTGTTTTGTGCATTTCAAACTTGCAATTTCAATATCCAAAAGAAAAAAAGAAAAAAAGAAAAAAATACCAATGTTACTCGAAAAATATTTTTAATATATTTCAATCGAGTTTTTTCAGCATCGAAAAGGTTAAACTTCCATATTTCTTTTTGTCGACTACGAGTGCCGTGTAGAACGATGATAAGCGACTCGATAATTAATCGTAGCGATTCGTTGTATAGGATAAAATATTACCTCGAATCAATTGTCTCGCTGTCGCAGTCGCTCCCGAGCACAATGTGACTAATTGAATTTCGGGACCGGTCACGATCAATCGGATGAACGTTTATTTTGTTGTGCGATGGAAAAACGACATCGATATCCTCGATAAATTAAACCACATTTTTTCATTCGACAAATTACGAGAACGTACTTGAAAATTATTAAGAAAAATCCATTAATTTCAACCCTTTAACATAATTATAATCATATAATTATAATTAATATTCGACAAATTCTTCTCTTGGTCAAAATTTTAACGTTTCATTAAATAAACTTCAAATTAAATTTATCTGACCTCTTGAAACGTTAAAGGGACTTTAATCCCTTTTTTCGTTAAAAAAATTTAACAGAAATTTCTGTCTCTTTGATTTTGATTTAAAACTAATAAGAAAAAAAGAATGAAATTTTGATAAATGGAATCAAAATGGCTGAACCGTGAGAAGGATTAATTCTACTGGGTGTTTAGAAAAGAATAGTAGGCGAGAACGTTTATCGCTCGATTCGATGGCGGATGCGGACACTGAATATTAAACGTACATCAGTACCGGTTGATAATAAACCGAAATGTTATTAGCAATTCAATTGGACGTCGATGATCAGCGGTTTCGAATATTTCGTTCGGAGATTAATTATTATATACGCAACGCGGTCAACCAAGAAGTACATATGGATCGTGGTACGTTAATTAGCCGATTATTTTTCTGTATCGAGTATCATTTTGCATTCGTGATTCGATGATATATTTCACGTTTCTAGGGCAATGTATATACCGGGCGGTACAAAAGTTTATTTATTTTACATCTGGATAAAGGAAGTGCCAACTATGTACGGCTAACTACATTGATTGAATTAATATATTCAATTTTTTTTATATGAATATCTTAGATAGAGCTGTAAATTTGTGACAATGTTTAATGTACATCAATATTATACAAGTGAGAAGCGTGGTTTATTAATTAATTGTTTAGCTACGAGGTATCTATACAAGACTGACTCTAATGTCATCTAGAGACAAGTTTATACTAATCAAAATTTATCTGATGCTTTTATATTTGATGGAAATTTTTTAAAGTGTAAATTTATTACACTTATCAACGCAAAAATGTCCATCAAGCTCAACCGGTTAACAGGAATTTCAGCTAGTATAAACTTGGCTAAATACTGAGAAAATGATAGAGAAAGAAAAAAAGAAAATTATATCAGGTGTTAACTGCTACTTCGACAAAGCTTAAAGGATTTCGTATTTACCGATTCCCGTCGCTACGCTTTCGCGCCCGCTTATCGAATTTTAATCTCCGCGCCTTAGCTCGCCTGGAAAAGCATTTAAACCAATTACCATCCGGCTCCGAGTCCTGTGCTCAGCTATCGCGAAGGATAATTTCATGAATCAGAGGCTCGCGATAATAATTCTTCTCTGGCAATTAACTGAAATTTACTGAAAGCTCGAGTTAAGTGAGACGATGGGTGAAGGTGTGAGAATAGCGACGGCCAATTTTCTTTTCTTTCCTATTTCCTTTTTATTTTTCTCTCCTTTTTTTTTTCCTCTCATCGTATCTAGGATACTGTAATCGTCTTCTTAAATTAAATATCACGATTCTGGACCGTTTAAAATAGAGTACGGCGATGAGACGGAATAATAACGATATTTCAAATGAAACAGAAATTATAATCAAGTAGATGAATCTGGAAGGAACATAAATTAAATTAACAATTCTATTTTCTCCCAAGTTTTTGCTCATTTTTAAATTCTTAGCCTTGGCGCTTTAAGGCTGATCATTTATTTTTAAATTAACTTTCCAAGAACTTTTTGAGTTTGAATAATTTCGATGAAATTAAACGATAGTGGACGATAAGAAAACCGCGTTTTCGAGGTGGATCATCGTTTAAGCGGATACACACCGAGAGAGCATCTTCTAAAAATAAATATAATATAGGAGAAGAGGATCGTAAGGGTGGTAAAAGTGAGAGCGGAAGAAGGGAAGATCAAAGGGAAGACACTTACTGGCGAGCATAATGGTAGTGGCATTTCCGCCAAGTGCGTCCTTCAACAGCCAAGTAAGCGAAGAATCTCTATAAGGGATGAACCTTCTGCCTGGACCACTTCCGGTCGAGCCTCTCTCCGCGAGGGCTGATATTACGTTCCCTAGAGCCACTAGACTCTTGTTTATATTCGCACCCTCCTGTAAAGACACGGGTTACAGTCTTCTTTTTTAGTTTCTCTCCCCCCCCCCTCCCCCCTTCTTTGTACAATCTATCTTGATCGCGGACAAACAAAAGATTTCTCCGTTCCATAAACATTAACCTTCGATGGAAGGATTCGATAATGACCTTTGAATGAAATTCAGACACAAAGGAAATTATGGTTGATACTCGAGAGAATGTTTTCCAAGGAAATCCAGCATTTTCCAATTTCTACCTGGCCGAAAACCTTACCGAAGATTATCGATTTCCGTTTCGGCCCGTGGGATATTATTTTTAGTAAGTGACTCACCTTCAGTCGATGAACGCCGCTGCACGTGGCTGCACTCTCGCTGCCCGCCAAATCGACCAGCCGTAGTTTGCTACCTTTTAATAAAGATTTAATCAAATCCTTTCGATTGCGTTAGTATCGTTAACCCGCTCGCTGCCGTTTATTTTACAGAAGACAGCGAAGCTCCTTAAAAATTCCAGTGGTATTTGGAGTAATTTGAAAGATAACAGTACTCGTAGTTGGCAGCGAATGGGTTAACTCTTCAAGTTGGAAGAAATCTTTGTTCTTCTGGTAATTTACTACCACCTCGTGCAGAAATCTGGTTTCTTTTCGGGGATGAATTAAGGGCGCCAATCGCGGCGCTCGGCGTCTCCTCGTTGACGGCGACCGTCAGCAAAGCGTGGCTACGACTGCTGCTCGGATTCTGCAACGTCGACGCTGTCTTCCGGGCCTTCGTCCCTTCCTCCACGTAGGACATTAACGACCCCAGGTTGCGGACCGCGTGGTGCGTCAGGCCTGCGTGAAATTCGTCGTAACTTGTCGAAAATTGATCAAAATAAGAATAAGGATTTCCTAATTAAGAATTTTGAAAATGATATATTTTGTGATATATGTCCTCCGAAAACTTTAATCAACTCAATTAAATATGGAAAATTATTGAAACGTTAACAGGCAACAAAAGCCGACGGGGAGCAGTTTGTGTAAATCGGAATTATTGAAATTGCAAGCATTCGAAACCGATACCTTCGATCGACGGTTACCTTGAACATAAGGACCAAGTCGAGGATGTTCGCGAACTCTCAATCCTGTTGTGCTCGAGGACGGCCTCAAAAGATCCCTCACCCTCTCGTTGTATATCTCCAAGTAGCTGAAACAGAATTCCCAGTCGACGTCGTACTTCAACTTTGATCGATCGCGTTAATTTACCAACTACCCTGATGAATTCGCCTTTTGCTAGTTAAATCAATAAATTCATCAGTCAGTTGCAAAGTTACCACAAAAATCGTTTTGTAAAGAAGATAAATTTCAATTATTAATCAAATTTGATAATCAGAGAAAGGGGTTGGAGGCACAATAGGTCAAAGCATCCGAGCGTTACGCACCGGATGATTCAAAGCTGAACTAAATTTACGCTCGTTCGAGAGTATTTTAATCTCCAGCAGCAAGTGGTCTATAAGTAGAGAATCAAAAGTGCGAAGCCAGGTCGTGTTAAAAATAATAGAGAATTGTCCCTTCGACGATTCGAATATTTACCTGTAAAATTGTATTATCGAAGGTGGGTGTTCGCGAAAGATTTGGTAAAATTGTCGAGCGGAGTGGAGAAAAGGAAAATTGGTTCTCGTGATCGACGGATATTAGAGACGAACGGTGTTCGAAATAAGAATCGATCCGTGTCTACGTTTCAATATTGCCCAGGAGGGGTAGAAAAAAAAAAGGGAGGATCCTTCTATCGCACAGTCACAGCCATCGAATTCGTCTAGCTTGCAAGATTTTCCACGCTGCAAGCTGATTCGCGGCTACGCTCCCTGTGTGACCCAGTAATCGAGGGTCGATATTTACGAACCGGCGTGTAAACGCTTCGGGGAATCGCGTGGAACACCACGTGTGTCGTTTGGTACCTTTGAAAGTCCTTCTGGAAATTTGATTTATAATTAATCTGGTACGTTCTTTTAAGTTTGGAATTTTTGCAACTGGTGCGAATGTCAGACGACGCAGGGGCTGCGTCGCTGGCATCGAAATCAAAGGCACCTTCCTTATTCTTTCTTTCGTGGGTCGACGACTCGAAAAGTCGCGTGATTACGAGGAGTCTTCAGCGTCGAAGGTGAAAAGCAATCAGACCCACGAATTAAAGCAACGTTATCCGTTTGGAATTCGTTCTGTCGCTGATTCCTGCGGATTGTTCGAATTTCAAATTCAAAGGGTCTCATTAAGAGAATCGTGTTCTGAGAACTCTCTTTCCGCTATCCTATCTCTTTTTAATTTTCCAGCGTACAAAGTTCTATTTACCCCTGAAGTATAATGAAATATAATTCCCCATCCAAGAATTTTGACGTGTCGTCCCTAAATTTTTAAATTTTCAAGTGTTCAGGTCTTGGAAAATTCACCCTCGCCAAAATATCTAAGAATCCACCCTCTCCTTAGAAATAATCGAGTTCCTTATCCTAACTGTTAAATTGTTCCCGATTGTGTCGAAACCGTTGATCGCTGTAATTGACTTAAAGGTAGCGGAACTATCGAGAAAATCGGATTGAATTTGACGATCGTGATGACCGGGAATCGAAGTTGAATTAAAGCTGTTCTCGCATGAGAACGATGGAAGACTTCGGCGAAGAAAGAGGGAGGAAAAGGGTGAACGAGAGAGAGTTGAAACAACACGGGCCGGGCAAGGGCGTAGAGGGGGAGGATTCTATCGATCAATCAGCCATAAGTAATGCGGAGCTTTTGATCGGTTACCGTTTCATTGCGGATGGGAAGAGCCGCCGCGCACGGCATGCTATCGCGTACGAATTTCGCCGACTTAATCACGTTAAAACGTCGATGCCTAATGACGATGCTTCCTGATCAATTGGCCGCCGACGAATCATCCCGGGCCCTCTGAAACCGTTTCTGTACCGGCCTGGGTCGGTCCACGCCGCGCGGATCGGCAAATTGATCGGCCCCGGACGTGCTCGATAATTGGCGGGCAAAGTGAAAATTCTCGCTCAAGCTCCGGCTGAATTGCGCGACGATCGTTCTGAAATCTCCACTTCGAAATTAAAACGGAAACTCTGATCTTTCGGCAAAGTTTTCCAACTTTCAGAGCTTTCAGGGTTTCAGAACTTTCGAATTCGTGGAGCTTGCCGGCTTTCACACTTTTCGAACTTACGGTGCTTGGCTTTCAGAACTTTTGAACTTACGAGCTTTCGCAGTTTTCGATTTTACAGAGCTTGAGAGCATTCGGAGCTTTCTTGCAAAGTCTTCGAAGTCCTCGAGTTTTTGAACTTTTTGAAGCTTGAAAAATCGTGAAGTTCGCGAACAAAAAGGTGTTTCGTGCGAAAACCGAGGGCCCCCCGGTAATCGCCTATAAATTTATGATCGAAACGTACGAATTAACGAGGAAGGGAGGAAGGGACACGTGACAATTTTACTCAGGGCATTAGCCGTGTTTATTAGGGGGAGGGTACGTGTCAATTGTAACGGGATCGTTGTTAGATCGTAAATTAAATTATGGCCGGGCTTCGAGCCTCTGCCCCTTCCCTCCCCCTCACTCCTCGACGCGTATATTGACGAGTACGAATTCGCTAATAGGTATAATTAATTGCACAACAAAACCGTACTATCGATCGGATGTTACGGCGCATGCATATTCCCGCGTGGCTGTATGCCGATAAACGAGCCGCGAAACCGTCGCCGGAAATATTCGGTAAAAAGCAGTTAATTAACTGGCCGCCGCTCGGCAACTAGTTCTCTATCGGGCGGTTCCGCGATGAACGCGTGTTCGAATTACTCGATACCCTTCGACTCGATACAATATCCATGCCCTTTCTGGACTATAATAATTCGTTTATTATTTATAGAACAGCATTGAAAAGGGGGAGTCGCGGTTGTGTTCTTTAAGAGTTCCCGTGAAATTCGACACTGCCCCCTGCCCCGGGGGTGGCGTGTGTCTTGAAAAAATAAAATGAATAAAACCCTGGTGAGAAATCTCCAAATACCAAGTAGAATAATTGCAAATCTTGAGTTTCGATATGTAGGAGCTTGACTGTGAAATTAGTTCTGTTAATATTCTAATTTCAGCTTCGAATCGACGATTCTCTTTAAAGCGAGCGCAGTTTCCGGTTACAGCTCTCGATGGCCGTGAACTTTGCGAAATATCGTTACGGGAACATCGGTTTTCCCGACGTCGGTCATTGCGGGAAAATTCATTGAAGCTTCTTCCTCTCTCTCTCTCTTTCTTGTTTCTTTTTTATTCGCAACCCTCTCTCCTCGCCCTCGAGCGTTTCCTCTTGTTCCTTTTTACGCGAATGCTCGCCAGCCAACAGCGAGAAAATTCTCGCTGCTAATTCTGTTTGCCGTTGTTTTTGTTTTCCTTTTGCACCATTGGCGTTTGTTTTCCTTTCGTCCTGCACTTCCCGTGCTTGCGGTACGTTTTAATTCCACGGCTGCCAACAACACCCCTCCCCCGTCAGCCTCCACCCCCCCACGTGCCTCGTTTCACCCTCCGACTCTTTCTTCCCGCCCTTCTTTTTTATTTTTCTTTCTTTCGCGCTCTTCTTCCCCCTTTTCGAATCCTACATCGAATTGCCTTCCATCGATCACTTTTTTTTCACCTTGTTCGATGAAATATGCTCGAGACAAAAAAAAGATTGCAGATTCTGCGTGGGTACGTGTGCGAATTTCAAGCTCGATTTGATTGTTCTTTTCGAAAATCTCTGAGTTTGCTTTCCACGCGCTCGAGGTGTCGATCGTGAAAGGTGTCAAAGGTTAATCCGAGGATTCAGTGGTTTCTTGTATTATTTTTGGAAATGTTTTCTGAGTTGAAGTTTGGTTTCGTTTTCTTATCTTTTCTTGGGGTTAAAGTGGATTGCAAGAAAATTTCTCTTACATTTCTATGTACTAAATACCGAATAATAAACACTAGAAATGCCAAATACTAAAAATACCCCCTCATCGTCAAAAGTTTGTTACGTTCCTGGTTTTATTCATCCCTTACAATATTTTGCGCCAGCCATCGTCGAAGACTCGGAGGAATTCTCTCCCCTTTGTACTTCAGGAATTAAAAGGTCCGCGGGAAGGCTGTAAATTCTTTTATGTTCCATTCCCGCGCGACACGCAACGACGAGCCATCGTAAAAAGGACAGTTTCCCGGAGAAACGTACGCGGTTGAAAATTATTCACCACGACGAAAATCATCCCCGAAGGAAGCTTTAAAAACGTCCTCCTATCGGCTTGAAAGCGGCAACGATGGATTGATCTTAATCGAATCGAGGAACCAGGTGAAAAGAGGTACAGTTATTAGACGCCTTGAGACGTCAAATCGAACCAACCAAATAAATGACATTTTAAATTCGATAAAGTACGCCAAGTTACCATTTCGAATGCTAATTACTTCGTACAGAAATAAAATATAATATTTATTTCGGTATTAACTCTTTTCATGTTTTATAATATTTTGCATTTAAACAGAAACTTATAAACTGTCGCTTAAAGCTCAAAGTTACTAATTTATAACTGGTAATTATTACGTAATAGGGTTGACAAATTAAATGTCAAAATCACGAACACGTGACATCGGATGTTAACGCCTCGTTTACCGGAGGTCTATCAGCACGGTTTCCTTAATTACGCAGCGTCGCGAAACCGGAAGGATTTTTCACGGGATAGAAGCATAAATTCCTAGTCGTAAAACTAGGTTTCAGGGATCGAGATTTTTCATCGAGAGCGCAACGAGCTTGGTCCATTAGCAGGAATTATTAGCGGTGGCAAACAGGCAAGCTTTCGGATTCGTTTTAATCTAAAGGGTACACGAGATATTTTTAGGATAGGGGGTGGCATTAATGGTCGCCGGGTAAACAGGACGGACGAGGGTGGTTTGAAAAATTTCATCCGACAAATTCGTTGGTAATTTTTAAAGAAACGTAATTCCCCGGTGGTGTAAATCTTCAATTTGTGAATTATTATAAATAAATTATTCGGTAACTTATATTGTAAAAATGAAATACAATTTTTACACATTTAGCGTACTTCGAGCAAGGGGTTCCAGGGTCGTCCCTGGCACAGTGGGTTCCAGGCGGACGATGCAGTGTAGCCACGACAGGAGACACATTTGTCCCCTGGCCGAACAACGAATTGCCCTGGCACTTTTAATAACTGCCTGTGATCGTATAAACGCGAATTTATAGTATTCCCTGCGTTGCGAACGCTTCTGTTGGACACGCGTAAATCTGTCGTTTCTTCGTGTTTGTTTCTTCCCCCTTTTTTTTTCAAACAACGAGTGTGGAACAAAGAATGATACACGACAGAAGATTAACACCTGGAAACTTTTCTCTGAACTATAAAAATCCCTCCTCGTATCCTTGTATTATTTTATTATTCTAATAATAAAATTATCATGAAATTGATTAAGGTTTTTGGAACAGAAAGGGGTGGTTCAAGCAACGCCGGAAGAGTCGTATTGTTCGCCGATTTTTCTCCCCTTCTACGGAAACGGAAGTCTCCTCGCCGACTTAACGATTTCCCGTCGACGAGTGACGAGGAAGTAGTTCGATCTGACCGATTCGGTTATCTCCTAATATATCAAGCCAAATTCCTCAACGATTCGGTGCACTCGAGAAAATTCACACAGGGAAATACGTATTCCATTCTTCCTCGGTATCGGTTTATCCATACCGTTCGGATACTCCTAGTTTCACGACTGGAAATTTATGTCTCCGTCCCGTGAAAAAATCTGCGGGTAAGTCCTTCCGGTTTGCTGACGGTATTACAAAATTCAATATACGTGGCTTAAAGGAACGTCAAACTTCCGCTAATTTTGTTGTCTTTGACGGGGTAAATTTTGTCGAACAAGGAATCACTTTGGTATAAAATTAAAATTAATAAATTAATAAAAATAAAATTTGTAATGTTTTAAACGCATTTTGCATGCATCGGCGTGTTAAAATTATTAACAATTAATTTTCCTAAAATCGAACGCTTCATGGTTTAGCATTTAAAAGCATTGATGCAATTTCAATAATAAAACTTTTACACCCTTTAACACAATTTTTACGAGTGCTCTTCCAATACGAGGTCAACTTTTGTTCCTTTTTTTTGTTTTTATTAATTCGACATCAAGTTGGAAACGTTTAATATAGGAATAAAAAAGCGTGTTTACGGGGGGAGGGAAGTGCGAATGGAAGATTCGAAGGGGTGGCTTTCCAGCAAAATTTTTACATCAATATGGATGAAGTTCGAATAAAAAGCCCTGTGGCTCGTGTTCGTCCTGTTGTTTTGAAAGAGCATTCTTTCTCTGATTTAAACTGAACATTGAAAGCATTCAAAGCTACCTATATCCTCTCTCTCTTTTTTTTTATCTAAAAAAAAGAAGGAAATACTTAGAAAAATACCTTTGTGCCATTTCATAATACACGAGTTTGGAAAATAAAAGAAGGTAATCAAACTGCAAGTACTTTTGAAAATTTTAACAAAGCAGGCCGATCCTTTCAGACCCAGTAACAAATTTCCAAATATATTGTGAATTTAATTTTGCAACACGTCTATAATTGAAAAATTATCAATATTTACTTAATTTCCATTTGATATTTCTTCCAAAGAGTGAAATTATCCGACTTCCTGATTGTAGAAAAGAAAATTGGGTCCGAAAGGATTGAAGTTCGAGCTGAATTAGCAGGATCGTTTAGCGTGGAGGGAAAAAAAAAGAATTTTTCTTACCCGGGGTAAAATGAGCTTGCGTCCGACTAGGATTGCGAGTCACGGGGCACTGAGCTTACAAGACACATTCAGGCCAACAGCGCTTGCAAACTCGCGACTCCTAAGCTCGACTTCCATGTCTATCCATCCCCCTACCAACCCCACCCACCACTCCATTCCGACACACAATATTTTCCTTCGCCAGACACCTATGCACCTGATTCCATGACCTCTGATCGATGACCGACGACTACGTCGCGTCGCACTTCCGGTTCCTCGATTCTGTCCTTCCGTCTACGAGGATGCCTTCATCCCCTAATTTCAATTCTAATTTTGCTGCGTAATAACTGCTTGTAATTTAATATAATCAGCAATATTAAAGTGATTATTAAATTGGTAACTGATAATTTAATAATCGTGCCTCAGAATAATCTATAATGATATTTTTTAATATTATAATAAATGATGAGGACACAATTTCTTATTGTCTTTTATTTAACACGGTTCCAATCGACCGTGTTACAGACGGCTCGACTGCACAAATCTCCAATTCCTAATAATTTACAAGGCGACAGGCTGATAATGTTTACAGTTCATTGAGGAGGGTGGCAAGCAAGAAAGGTATCAATTGCACGCCAGAAACCATTACCTGCAGGACAGATTCTATTAAGAGTTTCACAACAGCCACGGAACTTATCTTCTGTAATGGCGTTTCGAGCAAATGTTTTTCCCCTGGCTCTTTATTTAATGCTACCTACAAGAAAAGTTATCCAAATCTTACGTACAGTGGACAACTTCGAACAACATCCAATGTGCACCATTATTTTTTATCGAAGGAGTGAAATGAATTCTTTTTATTATTCTTTTTTCAAATAGAATCACCCCCTTAAGGCACCCCCTATAACCCTGTTTTTATGATAAGTAGCGTATCGTAAGAAGATTAGTGACATCGAGATTCAATTCGTTTCCATTTACCCTCTAAACGTGTCATCGTTCTAATACCGATTCGACAAAAGCGTTCATCGCGAGGGGTTTCTTCGAAGACTTACGACGGTAGGCCACAGAAGAATGCGGGCAAAACTTCAGGAGAAAAGGGTGATCGACAAATTGTTTGTCGAAATTGGCCCCAACAACCGAACCTTGACCGACAGGCGTCGATACGCCGGCTCGTCGGTGGAGGTTCGTCGATATGCACGTTCCGCGTCCACGGAAGACGCCGCGAATGTTAAGTTTCCCACAGTTATCAATCCGGACGCGTTATCATCGTGCCTCGCATCCACGCTCGCTGTTCTTCCAACGAAATTCACCCGTTAACGAAAGATTCAACCCTTAAATCAACGATGCTCGATGAAAAAGTGACCCACTGGCTGGGAATATTATATTTTTCGTTTTAATCGTTTTAATCGTTTTAATTGTTTACAGAATGCAAGAATACACGCTGTTTCCAGTTATTTGTCGAAGGGAACGTGGCTAATTAATGGCTGGGGAAACGGGGTCAACTTCGAACCAGTGATCCGTTTAGGCTGGCATGGTTCGTCTAAACTACTGTACAAGATAATACTACGTGTGTAAAATTAAGAAACAATTTGTTTGGATTGGTCCATGATTCTAAATCATACTATTTTAAATCTAGTATTAGATCTAGTATTTACCTAACTGAAACGCAGTAATTCTTCTCATTCTTCGCCTCCTCCTCGACCCTGGCGAACAACCCTCGACAAAGCCGTGGCGTGAGTCCTGGATCCTCCTAATTATATGATATTAATTATTAATTTTCTATCTGCAAACCCAGGTTTATTATTCTAAAAAGACAGACTTCGAATCAGTAATATTACCACCTTGGTCCCCATCATGGTGTAGGTTTTCCCGGATGCGCTTTGCCCGTACGCCACCAGACAGGAATTGTATCCGGAGAAGAGAGCCTCCAGAACGGATTGGCCCAGTGTCTCATAGATCCTTGCCTGATCCGCGAAATGTTCAGCCTTCGGATTGGATGAATCGAAACAGTAATCGAAACCATATCTTCGGGTACGTTCGCGACTGTCTCCAGCCTTGCTGGAGGACACCTTCAGGTTCGTCAGCGAGATCCCGTTCACGTCTGTGTGGACGACCACCTCCGAGCCTGTTAAATTCAGCTCCCTATAAATAAACATAAAATGAAATTTTAAGTAGTATCAATATTATATTAATTTTGCAACTTTTACTCTGAAAGAATAAAGTAGGGTTTGCGATAGTAATTAAATTGACAAATAAAATAACTCTACCACCATAAAATCGTAAAGAGATTAATTTCGTAAAAAATGTATGTTTGAACGCATCTGAAATAGTTTGTCATCCCATGCGAAAAGAGAACAGAGTAGACACGACAGTCTCGTTGGTGAGCTTTCGAAACGACAGTTTCGTTTTCCACCTTTTTCGTCAAACTAACGTGTCGTTCCTTCTTTTTTTTTTCAGCTAAAACGAAAAGCAAGCCTGAATTCCAAGTTGGTTCCTGCAAAAAAAAAGAAAAAAGAAAAACGAAGCCAGTTCGATCCACGAATCACGGTCGAACGAGTTTTCGGGTCGCCGTGTCGCGTGGCACAACATTTGGCGTGACGGGGACACGTAACAGCGCGATTACACACACGTGTTGTAGCGTGCGTGTAACGCATACGAGCGCAGAGCCCAGGTACTTTAACCCCCGTCCTCGCGTGATCTTATCGCCGTTGCCCCCCTCTAATCGCCACGATTTCGTGCCACCTTAGCCGCGTTTTTGCCAAATGGATGCCCCGGAACGTTTTGGGTCAACGAAGCACTGCGCCAAAGTGTAATCATTACCCGTTTAAAATTAAATTTTCCCTCTTAACTCTGAAAAAAGTGAATCGATGCATCGTTACTTAATTGCTGAATAATCTGACATCAGGATAAATACAACTGTACCTCAGAGTCCGCAATAATCTTGAGAATGTAGCTGACCCTTCAAATTCGCAAACACCTACAACTACAAATCATCCCCTGGCAAACAATTTCCAGCAATTCGTGGCAATTGATATTTACAGTATATTACGGTCCATTCGTAACGTTGGCATCGATCAGTTCATCGATCATCGGCTGGCAGGAAGTCGGTGACAAGGATCCTAAACCGCGCCGGGGACTCGAAACCGATTCATCCGTCGGGAACAGCCGAACTGTCCGAAACGAAATAGTTTTGGGTGAAGTTCTTGAATGAAGTACCCAAAGGCATCCACGGTCCGTGGTTTGCTCGTTCCTCGAAGCGAACGACGTGAAACATCGTCGAACACCCGAAGAAAACGACGTTATTCCTGAATGAATCGAGGCGAGGAAGCACGTTACGCGAATAGCAACCCGCCGCACTGTTATTATCTCCTTCGTCGTTTCCCCTCGTGACAAGTCGAAGGCCCGAGTGTTATTCTAGAACGGATGCTGCGTTTCTCTCGTTGCTTCTGTTGGAAGTCGTTAAAACCGTCCAGTCGTCGTGTGTCATCCGTGGCGGGTTCTGCACGAGGCGCCCCTCGGTATTCCGATTGGAAGATCATTCGAGCTTAGGTCGCTTTGATGGAGTAACCAGGGATGGTATATCGAGGCAGGGAGACTGATGGCAGGGATTACTGCTGGATTATACGCGCGGGGTATATTAGCGATAGTAGGTATATCGGAGTGGGAGGGTTAGTAACTTGTCGTTTACATCCTGTACATTAGTATAGTAAACGAACGTCTCCTACAAAAAGGCCGTAACTAAAGACTACATCATTAAGGTATCCCCCGGATCGTGAAGGGCTTCGTAGGGACATACTCAGCCGCTTTAAATAAACTTGTCGACCCCCCTGTACGTGGAGGACCAAACAGCGGCTGCTTTATGGGATTTTATTGGCTTTTATTTTAGTCTGGCCGAGCTGGCTTGGTTTCTTTCGAAGTTGAAACTTGGAACGTTCGATGTTGATTTTCCTCTTTTCTGGATGGATTTCGTGACGGGGGGTAAGGAACGTTTGCGATCATCGATGGTTCTGGTCAGCCTGGAAGGTTTCCAACGTTCATGAATTCTTCAAAATTTCTAAACTTTAAGATTAATAAATAATCCGAACGAAATGTCCAAGGGCCACGAATTTCATTAACAACGCGATGCTTACAAGGACGCGGCACGGATGCAAGTTTATCAATAATGAAAGTTGAAATTGCATATTACGTAAAGAAACGTGAACGTTAATAGAGGTTCGTCTTGCAGCGTCGTTCGAGGAGGTAAACAACGTTTCCGAATACAATTCCCTAGCAACTGAATATTACCAGTGGCCTTAATTTCATCGTCGAGTTTATTGCGTTTCCTTCCACCGGGTAATTGTTAGTTTGTCTTACTTTCACGGCGTTCCGGCCTCATCTTCTAAGTATAGAAACGAGTTCATAAGTGGCGGTCTCAAAGGCGCACCCCTATAAATCTCTGCATTCAGAATTCCGTCCTCGTTCCTTTCTCGCCCCCGAAAAATAATTATCTCGAGCACGAATATACAACGGAAACGTGTAAAATATTTGTTAAACTAAAAATTTACATTTTTACGACGGTCAGGCGAGCAAATAAACACAGAGGGAAAAGCGGGGGGGCGGAGGGGTTAACGCGTAAAACCGACCTCGTAAAACACGGCGTTTCGTAAAAATGAAACTGCGGTTAAGCAAAGACGGTAAACCTTGACCTTAACACCAAGAAGGTACACGTATCGTGGATACGCGTATGTAGAACGGGAAGTTGCTTCGTTGCTTTTTGCCGTTGCTTAAAATACATCGAGACTTACCAGGCGCCGATTTAACGACAATACGCGCTCTAACTCGAATTTGCAACTTTAGTGGCATTGATTACTTCTTTACAGTTTGTGTTGCTAATGTATTTTTAAAATAATTATAAGTATAGAAAGCAAAGTCTTCCACCACAACAAAATGCAACTCCCTTAACCTTAGGGGTAACTTTAACCCCTAATGTGACACAAGTGCACGAAGAAAAATTGATAGTAATTAATTTAAGGTCCTTTTGTTAAGTCTACCTAACACGGCATTGCAAGATAAATTATTTAATCTCTAAATTAATTTTTCACCAGAACAGATGTTAATAGAAAGGGTAAAGGTACTCACCTGGCAGATATCGGTCTGACTCTCACCGCCACCTTAATGTTCGCCATATTGCCATCCCGTGGACGACAATAATCAGCTGGCTGCCATTTCTCTCTTTGTTTTCACGTGCCGTGAACGACCGGATAAAATCGCGCGGAAGAGGGGCAAGGCTGAAACATCCGTCGTATTACATTTTGCACGAGACGTGGAACAACACGGATCATAGAAACGAAGAGGAGCTGGCGTGGTGCGTGCACTGGCCGGGTGCACGTGTTCTACTGTTGCGATGAAAATACCCTCTCGAGTCTCTTCCCAAAGACCATTCGCTCACGCTTTACCCCACCTACTCACGACTCCGACGAGCAACTTATATTTTCACCAAATACTTCTACTCGGACGGCCCGATACGATAGAAACGATCCATCGATCGAGGGACTCGGGTGGATGGGCTTGGGTCCGATACCAACCTGGCTGACCTTCGGACAGGTTCGAATTGTTCGACTGAAATCGTTTATTGAAGTTTGGGAAGCGTTGGTTAAATTTTGAGGGAGCAATACTTTTTTCTTAATTCTAATTAAGGAAACTAATTCAACCCCAACTGATGATTCTATTTTTTTTAAATATATTTACATAAAACATATCCGTAGTTAAATAAAGTGTCAAGTTATCGTCCAAGAATATAATTGATCCATCGACTAATATTGAATTAACAGAAAAATCTCGATCTTTCGCGTCGCAAGGATCCTAGTTACTTACGTCACTGTTCTATCAATCCTGAAATGAACGAAACGAATGGCAAGTTGTCGTACGTACACGTATATTTTTAGGCTAGTGGAACGACTACACGTATATTCTGTGTAAGTTGAGTCATCGTTAGATGACTCCGGCTACAATCATCGAGCGTCTACGTTCATCATCCAGGGTCTACTAGTCGTCTTTGGTGGCTCTGAGGACCGTGAAATACGAGAACGAGGTGCTGAGGACCTGTGAAACGGACAGAGCTGCCGATCAGTTCGTCGAGGACGATGAGAATCGTGCTCACCGATGAAAAACTCTGCAAGGACATGCTGTAGAACTTGGCCGCGGTGATCTTCGAGGCTGTCCTCGAGCGCATCATCATGATGTGCAGATTTTTACAGAACCTGCTGCCGATCCATCCGCTGTTGTACGCCGATTCGCCCACCGCTTCGCTCTGCAAAGTTGATTACATCAATAATAAACCTCCTTTAGCTTTTGTCAAAATTTTCCCCAGTCAGAGGGTCAATTATACCAAATTGTCATGGAAATGGATCATGGGCGATTACCTCGTCGATCAACCCATTTCCACTGAAGCTGAACATAAACAGCTCGAGAATGGCAGAGTTCAAGAATGTCGAGTACTTCATCAGTCGCCCTTTGTCCTCCATCATCTGGAAAGATTATTTCATATCGGAGATCAATCAACACAGGTATGTTTAATTAAAACCAACCGACGTGATCTGGAATCCAGCGAAACAGATTAATCCTGTGCTGATCATGAACTGCCCCAGAGCCAGGACGTTGATGATCCTCTCAAGTGCGTCCGCGTATCTGAAAATAAAAATAATTCCCAATTTTTAACCAACTTCGAAAATAATTTTTTTTTTTTTAATAAACGATGCTCACTCGATGGCCCTTCGATGGCGAACGACGCAGTCCTCCATGACGGAAACGGAGCCAGGATCCTCGCCCTTTAACGCCTCCAGTCTCTTCCGGAGAACCGCGAACTTGGCCGAACCGTGCATTATCACTATCAGATTGAAACTGGTGGCACCCGCGATCATGCTTCCACCGAAACCACCCGCGGTCACGTTGAACAAGTACAGGCATTCGAATATCGGCGACACCGTCTGGTTGATGAAGAAATAGCCACGGAAAGGGAAGATCTTCTCGCTTACGCCCAGTACGTAGATCTGTGGTGTATGATATACAGGATGTCCCAGAACTCCTGTAGGAGCCGGAAATGGAGGGTAGCTGAGACTATTCTGAACAACAATTTCCTTCGCAAAAATATCGGATGGGGCTTCGTTTTTTTCGCCTCGGTAGAACAAGAAGCGTTAAGCACAAGTAATATTGGACATAAAAGTAAAAAACAAATGGTAGAATGTTATGAGAGTAATCGTACCTTAGAATAAAGGGAATGACTGAATGGCTGGATATCCCAACAGAAGAAATAAGTAAAAATTGCAGAATATTTTTCGGTATTATAAATACAGTCCTGGGGTCATCTAATTTGAATAGTAGAAAGATAAAACATTGTATTATTATAAAATAATGAATTTAATATCGTTCAAGCTTTATTTTTCAATTTTTTTAAAGAGCAACTGAGGACGGTACACGGGGTGTTACCGACGAAATTAGCGAAACAGAAAATTGTGTTTTTTCAAAAACCAGGCCACTTTTCGGATAAACTAAAGTTATAGAGACATTTATAACAACAAAATATTTCATGTAATGGTGTTAAAAAGCCGATTTTTAATAAAATAATTTTTACCGACTTTTTATTTTACCCCTGGCGCCACCTTCGAACAAAGTGCTGAAACTACTCAATAATTACCGACTGAGAATTCCGAAACATCGTTAAAAATGGCGGGCTTTTCAAAATGAGTAATGTACTATTTTGATATTTCTTAATTAAATTCCTTAAAAAGGTTTATTTATTCAATTCCTACTTGATTATGAGACTAGGAGAACTCGTGTATAATTTCTGATAGTTTAGATAAACGAAAAACCTTCATTTAAGAACTACAGAAGTGATTTTTGAGCACTTACAATAGTAGCAGAGTATTCCCCAAAGTTATTAATTTTTTACAGCTTAAAAAACATCTTAAATTAATAAAATGCTGTACACAATCGTACTGAAAGCATTGAAAATGATAAAATTAGAACGATATCCATGTTAATAGCTTTGAATCGTTTATTATACAACTTTAAAAGTTATATTAATGAAGAAAAGACATAAATGTAGGTATTTCTCTTATTG
Source organism: Anthidium xuezhongi (assembly GCA_022405125.1). Classification (NCBI taxonomy): domain Eukaryota; kingdom Metazoa; phylum Arthropoda; class Insecta; order Hymenoptera; family Megachilidae; genus Anthidium; species Anthidium xuezhongi. The sequence goes on from CM039640.1 coordinate 8,791,100, forward strand.
AAACAATCAGAAATTATACACCAGTTCTTCTAGTTCAATAATTAAAGCAGAAGTGTAATTAATAAACCTTTATAAGGAATTTAATTAAGAAATATCAAAATAGTACATTACTCATTTTGAAAAGCCCGCCATTTTTAACGATGTTTCGGAATTCTCAGTCGGTAATTATTGAGTAGTTTCAGCACTTTGTTCGAAGGTGGCGCCAGGGGTAAAATAAAAAGTCGGTAAAAATTATTTTATTAAAAATCGGCTTTTTAACACCATTACATGAAATATTTTGTTGTTATAAATGTCTCTATAACTTTAGTTTATCCGAAAAGTGGCCTGGTTTTTGAAAAAACACAATTTTCTGTTTCGCTAATTTCGTCGGTAACACCCCATGTACCGTCCTCAGTTGCTCTTTAAAACAATTGAAAAATAAAGCTTGAACGATATTAAATTCATTATTTTATAATAATACAATGTTTTATCTTTCTACTATTCAAATTAGATGATCCCAGAACTTAACGCTTCTTGTTCTACCGAGGCGCTTGTCCCGGGGCGACTAGGCTCGACGCTACACTGACGGTACTGATTGGTCAGTGTTTTTGCTAAATAATTCAAAAACGAAGCCCCATCCGATATTTTTGCAAAGGAAATTGTTGTTCAGAATAGTCTCAGCTACCCCCCATTTCCGGCTCCTACAGGAGTTCTGGGACACCCTGTATTTTCGATAGAAGGTTCCTTGTTAATATGGGGTGGGCATTTAACGTGGTAATAATTTTAATATTTTTATATAAATTTTGGATAGAAATATTACTGATATGTTGCTATTATTTTTTAATGAATTACCAAGTAAATAAAGAAACTGACTCACTTCCAAAACAGGAACACACATGAACAACAGAATGGTGATAGCCACGGTGCTGATAAAGTATTTGGCGAGACGATACGCGAACATGGTCTTCTCTTCTAAAATCACCCTGTCCTCCTGAGTGGAAACGGCCCAGTCCTCTTTCATTGTGTTCACAACGTACAACATATCCTTTTGATGAACCGTGTAAACCGTCAAACGAACGACGCAGAGGTAAAAGGCTGTACAAATTAGGGCGCACTCCGTCGCCTCGTCCAAATCGTCGAAATTGTGAATAACGTCCGCAGTCACCGCGATCGACATCACCACTACCTGTAGTTAATTAAAAGAAATGAAATGAATATACCAATTAATTTGCTTCCTATTTTAAAATTAATTCTTTATAAATTAAATGAGTTTCCTTTTAATTTTTTAAATTAATTCTTTTTTTTTTTGGTTTAATTATACTCACCAAAAAAAACATAGAAAATAAATGAAATCTTCTGAACATTATCGTTCCTGAGCTGCTATTTTCAGCCAAAGGCCAGATAGAAATGATTTTCGCGGTTAACATTATAGGTTTAATGAGTCTGTCGTATTCATTAGCACCTTGAACGTGAAAATTCATTTTCCAGCTATTGAATTTTACTTCTCGAAAGTATTTTTCGATTCTGTCACGACACGTTCGGTTTGATGGCCTGATGCATACTCCAGGGAGTAGAAAAAGATACTCTGGACAATGGTCGAGGGGAAAATTGATCGGTAGGATAAGTAACAGTTAGCGTTTTATAGTGGGAGGATCTGAAACTTTGTGATAGATAGGTGTTACATGGAACTTTCAAACTTCTAATTTGATCATTTAAAATATATGACAAAATACATGTTTCCCGCTCTATTATTTGTTCAAGTATGTACCTGCGTCGAAAAATAGCAACTTTGTATTCAACTTTCTGCGCTGGTAAGAAAATTGCAGCGTATAAAATAATTTTTTGGTTTTTTATATTTCCAAGGAAATGAAATGAAGAATAATATACTGTATTTAATACAAATATGAAAATTTGAATTTAAATTAGCGCTCAAAACCAATTTCTTTAAGTATCAGGACTCGTTAAACGTATTGTAGAGATAATATACTATAAATTAATTAATGAAACATGCATTAACAATGATAAAAATAATAAAAAAGAAAGGAAAGAGTAAATATTATAGATTTAAAAATGTAATCATTAATAAATGCTTTGAAAGTGAACAAATTCAAGTTTGTATATGCAAATAGCATACATGCATGTTATTATTAATTTTTATATTATTAATTATGTTAGTATTAATCCTTACACAACTCTTATTTACGAATTAAATAAAAGACCATTTTGTAAAGGACCGCCACAGAGCTACTCCGTGAACCGTCTAGGGTTGAGAAAGTGAACTAACTTAATGATATGTTGGTAACATACCGATGTCGATAATTTACCGCTATCGATAACAGATGCATTTACCTTATTTTTTCTAAAACAATAAATTATTATATGATAGTTGCATTTAATACTTGTTATTAATATTTCTGTTATCCAATATATATTTATGATAGCGTTTATTATTTTATGGCTCTAATAAATACGTATAAAACATTTTAAAGTTTAAATTATTTTAATTCAATTGTATTCACTACGCATGTGCAAATTTACATTAAGAAGCTACACTGAACATAACCTATAATAGATAACAATAAGTCTCCAATTATTTGATTACCAATTGTCAAAATAAGTCATGTATTGTCAGTATAATAATCGGCATCAGTATCAGTTATAATAATGGCCGTGCCACCTTTTGGTCTAAGTGATATTGTTCGTTTAAACGTTGGTGGAACAAGGTACAAAATAGAATGTTAATTAATAATTATATCAATTATTTATATCATCTGTTAATCAATTATTACTATTATCAAATATTAAGAAAACATGTTTGATACATTTATTTCATCAGCATCTAATATTATTTAATATTCAGGTTTTCAACATCAAGACAAACACTGACTTGGGTTCCAGACTCATTTTTTACAGCTCTATTGAGTAATAGAATTGCCAGCCAAAGAGATGAAATTGGAGCATTGTTCATTGACAGAGATCCAAAGTTATTTTGTATTATATTAAATTATCTACGTACAAAGGATATTGATTTAAAAAATGTAGATCTACGTACATTAAGACACGAAGCTGAATATTATGGTATCACACCATTGGTTAAAAGATTAATACTGTGTGAAGATTTAACTCAATCTTCTTGTGGAGATGTATTATTCTATGGTTATTTACCACCTCCAAGTAAGTTCTACCTAAGATTCTTTTACAAAAAGGAATAAATGAACAAACAAGTTATATTATTTATTTTAATTTCAAAGGTATACCATTACATGAACCAACTACAGTTACATCAAATGTAGGAGATGTATCTGTTCATGGCAGGGTTCCTACCACCACCACTGTTACTACCACTTCTACAAGTACCAGTTCTAGAGTAGATGCACCGTCTACTTCTCAAAGTACAGCCCCTGGTACTTCCAACAATCACAATAATAATGGTAATAAACAAATATCATTTGATTTATTTAAGGATTGTTGCAAACATTTAATACAAATTCACTCTAGGACAACAAAATCATAAAGGAGTGCTTGGCACCCATATGAGAAATTCTTCATTGGATTATAGAGTTCAACAAAGAGGCTTACCGCACTCGCGTACTTCATCTTTAGATTTAAGACACGCTAGAAACAATTCAGCAGACCTAAATAAATTATATAAAAATGACATTAGTTTAGTGTTCGGTACCCAACAAGGTAAATAGATGCAAATATCTTTGTTAATGTTACGATACAATGTAATTGATCAATTTTATTTAACATAGTTTCGTCGTGGGTCGATCCGTTGAGGGTTCAGATCATAAAAGCGCATCACAATTGGATTGTGATCGCTTACGCGCATTTTATAACTTGCTATCGATTGAAAGACTCGTCCGGGTGGCAACACGCATTTACTAGTCCTCACATTGAGTCCGTTATCGAAAGAGTGGCGATTACCTCGAAATTAAGTACCAGTATAGACGTTAAGATGGTCGCAATCTCTTACGGAAATCAAGTTAGATTATGGAGTGTTTCAGCAAACGGTATAAAGACTAACATCGGTACATTCAACTTGAATGTTCGCGTGGAGTATTTATTTTTTATCGGGAGCCAATTAGTTGCTCTGTCTCCTACCGACAAAATTGGTGTTTGGCACGCCATGACGCATCATTGGCAAATACAAGACGTTGTACCTATTTTATCCTTTGACACGGCTGGTTCTTTTCTCTTACTGGGATGTAACAATGGATCCATTTATTATATTGGTAATGAAAATTAAAATGTATGATACATATGTTACAGTGCTTGGGTACATGCAATTCTATATTTCAGATATGGAAAAATTTCCTTTGAGAATGAAGGACAACGATTTACTCGTAACAGAACTGTACCGTGATCCGAATTACGATCCCATTACAGCCATATCTGTATATTTAACACCGAAAACATGTAAGTTTCCACGTCCATGTATACCGTATCACAGTATTGTTTTGATAAATGGTTAAATGCAAAGGTAAATGATAATCAAACTTGTATTTCATAAACATTCAGTATTACAGTATCTCTATTGCAGAAGTACCTTTTCAAGTGACGTACAAATAAATGGATTAAAATATAATTATTATATCTGCTTATATTGGGGAATGTAATAACAAACGTCACTTTCATTATATTTTTTTTCTTTTTATGTTTTGTTATCTTAAACAATTATTCCATACTTTATATCCCTAATTCATTTTTTTTATTCTTAATAAAAGAGGAACTTTTTAGTTGTCACATTAACACACAGAAACAATTGATATATAAACATTATAGAGTTGTTTCTATTAATAAAATCCAAATGCCATCTTAAAATATTAATAAGAGTTTATTATTACATTCTTTGCTTCATGATTTCGTACAACTGGATAAATAGCGCAAGGCAAGTATGGGTCGATACGACGATGTTCTATAATATTTTCATACTTCAATTACAATTCAAACTGACATGTTTTTTCTACATTTTATATTGCAATGAACATGATGCATTAATCAAAATCCATAACCCTTCCTCTCCAGGTATATTGTACGTATCCTACTTGGTACACAAATTCATAATCCGTATGTTGCTTTCAACAGCACTTTATTCATTTCACATCAAAACAAGATAAACACACATTTCTATAACAACCTTGGATCAATTATGATAGAAAATGTGAACAATGAAGTCTGAACATTTGTAACAACCATTCTCTGTCTTAGAACGCATTAAAACATACACAGCCTCACTGTCCATATACATCCAGTTGTACTTGTGCAGATTCAGAACTATTTTCTTTTCCATTTATTTCCCCCAATGTTCGTTTGTCTTAATTTGAATTATATTTAATAATTCTTTGCTTGTTCCTTCCATAGTTATGTACTTCCTGTCAGCATCTGTGAGGGGAAGGGAAAAGAATAGACGAGTACCTCTGCTTGCATAGTTATTCTTCCTTTCAAACAATTTCGAATACATATAAGTATTGTTTCGTCTATTATGAACGTTCATAATTTTGTTATGTACATTGTAAATACTTTTTATATACTCTTTTGCATTCTCTAGCACATATACATGAAACTTTTTCATTCAAATTTTCATTGTTATAATTTTCAAACGAGAAAGCATTCTATTTTATAAATATTCTTTCCGTATCGATCACGATACCAAAGCATGTAATATATACGTAGGTTACTTATTTTTATATTAATTCAAATACACATGCACAAAGTCTTTCAATTTCTATAGCGTTTCGTATATGTACTATCAGCATTCGATCACTTACATTCCAAATTAAACAACGTAGCTCATATCGAAGATCATTAACGTTTTGCAATGGTATAATATAAAATGTTCCTTTTCTTTTACACAGCTCTTTGTGGCAATTGGATCGAAATTGCATACGGTACAAAATCTGGCAGTGTAAGAGTTATCGTTCATCATCCTGAGACTGTGGGGCATGGTCCACAATTATTCCAAACATTTACTGTACATCAAAGCAGTGTAACAAAGGTATGTATTTGTACATAAAATACCCATTTTCATCATAACATATACATCAGAAAATTTATCGCAGGTGACGTTATCAGAAAAATATTTGGTATCAGTTTGCTCTGAATACAATCACGTTAGAAGTTGGGCGGTGAAAAGGTTTCGTGGAATGATCTCCACCCAGCCAGGACCAACACCGGAAGCTAGTTTCAAAATTGTATCATTAGAAGCAATTGAACCTTGTATCAGTTACAATGCTGGAAACGACTTTGGTTAGAACATGTGAAAAATCATTGTACAACTGTGCTAAAGAAAAATCATTTAATTACTGTATTTTGTAACGCAGGACCATTTGGAGAACAGGATGACGAACAGGTGTTCGTTCAAAAGGTTGTACCAGAGACTGATCAATTGTTCGTACGCCTGGCGTCGAATGGCAAAAGGGTTTGCGTTATCAAATCGGTGGATGGTAGTATAATAAGTTCGTTTTATGTACACGAATGCGAAGGGTCTAGTCGTATGGGCTCAAGGCCCAGACGTTTCATATTCACCGGACATTCCAATGGTACTATTCAAATGTGGGATCTTACGACGGCGTTGGAACCGTCGTTTTCTTCGACTCAAAGTAATGTCACTCAATTTTTCTCAAATCGAAGTAACGATATTGCTTACAGTAAGTATTTTAATTACAGACATTTCTGGTGGGCCCACACCGGAAGAACTTTGGAAACTATTAGACCAATGTGATTTAAGTAATAGTCATTCCTCGACACCGTGCATCAGTCCATGCCCCTCGCTCATATCCACGGGTCCGAGCATAAAGACAGGTAACGTGCTGTTTCTTAATCAATCGCAAAACGCCGAAGCAACGCCCGGACCTAGCCAAACTTGAAGGTAATATCAAAATATATTTCACAGACCATCTTACATTTCACTGAAGTATTTTTTTACATCTCAGTATCATTTATTTATTTATTTATTTATTCGCCTATTTAATAATTTATTACGAATTATTAACAAAAAAGTTTCGTAATGACAGTTCCTAGCATAACAGTTTTGTTTACATCTCTTTTGATTTGAATAGTGAGATTTTCGAAAAAAAACATTTTTTTATTTATAAATAATGCAATTTCAGAGTGATAATGTAATTGAAATATAAAAACTATAATGATAAAGTAATTACAAATAAGCGTGATATCAAATAAGTAATAGTAATAGCTTTAGCTTCTTAAGTATGCGCTTTTTCTTACTCTCTTTTCCTTAAGTAAATATTTTAACACGTTCCGTGCCAGACCGACTTTTGAAGACTTTCCATTCAGGCCACGACCCACAGTTTTACGATTAAACAAACTAGTTTTTGACGTATCCTTACAATTTTTTAATAGTACAATAGACGTTAAAATGCCTATATTTGACTCTATAATAAATTTTTAAAGAATTCTCCGTTTTTCAATAAGAATTCCAAGCGGCCTGAAACTTCAGCGGGGGTCGTATACGCCCCACGCGGCACGGAACGTGTTAATAATGTACAAGATACAGTTTACGGTTATTTAAATTATTTTAAAGTAAACTAGTAAGCGTTACAAACATTTGTATATTCTAAGGATGAATCCAATCGCGCTATAAATTCCGTGCTTCAACATGTTTGAGATATAACAGATTTTGTCGAGTAAACTTACAATTCGGAACAATGTAAATATTTATATATAAATATTGTCCATCCGACATTTCTTTGCATAAGAAAATTTACTTATCGAATTTACCAGGTCGAACGGCCATTTTATAGAATACGTCTATAGATGAATTCTGAAACGTTCCTTTTTTTAAGTAAAAGGATCTTTTACTAGTATAATAATTTTCGTATGTATTTTGTTCTCGTTCAGTTTTGTATAAATACCTATACACATTTATGGCAAACATTGTAATACTGTTATAACTGTTAACTCTGTGATTTAAATAAATAATAAATGGATGTATTGTTAATTCTTACATGTGGCGTACATGTAATAAGAATACAAAGTCAGCTTATTTTAAAGTGAAAGCAGTTTTTTTTTACATTTGTATGTTGTAATAGTAACAAATTCTTAAGGATACATTTTATAGAAGTAACTTTTCTATCAATTCAAATCAACAATGTTTATTGTAACAATGTCATAAATTTTTTCTTTAATTACATAATATTTTGTTAACGTTTTTTTCCCTCTTTTATTATTTTAAGAAAAACTGCCTAAATTGTTATCGGTATTTATGATTACAACCACAAAAATTTAATTAAATTTCAGGCACTACGGTGATTTATATTATTTCTAAATTGCATGATCGAGTTTCTTTACAATAATCTGATTGCACAAATAAATGTTGATGATGAAAGTTTTATGTTTCCGATTGTTTTCTAATTTGTAAACATACGTCTTTCGATAAAATTCTGTAACTTAATAATCGTGCAATTGTTATTGTTATAATTTCGATAGAATTTGTTGTTTCTTCAACATCATGCAATCTGAAATCAAGGTAGTTTCGAGTTAAATTGATTATTGGTGACATTGTTGCAAAACAATCACTTCTTCATATAAAATGTTTATGCCAAAATAAGTTATTATGAAATAACGACGGATTCGTCATTGGTGTTAACAAGAAACACCAGGCTACTAATCCAATAACGAATAAAGAGAATAATCCAGCTCTCTTTAAAGGATCCTTAAATGCTACGACTTCAGAAAGATCTGGGAATCCCATATGATTACAAAACGAGTGTGCCGTAAACGGCGCTGCTAAGTGTCCTATTGAAAACAAAAAACATTATAATACATGCTTGTAAATATAAACTGAAAAAGATGTTTCAATGTAAAGTTCTAAATTTGTCAAATAAAATACCAAAATGATTATACCTGTTTTAGCAAACAAAAAAGCTGCATATGCTCCAAACAATGTTGTATATGCAAATTGAAAACCTAAGGTAAAGAAAACATATTGTAACATGTATGTTTGTGTTTTTGGTGTTCAATCAATATTACTTACAGGATATGAAAAGTGCATGTTTAAGTTTCATGCCTGCTTTTACTCTATCTACTACATGATGAAAGTGAGCAACCCCAAAAAATAAGGGGCATACAAATATGGCAGTAGTTGGTGTAAAACATTGCAAAAGCAATGGTAACATACACGCTCTAAATGTCCACTCTTCAGACAGAGGTGCAACTACTTGATTTCTCCACCATGTTAATGTTCGTAAGCTTCCAAGCCAGTACATAGGTTCTGAAGAAAGAACAAATGTGTACTAACATACAATTTTGTTAAACAGTTAATCAACAGAGAACACTAACCAGTGTATAACCTCCAAAGCCCATTAAAACCTTGTACACTTAATGGCCCTAGAAATAGTATCATTGTTAATAATAATGGTATCACAATTGCTTGAATTAAACCTGGCCACCGCAACCCCAATAACTCCCAAATTGTTGCCTAAAAATGACAAATTACAACATGGGATTTATTATACAAATAATTGCATCCTTACATTCAATTACCTTCTGAAATATTTTTTCATTCATTCCAAAATACAACGATGCAGGAGATATAAGTGATATAATAAAAACGCTAAAAAATCGTTTTTTTATTGTTGTTGGATGTTCCCTGTAATGCAAAACAAAGAATTTTGTATCAAAACTTTGCTAACTTTGCGATTCATCTTAAAACATCTTTCTTTCTTTTTTAATCAATGCATTTAAAAAAGAAAAATTTCTAGTTGAAAGGTTAAAATCAATAATTGGTCGTATAATAACTTTCAAATGGCGCGCCAATTGGAGAGGGGAATCGAAGGAAAAGAGTTGGCCAACAGAGGCGCTGCGAATTCGATTCTTGTCCAGAAAAGCGACTGCGTGAGTGGGAGAATCAAAGAGTAGGCATTCATGTTCTCGGTCGACGTGAATACAGTTACACTTTGTTCGTGGTTCCTTGTAGTTCACTGTTAAAGGACCGAGATCGTGGACGGTCGCGCAAAAATGGACATTTAAAAAAGGCTATTGACGTTTTAATCGTCGTCGATCGGTGTGTACGTACCTATTGTACGGAGAGCTCCACACGTAAAGGCTCGCGACATACACCACCGAAAGGGCGAAACATGATAAAATAGCGGATATGCAGGAGAAATCAGTATTTCGGTACGCGGTCTCCATAACTCCATACTGATGTTGGTTGCTTGTGTCGCGATCCACTGCAGAAGAGGGGATCGGTAAGGGGTAGAAGGCGAGAGAGAAGGATCGCATAGGAAGAAAGGGTGGTCGGTGAAGAAAGAGGGGAAGAGCAGAAATTCATCCGATTGGCGGTCTGGCACCAGTCGGCAGTCCAACCGTCAATGAGAAGATGGCCGCTGGGCTCGGTGGAAGTGTCGCCATTGTTTAGTGTTTAGTTGTTTCACCCGTTTCTCGCATCATTTTTTTACGGGAAGCACGGTAAAAATGCCAAGTGCGTCGTTCACTACATCGCGCAATTACTTGCGAAGATCCCGAAGAAAAGTTGCGAACAGGATTCCGGTACCGTCGAGAACCACCTCGGGTAAGAGCCCCTGCATCCGGACCTCGGTTCACTGCTCACCTGTCTCGACTCTCTTCTTTGCCTTCACCTACTTTGATATTCCCAGGTTAATCGTCGCCACGATTCCGCATGCTACCGACTAACCGACATTCCTCTTGTTCGACATGCATATTTCTAATTTTATACGATCGAAACCCGTAGGACAACTCCGTCAAAACCTTACTGCCCACGTCTTCTCGCATGATTTTCCCACACTCGGTATGGCCGAAAAATACGGATCCGATACATCGATGACGTTTCCCCGAAAAGTCAACATACGCTTACCATTTATGCCCCAGCCCTTTTTTTTCCTCTATCCTTTTCTCTCTTTTTTTCAGAGACATCGATCATGATATCTCGTACCTCGCGATCGTCAATTTTTACTGTGAAATGTCGGCTCAAAGTCTACTCTTCACCCCACCCCCCTTTTCTTTTTTGTATTTCCGATTTATTAAATATCCAGCTGTACGAAACTCATGACCGATGCTCGCGTGATTTAAAAAAATAATCACTTGGTAATTTCAAGGCAAAAGGTCTGGCCTTTTCCAATCTGATATTGCACCAGCCTAGAGATTTTGTATTGCATTTATACCTATAATGTTCTACTTTTTTCCCCAGTCACTCTGTATCTTTTTCAAAGTGCAATTGAGAATATTTTTATAGATTTAAATATTGAATTATGACACTTCTATTCTGAAATATGGTTTGAAAATTGGTTGTGTATATATGCTGTATCCAAAGCATAAAGCATGGCCTAATTTTTCACATCAGCATTTTTTCCTTTAAAGAATTTTTTTTTTCTTTGCCTTTAGCAACTCAATGAACATTGTTTCTTAAATTGTATCTTCATGATATACTTTGACATTTAAATGGTGATTCGTGTATACGTATTACAATGACTAATAATAATTTCAATGTAACACAACAAGTTTTAAAATATGTACTTATAATTAGAAATTGCAAGTTTCTAAATTGTATTAAAATAACATTTCAATAATAAAGCTCATGCATCAATATTATTAGATGTTTTTGTGTTTCTTTCTAGCCGAGCCATGCGATTTGCCATGTTCAGCATCAAATCAGATACCACCTGGTGGTGGAGTTGGTGGTGGAGGAGGAGGAGGAGGAGGTGGAGGTGGGGGTGGAAGCGGTGGAAGAGGATCGTCGCCTAGTGTTTCTGGTGTTGCAGCACCGTCACCTTCTCCGTCACATTCACATTCATCTCCTTATGATTTAAGACGTAAAAGTCCACCTCATCCAGATCCTGCCCCCGGCACCAGTTCTGCTCTACCTCCTTCAGGTGGTAGTAGTATAGGAGCCGCTCTTGGTTCTTCCTCCCTGCCGGCAAGAAAGCGACCCAGACGGACATGTTCATTATCCACAGATGGTATATTTATCAACAGTCAAGTTCTGTTACAAATATTTTGATGAACAAATTTTGTAAATTTTGCCATGTTATTGTTCCAGGTACAAATACAAATACTGCAGCGCATTACCTTCAGTACGAGTTACCAGATGAAGTGCTGCTTACTATATTTAATTATCTAATGGAACAGGATGTTTGTAGAGTTTCGCAGGTTTGCAAACGTTTTCAGACGATTGCGAACGACACCGAACTGTGGAAGTCTTTGTATCAGCAAGTCTACGAGTACGACTTGCCGTTATTCAATCCTGCACCTTGTAAATTCGAGTTCGTATCACCGGACGAGTCAGACTATCCGAATCCATGGAAAGAGAGCTTCAGACAGTTGTATAGGGGTGTACACGTCAGGCCGGGATTTCAGGATTTGAAGTTCAAAGGTCGAAATTTGCCATACTTTAATACAGTTCAGGGAGCGTTAGATTACGTAGACGAATATAGAAGCAATAGCGGTTCCTCGTCGAATAATAGCACAACCACGAGCGGTCAAGGAAATTGTTGCGGAAACAATTCACACACGGCCGAGGAGGCACCACAACATTTAGTTTTCTTACACGCTGGTATATATAGAGGCGAATTTCTTGTAATCGACAGCGACGTTGCATTAATCGGAGCGGCACCCGGAAACGTGGCAGAATCTGTTATATTGGAACGAGAAAGCGAATCTACAGTTATGTTTGTAGAAGGAGCGAAACGAGCTTACGCCGGCCATCTTACGTTAAAATTCACCCCGGACGTTACCAGTACGGTGCCGCATCATAAACATTATTGTTTAGAAGTTGGCGAAAATTGTAGTCCCACGGTCGATCATTGTATCATTAGGAGTTCGAGTGTTGGTAAGTGACCCTATCACACCGCACCATAGTAAGCAACACCGTAGTTAAGAATTTTTCGTACAACTTTCTGTAAACATTACAGTCGGAGCGGCGGTCTGCGTGTCGGGCGTCGGGGCGAATCCCGTGGTGAAGAACTGCGACATATCGGATTGCGAGAACGTCGGTCTCTACGTCACCGATTACGCGCAAGGCACCTACGAGGACAACGAGATCTCCAGAAACGCGTTGGCTGGTATCTGGGTAAAGAATTACGCGAATCCGATAATGCGAAGGAATCATATCCATCACGGAAGGGACGTTGGGATATTCACGTTCGACAACGGTCTCGGCTACTTCGAGGCTAACGATATTCATAATAATCGAATAGCAGGTTTCGAAGTAAAAGCTGGTGCTAATCCGACGGTGGTACATTGTGAGATACACCATGGCCAGACGGGCGGTATTTACGTGCACGAGAACGGTTTAGGGCAATTTATCGACAACAAAATTCACTCGAACAACTTCGCCGGCGTTTGGATCACCTCGAACTCGAATCCGACCATTCGCAGAAACGAGATTTACAATGGCCATCAAGGGGGTGTATACATATTCGGTGAAGGAAGAGGCCTGATCGAGCATAATAACATTTACGGTAACGCCTTGGCCGGTATACAGATCAGAACGAATTCGGACCCCATCGTTAGACACAACAAGATACATCACGGTCAACACGGTGGCATATACGTGCACGAGAAGGGGCAGGGTTTGATCGAAGAGAACGAGGTGTACGCCAATACCTTAGCCGGTGTTTGGATAACGACCGGCTCGACGCCGGTTCTGAGAAGGAATCGGATTCATAGTGGAAAGCAAGTGGGAGTTTATTTTTATGATAATGGACACGGGAAACTAGAGGACAATGATATTTTCAATCATTTGTATTCAGGAGTACAAATAAGGTAACATATCTTTTAAAAATCCGTGTCTTTCTTTAGATTTCTGTTGTAACACTGTATTATTCGATGTTAGAACTGGAAGCAATCCGGTGATACGTGGAAATAAAATCTGGGGTGGACAGAACGGCGGCGTTCTTGTGTATAATAGCGGACTAGGTTTACTCGAGCAGAATGAAATTTTTGATAACGCGATGGCAGGAGTTTGGATCAAAACGGATAGCAATCCTACGTTAAAGAGGAACAAGATATTCGACGGTCGGGACGGTGGAATTTGTATATTCAATGGTGGCAAAGGTATGTCTCATCGTGTGTCTAATTTTTTGATAAATCTCTATACACGAAACCTTTGTTCAGGTGTTCTCGAAGAAAACGATATATTTCGTAACGCCCAAGCGGGAGTGCTTATATCAACACAATCTCATCCTGTTTTGAGGAGAAATCGAATTTTCGACGGATTAGCGGCCGGCGTTGAAATAACAAACAACGCGACAGCCACGTTAGAATTTAACCAAATTTTCAATAATAGATTCGGTGGATTGTGTTTAGCGAGCGGGGTTCAACCAACAACTAGAGGTTAACATTCCTTCACGTTTGTTTATCGTGTCAGCTCATCCGCAAGGAAAGGAAATAATCGTTGGCTCTTATTTTCACAGGCAATAAAATATTTAATAATCAAGATGCAGTTGAGAAAGCAGTCGGGAACGGACAGTGTTTGTACAAAATATCGTCGTACACCTCTTTCCCTATGCACGATTTCTATCGTTGTCAGACATGCAATACGACCGACCGCAATGCAATTTGCGTTAATTGCATAAAAACCTGTCACGCTGGACACGACGTTGAGTTCATTAGACACGATCGGTGAGTATTATTTTAATAATTCTATCATTAAATCAATAGAAAAATTAATAAGATTGTTGAAAAAAAGGAAATGAAGATGAAGCAATATATGGGTAATTAATTGATTTGTTCAGATTCTTCTGTGACTGCGGTGCTGGAACACTAAGTAATCAGTGTCAACTGCAAGGTGAACCCACGCAAGATACAGACACTTTGTACGATAGTGCAGCACCAATGGAGTCACATACACTTATGGTCAACTAGGAACTAACCTAAACTAAATAAAACAATCAAATGACATTGAATCTGTAAGTCAAACATATTGCAAACAAGAAATAATTTGTTGCTGAGTTCTCTATTATGACAATTTGTTCCTTCGTGTTTCCCAATTTGTAATTGTTAATTTTGTAAAGGTATCGTTATTGTTAATGTGTTCTAACTCATTATTATCATTATCATTATCATTGTCGTTATTGTCGTTCGATCGTTCGTCTCATTTTCATTACTTTTGCGAAAACGTAATCGAGAATTTTGTTCATTATCGTCATTGTAGATGTTGTTGTCATTGTCATTGCCATCATTATTATCAAGAGATAGTATATTTTTTATTAGTAAATTAATACTCTATATTAATGTATATCCTGACAAAAAATTATTACGTTGTTAGATGTTTTCTTCTTCTTTCTCTTCTTGTTTCCAATCGCACATCTATCGTCGTTCGTTGAAATTGATTTTCGCCAGATCAAGATTATGTAATAAAGAACTCCGCAACAAAGAAAGAAAGTTGATAAAAAGCAACAAATGCAAGTGACAATAGATTTCTTACATAAAAACAAATCTTATTAGGTAACATCAAAAAATTTATTTAAAACGTGTGATAAAAGAAAAACACGTACTAAATCGTTAATCGACTGGAAAACACGTAACAGACTTCCCATGTGACTTTTCAATTAAGTTTCTTTAAATGTTAACTTCGTATATAAAAAAAAAGGAAGTGCAGTGAAATATGTGTAAAGAAATGGAAGTAAAGATGTGTATACGTCGGTATTAATACGTGATGGTCGTGATGTTATAACGAAAAGAAGAAAAAAAGGAAAAGACTCTTTAAAACAATGAAAACGATGCAACTGCATCGATTAAAAAAAAAAACTAGACTCTCTCTCTAAGCTCACGATAAATAAACCTAGTGCTCGCGAATGTAAATTGTGTATAATTCGTATCGTTAATAAAACGCAAACGAACTTGTAACACTAAACGGAACGGGGCTGTTTGCTACACTCAGAACAGAAGTACATCGACATCATGTAAAATGTGAGATACGTTAACGAAATTTGCAATCACAATTAAACAATGCTTAAATAAACCAGTGAATTTTAAGACAAGAGAAAGGCAAACGAAGTGAATATATCGTGTATTCTCATACTAATGGAAATTGTAGGTAACCGAACAAGCTTCCAGGCAAAGTGCGACTTTGTTAATTAAACAAACAAAAAAAAAACATGTCGAATCTGTGGTACAAATTTGGAAGGACGGAAGAGACAGGCCTGCCAATACCAAGGAAGATCGATTAAACGACAGACTGAAACGGATGTCTAAAAAATGTGATATGTAAAATTCACAAGTCGAATAATCAAAACGGAAACAAAAAAAACATCTATACAATTCTAAGAGATTTCATTTCAATGTAAGTGTACCTCATAAATACACAATATTACAATTCTTCGATTCTACTATCTGCAATTGTGAATAGTGATGGCCCTAAGTTACCCGATGGGGGAAGTGCATAATAAGACAAAGTAAAAAATATTTAAAGTAAATTAAAAAAAAAAAAAACAAGGGATTTACATAATTAATGTAATGTTGGTGTATACCAGTGAGAAAGAAAAAAAAATAAGCCAAGATTCACGACGAGAAGGAGAGAAAGAAAGAAAACGATATACTGTCCAAGGAACAGTGTTAAAAAACAAAAAAAAGTAATCTCGAATTTTTAAAGTAATCCGATTTTTTTAATATTATGTTAGCTGTAAAGTCTAATCGTATTATTAATAATTGTATTCCAAGGGCGGACTCTTGTATGAAACAAAGCAAATGAAGTAAAAAAAAAAAAAATAAGCGCCTATTAGCGATAATTTTAGACGCATCCATTTATGCAAAAATGATGAATATAAAATAAGTAGACGAAAAGAAAAGGAAAGAATGAACGAAATCATATTGTGGGTAAAATTTTGTTTGCGTAAAAGATTTTACGTAAATTCATTACGTAATATTGTATATGTAGTACTTCTTTTTTTTTTTTTTTTTTTTGTATATCATTTGATAGAATGAGTAATAGTACGTGAGAATTGCCTTTGAACTTACCGACCTAAGGTCTGTAGTATTATTACACCGCAGTGTCATATTATACATAGTGTAACTATATATAATGTCAAACATATTATGTGCACTGAGAGTTGATTAAAAAAAAAAAAAGTAAATAAAGAAAAGGTGAAACGTATTTCAAAGGCATTTTTCATGTGTGCACATTATAAAAAGCGAACAACTTTTTACGTTCTTCGAGTGATACTCTTTATACGCTCTGTTGTTTTGTTTAAAGAACAATTCGTCCGTGAATAAGTTTTTTTCTTCCCCACTTTATTGAAACTTGAAACTTGGAGTAGAGGAACTACAGAAAAAAGGGAAAAAAAAGAAATGTACAATAACACTCTTAAACGTTATTGTACCTTAAAAATTTATCTAACGCGCTCTCTAAGTTGTAATAAAATTACCAAAATCTATTTTGTCGATTGTTTTTCTTTTTTTTTTTTTTTTTATATATGTATACTGTCTCGAGTATTATTTACAAAATGTTAAATATTTGTTTATATGTTTATCTGTTTTATGTATTTACAAACGAAAAATGAAGTTACAGGAAGATAACTGTGGCAACATATCTTTTTCTTTTTTTATATCCTTTTGTATCTTCAATGTCGACTCACACGATTCACCATACGGAGCAATTAAAATCAAGTCAGAACGGGGATTTTTTTTCTGTGATTTCTATCTTCTCACAGTTTCAAAGTATGTTGAATAATTCTTATGGCGAACATTGTTTTGCGCAGCAGCCGTGAATGCAGCAAACAGATTTTTTTTTTTTTAATGATCATGGAACATTTTCTTCAAAGTAATTTCCATTTTGTTTTTTTATTCGAATAGAAAAAAGAAACTCATCCAGATTAAACGAAATGTCGAAACGTTTGGCTATTTGAAAAAGAAACCGGACACGAACGAAGCCGTTGCACAAAACACGAAACTTCCGAAGAGATGAAAAAAAAAAAATGAGTCGTTGAACAATTCATGCTCGGCTGCAGCACGATTCCAATGTTTCTGTTTCTCGTTGTTGGATGTATGTAATTTAGAATGTAAGATTTGATCAGCAATAGAAATCTGTTGTGTTTGAACTCGTTGTATTTCCGTGTAAAGAAGTCAACCAATTGTTCTGTGGATAAAGAGAAAACAAAAAAAACAAGTGAACAGAATTTCAATTCATGAAATTGTCCAAAAAAGCATCGAAGCACACGATTGATGAAGTTTCGACGGAAAAAAAAGAACAAGACACACACAAAGAATGTACACAAGCGTAGACAAGTCTTAAACAAAGCGTTTAGAGTTGAAAATTGGTACGTAATATATTGTTCTTGTAATTTCTGTTTCACTGTGTCAGACCTATTCATGCACATGTACACACACGGTAAATGTTGAAGTTGTATCGCATAACTGCATATATCACAGTAAAAGTGTTAATTCAGATGATACATGCATGTTACGGTAAATGTATCCATTTAGTGGAAAGTGTATCCACGTTAAATTCATATTTGATCATTTTCTAATGTAGAATTTATATTGCTAATTGGTATGTTATTATTCGTAAAGGTATTGGCAAGCCTTGATTTCTTGCAATTGCTTTATTTTAAAGAAGTAGATTGCATATTGCGTCACATTTGTTATATACTACTGCTTATCAAGCTACTGCAGGATACATACTATAATAACATTTCAATGTTTAATTATAATTATTGTAACAAAGCTTGGTATGCCACTACTGTTCTATTATTAAATTTGTGAATACATTTTTGTTTATCAAATTAATATGTGGATACATGGACTGAATACGTGCATACGTTTATTGAAATAATACATTTATTGTGATACGCATACACTTATACATATTATATATACATAATGATTCGCATTATACTTTTGTCGTTCCACTTCGTTCGTTCATCATTGTACATTTGTCTGATATTTCGAATTATCGTGAGTGTAAAGTGTCCTTTTTGTTAAGTGTCATGTTAATTGCATTTTATTTATCAGATCTTCTTTTCCTATTCTTTTTTGTTTCTTTCTTTCTTTTGTATCTCGATACATGTAGAACTCAGACACACACGCACACACATACACTTCTTCTTTCTTTTTTTCTCATCGTTTCATTCCATTGTTGTACTTGTCCACCGAAATAATCCGCTACACCGACCGTTCGACAGCAAAATACTTGCCATTAATTACGTTAGTTGCCATAGTTCTATCGGTTATGTTTTTGCGGTAATGGAGGTTTATTAGACGGATTTATTATTTTTATTATTATTATATTGAAGAAAATTTCATTGAACAAAATGTGCAAAAGCAAAAAAAAAAAAGAAAACGGCGAGAGAGAGAACGAGAGAAACGAAAACGAGTCCGCAAAAACTAATACCACAAAACGTATTTTGTAAATATTAATTATATATAATTATATACATAATTATATATAAATATACATATATTATACGATTATATAAAAAAAAAAAAATATATTATTACCAATTGTAATTTTTTATTTTTTTTTGTTCGTATCCTTATTGTCATTGGCGTCGATTTTCATTGATTTTCTTTCATTTCTTTTCCTTTTTTCTTATATTCGTTGCATCATTGCAATGTGGGCAAAAAAAAAATGCGATAATTTCAATCTTAAAATGTATTTTTAAAGTTTTCTTCGATAGAAAATCGTAATCGTATGTTATTTTTCACTTTGAACCTCGGCGACGACAAAAAGAATTGAGACTCTTAAATTCGTACCAATTTGTCATTAAAAACTTGGCAAGAGAGATAGAAACGATTAATCCTCTGTCTTAAATTGGATTCTTCAGAATTGAACAATTTTCATTAACGCCTTGACTACTGTGGAAATCATTGATGATTTGAAGCAGTCGAATAATTACTGTAATTAGTAATTATTAATTATTGTATTGATTGACCTTGTTATTAGTGTTTCTATGTTAATATTATTATATTTAGCAACATTTCTACAGTAGTCAGTGAATGAAAATTATTTTATGCTACCATAATTCGATTTTTTTCTCATTTCGATTAATAAACGAGGATGTTTTTAATTTAGAAAGATCCTAAGGCAGATGATTAACGCGTGTATCGTGCCTACAAGAGGTATACGATGTGTATGGGTATGCTTGTTCCCGGATGGAAACCAATTAACGATTAAGACTACTCATTAGAATTGTAAATACGATTATAAACAACCGGAGACGAAAATTTTACGAACTGGACGGATCCAAAGGTTTTCTCGAAAACAGAACCCTCCCCCTCTTTTCGTAACACCGAAGACAGATTTGCATACCATGGCCTTAACAAAATAAAAGAGAAACGTACACCTAAATGCTTTTAAGTATAAAGTACATTATATTACGGTATTTAAACAGATAATGCTGTATAGCTGTTATACGTGTAACGAGTATCGATACAATTAACCGGGTGAATTTTTTCCATGGAGCTCAAAACAATTGATGCATTCGAGAAATTCGACGGAAATGATCGATATTATAATTTTTAACCCCCGACGGTTTCAATGTATTCGGATACATTGTAATCGATGGAGGATCGACCTTTCGCTGTGGTACCAATCGATCTCTTCAACAATTTATTTATAATATATTAAAATGAAAGTACCTATCTTGCCGTGGCTGAACAGTTATATTTAATTATAAATAATTTGATATTAGAGTTCATTGACACCACTTAGTTTTATAAATAATTAAATAACTAATGAAGAAAGCTTCTAAATACTGTCATGATTATTAATATTGTATTAAAATGAATCTTTGATAATTTCACTATGTTAATTAATAAATTCTATCATTTTTTCAATGGGACCCAGCGAAAGGGTTAAGGGATGAAAAGTAACAGGTTTCGGTTACGAATTTCACGGGTGTGAAATCAGCCTTACATTGTATTTTCATACGGTACAAGATACGTGGAAAAATAATAACGGATAAGTTTGTCGTTTTTGTATCTGGAAGGTGTACCTTTGTCACTGAGCATTTTAGTGCTTCCGAACCGAACGAACTGTACTCCTTCACTCGAAACAGATCACGTTCCACTGTGTGTTTAATTATACATATATTTACTGATAATAGTGTCTTAAGCACGAGTGACGATTATACGACCGACTCGTGGTTCACGATTAATGAATAAAATGAAAATGAATAGAATAACGAAGGGGGTGCATCTGTTGGGTAACTTCGAAACATCGATTTCTTCGGGAATTTTTTTCTGAGTAATTATTGATCGAAATATTCCACTCTTTTTTCAAGGGTATATATCAAACTTTCGTCTTTATTCTATAATTTTTTGAGTTAAAAATGCCACAAAATGACCGAGTTATTCGTTGTTTCTTGAACTGTGTATATTGGAACATTAGAAGCTAATTAATCAATTTTTATTTTTTAATTGTATTTTAAATAATACATTTTTATTTATAAATCAATAGTTGCTTGAAAGAAAAAATTCCCAATTAAATAGTTTGAAGGTATCGAACAGGTGTGCCTTTTAAACGACAAGAAAAAGAAACGTTCGAGAAAAAGATGGAGGATGTTAGAATCGCGTGTAAAAGTGTTTGAAGGGAAAATAAAACATCTATTTTTCACGAGGCATCGATCGTGAAAATGTACAATAAGTTAAAAAGAAAAAAGAGGAGAGAAAGAAAAATTGTAAATATATCTCACTTAGGTATTACGATATGGTAATAATTAAACGATGGATAACCCAAGGAACTCTACTCCTTAAAATTATTTTGTTTTTTCTTTTTTTTTTTTCAACACAAATTCGTGTGTTTAATTAAGCTCGATTTTCAACGCTTTAGATTATATATATATATAAATGTATGTATAAGGGATATAAAAGGAAACGAGCTGAAGAAACTAAAAAAAAAAAGAAATCGAAAGATTCGATTAATGAGAATAAAAGACAAGGACAAAGAGCACTGGATCGCGGTGACCTTTTTTTCTATGACGGAATAATAAATCGAACTAATTTTTTCCACGTGATTCGCGTTATACTATAGGATCTAAGGAGATAATTAATATCGCTTATCGAAAATAATGATTCCGCGTAGTGCCAATGCGTACAGTGTCGAGCATGGTAGTCTTCCCTAGGGAAAACGGCGATGTAGAGGAAGCAGGTCTCGCCATTCTTGTAATCAGAGTCACCAGTCTAGGGAATCAAGGGAAATAAGTCGAATAATTAGTCCATCGTTAATTTTACTTTATTATTAAATCGAATGGTAGGGCATTTTTCTCTCACGACATCATTTTCCCTAGGGAAGACTTCGATGCCCGACGATGTACAAAGCGGAACGAATAAACACGATTAAGTATTATATTGTACACGATTGATATACCGTTCGTTTGATTTTTACGATACGAGAGAAAGAAAGACCGGTGCTAATAGTACACACGTTATGTTCATTCGTTCACGGAGCACACAGGGATGTATTAACAATGGAAACATATGAAACTGTTAATTTAACACTTGCAGATTGGTATTATAAAATTTATTACAAACTGAGTGGCCCTTGTTACAAAATAATATCTAGTAATTCCTAGGTTTCTACTATGTCCAACAGTGTACCTTAATTATCAGAGCTACATACCCATTTTCAAATTAACAGTGAAATGAACAAATTGGCGTTCTTCCATTAATTTTTATTTAAAAAAGAATTTAAACAATTTCATATGTTTCCTTGTAAATTGATGTAGGGAAACGTTTACGCAGGAATTGAAAAATGAATCTTTCCGTTTCCCCACCTCGTGCACAATTAAAAGGAAGACAAAAAAAATCAATGGCCTATAGATGTATGGAAGAAAACTCATTCTTCTTTTTCTTTTTTTCTTTTTCTAGAACGAAACTGACAGACTGTGTATAGAGTGTAGAGATTTAGCAAGTGCAGTTGTGAATGCAAATGCGACGGTCAAGATTTGGTCAAAAAGAGAATGATGATAGACAGCGATCATTTTTGAACGATAAATTAATTAAAACTCGCACCTGCACTCGATCTTTTGCTTTTATTATTTTTTTTATTTATCTGTCTAACCCTTTTGTAAGCAATCAATTTAAATCGATGCTCTAATATTTCAAATGTTTACACGAATTTTTATTATGAAAACGTAGATCTGTAAAATGAAGATTTCGTTACAGGATAGTAATATTTTTATTGTATTATTAAGCGTAAGAGTTGAAAGGATCACGCGGGATCGTCCCGTTGTTTACGAAAGGGTTAACGTCGACAACAACTGTATTATTAATATGTATAATAGTACCTTAGTTAATAAGCCGATATACAGATAATTAATTCGATCGATCGTTTTATCCAAGGCGATGCAGCCAACTTTATTTTTATCGATACCAAAAACACCCCTTGCTCTGTGATTTTCTTCCTACGATATTTTTATCAGTCAGCATCGATTATTTATTACTATTGCAATATTGATTTTCTATTATTGAAATCTTTTAATTCAAAATACATCACAATGATACATTTGATTAATTACAATTAAAATTCAATCTTCCTAAAAATATAACAGACAGGGTATCATAAGGCAAGGGGTTAAATAAAAAAAAGATCTTTGATATTATCAGTGAAACTGGATCATCCTCGAAAGTCTTTATCTGACTTCTACTTCTTTTAAAGGTGCTCGAAAGCTGACAATTTCCAAATTCATTTTAATAAATAACCACCTCGTTCCAAGAATCCAAAGCTTTTTATTTTCACTCCACTATACATCTTTCAATCATTCAGCAAAATGAAAAATTCATTAAGCACAGAACTCGACGAAATTTCGAAACAATTTAACGGCTCTGAATTCTCCAAGGATTCCCGATATACAATTCTTTCGTTCCTCTTCTTTGTCACAAAAATGTTCTTATTTCATTCCAAATACAAGATCGTAAACGTAAAAGGGTGAGAAAGTTTTCTCGAGGATCTCCAATTCAGTCTGATCAAACACTGTATCGTTCTACTGGGTCGAAAAAGAAAAAAGAAAATAATAATAATAATAAAGAAAAAAGTAAATTGACTGTATCACCTTGACCCACGCCTGTATTATACTGAAACGCACGAATTACCATGTGTCATATAAATATAAATATATTATATATATAAAAAAAGGTATATAAATATTATATATATATACAAAAATCTATATATATATATATATATATATAGATCTATATATATATATATAAATAATTAACAATAATGATAATAATTAAGTACCTTACACGATGTAAGCAGTAATCCAAGAAATCCGAACTAGTTGCACCAAGTGCCATAGTCCATAGGTCACAGTACGTTTAAAATATTTAAAAAAAAAAAGAGACTCGTTGCTGAAGATGGTGGAGGGTGGTTAATAGGGGATGAAAAAAAAAATCACGATGGAAGAAAAAGCAGGTCGAACGCTCGCAGGTTGAACCCGCTTGCTGAATCGTGTTCTCATTGCTTATTGTCGGAGGCGAACGAGCACGAAATACGAAGTGGCATGCGGCGATCGACTTGGAGGAAACAAAAATAAAAATCGAAAGGAGAGAAAAAAATGAACAAGAGCAGTTTGTAGTCCGTGTGACCCAAGATATTTTTTCTTCGATGGACTTAAATCTTTGTAGCCCGTCTCGGAGAACGCGTAGACACAGACACCAATATGACAATATACCAAGAATCATTAATTTTCGATTACACCTTTTTCGTTGAAGAAAAGACGAATCTAGGGGAGAGGTGTCCAATATGATCCCACAGCCTAATCAATTTATTTGATCAATTTTGGAAGGGTCTTTCGAAAGCTGATGAGTTGCAAATATATTTAAATAGAAAAATCGTTACAATAATACAGAACATTTTGGTTCGAGTTTATTTTGATTTTGAAAAATAAGGGGTTCGTTTTGGACACCTTTCGCTTAAATCCCTATCGATTTTTTATCATTTTTCAACTCATCAACGTCAACGTTTATTTTTCGACACGTTAGTACATGCGATTAGAACGTGGATCCAGGTTCGTGGAGAGAGATATGAACAAAATTCGTACGTTCCAAAAAAAAAAAAGAAGATAAATAATAATAAATAATAAAGAAGAAAGAGGATGAGTGAGAGGGAGAGAGAGAAAGGGATTTCGAGCGCGAGAGAGGGAGAGAAAGGGTGGAGAGAGGAGACAGCTTGTAAAACACACGTGGCCAGGGATGAATCGAGGCGGTGCGTGACCTTTGCGAGACATTATCAATTATCTTAAACCGAAGAAAAAGAAAATTACAAAAAAAAAGGAATAATGAATAAAATACAAGATAACAATACTGTAGTCACGTCGCAATTGTATGTTGTAAACATTACTATTTCAAATATAATGTCATTATTAACAGGAGAGATTTTATCACTTCCAACCATACACGAACAGACACGCTTGCAAATCACAGGATTTAACCCTTTTGGTGATTATTGACAATCTTGAACGCCATATCTGAAAGGTACATTAATTTCTATTTGATTACAAAATTTATGCAAATTCAAAATGACACTCAAAATGATCAAATCTTTTTATAATTTATATTGGTATTATAATATGAAACTTCCTTATGAACATCTCTTTAAAGATTCGACAAAACTTAACAAGTCACCCCTTATACAGTCTTGATCCTTCAACTCTGTCCATATTTTTGATGAATTTTCAGATTGGCCAACATTTCAAGACCCAGGACCAAGGAAAAGCTGGTAATTTAGTAACAATAGCGTTTAGTTTAAAACCTCGAAGGGGATGCCGCTGTGACCTCGAAAGATCCGACTTCCGGTCGAGCCAAGAAGCCTGGTACATCAATGAAGATTTATTTTAATTTCCAATTTATTTTTTCTGACCAGCTCAAAATGGTCTTATAATCCATAAATAGATAATTAAGACAAAATTTCGATCATTTTAATTCTTTTATATAAAATGGGGGTGCAAGAAGACTCTTCAATAGTTGAAGAAAAATTTCAAACGCCGCAAGATCTAACGCATTTCGATCCTGGTACCTGGGTCAGAAGGACCCCCGAACCTATAATGGGAGTAAAGAAAGGGTTGCGTACAGGAGTCGTGAATGTTCGTGGACGTTCGTATATCGTCGTGATGTCGCGTTCGCGTGTGTGTGTGCGCCGCGACGCGCACACGCTCGTGCCGTTCTACATAGGCCATATACATCGAGAGCGTCGAAACACGAAGCGAGATCAGAGAGACTGACTTTACGAAAATCGATCGGCGCTCATCGTCGTCGTGTTAGCGACGCCTGCAAAAGCATCGTGTGTGTCCATTCGCGAACGACGCGTACCGACGACGGCGAAGCCCACCTATCTCTGTGTGTCTCGACCTGGCCTCGATGAAACATAAAAAGAGATAAAGAAGGGATAAACGAGCGTCCAAATGTCGAGAGCCGTCTGGTGTTGCCGAAACGACACGAACGTTCCTTCGTCCAGCCTGTCCTGGAAAACGTGCCAACGCGGTGCCGCTCGTTGAGACGCGAGTGTGTTCGTCGACGGTGATAACGTTTCCGCTTCTGTTCCTCGGTGGTCACGGCGCGTGGTGGCCCGTGAACTCGAACGGATGCTACGCGGTACGGCGAGAAAAGGTAGAACGCGTCGCAGGCGTCCATCGTGAAAGGAGAAACGCTCCATGAACCAATCCAGGATAAGAATCCCCGTGCCCATCGTATCGACGAGCCACGAAGCCGAGGAGAACTCGATGCGCCCGGCTCTGCTTCCTTTTAAACGAATCCAGTCGACCACGAAACGACAATAATTTTCAATCCAGTTTCTACGATTGCATCGATCCGTAAACGAGATTCGTCCTCGATGCACGTTACCGGAGAAAGATGGTTAAACGTTCGACCGATAAATTACGCTGGTGATAGAGGTGAATCGGTGAACGAGGGTTGTTCCTAAAAAGACATCGATTAAGGGGAGAGAAGAAGAGGGTGAGAGGGAGAGATACGGTGTTCGAGGTTCTCGTGGAATGATAATAAATGAGAGGCATAGGATAGCCAGCCACGGGGCGACATTATGCAAAGAGTGGATTTGAATATACCTAACTCTCGCCTCAGAGTGTTACCCCTTGGAATGGCGATAGAGGTCGCGATCAAGCTCATCATCAGCGGTTACATACTCGCCGTGGTCGTCTACGTGAACGCCACCGGGAACTGGGATAAGGACGATGATCTGGGTACGTTGGTTTGGAGGGAATCTTCTGGATAACCTCTTTTCAGCACATCTTACAAAATTTCATTTAATATTTAAATTATGTCGTTTATAAAGACTAAGAGAGCTTAATAATTAACCAACAGATCAATATTAGGTTTAGGTTTAGGGTTGACTCGAATTTTGTTTAGAATTCGTTGGAATTTAAGTGGTTTGTGTACGACGGACCGATGTCTGACCAAATATGCGACGTATCTACTTAAACGGACGGTGGATCCCTTTGGAACGCAGATTAGCGGTATTCCTCCCCTCCCTTAGCCCCCACTTCGAATGCTCGACGAGATTGTTGCATCTTAAGTAGTTAGTGTATGCATTGATCAGACACATGGCTGACCAAGCGTTTAGCATATTCACTGAAATATGTATTGATGATGATTCCGGGTTCTTTTGTTGCTTTCACTGAAACTAATGTATTTTATTAGTATTTTACTGAATTTTTGAAATTGCAATTTATTTCTAAATATTCTTTATCTCTTTCAGTGGCAACTTTTGAAGTCAGTGCCGTTCTTGGTCGTACCGCTATATTGCCTTGTGACATTAAACCGTCCACACGAGATGATCGTGTATACATGGTGCTCTGGTTTCGCGACGACGCGGTGAAACCAATTTACAGGTACCATTGTTCTCCTTATTAGAAACTAAATCTAATTATGTCAGTGGTTTTCTGCTCGAATCTAATACAAAATTTTTATTTTGTGTTTCAGTTTCGATGTGAGAGGAAGAGCATTTAACGAGGCTCTTAATTGGTCGAACAGCACCGTGGTTGGGCCAAGGGCGTCTTTCGTCACCGGCACAAAACCGGCCGCCCTTTCGCTGGAAGCGGTTCAGTTGGACGACGAAGGGATCTATCGGTGCCGGGTCGATTTCAGGAACTCGCCCACGAAGAACTTTCAAGTGAACCTCACCGTCATAGGTAGAGGCTGCTGAAGACACTTCAATTTCTTTTTTATTAATATATACGTTATTTATAGTTCCACCACACCAGTTGTTGATCTACGACAGCTCGGGGGTGGAAGTGGAGAACATCGTAGGACCGTTCCAAGTCGGCGTTGAATTTGGATTGTCTTGCGAAGTGAGGGGAGGTAATTCAGATGACAAAAGTGTCTCAAATATTATAGTACATCAAAGTACCATAAGTAGAAACTTTAGCTTTCAATTGATTTTAACGAAGAATTAGCTATTCTGTATTAATTGAAGGAAAACCAACGCCGATGGTGAGTTGGTTGGTGAACGAGAAGGAAGTGGGCAGCAGATTGGAGGAGATAGGACGGAACATAGTCGTCAGTAAATTTACGATACCTCAGTTGAGAAGGGAACATCGTAACACTACTTACAAGTGTCGAGCTTCGAACACGAACCTCATACCTCCGTTAGAGAAGACTGTCCTCCTAGACGTTTATCGTATGTGTTCTACATATATCCCACTATCTTCAACCAGACAATTCGTGAACACGTAGTTCATCGTTTCAGTGAAGCCGTTGTCGGTGAAAATTTTATCGAAACCGACGATCCTCGAGACGGAGAAAGACTACTCCATCGTCTGCGAGACAACAGGGTCTCATCCTCGAGCAAGAATCACCTGGCTGAAGACGAACACCGTTTACCATAACGGCAAAGTAAATGGCGCCTGATATTACTATCAAGAATCTATATACGTAAGTTCATTAACGAAAGTTCTGATGTTAACAGACGATCGACGGTGGTAACTCCTCGGTGGTTACGAGTACGTTGATATTCTCCCCAACATCCGACGACAATGGAAAGATCCTCAAGTGTCGAGGAGAGAATCCAGCACTGCCAGACGCGTATTTAGAAGATTCCTTTCAATTAAACGTAGTATGTAAGTGTTATAAAATTTACACTGTAATATGTGTTCCATTTTGTTCTCTGATATTAATAGTACAACTTTTTACAGTTCCACCTAAAGTAGAATTACACTTAGGTAGCACTTTGAATGCCGAAAAGATAAAGGAAGGGGACGATGTTTACTTCGAGTGCAAGGTCCTGGCCAACCCGGAGCAGCACAAGATCACTTGGAGGCATAACGTGAGTGGATGATACCTAGTTACCTCAGTGTCTCTTAAACGAACTAATAGTACCGTGAAACAATTGTAGGACGTCGTGTTGACGCAAAATTATTCCGCTAGAATAATTATGAGCACCCAGAGCCTTGTTCTGCAGAAGATCGGTCGCGACAACGCCGGCAATTACACATGTCGCGCGAGCAACGACCGCGGCGAGACCACCAGTCCTGTGGTCACTCTGCGTGTACAGTGTAAGTTGCAAAGTTTATTCTACAATTTATTGTAAACTGATACGTTAATGGAACTGTAAATTTGTCATCAGTCGCGCCAGTTTGCAAAACGAAAGAAGTGTCGGTGATCGGAGCGTCTCTGGAGGAATCGGTGAAGGTGCGCTGCGAGGTGGACGCCGATCCCAACGAGGTGGAATTCGTCTGGGAGTTCAACAACAGCGGCGAGAATTTCGAGGTCGCGCCAGCTAAATTCGATGGCAACAACGGAACCATGAGCGAGTTGGTTTATACACCAGTGTCTGAAAGGGACTATGGCGCCTTGACGTGTTGGGGTAGAAACTTAATAGGGAAACAAGAGACGCCTTGTATCTATCAAATTATTCCTGCAGGTAAGGAGGGTGTCGGTGGTCAAGGGGTATGTTGGTGAAAGACGAGTGGCGAGTGATGAGAATTGTTTTCTGATTCGCAGTGAAACCAAATCCTTTGAACAATTGTACGATAAAGGCATCACTGAATCAAAGTTCCGAGATATTAGAGGTGGAATGCGTGCCAGGCTACGACGGTGGATTGAAACAAGAGTTCCGATTAGAGGCCTACGAGGTCCGCACTGGTAATCTGAGGGTGAACGCGTCCAGCGTGTCTGCGGATGTACCCATATTTCGTATCGCGGTGGCGGATCTGCTTCCGGCCACGCATTTTTACCTCGTCACGTACGCTG
This sequence comes from Anthidium xuezhongi, assembly GCA_022405125.1. Lineage (NCBI taxonomy): Eukaryota > Metazoa > Arthropoda > Insecta > Hymenoptera > Megachilidae > Anthidium > Anthidium xuezhongi. The sequence continues at coordinate 8,821,199 of CM039640.1, forward strand.
TTAACGCGAAGGGCAGGAGCGAAGTAAGTTTGTTAGAGGACATAATGTTAAGAGACTCCGAGAAGCATACAGGTAAACACTAATTTGCCATAATTATTAATTAATACGTTGTCTGAAACGGTTAACGTGATCGAATTTTGTACATTTCAGACAGTGGAGTGAGCATGGTTCCGCTTATTCTGCTTCTTATCGGTTGTTTGATGGCGTTCGGTGTCACCGTGCTCTCGGTGATGTTGATGATGTATCGACGCAGAGGCTCGACTTCCCCGGTTCACATCGAGCCGTACATGAAGCAGCCGATAATCACGCCTCCGGATTCGAGGAACAATTCCATGCTCGACGTGACGCACGGTGATCACACTTATTTCGTCGAGTACACGTTGAAACAAGTCACCGATTACGCGCTCAACAATCAACCGGACATCATACAGTCGCCACAAGGTAAAGGGTTTTCGATTTCAAAGATTCTTCACTCTTATAAGAGATACTTGTAAAATTAATTCTATTTAGAATCTTAAATTTGAAGAAAATTGTGACTTTGAACGTAGAATGATTGATGATTGATTTTGTTTAGACCAAGAAAAAATAAAACGGGAACCACAATTATTTTTACCCGTACGACCAGACACATTGTTCGCACCGTACGACATTCATAAGCAAGGACTTCAAAGTAACAGATGCAGCGTGAGTATCTCATAATTTAATCAAAAATTATGATTTTTATACTGATTTCTAATGATTCATGTTTCTTTACAGTTAAACCCATTCTCCACGAAGTCCTGGGAACCTATTAGCTTCAAGGCTGATCGTAATCTGATGAAGGAAATCATTATTGCCAACTCCATACCTGGTCCAGAAAGTTGTGTGTAAAAATAAACCAAAAAAACAAAAGTATTCGAATTGAACGATTAAACATATCAAGAAGACCGATCTCAAAGCCTAAAAAACAATCGTATGATCAATTGTGACCGGCAACGAGATTGAAATATCAAAAAAACGAAATGCAACTGGTCTCCTCGTCGAGTTGGTGTACGTTTGCACATGAACGAAAAACGGAAATAAAATAAAAATAAGAAACCGGCATAGTGCGAACATTCGCGACGTATTATACATCGCTTAAACGATCGAATGTCTCGTCATTGAAAACCTATGGAAGTCTAAACAAGAAAAAAAAAAACAATCTAGGAATCGTCAAGACTAGTTGCATACTAACTAAACGCTACACATGGTGTATTATTCAAGTTTAATATATTTTGTGTCAAGTCTTAGAAGGTTTTTCCTTATTGAGCCGTCGATTTTACCCAAAAAAGTTTTTTATTACTAAAACTTTGCATACCCGCGTGAATGGGACCTATCGTCCACAACAAATATTTCAGTCTCATTTCTTAGATTTTTTACCACTACCTTAACCTCAACTCCTCAAGGATATCCTTGAGGCCGGCGTCATACCGTTGCTGAAGCTTTACACTTCTTTCTTTTACTAGTTTCTTACTTAAAAATTTGTGTATCTAACTTTCATTGAAGTACTATTGTATTTACTGAGTCCATTGGCCCAGGATCTATCTTCCCAAGGGTTAAAACAATTTATGTTTTGCGTGAGTGTATCGGAGCGAGGTAACGCAGGATCTTCCATTGCCGCAAAGTTGTCCGCGGAAATAGATACTGCCTATAAACCATATCAGTAGGATCGAGGCAGCGACCAGTACTATCTTGCAACTTGTTTGACGGAGCTTTCTCAACGTCTCTATCGCGCATTGTGCTTGACAAATCGGCTCCGCGCTCCCGTCCGATTCTCCGTTCGAAACACGTTGATGCTCCATGCTTAAACTTCTCGACGATTTGTTCGACATCGGAGCTAACTTGTGCTGGGAAAGAAGTTCATACTTTTTCCCTGAACACGAGCTTAAAAATCTTTAACACTGGAACCACCGACGTTCGATGTACCTTTAACCCTTTGCACTCTGTTGTTCCCTCTGAGGGAACATGACAAAAAATGCAACTAATTTATTTTTCTTTTTCTAAATTTCCTTTCGAATATAATTTAAATAATTTGGAAAAAGTTTCGGAGTGCAAAAGGTTAACCCTCGACCGCCATGATGGCGCGTTAATAAATTTTGTACTTCGATACAAAGGAGCCTGAAGCGAGTCATTTCGGTGGTTCCAGCGTCAGCTGGTGTTTCATGTTACTTGAGAGTTGTGAAACTGATTGATCTGTCGTCGAACTAACTGAATTATTTTGCACTTCTGGTGTTTCAGATTCTTGACGAACTCATCGTCGTCGTTGATTTTCGTGCCCCTGTGACTGGGACACGTATTTTCGTCGCATATCATATTTTCCTTCGCAACGTTATCCTTTGATAGCGACAGACGCGTTTGTCACCGCATGCTTACAAATGAAATTCTAAAAAAAAAAGAATGAAAAATTAAAGTATTGACGTTCGAGTATAACCATGTTTTATAATGAAAATTCAACGTGTAACGAGTACATTTTAATTGAAAAATTATTCGGTTTGATACAAAAATATGATACGTCACGTTCAAACCGTCGCGCGGTACAATAAGAAAGTTTGTAATAAAATAATATTTGAATTTTATTTGACGGTCGTTAAAGCATGGTACAACTTCACAGGTTACACTATGTCTCCAAGCACAAAAACATCAAAGTCCTCCCTGTTCTCCAACAGACAAGGAGAAACCTGTAAAGTGTCCTAATACTTCTTCTTGTGGTAAAAAGAAAACCAAGAAGAAAAAGCTTCTAAAAAAAAAATCTAAAAAAGACATTCAAGAAGAATTCGACGATCCTGACTGTCCCTGGTGCAAAGGAAAATGAAACAAGAGTATTTCCCCTGTTTTTCTTTTTTAATTTTGTACCAGTTAAGTATTTTGCCACAACATACTCATTCACGTTTCATCTCGCATTCTGCATAATAAAACATATAAAATTAACAAATCCTTGCACTTAATTTGTACACGTAATAAATTAACTGCTATACCGTTATAGTTAACACATTATTAATTAATTTTTGGCTTCTTTTCCGGGGGCGGTTTCATGTCTTTCTTTTCAGTTTTAATTTCTTGCTTAATTTCCATGGCTGGAAATCAATAAACAATCATTACATTTATGTTAACGATACGGGTAACAAATTTGACTGATACTTGCATGGTTCTATAGCTTGATGCACCGGCTTCGGAACAGGTAACGGGAACTTGCGTGTAAGTTCTGCGAGTAACATGTCGACCCTTTGCCGTTGAAACAAAGAGCTTGGTTCCTCGCGAACGGGTGTCTCCTTCTTCGCCGCCAAAGCTTTGCCATTTTTGAAGTCCCAATAATAACCCTTGCTGGGATGGTACCTTGAACACGAACTGGCTTCTTCAAAAGCGGATTGTAAATGATGCACGGTAGATAACTATAAGTTGTAGTTCCATTAATTAAACACAAATATCTTATCATTGTTAGAGATTTCATGAACATGTACATACCAGTCTAGAGCTTACAACGGATGCCAGATCAGGAGCTTGATACACAACACCAGCAATAATGTAATAATCTGCAAGCGGTGTTGCTAAAGTGGGAGAATGACGATGCTGCTTTCTAATTACGTATAAAATAGGTTCTTGTACATGTAAAAGAATATATTCAAGACCAGTCATGCTTCTGAAATCAATCACTTATTCGTATATATTCAGTTCATGATTATTATACCACATATCTGTTGTTTCTTACTGCAATTGATCAGGATTTAACCGTTGCATCTTAATGATTTCATTGTTACATGTTCTGTCATAGAAAGGATTGCTCCTCTCTGAAAAGTAATCCATGATGTTGTTTGGATTCAGCACAGGAATCCATGCACTGTCATGCCAGGAGAGTCCCAAAGGATTCTCTGTAGATTGCATCAAAACAAAACAGAGAGGTTATATAACATGGAGATGATTATTGTATTAACAATAGTTTATTTAAATCTTATTATTACCTGTCACGGGAGGCCTTCCCGACAACATCCTTACTCAATAAAATGGAGAGTCGAAGATATTAAATATTAGCTTTGGTCGAATAGACAAAATTATTACAGCTTCTTATTGATGTAATTCATAAAATTATAGTAATGTATCTTTCCTGCATAATTTCCGTGCAAACTGCATCCACACTAACATTTAGTTTAAATATAAATCACGTGTACGACTGCAAATACAAGAACAATGCAAACAAACTCGCATCAGCTGTAATCATCAGTGGTTCTCAAACATCTTCAAACGTTTGATTTCTAATTTCAACATACTTATGGATGCAAACGTATAAAGCGAGGACAAACTATAAGTATTTAATTTGTAAATTAAAGGACAATGATATTTCTTTATTCTTTTCATAACTTTTTTTCATTATTTTAATTTACAGTGGACACAATGATTTGCTAAGGTGTGGGAAGATGTCATTTTAGAGACGTCATTGAACATCACTGTTGAAAATAAAGAATGCAGGACATTGTTCACATATACAGGGTGTCCCAGAACTCCTGTAGGAGCCGGAAATGGAGGGTAGCTGAGACTATTCTGAACAACAATTTCCTTTGCAAAAATATCAGATGAGGCTTCGTTTCTGAATTATTTAGTAAAAACACTGATCAATCAGAACGCGTCTCGGGCGCGCGCTCAGTACCGTCAGTGTAACGTCGAGCCTAGTCACCCCGGGACAAGCGCCTCGGTAGAACAAGAAGCGTTAAGTCCTGGGATCATCTAATTTGAATAGTAGAAAGATAAAACATTGTATTATTATAAAATAATGAATTTAATATCGTTCAAGCTTTATTTTTCAATTGTTTTAAAGAGCAACTGAGGACGGTACATGGGGTGTTACCGACGAAATTAGCGAAACAGAAAATTGTGTTTTTTCAAAAACCAGGCCACTTTTCGGATAAACTAAAGTTATAGAGACATTTATAACAACAAAATATTTCATGTAATGGTGTTAAAAAGCCGATTTTTAATAAAATAATTTTTACCGACTTTTTATTTTACCCCTGGCGCCACCTTCGAACAAAGTGCTGAAACTACTCAATAATTACCGACTGAGAATTCCGAAACATCGTTAAAAATGGCGGGCTTTTCAAAATGAGTAATGTACTATTTTGATATTTCTTAATTAAATTCCTTAAAAAGGTTTATTTATTCAATTCCTACTTGATTATGAGACTAGGAGAACTCATGTATAATTTCTGATAGTTTAGATAAACGAAAAACCTTCATTTAAGAACTACAGAAGTGATTTTTGAGCACTTACAATAGTAGCAGAGTATTCCCCAAAGTTATTAATTTTTTACAGCTTAAAAAACATCTTAAATTAATAAAATGCTGTACACAATCGTACTGAAAGCATTGAAAATGATAAAATTAGAACGATATCTATGTTAATAGCTTTGAATCGTTTATTATACAACTTTAAAAGTTATATTAATGAAGAAAAGACATAAATGTAGGTATTTCTCTTATTGAAACAATCAGAAATTATACACCAGTTCTTCTAGTTCAATAATTAAAGCAGAAGTGTAATTAATAAACCTTTATAAGGAATTTAATTAAGAAATATCAAAATAGTACATTACTCATTTTGAAAAGCCCGCCATTTTTAACGATGTTTCGGAATTCTCAGTCGGTAATTATTGAGTAGTTTCAGCACTTTGTTCGAAGGTGGCGCCAGGGGTAAAATAAAAAGTCGGTAAAAATTATTTTATTAAAAATCGGCTTTTTAACACCATTACATGAAATATTTTGTTGTTATAAATGTCTCTATAACTTTAGTTTATCCGAAAAGTGGCCTGGTTTTTGAAAAAACACAATTTTCTGTTTCGCTAATTTCGTTGGTAACACCCCATGTACCGTCCTCAGTTGCTCTTTAAAACAATTGAAAAATAAAGCTTGAACGATATTAAATTCATTATTTTATAATAATACAATGTTTTATCTTTCTACTATTCAAATTAGATGATCCCAGGACTTAACGCTTCTTGTTCTACCGAGGCGCTTGTCCCGGGGCGACTAGGCTCGACGCTACACTGACGGTACTGAGCGCACGCCCGAGACGCACTCTGATTGATCAGTGTTTTTGCTAAATAATTCAAAAACGAAGCCCCATCCGATATTTTTGCAAAGGAAATTGTTGTTCAGAATAGTCTCAACTACCCCCCATTTCCGGCTCCTACAGGAATTCTGGGACACCCTGTAGAACAGAGGCTATTAAGAAAAATGGGTCAAATACAAAAAAAGATGTTCGCGTTCGAAAGGGAATAAGGTCACGGACACGTAACATTAGAGTAGTTCGTACGTAAAAGAAATTATTCATGTACTTCGAGTTAAACTTATGTTATTTTTTGATACATAAAACATGGTCGAGCATGCATAGAAAAATTTTATAAAATGAACAAAATTGTCAAATATTTTATTAAAATATGTCATATTTACGAATTTTGTTTTATATCCGTTATCGATAAGAATTATGATATGGTATAACGAATTTTTCACAGATACCGTGTAAACTCGGTCATTGTTGAATTATTAAGATCGCTGAAAATGCTCATAAGAAAAGAATTCAAGAAGTGTGCCAGAACGAAAGAGTATATTTAATAATATCTCTAGGTGTGGGTGAAAATTTTACATAATAGTGGGGATATGCCCAGGAGAAGTATCATTCTTAGCTCAAGATGATTCTAATCTAAATGCTATTTCCGCACAACGTGATACATATACAGGTGAATCACAGTGACCCTTAAACTTGGTGTCAAGTTCCATTTATTCACCTATAAAAATACGGTAAGGACATCTATTGTAAACTATTTATTACCACTCATTGACACATGGCACTTTGTGTTCTTTTTTTTTTATATCTGTCAATCACAGGTTGTTGAGCACTATCCATAGAACCCCAGTCACTTTCCAAATATATGCTCATTTCACTTTTCATGAAATATATAATATTTAACCTTTCCTAGAACAACTTTATAGAACTATTTATATAAAAATATGATAAAGATTTCTATTGGCTTTTTATAAAAATGGTATTATCTTACTTTTGCTTTTCTTTCAGTTTTCAAGTTTAAATCATTTCTAATTGATAATATTTTGTAATAGCATTTATTAATCATTATAATTTGAATATATTTGCAGTGAAAAATTATGACTGCTATTGATAAGGAGTACAGTATAATTCCCCTCCATAAACGACCAGAGTTAATTTTGGATTGTTGTTCATTACTTAACTCTGAATGGCCACAGAGTGAAGCTGCACGGTATGTTGTGATAATTATTTGAATAAAGAATTTAAAAAATTGATTCAATTTTTGTGTGAAATAGGTTAAAATTTTTAAAGGTATCATGTGATGAGTTTCCTACAAGCCTTATACTTATTGACAAAGAAGACAAAGTTGTTGGTCACTGTAAGGTCTCCTTGATACCCAGAATACGCCATAGTTGTTTCATACAATCAGGTAAGCATAATTAAAGAACAATTTTTTAAGCAATAAAAAATATGTTTTTTCACATTTCAGTTGTAATAGATTATCAGTATAGATCTCAAGGACTTGGATCTAAATTACTACGTGCAACTGAAGAATATGTAGCAAAGAAAGGGATTAAGAATGTATATTTAAGAACTGAAGGGCAAGAAGTTTTCTATTATAAAAACGGATACAGAACTTGTGATCCATTTAAAGCATATGGAATCAATGATGTTGTATATTCTACTGCAGCATTTACCAAAGCAAAGCTCAAAGAGAAGAGTACTCAGTGTTGTGGTCCACCACCTCCACCAATGCCAAACTACAAAATACCAAGGTTCTATGACTTAGGTGTTGCAGCTCACAGAACCCATATGGTTAAAAAATTATCTTAACAGTACAAAAATGTATCAAAAACTTCTTGTTTCTGGAAGATTTTGTTCATATTCCAATGTATAAATGTTTTACAAAACATATATTATTTATTTATTTATAAAACTATTTTTTTAATTGTTCTTAAATACAAAAATACTTATTATGCATACATCTCGTTTATGTGTTGTAATACATTATAACCATTCCAACAAATATTCAAAATTGTACATTGTTTATATTTCAATACTAATGCAATATATTTTGAATAAGTATGAATGATCTGTTTTTAAATTTCTTTCGTATACTTATGTTTAAATAAAGGAACCACTAGTATTTCTTTTTTTTTATATACTGCACTGTTTAAGAAAGACATCAAAAAATTTATTTATATCTGATCACATTTTGTTATATTATGAAACATTTGCAATACCACAAACTTTCTGATAGTACTGTGGTTGTTCAAGACTTTCAACAAGGAAAGCACCCAGGTCATACTTAGAAATAGCACGACCAGGGGATTCATCAATTTTCACTACATACTTTGAACCTCCTTTCACATCTAAAACCAATAAATAAAATATGTATTAATATTTTATTACATTGTTATAGATAATTATGCTCCCTACAATAAGTACCTGAAATATGAGGTGGCATTACTGCAATCCATTTCAATTGACTTGTCTTCAGAACATCAAACATACGTTGATGGTCTTCAGTTACATCTCTAAATAGACTAGGCACTGCTTCAGGTTTGTAAAATAAAAATTCTATAAACAGATAAAACATTATTTAAAAAAATATAAAAATTATTGACATACTTGAGAGAAAGAACATACCTGATAAACAGACAGATACTACTTCTATATTATGTGTTTTCATAGCTGCTATAATATTTTTCATACCCTCTGATAACACAGTGGTTGGACCTTCAAGAAAAATTTGAAATAAAAATTAAAGCCACATTACAGTGTAAAACAAATATTGTATATAAAACATAATAATTACTCAGGCTGTACCGTGTGCCAAGTACAACCACTACTGCATCTCTACCAGCAACTGCATCAGAAACTTGTTCTGCGTTGGTAACATCTCCAACAAATATGTCTACTTTATCTTTCAAATGTGCTGGAACTTTGTTTTCATCTCTAACGAATACCCTTACATTCAGTCCTGTAATTTATTATAAAGAATTAATTTGCATGCAATGTACATTTCCTGGTACTAAATTCTCCTATAATTTTAACTTTATTTTGCTCATTTTTATAAATTTATTTTGATAAATAATATATACGATATTAAATGAAATAATTAACTATACAAATATCAATTTAATCCATCAGATATGAATATTGATTTAATTCATTATCGACCGGAACTCAGCCCACATTCTTTCACTACCGGTCAATTGCTTTAACCATTGAGCTATTCAGACCGGCGATCAAGTATTTTCCCCCCTGTCACGTATTGATTCAAACATTGTAAATCTTAATTTATATATCTTCTAAAAATATATAAGTGAATAATGTTTTACCCCTGTTCACCGCAGTATCTAAAGAACATAATCCGGTCGTTCCTGTAGCTCCAAATATCACAATTCGATTCATGATAACACTGTATGATCTTTCTTTGGTCTGTAGCCACAAAGTACTAATCGGTTTGTAGTCGAAGCCTCGGCAGGAATCTTTATGATCGAACAATCTCGATCAATAAATCATTTGTTTAAATAACTTTGAATTATTTACACTGTGACGTTGGATTTTCAGTAGCTATGTACAAGATAAAACGAGAGCTTTCACTTTCTAGTGCTTTATATACAATGATTACAGAGTTAGACGAAAAGAATGAATTCGTAATTCTGCTTTTTGTCGGTAGATCACGCGGTTATCGGCTTGGGAATTTGAAATTACTATTTGAATAGATATCGTGATGACTATGAATATATTTTTGAATTTGTTTTTAATCGATGAATAATCACAAATGCGTTTTATCGTGGTTAGAATGTCTTGACGTTTGAATACGTGTTAGCGACAATGGATAGGAAATGAATTGCGACTTTAGCGTTTCCTGGAATGAACGATTAGCGAAAATTGATCTCAAGGTCACGGCGAACAAGAAACGATCTCTGTTTCTCTTATATCAAACTAAGATCATTATAATCGATGCATTAAAATAATAATATTTAAAAAAACAAATTTTCACGTTTTAGTTCTGCTATTTATTATATGTCCATCAACCAAATTAATATTACAAAAATTCTACCTCCATAAAATAATAATTTGTCGTGTAAAACGTCTTTGGTTAATTAGTAAGTTCATTTTGTGTTCTCTTAAACAAAACTAAGTATTTTGTATCGTATCTTTATGATATAATATCAATAATTGTATACAAAATTTCTTCCACCGTGTAATAAGAAACTCTTAAGCATAATGAGACGGCAGCATCGTCAAATCTTGCAACGCGATTAATTGTTCTTCCGTAAAATACTGGGTACACTCTTTCATATCTCTCCACTTATCGTGAGTTCTCTTAAAATCATCAAAAGTTTTCCTAATTGTCATCTGCAATTCAATATTTTATCGTATTAATTCAGCTGAATAATTCATATTATTGTCAGCATTGTACTAACCGGTATCGGTTGAGGATCGGTCATGTGAGGGCTCAGGTGTTCAAAAATCGAAGGGACGTGTTTGGGGATGTCGTACGGATGAGCTTCGATGAACGCACACATTCCTATCACAGCCGCATGACGAATACGTATTTTATCAGTTTGTATATTCTTCTTCGCATCCTCTTTGCTGGAATTTAAATGTTCCTTCTTGTACAACTTGGTCTTTGCTTTCTTCTTGAACTCGTCCTAAAATTACCAAAATTGTACACTCATTATTTCTATTCTTGCAAACAATCTTGAAAACATTTTACTCACCAACAGAGATTCTTGTTCAGGTATAAACGAACAATGTATGAGTCCGCTAAGAACCTTGCCAGCAGTTTTCCTAACTTCAACTCGTTCGTCTTCCAACAGCCGTAGAACGATGTCCTTGATGCAAGTGATCCACGCTGAATTGCTCAACAACGTGCCCATATTATGAAACACCCACGCCTGAAGAAGCTCCAAACTGGAGGATCTCGTCCACCACGACGCATGTTTTGACATTTTCTCGATTGCCTTCAAAGCGACCGGTATATCACGTGGCAGAGTAAACGAATGCGCGTAAATTGCCAAAGCAGATTTGCATGATTTCTTCAGCTCCTCGTCCGAGGCACAATTCTCTAATTGATAAATAATTGGGAATATCTGGTAGAACTCTGACGACAGACGAAACCGTGCTGCGTCTATATTCGTGATCCAGTTACAAACCGTCTGAAGCAACCGAATGGTTCTCTCCCTTTCTTCTTCGCTCATTTCTGTACCCTTCGTGAGTTCGTTCGGTTTGACAGCGGTTTCCTGTACAGACAGTGTCTCCACTTCCTTGTTCAACTTCATCGCATCGTCGTCAACGAGAAGTTGCAGTTTTGGAATTATTTTATCCAGGAAATCTTGTATTTGCGGTAACAAATTACTACTCGAGTTGTCTAAAGATCTCAGCTTGGAACTGAATACCATCACTAAAACGGAGCTCAGCTTCTTTCGAACATTTTCGAACGGATTCTCTACTAACCTATTCTCTATGTGTTTCAGTAACCGGCGTAGCAGTTCGAAAACACGCCACGGTTGCTGCATAAGGACGGTTTGTAAAATGTACAAACGTCCGCATTCGATGAAAGACGACTCCGATTGTCCGCTACAAGTTTCCTCCATCAGACACTCCAGCAACCAATGGTGTCTGTTTGGATCCCTGCATCGTTGCGCTTTGGAGAAACAAAGAACCCAGTCGGTAACTGTTTCTGGGGTCAAATTAATTAAAGCTCGCCTTATTATTGGCAACAGGGAATCCCACATTTCGCAGACCATGTTAAAGGGCCAATGTTTGGAGCCCTTGATGATCCCAGCGATTATTTCTGCCGCGCATCTCTGGCTGCTCTCTTGCTTGTCCGCCACCAGTTCTTGCAGATGCGGTAAGAAGTGTTTCAAGAATACTATACCGTGATTGCGAAACAGACCTTTGAAAAGAATGTACTTGTTAACGCTAAACTTGTCCTTTTCCTTCGTTTCAAGCTCAAGGCTGTAGAATTTGATGAGCTTTTTAATATTTTGTGGGTCGTTGAAGAAAGAATCGATCTCCTTTTCGTGATCTGTCAATTGTCGTAGATCTGGATCCAAGCACGGCTGTTTGCTCGATGGTGCATAAACTTTTACTTCTTTTGGCCACGTGTAATACCCAATGTAGGATTGATGAATGTATCTGGGCTCGTCCCATTGTTCCGAGGTCAAAGGACGAGTCTCGTAATTGTACTGAAGCCAGAGGTTATCTGGTCTTTGTCCCAACACGAGCTTCTTACACTGATCTATTTGCGATTCATCCTTTTTCGGTAGATCGATAGTTATCTTAAAATTCAAAAATTGTATTTCTTTAAGTTACATCGGTCATTCGCGGAATAAATATTCTTTCACTAAAATATTTTACCTTTGGATGCTCTCTTTTTTGCTGTTGCAACATGCACGCGACTACTTGAAAAGCAATGTTTCGTTCGCTTACCGAATCGTGTATCAATGTCTCTAAGAAATAGCGAACTACGTTTGGCGGATAGATTTGTTCCTTCTTTTCCAAATATCGAATAAAGTTCAATGCCATCAAACGATGCCTCCAATGAAGGTTCTTTTCCACGAGAGCGTTCAATAGATCGTTTATTAAACCTTTGTAACACGCCAGATTAGATTCGATGAACGTTTCTTGTATTTTTAAACTTTCTGCAATTTCATCCTGAGTGGGTTGAGGTAAACTGGGTGCCGGAGATGTTCTCCATAAATCGTTTGAAATCGTTAAACATGCATTTGGTACTTCGTATGTGAGAGCAACAGGTGAAAACTGCATGCTTATGCGTTTCATTATATCATTCTTAAAGTGTATTATACTCAATTCTTCGGATGGCTTAGAAAGCAGCATACCTAACCAAACAGCTCTCAACGTGTCCAAATCCTGTTTCATTAAGATAAAGTATTCTGACGAGCTAAGTAAAATACGTAAAACACCCTGTCAAAAGAAAACAAAGTATTAATAAATTTTATTATAAACAATTAGCTACCGTTATAGTTATTGTTGTTACCTTGAACGCGTCCTGATTTGTTTCTGGATCCATTGCTAATACATCGAGCAATTTTGGTAGAATAATTTTCGAGGAGAATGGAAAAGTTTGAAAGGCACGGAACAGAAAATACTGAGACTGCCATTGTACGTCATTGTACCTGCTAGTGGCCAATGTAAAGAGGTTTAATATTATCTTCTTATGGGTTTCTGTTACATTACGAATTTGTAGATATAAACGTGTCGCGTGTTGACTTTCTGCAAGCAATAATACACATGACCCTATCACTCCTTTCTTTTTTACCAGTTTATCCTCCATTACACTACATGAATTTTTAAACTCTTTGTACCTCGACCTTGTCTTTCTAAACCAGGCGTCTGTTCCTAACAACAGGGCACCCCAAATCTAAAATGAAAAGTGTACATTTTATTCGCTAATTTATAACAGAATGTTATATTGAAACAAGTACCTTTGTTAAAATAAATAAACTTTTTGTAATACCATCTGTATTCTTAAGCATTACATCCTGCAATTTACTCATGACCATTACTAGATGCCGTTTCACATTACTGTTATCTGGCATTAATATCTCTTCCTTTGTGCCAAGCGTCGGTACAAAAGGTTGCTGCTTCAAAGATGACTTTACTATATCTAATGGTTCTTCCTCCCACGTAGGTAAAATAGATTCACAACCTCGAATAATGTTATTCACAATATTTAAACTAATCAATAATTCTTCCCTGGAATTGTACATGTACGTATTATTCACGTGCCTTCTTTTAAATTCATAGGTTATTTTTAACAACTTACCTCGTCAATGTGCTACAATCTTTACAATATTCCTCCAGTTTATTTAGCTCTGGCGATAAGTATCTGAAGAAAATCCGTTTTATTATAGCCATTTCTTCTTTACCAGGAATATACCACTTAACGTTCAAATCGTTAACGTTCAAAATTTGTCCCCAGTATCGAATTCCCTTGGTGGATTCAAAATGATATGGCGCCATAGTGGATAACGAGTAAAAAATAGTATTTAACAACGTACAAGCCAAATCGTTCCCTTCCTTCGACTTTAGAACCAGTACACGATCGAGAACGTTTGTCAGTGTATCCATATACGGTAGTAAATTGTTCCCTGTTATATTTACAGTTGCGGATAACAATAACATTGCATGCAAAAGGCGGTCGTCCAGTTTTTCTTCCTTAGTGATATCGTTGCTTTCGCTGGTAATACTTAAAATAGTTTCTGAAAGTACAGGTAATAAGACACGCAAGGTTTCTTTGCCGTTTACTCGAGCGAATACATGACACAAGCCACCAGCCAGTTTTCCAGCAACATTAGGTTCGAGTATACGCTCGGTGATGTACGTGCGCAGCTTGTGCAAAGCACATTCGAACACCGAATCGTTAATCTGCATTAATAGAACCACGCACACGTCATGGAGCACGGTTTCTATGACTTGTTCTATTTTGTTCTTTGTACTGCCAGATAGATTTTCCAGTCTGACTGATTCTAACGAACTATAGTCTATAAAAGAGAATATTTTGTCAAGAAACTGCAAAATAAAATCTTCAAATCCAGAGGCTACCTCAATGTTCATTTGTTTCTCTTCGTCTGTTACTGTGTCTGAGTTAGTAGAATTCACGATAGGTATAAAAGAAGCATAGATTAAAATCAGACGAAAAGCAAGAAAACACTTTTCTAGATCGTTTGGCTCGATATTAGGTAAAAGTAGAGAGAGAAACGGTAGTATGTTTGCGGGTCCTTCTGGATATGTATAATCTAAAATAAAGAAATAAAAAATTGATAACAATTTATAGGAACCGCCAATATTATATAGTGAAAATATAAATCAGACCTTTGTTTACATTTTGATTGCCTTCTGCCATCGATCTAGCTATAGCCTTCATGCACATCAATGCAGCGCCCAATTTATACGATTCTGTCGTAGGAGAGTTTATCGTAGAAGATATTTTATTCAAAACGTGTGGAATAACTAGGCTGGGCCGCACACTGGCAAGATGCTCCAATGCTATGGAAGCCTCGTTCATGCTTGACTTGTTAAATACAGCTGTCATAGTTACCGGCAACATGCTATTTACAAACGCATCGATATCGTTGTCGGTTAATTTATAATTATCAGGAATAGGCGTTTCCCACGTTATTCTTCCGTATCGTTCCCTGCAACGTAAAATAGGTGCTAAAAAATCAACATAATTTGCATACATTCTATAAAATTGCAATGATTTTTACCTGTTCAAACGTGTAATAAAATAGTATGAAAGTTTTGAAAGGATTTCTTTTAATGTCTCCAGCCAACAACCATTATTTGCAGGATGGAAGTATGTTTCTATAGTTCTCAAAAACTTTTCAAGATACATTTGAGCACTTGAATTATTTCCCTAAAAATGTTAAATAAGAATTAAAACTGTTAATTTTTTGAAATACATTTCTGCATAAAAATCTTACCAAAACTGCTATTATCCATTTTGCTGTAGCAGCTGCATCAATTTTATGATGCTTAGATTTTTTTAATTTATTGTAGGATATTGGCAATTTCAAGCCTTGCATGAATCTAGTAAACATCAGTGGAATGTACGGTTCCCAATTAATATATCCAATATTATAATTAGCTAATGATGCCATTAAACCCATCATTTTGATCTCCCATTCTTGGATGTTGTGACAAACTTCCCATAATGTCATAAATTCATTAAACCATAATTCATATCCAATTGAATGATGTTTAGGTGGTAATTGTACTGGTAAAAACCACCGTAATATTTTCAAACTTTTAGACATTATTGGAACATCAAGGAGACATAAAGTTGGTCTCACTTCATCCAGTATCTCCTGTGTTGCACTTAACTACCATATTGAATTAATTTCAGATCTTTTATAAGTTTTTTTCAGTTTATTATAAAAAAGTATCTACTTACTGGGAAATAAACTCTTGCACATCTTACAAGAGCTTGCATTGCAAACTCACCAAAAGAATTATAATAATACATTTCTGACTGATTTTCTTTTTTTTTCAACATAGAAAGAGTCTTTTCGTAAAGAGGTCTCCATGGAAGCTCTAATTCATCAGGTGATATTAACTTCTTCTTCCTAAAAATATTACAAATAACAAAATTTAGTTTTTACCATTTTAAATGTGATTATGTAAATTCATATATAAAAATTTGATTTAACGTACGTTAATAATAAAATTAATGTATCAAAACATCTTGATGCATAAATTGATGATATATCAGAAACTGTAACCATTTCAAACAAAAGTTTTATAAACAAGATGTGATCTTCCTTCTTCAATTTTATGCCATATATCTGTAAGTAACTAACACATATAAATTTATATTTAGTGAAACTCTTTCTTTGACAGTAATAATAAAATAGTATAAACAACTCATATACTTACTGCCATAATTTGTCGATCCATACATAACAACCTGGCCATACTTCATGAAATATAACAGCTCTCCCTAAATTTGCTTTAATCTCGGCTAACAAAGTTTCCGATTCTTTTTCTAAAACCTCCGAGTATGGCAATAATTTATTGTATATAAATTTTGGAATATGATTTGTTTCTAAACTTATGTAACTATTAATGCACAAAAGATCACTAATTTCGTTCATCGTTACTCAATGATTTATCAATCGCAACTTCAAAGGACGTGAGCGAACGTATGCCACGAAAGAACGCATCAGTATAATGCAAAATCATGTATGCAATGAATCAATAACATTTGCTTATTCGTATTCGTTTTTATTAAGTCACGTTAAGCATTTTATGGAGCCATGTTTAATGTGCCAATGTTGTAAAAATTGAACAAAGAAATTACTATCATTTATGGAACATCTTACGGAACTGGTATTATCGCTTTCACTAAATGTAAAATAACCTTGGCATAAAAATGTATTTTATTTATTTTTTTAGTACTATAATAAATGGAATGTTCATCTATAAAAATAAGTGTCCATTTCGTTTGTAATTATTCTATTTATTTAAAGTTTGACTTTATATTGAAAACGTTCCCTTAAGACGCAATAAAAGCGGACGTCCCTCTATCTCTCTTTTATCGTTCATGACAAATGTGTGTGTAAGAATCCAATCGATCTCAATCGATAAAGTAGAAGGATCCAAAGGAGTGACAAACTTTTCACTTCTTTTTTTAATGATAAGTAAATTTCTTGATGTACTAAAGTTATAAAGACATTAATAACAACAAAATATCTTACGTAACGGTGTTAAAAGGCAGATTTTTAATAAAATATATTTTACCGACTTTCATTTTTTACTCCTACCGCCATCTCCGAACAAAGTGCTGAAACTTATCAACAATTATCGACCGAGAAACTCGAAACATCGTTACAGATGGCGGGCTTTTTAAAATGAGAAATGTACCATTTCGATATTTCTCAATTAAATTCCATAGAAAGGTTTATTTATTAAAGTTCTGCTTAATTATGAGACTCGAAGAATTCGTGTATAATTTTTGATTGTTTAAATAAAAGAAAAACCTACATTTATGTTCCCTTTTCATTAATATAACTTTGAAAACTGCATAATAAACGTTTAAAATCAATAACATGGATATCGTTTCAATTTTATCATTTTCAATGCTTTCAGTAATAGAAAAGTTTATGCATAACTTTATATAAGGAACAAGCATATTTATTTTTGAATTAAAAAACAACTATATTTGTTAATCGTGTGGGGCAGGAATTTTTAGAATTTATACTATATATAGCCATGCTTTTATGTTCAATTCACGTTGATTGAATTGCTGAGAACATTTTTCATCTTAAATCAAACAACAAATTAACAAATGAGCAAATTAACAAAAGTATTGATGTAATAATTTTCATTGTTATCTGCAATTGTTGTTCACAAAATTTACAGTCAAGTTATAAATTAAATCATTCTTATTGACAGGTAGTTATTTATAGTACTCAGTAAATAAAGCACGAATAAATTATAATATAAACTTAAGTTTTAATATTAAAAATAAAATTATTTATGTCATATTCGCGTTGGTATGTACTTTTATAAATGTATTTTATTACCAGAATGAAATAATTTAGATAAAATTAACCTTAGTTCATTATTTTTTAATCATGTAGAAGTTATACTGTTAACAGTTTAGTAGTGAAATTCTGTTTTATAAATATGATACTAACATTTAATGGAAATTCTTTTTTAATAACAAGGAAATAGACATTGTGATGGGAGAAAATTATTGGAGAGATTGGAAACCGTTTTTTTATGGAGGTTTTGCTTCGATTGTTGCAGAATTAGGTTTGTAACATTTAAAATTGAAGATATTAAAAGTAATTAAAAATATGGAATTTTTACTAATACATTATTTCCAATTAGGCACCTTTCCTTTAGATACAACAAAGACCCGATTGCAAATTCAAGGACAGATACTTGATAAAAAACATGCTAATTTAAAGTATTCTGGTATGTTTGATGCTTTGTTTCAAATATCACAGCAAGAAGGATTCAAAGCTTTATATTCTGGGTAGATATATATACCACCTCATAATGTTTACTTGTAAAAAGATATTTATAATTATTTTTTTTTGTTATTTCAGTGATATAATCTAAGTATAATGTACAAAATTTCATATTATTATTTATGTTTTTGTTGTATAGAATCAGTTCAGCTATTTTAAGACAAGCTACTTATGGAACTATAAAATTTGGTACCTATTACTCTCTAAAAAAAGCAGCCATGGATAAATGGAAAATAGATGATTCAGTTATTGTAAATATTGTGTGTGCTGCATTTGCAGGAGCTATTTCAAATGCAATAGCTAATCCTACTGATGTGGTAAAAGTTCGCATGCAAGTCACTGGAATTAACTCAAATTTATCATTAATTGGTTGTTTTCAAGATGTATATAAACATGAAGGCATTCGTGGATTGTGGAGGGTATGTGAAGTGATTACAAGTTTAATGTAAAATTCTTTATATATTTTGTTTTGTTTTATTTTATTTTTATATATAGGGTGTTGGACCCACAGCTCAAAGAGCTGCAGTCATTGCAGCTGTAGAATTACCTATATATGATTATAGTAAAAAGCATTTTATTGCTTTGTTGGGAGACAGTGTTAGTAATCATTTTGTGTAAGTATATTATACATTTGTACAATCTTATTTATCCTTTTTGGAGTACAATTTAATATAAATACTTAAAAGTTTACTACTACTTGTTACTACTACTACTACTACTAAAAATGGTACTGATAATATTAATCTTAACTATCAGTTTTCCAATGAAAACTGTATGTGATTAATAGACAAAGAGGTTTAGTGTTACAAATTAAATTTAAAAGGTTGGACTCAACCCTTATCTGGGCTGCTTGTAATTATCATATACTACATTCATTACATTTTTATTATATTAACAAATGTTCAATAATATCTTTAAGGTAAACAACCTTCAAGTGGTGTTTTACATTAGGTGAGGTCATGTGAGTACATTTAAATAAAAAACTAAACTTTATGTTATAACCCATTCACTAATATTTTCTTTTATAACAATAAAATTGATTATTAAGCTTCTTAGTTAATTACATATTTCATTGTGTATCATTAATGATTTAATATTGCACATTTTATTAGTATAGTTTTACTAACAAAACCATGATCTTGAACTTCACTGACCATAACATATTGGTATTTTATTCAATGTAATATTGTTATAGATTTCGATAAATGAAATTTTGTATGATATAGTTATGCAACATAACTACTATAATAGTTATTTATTGAAGGAAGTAATATTTTTCTAAAGATGAAAAATTTTATTTCCAGGTTCTTTTACACTGTCATACACATGGGTACATACAGTACGTGAACATTGAGACGACCACAGAGATTCAAAATGGAAGTTATATTTAATGTTCTTAGTTTCCCATAAAAATCATTAAAACTATTATCCAGATGAATAACCATCTTAGATTGCATCACATACAATTTTTGGTTAGCACTTATATATCAAGTTTATGTTCTCTGTTTTATATTCTATATGTAAATTTTCAGTATCACAGATATCACAGTTCATATTTTAATTCACAATGCCTGGATAAGGGTTGCATTATAATGGCAGAAAGCCACAATGAGAATTGAAGTTTAGAAATAAGATGCTATATAATTGTAGTAATGTACATAATAATTTTAACGCGACATAAACATTTGTTTTAGATCTAGTTTTATAGCTAGTATGGGAAGTGCAGTAGCTTCTACTCCTATAGATGTTGTTCGTGTAAGTTTGATTAATCAAATGGTATCTTGTCTTTAGAATTTTTTGTCGAAGTAACAATGATATTTGTAGACTCGTTTGATGAATCAAAGAAGGCTACATACCCCAAATGGTGTGCTACAAGCTCACATTTATAAAGGAAGTGTGGATTGCCTTGTTCAGGTATGTAATATTAGATATTTATACTATATTGCATTATATTTACACACACTATTGTTATTTTTATAGACTATTAAAAATGAAGGATTTTCAGCCATGTATAAGGGTTTTGTACCCACATGGTTTAGAATGGGACCATGGAATATTATATTTTTCATAACATACGAGCAGTTAAAAAAATTGTGCGATTAATTATAAACTATTGAAAATAGGTGAAACAAACTGTATATGTGTGTAGACGTGATAAAACGACGGAAAGTAACTTAAGCTTGTTTTGTATAATTTATTTTTATGGATTTTAAAGTAAGTTTATTTAGACATGCATTAAAACAAAAAACTATCTAGGCAATAGAATATACGAATAGAATTTATTTTTCCATGATGATTGAATTGTAGTCATGAATGAAAGTATATTTACGATACAAAAATATGATGAACTCTGTACAAAAAAAGAAAGTGTTATAACTTTTATATCTGTTAAATGTCAGAAAGATTACTAGTCAATACAAAATTCCTAATGAATAAAACTCATGACACATATTCCGTTTATATTTCATGTGTGCTTTTTCATGCTGCTTTTTATTTTATCAATATCTCCGCTTATAAATACAGTCATAAATTATTGCTTTTTTATGTTTACTTTCTCATAAAAATATCAAGACTGAATTAAAACTAGAATACAGGAAGTGCGTCCAAAGAACGATTCATTGTACGATGAAAATGATAAAAAATAAGAAAGAACATATTTTATAGAAGAAACAAAAACAGCATTTTAAACACAACAAGTTTATATTTATGATACTTTATATGTATATTGTTAGGAATGTGTACTGGCACAACATAAAATGTATTAAAATATTGTAAACTTTGCAACACACATTAGACTATTTATGAATATTGTAACAATTTTAATTGAATACAGTACAATTGTTTTAATGTGATCAACATGTTATTTACCTCTTAAGTTAAAAGTTCAATTTATACAGTTTAACTTACAATTAAACAAACGCTGAAGTCGCAAGTGTTACGCGAAGGATTATGTTTTTTTACAATCCCATATAATTATCTTTTTATCCTTTCCACCAGTTAAAAGTAGATTGTTTTCTGCCGACACGAGTAATGCATTAACTGGTCCTGAAATTGAGTATCCTTTCAATTAAATGAAACAATTTGAATTATATATATTCAATTCATTGATTATTAATCTACTGTACCATCATGACAATGTATTTGTGTGACAAAAATTCCACCCTGACGGTTCCATACATTAACATTTCCATTGTTATCTCCTATCAATAAAAAGGTTTCGAACCAAGACAATGTCAGAGGTTCGTGTTCTAAGGTTATACGATAAATCTGTGTGCTGGTATACACATCAATTATGTTCAATACTTTGTCCTGAGCGCAGGATATTATACTTTTCCCTTCTTGGTCGAACACCATTGCATTTATTTTACAGGCATGAGCTGCACAAAAGTAGAACATTTGTATATATTAAAACAATAATTATCTTAAAACTATATACCTTTTACGGTGAATTGTAAGTTATAAGTATCCATGTTCCACAAAAAAATTTCACCATCTTCTGTACCAGATACCAACAGTGTTTCATCTCTGTAAATGAAATGAAAATGAAAATTTGTTAAGGGTAATGTTTTAACAAGTAATCTTTTCAATGCAGAAGGTTTACCTTGATACGCTAATATAAGTTACTTTGGAGTCGTGGTCTAATTGTGCAATAAGATATTCTGCTGGTTTAATTTTTGCTCCAGAAATATAGCATTGCCAAAGTTTAGCCGTGCAATCCCACGAGCCAGATATAATGATCTGACGCGAAGAACTTAATGCTAAACAAGAAATAGCATCTTCGTGGCCTTGTAATACATCTATTACTCTACCAAATTCGATATCATAAAATATTCTACAAAACATTTTATGTATTAATTAATGAAAGATCTGAAGCACACGTATACGTGACATTTATTTAAATAGTGCTTACAGTGAATTGTCCCAGGAGCCCGCAACCAGTATATTGCGATGAAGGGATGTATAATACGATATACAGGAAGAAAGTGGCAACGATGACAAAGATACGCTACGCCTTAATTTTTTATTCTTTATACTGTATAGCTTGAGCATTCCGTCTTGACCGACCGATATTACCTCGTCGATTTCTTCCTTAATTATCATCGCAATGCTACTTACGCAGTCCTTGTGGGATTGGAAGGTCATCAATTCACATAACTGAAACATCTTTGTTGCAAGATTTTCGGTTTCTGGAAAAGGACAACGTTTATTTCTATAAGTGGTTCTCTACAAAACTAATAATTCTGATTCATATTGTTATACCTGTTTCACTTCTAACAGAAGTTAAGGCAGTCTCGGTATACAATTTATCCAACATTGAAACAGAACGTTTAGGATGCGGTAAAGTAAAAATTTGCTTTGGTATTTGGCCAAATTCCATGATCTGTATTTCTAAACCGTGTCTGTCATTGATGTCTCGAATAGTATCCAAATCTACTGCTCCTTCATAGCATAAATGGAAAAACACTGAAATGCAAAATGTTATCAAATAAATGTTTCTTGTACGTCAAGTTTTATGATCAAATATTAACTTTACCATTATTAGCTTTCTCTGCTTCGATTCCTCTTTGTTTATATCCAAAAATCAAATCGATCCAAAGATGAAGATTTTGAGAGACGTAATCGCTCTCTAAAGCATTTCTTAATACTTGTATAAAATGGGCTGGCCCTAAGTTTGAAAAATTAATTTACATTCTATGATTGAATAATAATAATTTTCAAGGTGTCAATATATACCGTTTGCCCATGGTGGTAACTGTACGTCTCCAATTTTTGTGCCATCGTGTCGATAGCCAAAATCGATGCCGTAACTGTTCACTAAAAAATCCCCACCATTGTTTGTGTCATAAAATTCCGGGATCAGTTCTTTAAAGTCAGACATGTTCACCAAAACATTTTTCCATACGTCAGCTACACTGTTAGGTGTTTTTGTTGGTAAGAGTGAAACAAAAAATCGATTCTGCAGAGTTGACAGAGTAATTATGTACTTTTTACAGTATAGAAAGCAATTACCATAAAATTTTGCCTTGTCTGTGCGATTCAACATTATATTCATACTCATTTTATTATTTTATTGTACGAATTAAATGGTACAACATGATTCTTTAAGGTTTATGAATTGAAATTCTTACTTTTATGACATCATTAAAGTATGCACTTCTATTCAAAATATATACATACCTATTGAACATTCTGTCCGGATGATCGAATCTTCCGTTTTGCAAGCAAAGCATATATTGAGGATACTTTCGTACTAAATAGAATAATACGAATCCTGGTGCACTGTAATGGGAACCGTACAAAAATTTCGGCTCTGACATTTCCAAATACCGTTCCTAAAGAATAACAGTATCATTATTTTATTGTTACTTCATCGTAAATCGTTTATTGAAAAATATGGATACCTTCAACCTTTCTAATCGATTCTTTTCAAGTGCTCCAATAGGTTTTGAGAGGTCCCTGTAAACGCTGAGATCGTTTAAATCCAACGTCGAGGATGTATAATCTTGTATTACCCAAGGCATAACCGGATACTGAGTTAAATCATGAAAAGTTCTATCTGCCAAACTGAAAAATGTACATATAATCCAATGTCAAAATAATACTTTGATCATAATTTATACTGGTATAAAAATTACCTATTAATATACAACAGATAATCGTAATTTGATAAAGAACCATTTTGCCATCTCATAGTCATTTGATCTTGAGGAACTCTTTCTAAAGAAACTGCAGACTGATCTAATAAACTCGTGTATAATTCGTCTCTATCGTGTTGATTTTTTAACGATACAAACAGATGTTCAACTTTATTTTCTTGTTGACGTAACCATTTAATTTCAAGACCCTGTTATAAGAAGATACTGTACATCAAATTATAACAGTTATACACTTACACATAAATATTTTACTTACGACTTGTCTTAAAAGAAACCTTCTTTTAATAATATTGATAATGTCTTTTAGTTGTATTTTTAGAACCGGGTGCTAAAAATGTGAAATTACTTATTTAGTGATGTAAACAAGGATTATTATTTATTATTACTGTAAAATACTCACCTGATCTAAATTATTGTAAGGCTGAAAATAAATCCTTGAAGTTGTTAGAAGTATCCTTCCTGGATTTACAACGAGAGGTAATACTTTATTTGCTTGGGTTTCTAACACTACTTGTTCATATAAATCTTCCAGCCAGGATGTATCAAATGATACCCTAGATTGCCGAGAGTGCACAATAGCCATAATCTGTAGAATAATAAGAGCTTAATAATTTTATTTGTTAACACAACAACAGATGTAATGATTGATAAAAATACCATGGCATTTTGTTCAGCAGTTGGTAGAGTAGCTGCTCTGAGTAACTGCAGAATTTGTGGAAGACAATCATCCACTTTTGCATAGTTGAAGCAAAAGTAGAAAGTAGCATTTTCGTGTATAAATTTATATGGTGCAAGTATGTTTTTTTCTAACATTTCCACATATTGCTTACATTGAACTGTTAATACATTGCCATGTCTTGTAAATGAAACCAAAGTTTAATTTAAAATTATATTGCTAAATATAAATTAAAATACTCATATGAATACTTACTTTGTAATAGCAGTGCTGGATTTGCATTGATCAATGGTTATGGTCTCTTTAAGTTGAATTTTAATTAAAGGCTGATTAATATCCTTATTTACAAACACCAAAGATTTAGAACATAATTTCAATCTTCCATCTATCCATTTTTGTTCTTCTGAACAGGCAGTATCAATTACCTTCATCTGAACGCTATAATCTTCAAAAAATATTTCTCCTGGTTCCAACAGGAGCATTGTAAATCTAATAAAGCAAAAAATGTAATTAAATAATTATATTCTTGGTATATTAAGTGTTAGTACATACATGATAAATTATAATTTGAGATTGAAATATTGACTAAATGATTGTATGTAATTTTATAATAATTGCATAATACAATGCAGATAAATAAAGTTAAACATTTTTATGAAATATTAAATACGTACCTCTCTTTTTCCATTTTCTCCAAACTAAATGCAAATTATTTAATTATAAACATAAATTATAATAAATGTATATAATAAATGATACACATGATTTATTGAGACATCTCTTACTTATAATATTTTACGTGATCATTTCTCCGTAAATAAAATATACATTTTATTTCAGGTTAATGACAGTATGAATCATTATATACACACGTATATAACATATGTGTGTACAGTTTGCTCAAACGCACTGACTTGTCTTTTAGCAACAATCATATGAATGTTGAAGATTATAGCAAAAAATATCACAAATTATTTAATCTAAGAATGTGTCAAGAAATGTTAATTTTGTTTATGATACTTTGTTAAATCGCATCGTTTGTTAAAATAAACTACGATAAATTAAAGTGCGAAAGTGTGGTAAGATACCTCGGTTTGCCATTGAGTACCACTGATTTTTAAAGAGAAACAAGAAGAGTCGAATACGTTCCCGTTCCTTTTTGTCTTATTTCTCGAATCACGCATATCATCAATACGACAAAACCGGCGATCTTAAAATAGGTTATTTTCAATTCAATACAAACGTTTTTCGTGATCAAATTCGTTTTGTTTTCTCTAGTGATATCGTTTCATTTACGATGGAGGAGTTAATGAAGCATTTGTCTAAAATAAGGATACCTCAGAAAAACGATAAAGTATACAAGGATGAATGTGTTTATTCTTTCGACACTCCAGTAAGATGTCATAATTATGATGTATAATAATAATAATAAAATATAATAATAAAATTAGATGTATAATAATTATTTTCTTAATTTCATTTTTTAGGAAACCCCCACTGGGCTGTATGTTAATCTTACCACATTTCTAGGATTAGGTCAAGATTATTTACAACATTATTATCAATTGACAGGAAATCCTGTATTTTTACACATTAAACAAAGGAAAAAAGAGGTAACTTATTTATTAAATATGAAGAATTATATTTAAAATTTGTAAAATATATTTGGAACAAACCATTGTTTTTTTTTCTTTATAGATCCCTTCTGAGAACGAAGGGGATGGACCTGAAAAGAAAATCACAAGGTTAGCAATAGGAACAGAGGATGGCTTTAAACCAGATGCACCAAAATATACTTACCATGAATCGTATCAAATTATTATTTTACCAATTTTCACAACCATACCTTATCCAACGGATAATTTACCACAAGAAGTAAGCTTTACACCATAGATTAAAAAGTATAAATAGTACATGAATAGCACATCATTGTTGTTATAGGTAGAGCTTTCGATCAAACGTATATTAGAAGCAGAAGCTGCAACGAAAGCAGCAGAACTGAATGCATTATCTGGAACTTGGGATGGAGAGATAAGAGCAGTTTCAAAGTGAGGATAAAAATCAAAGTGTTAATACAAGCTGTTCCTATCATCAATTTATATGATTATTTAATTTTTAGACATGCTGCAAATCTTAAACAACTGGACAATGGAAAGAAGGTTCCTCCGACTGGATGGAAGTGTGAGAAATGTGACTTGACACAAAATCTTTGGCTTAACTTAACTGATGGCAGTATTTTGTGTGGGCGTAAATTTTACGATGGAAGCGGAGGAAACGATCACGCGGTTGAGCATTATCGTGTCACTGGTTATCCTTTAGCCGTAAAATTAGGGACTATAACTAAAGAAGGAAAGGCGGACGTGTTTTCGTACGACGAAGATGACATAGTCGAGGATCCGTACTTGGCGTCGCATTTAGCTCATTGGGGTATTAATATCGACCAAATGGAGAAAACTGATAAGTCTATGGTTGAGCTAGAATTAGATCTCAATCAACGATTCGATGAATGGGTCGCGCTCCAAGAAGCTGCAAGTAAATTAACCCCTTTATATGGACCTGGATACACAGGGCTTGCCAACTTAGGAAACTCTTGCTATTTAAATAGTGTTGTGCAAATGTTATTTGTAATTCCGGACTTTATTAAAAGGTTTGTTATATAAATTTAAGTAATTATCGACCTTCGTTATCAGTATTTAATGATCGAAGATGAATTTTAGATACGTAGACGGTGCACTACAAATATTCCAGCAAAATTACTCAGATCCAGCGAACGATTTTAATGTTCAGATGTAAGTTAAAAATGAAAACTTCTAACTTTATGGAATATTCAAGTACAAACGATTGTTATCATAGGGCTAAACTTGGAATCGGCTTACTGTCTGGAAAATATTCAATACCACCGAGTACGAACAATGAAAACGAATTGCGTCAGGGTATTCCCCCGCGGATGTTCAAAACGTTAGTTTGTCGTGGACATTCTACGTTCTCTACGAATCGGCAACAGGATGCACAAGAATTCTTTCTTCACATTATAGACGTTATAGATGTAATTGACTTAAATTTTCTTTCATTCATCAAGCAAAGGTTGTGATACTAATGCAAGGAAATTAATTCACACAGCGCCACAGCCGTCACCAGATGAACCCTACCGATTGTTTCAAATTTAAATTGGAAGAGAGGTATCAGTGTGGTCGTTCTAAAAAAGTAAAATACACTTATCGCCGTGAGTACTTACTGCCACTGTCGGTACCTATGGAGGCTGCAATAAACAAGGTAAATAATTTGTATTTAGATCATGTTCTAGGCGTGTATAAAGTGTTAATATTTATGTAAAATGTTATGTATATATAGGATGAAGTTGCAGCCTATGAAAGTGCGAAGAAAGAAGCTGAGGCGAAAGGGCAGAAATTGGATACGAATGCGTTTGTCAGGCCACGCATAAAGCTTTCGTCTTGCTTGCAAGCGTTCGTTCGGTCCGAAACGATAGAACAGTTTTACAGCTCGGCGCTGAACGAAAAGACTGTAGCGCAAAAGTAAGTGACTGTTGGGGTTAGTAAATACTGAACATAATCAACAAATGTATTCTTTTATAGAACAACTAGACTCGCCACTTTTCCGGATTATCTGTTGATCCATTTAAAAAAATTCATGCTCAGCGAGGATCATACACCCATAAAATTAGATGTAGCAGTTGAAATGCCAGACATATTGGATTTAAGTACCCTTCGGGGTTCTGGCTTGCAACCCAATGAAGAATTGTTGCCAGAAACAAATGGCTCTGAAGTTGCACCGCCTGTTTACGATAACGTGATACTGAACCAATTAATAGATATGGGATTCCCACCTGAAGCTTGTAAAAGGGCCCTGTACTTTACAGAGAATCGCGATTTAGAAGCAGCTACTAATTGGCTGATGGAACACATCATGGATTCAGACTTTGCGGATCCGTTTGTTCCACCTGGAATTGACGTGAAATCAGGTAGCTTAATCTAGAGGATTTCAACCTCTGAAAATTAATGGATTAGTACTTATTCCACATTTTTTGTTTAATTTTAGGAAAAGATAAATTTATTGTAAACGAAGATGCCCTTGCAATGGTAATGGGAATGGGTTTCACCAGAGAACAAGCAACGAAAGCTCTTAAAGCGACTGATAATAATTTAGAGCGCGCAGCAGACTGGATTTTTAGCCATCAAGCTGAATTAGATAATTTGGAAATGGAGGATGAGTCAGGAAGTTCTGAAGATGTATATAGAGATGGAGGCAACCGTACGATATTTAAAATTGTTGTAATTACATGTATTAAGTTTAAGATTTTTTGATTAATTGTATTTTTTATAATCTAGAATATAAATTAGTGGGATTTATATCTCACATGGGAACATCGACAATGGTAGGACATTACGTGTGTCATCTTTTAAAAGATGGAAAATGGATAATATACAATGATGATAAGGTATGTATCGCAAATATTAAGTATTTCGTGTGCCTGTAAAATATCTATATAAATTATTTATTATAGGTTGCGTTATCTGAAAATCCACCAAAAGAATTAGGATACATATATCTATATCAACGCATCGATTAGATTATGCAATTATTTTGTATAAAATATGTATTCTATTATACTTTAACAATAAAAAGTACAAGGAAAAAAGGAAACATTATAATTGTTCAGTTTGTAAGTGAAATGTTTGTAAGAAACTTTTTTGTAAAATGTAAGTTGTTACTTTTGTTCATTATTCTGATTTATAATAATTTTTGTATACAAATATAAATTTATAAAAAGATCAGTTTATTTTTAACAATGGCACCATCTTACAGTGTGCAATATTGCTTTACAATCTTTGCGAGTACAAAGTTATTATTAACGTAGTAAGTAGCATTTATAATAATGTTAGAATTTTAACATGATTAATAAACTTTCAGTATAATTACGAACCTTCTATGGATAACAAATTTTTATGTTGTTAAACAATCGTGCTTAAAAATTCGAATAATATAAATTGCAATTTTAACATTTAAATATATGTTACAAGTTTCGTTAGGTTTTTACATAATATATATAAACATTTTATGATAATGTAAAAATAATTTTAAGTAGAAGGCCACAACGGTGTATAAAGCTAGCGTATCAAAAAGTGATACTTTCTTAAGGCAATACTGTTTTTTCTTAAATACTACACGTATACATATATATGTATATATATATACTTCAATTTTATAATTTACAAATTATTCACATAAGCAATGCATTTAGAATTTGCATTACCCATAAAATTCAATGAATCTATTTTAATATGTATTTACAGAGAAGAATTGATTTTGTTAAAACAATAATTATGTAATATTTTTCATTTGTTTGTCAGGTTCATTATTTTAATTATTATAGTTTGAATTAAGTTGTTTGCCTGTATCATTTCATTCACTTTTTTGCCAAAAAATACTTTGTGTCATCCGATAAATGCATTCTCATTTGTGGTTCAACTTATTAATAATGACTCAGAATTTCCTTAATAATATTTGTACATTAAGAAATGCTTGAAACAGCCATCAAGGCGCGTGTATAAGAATTTCATGGAAGCTTCAAGAATATTACAGCTATAAATGCTTCTGATAAAATATCAAACAGGTTATTATCTTAATTAGCTGTCCTAGTTTGAAACCTTGCATTAGTATTTCCATCAATTATACCAACCGACGCTGGAATAGCATATACAATGTTATCTCCATCTTTTTTGAACGTTGGCTCGTTAACTTCAGGATGCACTTCTACTCGTAGCACCTTGCTTTTATTTCCTAGCATACATTTAATTTTCACATCCACCATGACTTGCAAGTCGGCAGTGCGTAATCTAATATAAAATTTGTTGTTTTAGTATTTCATTGTAACAAAATTTCCTCTAAAAAGTGAACGTATACTCACTGATTATATTTATTGCTTAAAATACCAACAAGCTCTCCAACTTTGTCTTCTTTAGTGATGATGGACATAATGAAATCGTTACCTCGATTTGAGTGAATTGTTATCAGCTGATCCCTTCCGGGAGATACACTCAAACCTGTGATCTCTGTTATTGGCATAGCTTTTTTCATATTTTTAAATTTAGAATTTTCAAGTTTGTATATGGCATGTTCTGTGACCACCAGTACACGGTCTTTCTGTTTATTAAATCTACAAGTACGACTTATTTAGAATAAAATATGTATAGAGTCGAGCACCATGAGTTTACACACAGTTTAATATGTCTGATACAAACCTATTAGTTTTTCTGATAAACGCGCTAAATAAAACAGTTTTAAAATGATCCATATTGCGAAGATTGTTTATCGAAGCGTTAAAACTATCGCTCAGAGGGTTTTCTTCTGGTTTGGATAAATAATTTCCTTCCCAGCGTCTGTCTTGTCCCCAGTAAGCTCGTTTTGAGCGCAAAACACTTCCAGCAGCCATCTAATATTACAGTAATATCGAATATATTTACAACAATTTGGTTTGCTTACATATTACAATATATCATATGCTTGAAAGTACACATACCTTTAACTGTAATTGAGGCCAATCTTCCCTAGGTATAACTCGAAGAATCATCCACGCTCTCCACCTTCCATACATAACTTTTAAAGCAGGTACTACATGTGTTACAGCGAAATTTTCACGAGGCCAAGCTAAGTGTTTGCCATAATCACGCATAGTCTTTGCATTCTGCATGGTTTTCTCCAACTCCTTGATATAAGTTCGCCTTTTATATTTCAGGTAATGTTTCATTATAACAAGAGCGGCCTTCATCTTTTTATATTTCTGACGACACAGGTATCCTCTCCATTGCTTTTGTAGCAATATTACGATACTCGGTATTAACTCGCTACGTGCCTACAAATAATTATGGTTCAAGATAGCGTTCAGAGTGTATATGATTTTACATCGAATTAATGGAACTTAATAAACCTTTTCTAATGCGAAGAGCGTCCGAGGTGAACGAATAAATATTTTAGTATGCCCATATTTCACATCATTGCTAAAACCCTTTTCATTCATTAATGTGCGTACACCATCTTTGTCGTTACCACCTCTAAAGTTTGGCCAAGTATACTGAGATATCATTTTGTACCTGTTGGGGACAATTTAATTATTGATACAGTTTTATCATAAAATAATATTTATATATTTAAAACAAATAATACCGTTTCAAAAATGTATCGTATCGTTGTCGATACGCAAAACCAGCTCGTCTGACCAATACATTTTCAAGAAGACCTAAATATCGTACTTGATGATTTACTCTTTCTTCGTCGAACACAACCGGTGATTTAACTTCATTAGGTTTTATACACCTGACATAGAATGGCTCTTTGCTCATTAAATTTTTAACCAGCGCAATCATAGAATTGCGAAACAGTGTTCCAGCTGTTAAAGGTCTTTTGGTTGTCTGAAATAAATTAATATATGTATATAAAGCATATCAAACCTTGTACCATATATACACATTTGTATACCTTTAAAATATTTTGAGCTCCTTCAGGCCACATTTTGCTAATTATTGGATTAGTGCTGTTATAAAGTAAACGTTTAAAATCTTGAAACAGTGTATCTTTATTCTTATCCATAAAGCCATTAATACTATATATCACATCTCCAGCATAGTGTTTGATTTTAAACTGAACTTTGTGTTGAAGTTCTTTATCCATTGGTTTTAATTGACGAGAAGAATAATGCTTATGATCAACCAATTTTTGGTCCATAGCCTCCAGAAGCATCTAAAAAAATATGTTATTATGAAATAAATATAATTTCTTGGATTCTATGTAAGATTATTTACAAAGACTAACTTCATCTGTAATTTTGCCAACATTGAGGCAAGCATCATCCATAATTGCTATAATTCCTTTATGCGATTGTTCTACTAAATCGCAAATTATCTGATTATTGAAATATTCAATATTCTGCCATTCTATGCCTTCTCTTTTATATTCTTCTTGCTCTTGCTTTAATACCAGCTCTGAAACATCGAATGTTAGTTTAAAATGTTCAGTGCAATAATTTTACACAAGACCATCTTACCAATAAATAACTGTTGTAATTTTTCATTGCAATAATTAATGCAGAATTGCTCAAAACTATTTGCATCAAAAATTTCAAATCCATATATGTCAAGTACACCAATCACTGTTCTGTATCTCTTGTAAGTTTCTGTATCATTCACATTAATGGCAACATTTACACGTGATACTATATCACTGAACAACCTTTCATATATAGCCTGAAACATTTATTAGAGGTGGTTATATATATTTATATGTTTTTATCAACTAAATTGCATAAGAACCTCACTTTTGCCAATGCATCTCTTCCATACTCTGCTTCTGTTGAAGTATGTTTTTTCTGCATAACTTCTCCACCTGCTGCAATAACTCTTTGTGTCAGAGCTGTACTTAATTCATTTGGACTAATGGACAATAAATTTGCTGTATCATTCAATGCACTTCTGTTTGCAATTGAAAGTTTATCCTCATCCAGTTTAAAAGTAATGTTGCCCTGTAAAATATACAAACTTTGTCTAAATGATGAACAGATAGTTTTATTTTCTTTTAGTATTTAAACTACATAAATTAGAACAAACCAAATGTAATATGCCAGCAATGATATTCCAGATTGTTTGCATTTCATTTTGTGTAAATCCAAGGACAGACATGGCACTAGTAACTGTTTTATAATCACTTTTATCATTTGGACTTGCTTTATTACAGTTTCCAGCAGCAACATAAAAGTATGCAGCTGGATCTCTTACCAGCCTTAACTTAGTTAATTCTCCTTCACTACAGCCATTTAATAACTATATATTCAAAATTAAATATATGATATACAATATAAAAGGGGAAAAAATAATAATAATAAAAAAAAAAGTTTGTTAATACCTGATAAAAACAATGGAAATTACGTTCACCATTTTGTTGGTACACAACTCGTGACTTTTCCAATAAGTAATTAGTAACATGACCACCAATTGGATCTCCTTTGAAATTGAAATTTATATCCATATATTTTCCAAAACGTGATGAATTATCATTCCTATTTGTTTTCGCATTTCCAAAGGCTTCCAATATTGAATTGGATTGAATAAGAATATTTTTTACTCTGATATACAAGAAAAAATAATTTTAAACGTTAAAAAATATAAAATCCTAAAAAGCAAATGAAGTAGGAATAATTGTTTTATTGTATTTTTGTTTATAATAATCCACAAAGACCTACAAAAATTTGATTATATAGTAAATTATAATTCTTTAATTGTTTATATACCTCTCTATTTCTTGCTGACCGCTTAAATTTGTGACTGCAGCTATATATTTCATAATAATTTTGCTTGCTTCTGTTTTTCCAGACCCAGACTCTCCACTTATTACTATGCAGGTGTCACGGCCCTGTTGTTTCATTTCTTTGTGCACAGCATCAGCGATTGCAAAAATATGTGGAGGGTTTTCAAATAACTCCCTATCTAAAATTTAAATTAAAATTGAAATATCAAATTATTTAAATACAAAATATGCATAATATAATCATTTACCTTTATATTTATTAATATGATTATTATCATATATGTTTATATTTCTGTATGGGTTTATACTGACACATACTTCTCCAATGTACGTGTAAATTTTTCCGCCATTAAATCTAAAAAAAATCAATTACAACATAATTAAAAGATAATTTAAACTTATTTATTTTATGCTACGATAGTACAATGCTATAGTTAGAAATTAATCTTTGATTCGCGAAAAGATAAGTTTTATCGTTTTATCAAGGATAAGGTGATATAAAGCGATATTTAATGTTTTTTTACTTTAACTATGCGCTACAAACTAATTGTAACAATTTAGTTTAAAATTTTCTTTTCTTTACGAAACAACAAGACTCGGCAATTTATGTTGCCGTATCTATCCCGCGCTTAAAATTATTTCTTTTTTCTTTTTTTTTTTAAAGCATACATACATAAATATAGATTTACAATATTTAACAAGATAAAATAAAATTGTTTTATTTTCAAATAATACAATTTCAAAACTATTCTGTGGATATATATATAATGAGAAAGAGATTTAAATATTTTCAGCAGAATGAAACACGTAACGTGTAAAGCTTAAATGCAAGCCGGAGGTGATGACTCATAGACTAAAGAACCTGATAAGATTTAAACATTTATTAAAAAACTAAATATCAGGTCTGAACATATATTAACGGTTTTTCG
This sequence comes from Anthidium xuezhongi, assembly GCA_022405125.1. Classification (NCBI taxonomy): domain Eukaryota; kingdom Metazoa; phylum Arthropoda; class Insecta; order Hymenoptera; family Megachilidae; genus Anthidium; species Anthidium xuezhongi. The sequence goes on from CM039640.1 coordinate 8,856,346, forward strand.
CATAATAACGTTATCTTAAATCTGCATTGTAGTTACAAGGGGTCTTGTATTGAAAGAAATGAAAATCATATAGAAATTTAAATTTGTAATTGTTTTAAGGTCAGTGACAAAATCTGCAACCATATATTATCGACCGAGAGTCATTTTAATGTAAATCAGAGAGGGGTATGTTTTTTCCACGACAAGTTTTGTGGGTCAAGTTCAAATCCAAATAGGATGAAGTTGAATTGCAACCACCTGCTAATACATGGTTAGCCACGCCCTCTTGGTGGATGATCTATGAAGTACTACAAATTACCGGGACGCTTGCAAAAACACCTGTGACAATTTGTTGAGTAACAGGCACCTCACGTTTCCTGATTTTCCCGCCATAATATTATCATTTACTGTCGCATTCATAACTACTACGAATATAATCTTACCTTATTCGTAAATTGTCTACGACCTTTTCCAAGGTAATTTCATCTAGAAGGACCAAATCTCCGATGCCAACTTCTTCTTGCGCTGCCATATTTTATCGATAGCGTTTACGCACACGTAAAAATTACGGTTCCATATAAATGAACGCGTACACTGTTTGTCGCGTATTCGAAGACCAGCTTCTTTTACCACACTGTCTCCGCCGCTAAGCGAATGACGAATACGGTTAGCTACAAACTCCGAAGCTATCTATCACCCCTCCATAAGTTTTTCAGTATTCGCAGGAACGTTGCAACAATATGTATTATCTATTTTGTTTTTTTTAATACATACCTGTATTTTTAACTAATTTATAGAATATAACATTTCATACATATATTTAGAATATTGGTAACCTCAGGTATTAAAAATTTAAAAGATATAGTCACGTGCACGTGTAACCTATATTATTCTAAAAAATTGAAATTAATACTGGCTTTTAGATTCAATTAGTTTAGTAATTTAGCAAGTAAATTCTTAAGATATTAGTTATGTTTTTATAAGAAACAAATTTATCAATACTTTGTTAAATTAAGATTATCGCGGTCGCGGCAAAGTTATTAATGATACGATCCTGAAGAGTCTAAAAACGCCTGCGCGAACATACGTATATGTGTGCGTGCGTATATATTATATGTCACATACTCACGTATGTTATTATTCACTGTTATTTTTGGAGATTCATATCATTTGTCATTTGTGATCTTTCGAATGCCTGGTGAAAATATTTGCATGTTTTGTCCCTAATTGGAAGCAAAGATGAACGAAAAAAATGCATATTTATACTCGAATGGAGCTAAAAGGTTGATGAGCGATAAAAATTACGCTGCACCAGTGAGGTTATGGAAAAAATTGCAAATAAATGAGTGGACTTTTAGTTGTTTCCTCTTTCTAATGTCACTTTCCATTGTTTTGGGAAAGTTGTATATAAATTATGGTAAGTGACAATTTGTCAAAATGGAATAATACCTTTTGTCTTTTGAAAATGTTGTGTTTGTCAATAAGTGTTGCACGGTTTTTGAGTATTTGTACATATATTTTGCCATGAGATTGACAGAATACAAAAGATACAGCATGCATGATCTTTTTATTCAAATCCTCGTATTGACAAGCTTCAAACTTTGAGTAAAATTAATAAATTAAACTAGCAGTAGATTTGTATATTGTTGTATTAGTCACAATCTTTACAATAAACAAGTATTTTAAAAAACGAATTAATTACTTTTATAGAAACAAAAATTGGCTTATTGCAACATTGCATGTTATTAAAAATGTTGTAGTCATGGTCGTTGATATATTCATATAATTTCTTCAGGGAATGTTGCGCGGCTACAAAGTAATTTTAAATATATATCATCAACATCTATGTTTTCCAACATCTCCAATGTATTTGATTTATCATACATATCTGATGTGTCACAATTTAGCGTGAAACAATTAACAACCATGAATGAAAAGTTTGTTAACACTAGTCAATACGATGATGTTCTGAGTGTAATGACATCATGTGTTAAAACATATGGATGGTTGATAAGAGCAGCAGTATGTGGTCTTATAATGATGGGTTTCACCTGGTTTATAATTTACAAAGATAGCAGTATCCCTGGAATCAATCCACCCTCTCCCTTTAGTCCTTATAAGCAGAGGTAAGTTAGAATTTCAAAGTTTTAACTATATTTAAAAGTATTTAGTTGTAAAATTGAATAAAAGTCTTGCAAATATTCTTTTAATACAGTTTAACTTCTTTTCAGATTTTCTAAGATATCAGGAGTACAAATGAACTATTTGGTGGGAGTATTGAATGGAATACTAATTTTTGTCTACATGTGTCTTTAGTGGCTTGAAACTAACTTATGACAATGTGGTAGTGTGTACGTAATTTACAAGATATTGTACAACACTCTGCAGTGATTCTATTTATTTGTTATTTATATTAACTAATAATATTTATCCTATATGTTCTTTATTTTTAATTATTAGAATATTTAATTTAACAGTTAGCTTCTTCCAATTAAATAAATAATTTATGTTATAAAAATTTCAGAAATTTTTTTCATAATGAAAAAAATAATAAGATATACCTTTTGTGTATAACATGTTTGTTGACAGAAAAACAGTATTTTCTTAAATACAATTGTTAGTGTAAGAAAATAAATTCTATACACAGTTTAAAATAATGTTAAAAGCAAATATAATTTCCTTATGTACTGCAACATTATTAAATTGTATAACTTGGTTTGTCAGTTTGTGTATAGATATAAGTAATTATTGAATGAAATCAAAACATGGTAAATATGTAAGATGTAAATATTTAATATTTAACATTTTTTAAAGTACAAAATTCATGTATAAATGTCTACAGTAATTTATCAATAAAATTCTTATTTATTGATAAATTATGAATCAAATAGTTAAAGTATTATATGTAGTATCTTTTGTTAGCATACATGCATATGTTACATTTATGTAGCAATTCTTACAATGTACAAAATACTTTATAAGTGGCAATTTAATATTGTTCTCTGGAAAGTCAATATTTATACTATCAAAAAGTAAAAGAAAGTGTTATATTTGTTGTTATTTATTTTTTAAACATAACTTGTACTTATGTAACTATGCTATTAATAAACTGAACAGTATGCTTGTAAATATTTCTTTAAAATAACCCATCTATATTTAAATAATATCTTTCTATCATTTTATTTAATGATAAAATTTTATAATTTTATAATTGTAACTATTTCTGAGTATGTTTCAATATTGATCTGACATTTGTAAAAGAATAGTACATACATGGAATGATGTAAGCTTTTATCAGGGCTGAAATAAAACGAGATACCAAAATTAATTTTTATTAGTAACAAGTATTTATCCAAAACCTTGTAAATAAATATATTATCCTAAAATTTAATTCTTATTTCAATCAAATAAAATTCCTTCTTTTTAATTTACGATTAACAGCGTTTATTGTGGATAATAAATATTTTGTAATTGGTCTTAGGGGTTCAAACTGCTTTGCTGCGTCCCTGAGTTGCCTAATTATCTGGACGTACGAAAAGGTTAGTAGAACGTTGTCTACTACATCGTTCTTAGTCGAGCGATAGTGGCCTTGTCAATTTTTTCGTTCTGACAGATTTTTAACCATTTCCGTAGACTTTTCAAACGGTAATTCGATTCATTTTTTTCACCGTGGTTTCAAAAACATTTTCGCTTGTTGAAACGTTGCAATACAAGATGGATCATCAGATGTTTAAAATATACAATCAGGAAGATTTTAACAGAATTACCAAAGGGATCAAAGTTGCACAATGCATGCAATCTCGATCGTCATCTGGTAATAATACTTGAAACATTCTATCATCATTAAATACTTTTCAATGACAATTTCTATTACCTCATAAGATTATATCAGAGTGATTAAGCATCTAGTTTTAAAAATTAGAAACTTTTTAGCAGTTTTATATGTTACATATGTTTATGAACAATCTAAATGACAATGCAAATATTATATCAGTTTCAGAAACTGAAAAGGTATTAAGCCAATTAGAAGATTTGGTTGTATCTGATTCTTTAAGTTGTTCATTTTGTAATACATCATTTGAAGATAAAGCACAACAAAGACTTCATTATAAATTAGATTGGCACCGGTATAATTTAAAGCAACGTTTGAATGGATTGAAACCTATTAGTGAGGATAAATTTAGTCTCTTAGCTGATGAAGGTATTACAAAAATTAATCTTTTAATAAAATAATGATTTTGACATGAAAAATATAGTGTTATCAACATTGTAGGTGATGTGTCAAGTTTATCTGGAAGCGATGCAGAATCTGAAAATGAGGATGAGACATATGTCTCTGAAGCAAATGGTTCTCCCAGTGGACAGTGTGAGAATAAAAGCTCTGTTACAAAACCTAAGAAAACAGAGAAGAAAGCAAGGAGTACGGAATCAGTCTCGGACAGCTCTGATACAGAAAATTGCGATGAAACAGTAAGGGAGAAGAAAATTGAAACGTTATTGGTTACTGCTAATCGTCATTCAAAAGTATTCTTTGAAAATGATGATGGGAACATATTCAGCATATACAGGTGTTTGCTTCATAATAAGAAGGTCGGTTCATTTATTTATAGACAAATAGTTTTGAAAAGAATCTTTTATCAACTTAGACATCCTTGTCTATGTTCTTATCTTGTAATTTGATCTACTTTGTTAGAATCACTTGGCGTTGTCTAAACGTGCCAGATCAGGAGAGATGCAATTACATTTTAGGAAATTCCTGAGGTAGACAATGAGATGATTGCTCAAGCATTAGACAGTGGGAAGAAAACAACATGGACTGTAATCATGATTGGTGGAGGACATTTTGCTGCTGCTGTATTTCAAGGTATAAATTTTGATCTGTAACAAAACATTATATCTCATATGTTATGTATATTTGTTTTTTCTTAGATGGAGAACCCATTGTGCACAAGACATTTCATTCTTATACTGTAAGAGCCAAGCAAGGATTTGCCCAAAGTTCACGTACAACAACTAATCATCCAAAAAGTGCTGGTGCTAGCTTACGTCGTTATAACGAGGCGTCTCTTCTTCAGGTATTACATTTATTAATCCAAAGAAATCCATAAAATGCATATTAAAATTTTTATATTTTTCAGCATGTACAAGATATACTTGAATCATGGTCGACTCATATCAATAACTCCTCTCTGATTCTGTATAGAGCGGTTGGGCCCTACAATCGTACCGTATTATTCGGAGGGAAGAATCCACCTTTAGATAAAAGTGATTCAAGATTAAGACCATTGCCATTCCCTACGCGTAGAGCAACGTTTAACGAAGTTAAAAGAGTATACGATATTTTAAGTACTATGGAGATTTATGGTATGTGCTTATTGTTGTATTTTAATGTTCTAGTATATTTACATTTATTTTATGGATGCATATTTCAGGTTCTGCAGCTCATTTTACAGACTCTTTTCCTATATCACCGCGCCAGCCTCTTAGAAAGAAAGTTTCAAAAGTGGATGTGTGTACTGAAATTCCAGAGAATGCAGAGAATGAAGAATGTGATTCAATTACTACCAACAACGTGCGTACTCCTCAAGATAATGATAAGAATAAAACACCAGCTCAACCGTCTCCCGAAAGACAGCACAAAAATCCCCGGTCTCATATAGATAGAGCGAAACCAAGGAAGAGTCCGTGTCGTCCTTTACCAGGTATGAATTTTCAACTACCACACACATATGTAATTTAATGATACAACATAAAATTTTTGTTATTTTTTAGATATTGTTGCGAAGTTAGCTCAGTCATCCTCAGAGTCGGAACTAGACAGCCAAGTAGGTACTGTTAGCGTTTCTCTGATAGAGCAGGAGCTGGAAATCGAATTTAATGAACATTTACTAGCTTTCCAAGATACTGTACCAAGATACATGAAAAATAAAAAGGCTCGTCGTCAAAGAAAGAAAATGAAAAAAGATGGTAAGTAAAGTTGGAAATAAGTAAAGTTTAACCTAAACTTTAAACTTAAAGGAAAATTTTTCTTTAGAGTGCGTAATGAACGAGGTGCTGAGCAGCGCGAAAATGAAATTATGGTCAGCATGTAAATTAGGAGATAACGATCTTTTATCATCCGTCATCGACGACTTGTTAATTCAAGCAGAAAAAGATGAAGAATTAGAGGAACAAAACAAAGAAGATACAACTATCGAAAATAATTCCATCGTACGCAAAAATGATGTAACAAAACTCGTAAACGATACCAACGAAGAGGGTAACACGCTGTTACATTTGGCAGCCCATGGTGGACATCTAAAATTAGTGTGGTACTTTGACACTTATATTAATGTTTATTTTGTGTTTGAAAGAATTGTACTAAAGAAATCGATTTCAGGCGATTGCTGGAAATCGGATCAGATCCTTGTAACAAAAACAAGAAACTGCAAACGCCGTATGCGGCGGCGAACGATAAGGAAACTAGAAACGTTTTTAGAAGATTCATGGGTGCAAATCCTGATAAGTTCAATTATAGTAAGGTACTTACATGTACATTGTTTCTTTATTATACAATGAAATATTAATATTTATAAAATAACACATTTGTGTATTTGTAAAGTCTCAAATACCTGGGCCGCTTACTGACGAAATAGAACACGAGGAATTGGAGAAAAAGAGACAGTATAGAAAATTGAAACGAGAAAAGGACAAATTGAAGAAGAAAGAATTTGAATTGAAGAAGCAAGAGGAAGACGCTAAACAGAGATTTTTAAGTCTTAACGATAGAGAAAAGGTAGATATTTCTTACAGCACTATTTTTTCAAACTATGTTTTTAATAATTTATAAATAAATCTTGTACCTTAGAGAGCACTGGCTGCTGAGCAACGTATTTTGAAGCAAGGATGCCCTGTGGTTTCACGATGCTTTCAGTGTGCTGTGAATATGGCTGGTCAGGTGCCTTTTGAATACAACTCCAATAGTTTCTGTTCCATGCCATGTTTGAAAGAGCATCGTCTTCATAACAAAGTTGTTACCTGATAGCATTCTACATTCGATACTGCAGTTATCCGTTAAAACAACTTCTTGTCGATGAATATCTTTACCATAATTACACATTCTTCTATGTAATTTTCGTGTGACATTTATTTTTTTTATCCAAAAAAGAAAAAGAAGAGAAATAAATAGAATGTATAAAATGTAGGATAGAATTTCAGTGTTCAAAAAGAGTGAATATTTTCTTTTTAAAATATAAAATTCCAAAAGGATGTATGTAATGTTATATTGGAGATATTAAATACATCGTTACCGACGAGAGGTATTTCTACGTTAAAAAATGTTCAGTTTTCTCTTGATTAATCAACAAGCAAACAAATGTCCAACAGCGATATAAAATAATTTATTGACGTAGTATTCGTAAATATAGTGTATTCTTTTGAACGTTTTACAAAATGACAACGTTCATCAATGTGTTTGAAGTCGCATTATTGGCTAATCAATAAATACAATCGTGTAATGTGCGTGCCAAATGTATGTACCAAAGGTAACAACGATGAGGCGAGAAACGAACAGATACGATCAGTATTGACTTATATGTCTCGTTTCGATGGTGGTATCAAGTGATCTGGTAATTCTGCAGGAAGGTCATAACCTCCGAGTTTTACGTTAATTAAATGCATCGCTAAGGCAAATTCGTCGGAATCCAGAAAGCCATCTTTATCAATGTCAGATAATTTCCATATTTTTCCAAGCACACTATTTGGTAACTTAGATTTTACCATTTCCGATTTGGCCGCTGTAAATATTGAAATGAAACGAATGAATCAAACGAACAGGTTGTATAATAAGAGATGTCAAAAGATGACACATTGAATGCAAACACGAAAAAGACTTATTTATATTTCGTAATGTACACATGTGGGATTTGAATGCCATGATATAGAAATTGAAAGATTGATCGATTAGAAATGAGTAAAATTATTGAAATGAAAAGAAAAAAGAAAAAAAAAAGAATGTAACATCGAGGAAACGGGCGACAAAGGGTAGGCGAAGTAAGAAGTAAGCAAGCAAGTAACCGATACGTGGAGATAATTACCTGCTCCGGTAATTTTTCCATCACACGGTCCAAGCGTTCTGAAAATCGCATCGTATTTATCTCTCTCCTTGTTAACGATCCATTCTGGTTCACCCGCGCCAGCGTCAATGCCTTCTCCGCGTTTATAACCAAACGGACTTATCTGATCTTCTACTCCTTCAAACGCACCACCTACACATCATTATCATAACACGTAAGTACATACATTAAATCGACACGTTCATATATATATATATATAAAGATAGAATAAGAATAATTGCTGAATAATGCTTGAAATAACTGTTAAAAAAGACGGGGACAAACCTTTGACGAGCGATTCCGATGTTGTACCAACTTCTTCGTGCGGTATCATAGCCATGAGTTTAGCAATATCTTCGGCGAGCATTTTATCCACTACTTCTAATAGTTTGGGTTTCAAAGTGTTGAATTTGGTGAAATCATGATGCGCTAAGGATTCCTGCATCTTTTTCAAATCTGGAAAATCGCCAGGTGAAATATGTTGCTCCCTTTGTATTTGATCATAAATTTGGCCTAAATTTTTGATAAGTTCCTTTTTTTTTGTATCTTTGCCGAAAACGCTGGGCATATCTTTCCTTAACGCACTGATTATATAAGCGTGTACCTGTAAAGTAATCGGTAGATGATTGGACTTTATCTTTATTTACGGACTAGTACGTAATCGATACCGATCGATTAACAACAAGGCGGTGGTCGATAGGAACAATTTTTATATTTACCTTTGCTAACCGTGCGCGTTTAATTAAATCGTTTAGCTTTCGAAGCGCTGCATTTCTCGGTAACGATTGCATATCTTTAAATAAATCCTGTTCCTCATCTTCAAACAATCTGCAAAGAGAACAAATATTACACACTGTATAAGAAATGTATAATGCAGATCGTGCATGTTATTTGTCATACTTGGAGTACAGAACGTTCGATTATTTTACACAATGATTAGATATTATACATTAGACTGACGTAATAGAAATAGACGAAGAAACAAGCAAAGAAGTATAACAAAGAAAAAATATAATGGTAGTATAATTACAGAACATAAGAGCAAAGAGATAAAGTGAACTTGCCTCTTGTTTACATCGTATCTCAAGGGTTGATCCCAAAATGATCCGATATACACTCTAGCCACTTCTGGGGTTTGTAGAACTTTTCCTAAAGACCACATAAGTGCTCCATATACTCGCATGAGCTGCTGATGATCAATCATATCAGCTTTATTAAGAACAATTCTAATTTTATCGTCGTGTCCGCGTAATGCTTCGATGGATCTTCTAAATTCATCAGAAATATCGAGTTTATGCGCATCGAATAACAATATAATTCTGTCGACTCGTTCGGCAAACCATTCCAGCACTCCAGTAAAATCGTATCCTCTGTCAACCTGTTATCATAGAGCGAAAGCTTTGGATCAAAGGTATACGTTTGCTTAACAAGTAAACGTAGGGTAGAAGAAGATATATTTTTCGATATACTTACTCTTTGTTTCTCACCGGACAAAATACCAGGTGTGTCGACAATAGATATTCCTTTTAAAACAGGAGAGCCAACTGTAGAACATTGAAATCTATTAAGGAACGCATTTCCAAATTTGGAAAGCGGTCGAAATTGCTTGTTTGGATCAACGACTAAAGCATTCCCAGGAATTACGCCTTCTTTCTCATCGTACATAACTGCAATGAAGCGATCTGTCGTTGGTTCAGGGCCAATTCTTATTCCAGGAAAGTCTCTTTCTAGCAAATACTTGATGAACGTTGTTTTGCCGGTAGAGTATTGACCCACCAAAAGGATCATAGGTTTAGCATCAAAATCCGGATCATCCAGTTGAGGCGAATGGAAGTCATGGAACTGATAATGTTGCTCAAGAGGTAGTAGTTTGGACTTGTATATTTTTTTAAGACCTTCTGTAACATTTTCAAAGAGGTCCTGTCTTCCACCCTCTTCCCGACTCAACCAACTGAACATTTCGCGCTGTAGTCAGGTGATGATTCTGTAAACACAATGAATTATAAGTATCATAAATATTTTGATTATAATTTTAATTATAATTATTATTATAATTATAATTATTGGTACCAGATAACAATTAGGATAAGGTTGGATGACACGTAGCATTCGGTGAATCCTATACGTTACGAACTGTGTCAACGTCGATAAGGTTACAACTGAAACGTTTGCTCTTTTCGTTTCTTGATAATTAACAAATTAACGAGAAAATATCGTAGGTATTGCATTTTATCGTGCAATTAATCCACGAAAGGGAAAGAAACGAAACGAATTGAGTTGAAATGAAATGAAATAAAACGAAATGGAATGAAACAAAAGGGTAAAAAGGAAATAGCGAATTTATAAGATCAAAGTAAAAGGAAAACTAACCTCTTGCTGTGCTGTCAGTATAGTAGAAATAGAGTGACAGACGCAAGCACGCACTATCATACGGTACGATTGACAGAGCGTATACTTGGGCTGAAATGGTTATAAGTACTTGGAGCACTAAAAACTATTAAAACTGATAGAAATCTGATAAATTACTCGTATTCTTCGAACCCGTTCGGATCGGGAGATATATATATATATATATAAAAAACGAGAATTGTTATCGGGAAGATTTGGTATCGGCAGATCGATCCTTCGAATCGAAGCAGGTTGCGTTTCTCGACACGTCGATCGTAAGAAGGAACGGGAACGGCCCGACCACGACCACGACCCCGACCACAACCACGACCACGACCACAACCGCGAGCACGAGCACGAGCACGACGACGACCACGATCACGATCACGATCACAACCAGGACCACGATCACGACCGATCAACGGAATCAACGGACCACGTTGTGAATAAACCTATACCGATACTCTGGCCTGCGCATCCCATGGCTCTTCCCATTTTCCCCTCCCTCTCTCCCTTTCCAACTCAATGATTTATCCTTCTTTTCTATTCTTTTTCCTTCTCTTTCTTTCTGGCCCGTAGACACCTCCTACCACGATCGTGTGCGTACACGAGTCCGTACATATACATATACATGCGTATGTTACCTTCGTTCCAAATTTTTCATAAATATTGAGACGAGATATTTCCTGTAAATAAAAACAGAAATTGAACAAAGATCTTTTGCGCTCGTAATCGTATCGATTGTAAATATATACCCAGTTGGAAAAATAATGAAATCTAAGCGGGATAAATGACTGGTTTGAAATTGGTCAGCGAGGCAATGTAGATAATTCAATGTACGAAAGCAATGAATTCCATCACGAGAGTGATTAGATAGATAAGAGTGCGTAATATAAAGCATTTACTTTTCCAATTTAACGATATATGTATAAATGATTTAAAATAGCTAAATGTAGGTCGAGTCGAATGGTAATTATGTTTCGAGCAAGGAGATGCTCTGAATGCACAGCAAATAAGAAGTAGATTGGAGTGCGTAACGTTGACGCATCCCATTTAATCATATCTCGGTATTGGTAGCAGTTTTAAAGTATTCTTTTTTCCTCGTATAAAGGTTGTCGTTCAAAGGTCCAATTATATTTATACGTATGACTATTTATTTGATTCTTTATTTACTTATGTACATATACATCAGCTCATTCATCTATTTATTTATCCGTCTATCTATCCGTTTATGTATTTGATATATATATATATCGTTTGATAATTTTTTTTACAACAATTATCGCTTCGAAAGACACGCGTAGATCAGGTATATGGATGAAGTGAACATAGATAAAATGATTCGTATGTATTGTTTAGTGTAAGCTGCGCGTAAATTGACTCGTAATCGGTGAAAAGAAAGCAATTTGAACGTTCAAGAAGGAGAAAAGGTGCAGCAACGACGGTACTTGACAAAGGTATGATATCTTGGTCGGTACCGATACAAATACAGATACTGATACCGATATCGATACCGATGCCGATGCCGATGCCGATATCGATACCGACTTGATACCGACTTGGCGACGTTCAATCGACATTCGAGTATTTGAATTGAACGGAAAGACTGCTTGTAATAATCGTTCCAGTATTGCGTAACGAGACATGCAAAACATCCAGTGTCATTTGTTGCGTAAGCAACGCGGACACATCCTGGTTAAACGATTTTGTGCCAATTTAGTAATCTTAACCGGCTTCGCTCGAATTAGAATTGATTCGTATGACACGGTGCGTTTGCACGACGCGTGTGCCGTTTTTGACGGACGGAAAGTTGATCTTTTATTCCATTTTAAAAACCGGCCAATCGTATGTAAAACACATTACTAGTGTTTATTCTTTGTACATAGAATAAAAGGTGATCGAGGGTATCACGAAGATGATTATGACGTTTGATGAGCATACAAACGAAGAGTCGATAAAAAATCTGAAAGTTAACTAAAAGTTCCGTTTTCGATGTTCGATTTTTGATTTTCGATTTGACGTATTCGATTGTAAATGCAAAAGTAAGGAAAAAAGTATCGATAGAACGCAATGTTAAGAAAAGTGTGTACGCAACGAAGAACAGGGTCAGGACAAAGAGAAGTGGTTAAAGTTGGCATTCGTCGTCCCAATTATCAGGAAGCACGTTTTTCCATAAACTAGTCAAGTTTCCGAGTAGACAAGGCGCGATACAGTTTGGTATGTTCATAGTATGTGGTGTAGCCGTTTCTGTGTTGTTTCGATAGATTAACTGTAAAAGAATGAAGATAAGAAAGAAACAGAAATAAGATAAAATAGGAGGCAACGCGGAAAGTAAAATACACGGTAAACGTCACCTTTACTTCGGAATCTTCTGCATTGTCGGTGACATTGTGCAGTTCGAAGACTAGCATCGCTCCGTATTCTGGCTTAAGATATTCATTGGTGAATCCCATGGTTCTCAATAAATTAACCAGAGTTATATCATGGGCGGAATAAAGATACGCTCGCCTGGTATTTTCTCCGTCTCTGAAAGCTTGCATATGTTTCAAGATTTCTTTGAGCAACGGACCTGAAAAGGAGAAAAGAGCAAACGATAGGGAAAATATAGGGAAAATATAGGGAAAGTATACATGTATATAGGGAGCGAACGAGCGTGCAAATGTTTACCTCCTCGCAGTCGTTGCTGCAACGTGTTGCTGGTGAATATAGCTAAACTTCGAGCCGCGATTTCACGCATGTACCGATTATAATATTTCGTAGTCCAGTTGGGTAGTTTGAAGCCGTAGCGTTCTTCGATTTCCAAAGTATTGTATAAAAATTCAATGTCTGTGATGGTGAGGATACGTTGTCCGGTGTGCGTAGAGAGTTGTCGATAGTATTCGGCTGACGGGGTTCCAGGACGCATGGATTCGTTCGCGTACGCTTCTTTCAGGGCTGTCGATAGTCGTGGACAGGGACTTTTGACCGTGATAATCTGTAAACGATTACAGATTATCACGGTTGTTTCGTCTAGAGAGACAAAGAGAGTAAACGGATTGAAATAAAATGAAACGGCACACGTACTTTGTCGAGATTTCTAGGAGTGGAATGAACGGGAACCGGTGTCCAAGTTAAGCCGGGAAGAAACATATCTTCGGGGCTTGGTAGATACAGGCCGGCCAGTAAAGCTTGCGCGGACATTATGCAGCGATCCGCGTAGCTACTTTGCGTCAAGGATAGATCGGTTTGGTACTTGTGGCCAATTACAGAGCCATATCGGTCGCGGATCCATCGACCGACACTGTACATTTGCAGCATACCTTCCTGTAACGATATCTGTCGGTAATGATTCTGCTCGGATCTCATTCCATTCGCCGATTAGTCGCGCACGTATTTAACGAGTTGGTTAAAAAGAGAATTTTGTAACCTTGGTCAAAGCGCCCCAGCCTGCCGGCCATTTGTAATCTCGATACGGATCCGTTGGATAAGTTTCCGTGGGAGTGCGATCTCCGTGTCGAAAAACCTGTCGTTCGTACGTTTTCAACATTAGCTTGTACGAGAAAAGAACACATTTACCGAAGGTAGAGAAGATAACAAGACGAATACTTACGAAAATAAGTTGTCGTACGGAAGTTTGATCGTAAGACGTTGTACCGATTGTGGATGCAAATGCCGCATAGGCAAACAGCACGGAAGCAACAACGATGCCGAGCATCGCCACGGTTACACCGATACCTAGTTTGCTTTGCCGATGCTCGCAACGCGATCGTTTCTCCACTCTTTCATCCATCTCTCTCATCCACCGTCCACGCGTATGCTCCTTTTACGGTCTCTTATCAATTAAATTCTGTTTGTTGTTTTCCAGTAGCGAAATCGTCAGCCAATCACGCATTTTTTTCGACGCTCTTTCGAAATACGATCAACTAGCCCGCTCACGATTCTACTTTCGCATTATTTCTCGACTTACAAAGTCGATTCTACTTCCTTTCCCGTCAATCGATTGAATCGATTGAATCGATCATTTTCTTAATGACGTTCGAGAATCGTTCTAGATTGTTGAGAACGCAATTTTTGTATACAGGGTGTCCCAGAACTCCTGTAGGAGCCAGAAATGGAGGGTAGCTGAGACTATTCTGAACAACAATTTCCTTTGCAAAAATATCGGATGGGGCTTCGTTTTTGAATTATTAAGCAAAAACACTGATCAATCAGAGCGCGTCTCGGGCGCGCGCTCAGTACCGTCAGTGTAGCGTCGAGCCTAGTCGCCCCGGGACAAGCGCCTCGGTAGAACAAGAAGCGTTAAGTCCTGGGATCATCTAATTTGAATAGTAGAAAGATAAAACATTGTATTATTATAAAATAATGAATTTAATATCGTTCAAGCTTTATTTTTCAATTGTTTTAAAGAGCAACTGAGGACGGTACATGGGGTGTTACCGACGAAATTAGCGAAACAGAAAATTGTGTTTTTTCAAAAACCAGGCCACTTTTCGGATAAACTAAAGTTATAGAGACATTTATAACAACAAAATATTTTATGTAATGGTGTTAAAAAGCCGATTTTTAATAAAATAATTTTTACCGACTTTTTATTTTACCCCTGGCGCCACCTGCGAACAAAGTGCTGAAACTACTCAATAATTACCGACTGAGAATTCCGAAACATCGTTAAAAATGGCGGGCTTTTCAAAATGAGTAATGTACTATTTTGATATTTCTTAATTAAATTCCTTATAAAGGTTTATTAATTAAACTTCTGCTTTAATTATTAAACTAGAAGAACTGGTGTATAATTTCTGATTGTTTCAATAAGAGAAAAACCTACATTTATGTCTTTTCTTCATTAATATAACTTTTAAAGTTGTATAATAAACGATTCAAAGCTATTAACATGGATATCGTTCTAATTTTATCATTTTTAATGCTTTCAGTACGATTGTGTACAGCATTTTATTAATTTAAGATGTTTTTTAAGCTGTAAAAAATTAATAACTTTGGGGAATACTCTGCTACTATTATAAGTGCTCAAAAATCACTTCTGTAGTTCTTAAATGAAGGTTTTTCGTTTATCTAAACTATCAGAAATTATACACGAGTTCTCCTAGTCTCATAATCAAGTAGGAATTGAATAAATAAACCTTTATAAGGAATTTAATTAAGAAATATCAAAATAGTACATTACGCATTTTGAAAAGCCCGCCATTTTTAACGATGTTTCGGAATTCTCAGTCGGTAATTATTGAGTAGTTTCAGCACTTTGTTCGAAGGTGGCGCCAGGGGTAAAAAATATAATTATTTAAAAAATTGTAAAAATAATAAAAAATAGAGCTTGTACGGTGACAAATTGATACTTTTATGATAATATAAAGTTTCCCCTTCCTTTAGTTCAAATTTGGTGATCCTAGAACATCATTTAAGTATATAAATTGATATAAACCTGCGCTTGATTACGAGACTCGAAGACTACATAGTTAGCAAATTATATTTTGCAACTTTATCGCAAGAACGTTGGCCGATTTCGAACGAGACCAGTTACGAAAATAACGTACGTTTTTCTGTTCGTTATTGACTTTTTTTTACACTTTCTTTTTGATCGAATTGAATTGCACAGATTTGCGTTTGATTTAGCATCTTGCGTTGGTAGCAGCGTGAATAAAGATTCTTGCGTACATGCATGCGGGAATGTAATCTAGCATCATACATTTCATTTTTTCCCACTCCCCCTTTTCTCTTGGTCGTAAAAGAAATTATTCGTTTGGTTAGATAGAATCGAAATGGATAATGTTTGTTCGTATTTATTTATATCGTTTAGCGGATTCCGTACACAGTATTGGAAATACAGGGTGGTCCACTGGAATATGTATATGTATAGAGATTAGGGTTGCTTTTCGATCGGTCGTACCTTGGTCACTTAACTAATCTGACAGGTTCGCAAATGGAAAACGGGTAGAAGGTAGAGATGATAACGATCAGTTCGTCGAATGATGTTTCTATGATATTTTTGTATTTGTAATATCCGCATTGTTGTCTACGTTGCATCGTTTCTATAATTGTACAGGCGTGTGTTTATCGAAGCAATTGAAGAAA
The DNA here is from genome assembly GCA_022405125.1 of Anthidium xuezhongi. Lineage (NCBI taxonomy): Eukaryota > Metazoa > Arthropoda > Insecta > Hymenoptera > Megachilidae > Anthidium > Anthidium xuezhongi. The sequence goes on from CM039640.1 coordinate 8,872,873, forward strand.
TTGTAGGTAGCAAGTAGTAGTAGTAGTAGTAAAGAAAATGCAGAACAGCGAGATAGATTATCAATTCCATACATTTAAATGACATTTAAATTACAGTGAAAGATTCGAAATCGAAAGATTTAACGCATAGTCGTTGTCGATGATTGCGCGTACGAAGCTGATCGATCGATCCATTTTCCATTCTTATTTTTCTTTTCCCTTCTTGTAAGAAACAAGAAGAAACAAGTGTAGTAGAAGTGAATCGGAGCATCTAGTAAGGTAAAGAGTAAAGGTTGATCGGAAAAGCGTAAACGTTGAATCGATGTAGATAAAGTATAGAAGCAGATTTTGGGTTAGTTATGTGATCAAGTAGAGGAACGAACGTGTAAACGTAGAAAGGAGAAATAAAATGTTTTGTTCGGCCGAGGGGGCGAATAAACGAATTGTAAAATAGTGAGCAGATAAGCAAAGAAGAAGAGGAAGAGGAATAAGAATAAGGAAAAGGGATTGGTAGGAAAATGGTTTCGGTTGGTGGTGTAGCGATCTAGGGTTGTTCGGAACGGCGTCGTCGGCCAGGTCCTCCGGCATAATTTGCCGCCGCTAATCCCATCAGATGTTTTGCCGCTTGCGAACCGCTGAATCCACGGCTCAAGCCCAAATCCAATCCGCGTTTGTTACTGCGAGGGATCGATCATTTCATAAGTAGTTGTAATTAGAAGTAGCAGTTAGGAGAACGCGACAGAGTTACTTACTTTTCTACTTCTGGATTGAGCATCATGCTGCGACCGAGTCGAGTTATGATCTCCATCAGCGCGTCCGGATCTTCCTCGTCGAATTGACTCCAATAATTCTGTTGTCTGCAACAGGGTATCTCGTATTAAAAAATCTCACGATTAATCAACGAAATGGCTCGTCACCGACTTTTACCGATTGCTCGAAGAATTCGAAGTCGCAAAGAGAACGTAAAGAGAACGGAATCGTATCGTGAACGTTGCGATTTCGCGAGTCCATCGAGTTTATGGGTAAGTTTCTTGTTGCAACGAACGAACGAACAAACAAACAAACGATCCAATAATCTGTAGCGACGGGTGACGAGCGTCGAGAGACGAGCGACGACAATACGCCATCCGTCTCCGTTTTAGTTTTATCGTTCGTCGAGGGGAAACGCGTTCTGGTTGAACATCGACTCGTCAAACCTAACTAGGTTAAACTCTGCGGTGCGCGCGTTTAGCACGTATGCGTGGGATACCGGTGATGATTACACCTGTTCCTTGTTTATCGGTTGCGCGATTTTACAATTGGTTGGGTAAGAAAGTTGTTAAAATTTCTACTGAAAGGTAGTAGGGAACTTACGGCGCAGCATCCGCTGATAAATTAGACGAGGCGAAGAAGCCGATGATCAGCAGGAATACACAAAACGGCAGGATCCCCCGTTGCATTTTCGACGTGCTCGTTGTTCTATCGATCTGTAAGAAAAGAAGGTCGAGAAAGATCACGTACGATGATCGTTCATGATAAAGTTGAAGAAAGCGAGGCGAGAAGAATTATCGTAAGGTGAGGTAAGACCGATTAAAACGGTTCAAGCTATCGTGTAAGCTCGAATTATTTGTTCCACGAACTTTGCAAAATTTCTTTTCGAGCTATTCAAAGCAACGGAACAAAAAAATGGGAAGAAAAAGAAAAAGAAAAGAGGGAGCGACAAAGGGAAGAGGGGAGGACGGAAGTAAGAAAAAAGAAAGAAGAGCAAGAGGGAGGGGGTTATAGTTGAAGTTTGCTCGTTACATTGTGAAACGGGGCAAAAGATGGGCGCCGCGTTCGAGCAAAGCGACTAACAAACTATTCAAAGCTAGAGGGAGAGGAAAAGTCAAGAGCGGACAAGTTTCTCGTTTCGAGAGCGAGCACGTGTTGCGCTCGTTGGAGGAGTTGGAGGTGGTGGAGGTGGTGGAGGTACTCACAATATTCACAGTACTCACGTATTTCGTTGTAAATGAGTTTCAGTGAAAAGTTTATAACAGCGATTTCTCTGGCAACGGTATCTATCGATTTTCGTTCAATTAGTATTTTATCGGGCGAAGGCAATCACGAGTGGCTTTGAGCGTGCCGAATAGCCGTAACAGGGGATAATTGGATTTGTCGCTTCCGATAATTGATGCTGACCATACGTTTTCACGCTTGTACACTTACATTCGTTAAGGGCGAACAAACGCGCAAATTTTCTCCCCACGAATACGAACGATTCAGCCTACTGATTGTAAGCATATACGATGTAAAGGAATAATTTCGTAGCACCGCGGTTCGACGCACCCGAATAACAGGGAATCGGGGAATCGGGGAATCGCGATCCCATCGTTCACCGTCCCCTTGATACGTATATCAGCTGCGTAGATGTATCGCGATCAAAAGAAAACGGATCGTCGTTCGATCGATGTATTGTCTGAAGGGGATTAGGTAAATTGAAGACGAAGGAACGATACTCGTGTCGCCGCGCGATCGGTTAACAGACTCGAAACTGTTATCGGAAAGTATAAGGTAGGCGTATTGGGTACGCCCGAACGAGCAGAAATCCACTTCCTTTCCTTCGCTTCCGTTCTTCATTTTCTGCCGTTTAACCGCGTTCCCGTTTTCCGTTTTCCGTTTTCCGTTTTCCGTTTTCCATTAACCTTTTCCGTTCCTCGAGTATTCGAAGACGAACACCTGCTGTCTACCTTGTTTTCGTCGAAACGCGAAACAGAATTGCGTAAATCTCGATCTCTAATTACGGGGGAATTTCGCGTTTGTTTGAACATCGTGTGGAAAAGGAAAGCGGGGAAGGTTCGACAGCAAAGATTCGAATATTTCAGCGTTTTCGATCGTACGAGAGCGAACGGTAAATCGTGGCATCGGTAACCGTGCCTTACCGAATTTCCTTTTTTACTTTCAATCGCAACGTAGGTGTACGCGTCGAACGTTTATCGGTTTTGCGATGCTTTTACCGAGCGACCAGACGACCAAGTTGTTCGCGTTACGGAGATTGGAATCGAATGGGAAAGTTACGATCGCGTCGAGGGCTAAACGAATAGCGAAACGAATAAGGCGAGGATAGGTGGTGCGACGTTGGATCGGAAATATTTATTTCCCTCCGAGGGAGTAGCGAATTTCGTAAATGTTCAGGGAAAGAAAAAGAGAAGAGAAACGGAAACTCTCGTATCTGAAATAATTGGAATACAAGGCCCGAAGACACAGAACGCTTACCTGAATTCGCGTGGGTGAGCTACCGAGACGGTAACTATAAACGATAAATGATAAACGATAAAGTATTGAAACGACGAATCGTCAAGTTGGACAACGGAGAGCGCAGCTCTGCGAATCCGAATGTTCCGCTGACGGTTTATATAAGCCCGCGACTTTGCGATACTCGTTTCATCCCTATCCCCACCCCGTAATATCTAAACATGCTCGACCAATCGGACGAATCCGTGCGCTACCCCGTTCGAGTTTTCTCGCTCCCCGTTCGTCGACGCCGTCTCGCGACGCCGTTTCGCGACGCCGTTTCGCCGGTCCGCGACGCCGTTAACCACCGAGCAGCCTGATTTTTCTTCAAACTTACTTTGTTTTTCCATATTTTGCCATTTATCTTTGTTTCCCGGCACGAATGTAACACGATGGAACGCAAGTGGCAAAGGGAGAAATTTGTTAATCTTGTTTTCTCTAGGTTCGAATACGAAATAGAAATAGGTAGAGTAGGGAGTAGAATCGAGAACAAGAATCGAAATTGTTTGGTCGTTGGCGAGGTTAATCCGTAGATAGTTTGCAAAACTCGTTCGAATAAGATCGGTTTTTCGGTTTGTTGATTATATTGACGGGGCGGCGGTGGCGGCGATCGAAAAGTTGGTTGGAACGAGAATTCCAATTCGAAAGAAAGATTGTCGAAAAGATTGGAGAATTGGTGGGAACGAGCCGAGAAGCGAATGCCGAGAGGAATAGCTACATATATTATTTTTCGATCAGCGCTGGCCTGCTTAGGTACACGAGACGGTCCGTCTGTTTTCATTGTAATATAAATACGTTGATACGGTAAATACTCGGAGAACCTTCTCGAGTCGGTCTCCTCCATCATCAACGAGGAGAAAACGAGAAGAGCGGCTCGGCCGTTCGATGAAACTTTGCTGGAAGAACGGACCTCGTTTTCCTCCTTCGATTATTCTCACTCTTTATTTTTTCAATTTCTTATTTTCTTATTTTCTCATTTTCTTATTTTCTTATTCTCTTATTTTCTTATTCGGTCCGCCTCATTTGTTTGCCGGAGATGGTGGCGTTTATCGTGGCGCCTATGCGGTGGTCCCAGTCCGTTTGCCAGGACGCCGTTTAGCATTAGTCGGCACGCAAATCATCCGACAGCCCATTTTAATAATGTCCCGAAAGGCTGTACGCCGTTCATAGCAAACGAGCATAACGCGTTATAAAGCGAGCAATCGCGATACGTCGCAGGATTAAGGATGAGGTCGAACAGCGTGCACCTCGTAGGGGAGAGCACCGTTTCGCTCCAGTGTCGGAGAAAAAAGATACGAAAAGACGAGGAAAATGAAAAGCTTTTTAATCGCTTCCGATTTCGTAAATTGGTTTAAACGGTGGCGCACGCTGCGAAATCGGTTTATCCGGTGGCAAGAAGGCGGCCGACTGGCCGGCCAACGTGAATAAACGACGAATAAACGACGAAGAAACGAACAAACTTTCGAACGTAAGAAGTCAGAAGAAGAGAAAAAGAAGAAAACGTAAAAATCCTGAGAATTGTACAATTTTCATGCGTTATCTATTGAATTTTCGTAGCGCGGATTTATTGCTTCGATTCCGTTGATTGGCTCTCGACGGTCTAACGCAGAGAAAAAATGTAATAAATAAAAAAAGAAGAAGAAATGGAAAGAAAGCTAAAGAAGGAGAGTAGAGAGTGGAAAAAAATTATAGATTCTCACACGTTGACGCGTGTTTTTTGCCGATGTTCTCTTGCGATCGTTTTATACACGGTTCGTTCTCGAGCGAATCAAAGTCTCGGGAAAGGAGATATACATATATCGTTAGGCGGTAAAACGAAACAACTCCGTCCAGTTTTATGAGATATTTGTCGAGACATAAACTGGAAATCAATCCGATACGCTCGTCGCAGCTGTTTGATTTGTTTAAACGTTCCACAGGATAGGACGCGATTTCTTCCACTTCCAAACTCGAGGCGTGCGTGTATTACTTTGGGGAAGTATTCTTCTTTAATACTTTCCGCCTGTATTCTATAATCGTATTCTAGGTTTAAAAAAAGAAAAGCGTGTATTCGATCGAGTAAATTCGGTAGTTTGAGGCGAATAACGGTATAAAAGGGATTTAACGCGTTACGAGGGACGGAGAGTAGGTAGTTGGGTAATTAGCTGGTTAACGGATATCGTGGATACTCGCGTTCTCCTATGAGAACGGTTTCTCGAAATTGATTCCTTCGCGTGACGTCGCGTCGTGTCGCGCCCCGTCAGAAAATCGGTAAACTCGTACTACTCGTGTCCACGAAGGTACGCGCGCGTTACAGGTAAAGTAGCTTCGTTCCAGTTACGCTTCCGAGAGGTTATTTGTCCGTCCCGAGGGAACCGAGTCGATCCAACGATTTTCCAACGATTCTAGCTTCCAGTAGCAACTAATCACCACCGACAAAGTTACGCAAGTCGGGTAAACCGATCAGTCGATCGGTCGACTTTCCGAAATTTTATTCGCATCGCGCTTTCGTTGCTTTTCTCTTTGCCGCTGCTTGGAGAAACGCGATACATAGAATATTTTCAAGCGTCGTTCGGTGCATCCGTGTCACCTTGTTGTCCTGTAATTAGAATTTATCGTTTTTATACTCGATCGAGCATGAGAGAGAGGATCGTGCGCGGCCAAGAGGAAAAGAAATCGAGTAAATACGCGCGTCTATCTGGCGAGTTAACGTAACGGTTAGGGGTTAGAGAATGACCGGAAGCGAGAATGCGTTGATTCAAGACTCGAGTCAGTGAGAGGAGACATCGGTGCCGATGGCACGATACCGATCATAATCACGATTTCTAAACGATGATTTTGCCTGGAAAAAAATCGATGCTTCCTTGACCGTTTAGTCGCGTTGCAAACTTCTTCCTTATTCTTCCTTAACGGAAAAGGAAAAATTTATGATTGAAGCGTATTCGGTGGTTCCTTTAATGAAATAGAATTTTCATTTTCATGTAGGTCTCACCGGCCGGCGGGATGTACGGTAATCTCATTAGGTGCACGAGCGCGTGTGAAAAAACGTTGTTATAATTACCTGTATGCGCTTGCTTTTGCCTATTGTGAACCGGCGTTACCGATCGAGCGAAGTAACGCGTGTCTTACTGCGCGATGAACTGTTTGATCATTGGTCGGAAACGCGGTAACTCGCTTTCCCAGCAAGTAAAAACGAAGAAACGACTCGATCGGTAACTGACCGATTCACGGTTAAGAAGATAAATTGCGCGCGAACAAACGAATTACTTGAAACTATCCATCTGGATAAAATATTTCCGGCGAGGTGCGCGCACGATCGCGTATCGATCGATCTTTTGTATCGATGAAAATCGAACGAAGATTTAAAAGCGGGAAAGACAAACGGTAGTCGCCTAATCTCTTTCGTACCGTTTAACGATTTAACGAAATCACGCGAGCAAAAGATAGTTGCGTCCCGAAGGGCAGAAAGATCGTGGTAGCAGGAAGGGATTCGAAAATATACGGTTGGAAATCGGAAGAGAAAAAACGATGTCATCTATGGGGGTACCCGCAGCAGCCGCAGCAACCGCACCCACTTTCGCACGTTTGGCGTTTCCAGGTTCGCAACGACCCGCTACGAAATATACACGTCGATGTTTTCAAGGAGACTAACGCGGTTTTCCTCGAGAAGCTTTTCGCAGGATACGGGTAGACACGTACGGGATCTGTTTCGTTGTTGACGCAAGCTTCGTAAAACTCAGGAAGAAAGGGTGAGGGCGATGAAAAGGGGAGAGAAGAAAGTGGATGTACGGCGTCGGACTGAAAAAAGGGTATTGCCGTTGGTGTTTAGTTCGCGACAGAATCGAGATCGGCAAGGCGCGCGAGAGGAAAAGCGAAGCGGTTAAAATCGATGTATGGGTTAGACGTATGCGCAGGTGTACCGTATCCCGGACTCTCATACACCTGTCCAATCTTTCGAACGAACCGATCGAACGGACTACTTAACTTTACGTCCGCTGCTGTGTTTCCGACTATCCGCTCGATCGCAATTCCGTGTGCGACGCGATATACGCATTACAGTTTATTCGTACAGTCATCCAAAGACCTTCGCGTTTACTCACCGACTTGCCTAACTCTCGCCTATCATCCAACCAACCGGCAATTCGAAACGAGGATCCAAAACGCGAACAGAGTGTCGACGGAGAAAGGACAGGATACGTAAAATCATTGTTCCTCGGCTGTCGTGGCGTGACGAGATACGCGTTTCCCCGATTTATGAAAATCGTTCTCGGTAGATTAGGCTAGCGTGCAAAGAAACAGAGGAATAGAATAGACTTATTTCGCATTTGGTGATAGTAGGTAGATGGCAGGAGCGCGTATCGCGTCGCATCGCATCGCATCGCTTTGGTAGCGATACAACATACGACGTTCAAGAACGGCAGGTGAAGTACACAGCTGCTGGACAGCTGAACAGCTGGACCGATATATCCGTTTCCAGGTACGCGGTCCGTCCGTTCGTAATGATAAGTTTGCGACTGGTTCGCTCGAGGAAATCGTTTTTCGATCAATTTCCGGATCCATCTACTCCAATTTCACCGATTGTGACCAGTTCGAATTTGAAGAGAGAAAACGCGTGGTCGAACTTTAGATTTCAGCGCATTCATCTAATCGTTTCGAGGGTAACGCAACCAACCGATTTCGCCGGTAAAAGATATGAAACGGATGAAAACAACTCCAACTTTTCTTCTTCTTCTTTTTCTTCTTCCTCTTCTTCCTCTTCCTCGCATTCTTCTGGCGCGCTTGACCGCATCCTTCCTTCGAGCAGCAGCGACTCGTTCGGTAAGCGTTAACAAACGCGTGCATACGCGTGCATACGCGTACATACGGGTAGAAACACATATATTTGGCGGACCATATGCGCGTTTCCACGCGTCTACCCTATACGAAGAGGAGCGCAGCACGGCTCTTGGAAACCTTCGACGCTGGATCGTTTTTCTTAGGGTTCTCACGGAACGCCAGCCAACATCCGCCACCTTTTTTACCCCTCTCGTGCTCTCTCGCCCACCTGCACAGGTAAGTGTAGATTGGCAACGATCGATACAGATTTCGTGATGTTTTGAAAATTTCGCATCAATCGGTTGGTCGATCGATCAAACGATCAAACGCATCTGGGACGCTCGTTCGACGATAACGCTGTTTATCTGTCCTTCCTCGATCGACCGTTGTCACCGATTGCGAGACCGATCGACCAGCCGTTCCGTTCGAGGACGCGAAACGGTAGTTGGGACAAAGTCGCGAGACGACGATCAGAGGGGGTGGTGAGCTCTGTTTGCTACGCAAATTCTTGGTTCGCGTCGTTCCGGACAGCGGCCGATAATTGCGCAACTCGCTGACTCAGACTGGTGAAACGCGATGCGGGTGTTCCGCGATTCTCTCTGCTTGGCGAGGAACGCGTACTCGCCTGGACCAAATCGTTTGTCGTTCGTTATTCGTTTCGTAAGCTACCGCGGTACCGTTCCAACAACAGCCGCAACAACAACAACGACGACGACGACGCGAATCGCCGAATCGCCGAGAAGCGGAACAATTTGAGTTTGTCCCAGTCTCGTGATTGTACGCATCTTTTCGTATCGAGAGCGTGCAGCGATTGCGTGGCATCGTCGGAAACGCTTTGCTTGTAAATACATCGATCAGAAGAAGCGTTTAGTATTCTCGAGTTGCAGGTAGCATCCGGTTAAACGGCGACAACCGCTCCCACCGATCGTGCGCCCCGCGCTCCATCCTTTCCTCGACCGTACCTTCTGATTTCTGGCTCGATTCCATTTTGTTCCGTCGGAATAGACTAAAAGACCCTGAACGCGACACAACGCGATTCATAGGTCGATGCTTTCGACAAAGGTTGCGATCTCGACTTGCACGAGGTCTTCGCACGCAACGTGGACCAACTTCTTTGAAAAGAGAAATAAAAATCATTTTGTTTTTCGGTCGGTTTGTTTACGATTTCGTTTGTAGAACGAAAACAAGACGTCCGATAACGAAGTGAATCGCGATGCAAATTATCGCGATGCAGATTATCGCGATGAGGACGGACGATCGCAAGAATAAGATAACGAGTTCGCGACATCGATCCTCGAATCTGATGGCGCGGCATGGAGCGTTACGGCGGGAAAGGAGAGAGGTAGACGCGACGTCCTATTGTTGTTGTTGTTGTTGTTGTTGTTGTTGTTGTTGTTGTTGTTGTTGTCGTCGTCGTCGTCGTACTAGTCGTCGTCGATAACAAACGTAGAATATCGATGTGTTCGATAATCCATCGTTTAGTATCGCGGAGCGAAGGAAAAAAGCCGGAAGGGAGAGCGAGGGTAGTTCGATACCGGTCGATTAGACGACTTAAAGGTATACGTTTCTCGCGTTACTTTTCGTCCACGATTATATGAAAGCGTGGACGGATTCGTTTAGGGCAGCGGGGTAGATTGTCGATAAGTTGGAAATTAGTAAAGAAGCGCGAGGGTAACGCTTGACGAGAGACGGAAGACGGGTGATGGGTGACGGGTGACGGGTGACGGGTGACGGGCGACGGGGACGGGTGACGGGTAACGGACGAGGGGTGACGGGTTAAGGGTAGGACGAAGGAGCGGCGAGAAGAGAACGAGGAAAGAGTAAAGAAAGAGTAAAGAGAGCAGCAACGGACAAGCTTTCAGGGTTAAAGAGGGACAAAAGAAGGCGAACGGCTGCATCGTGACTCGTGACTGGCTGGAAAGGCAGCGTGTTTACGCGCGATGGTGGGGGAGCTTGGTGGCTCAGCTGAGCGTAGTATAGAGGTAGAAGGCTGACGCGAGGCCGAGCTAGTTGCGAATGAGCGCTCGTCGGGCGAGCGTCGATACGGCGTCGATCGATAATGTCGTCTCGTGATCGACGAGTAGTCGTCGAATCCTGAAAACGGAAGCAACCTGCGTACGTGTACTTGCGTTCTAATAGCTCGCGTACAGATTATTCGTTACGATCGTTACGATCGTGGAGACACGCGATACGTCTGTGCAGTGCAAAGTGCGTTCGCTAGAAAGCAATCGTTTCCCCGTCGAAGCGTTTCTTTCGCCGTTCACCTCGGACGTTGTCGATCGATCGAAGGAAACGCGTGCCTGCCTGCCTGTCTGCCTACCTACCAGCCAGCCTGCCTGCCTGCCTGCCTGCCTGCGTACGTACAAACGTACGTACGTACGTGCGTGCCTGCCATTCGTCTTTGGCGTCGCGATCAATCGGCGCTTTTCATTTCGTTCCTTTCAAGCAGACGAAGCGAACGTGATACGTAAACGGAGAGAAGGAGGAATCGTGTAGGAGAAACGAAAGGGAAAAAATTGTAAAAGGATACTCGCGATACACGTGTGGTTAGCCGTGTCGCGTCGTTATCCGTCGATGCGGATCGAGTCGAATCGAGCCGAGTCTCGAGTCGAATCGAATCGATAATTGGCGGCAAAACCGCGCGAGTTGTCCAAGTGCAGTGAAAACGACGGATTCTCGTATCGTCGTATTGTCGGATTTACGGATTAAAAGTGAAGTGACGAAAAGTTGTCTGCAAAGTCTGGGGCAAAAATGGTGCCGCAGCAACAGGACAGCCCCTCTAGCTCGGGGATTCCCATGTTTGGATCGTTGCTGGTGGATAAAAATTCGGCAACACCGTACTCTGATGCTACGCAGGTCATTTTTTTCTCTTTTTCTTTTAGCAACATCGTCCGACATATCGTCCGGTTGTGTAGCGAATATCGTGGAACGACCGCGCGGGCTGTTTGTTTTCCTTTCGTTTCGTTTTGTTTCGCATTGTTCCGTTCCGTTCCATTCCGTTCCGTTTTTCGTTTTTCTTTTTTGTTTTACTTTGTATCGCGCCGCACCACGTCCAACCTCGGCGCTTTGGCCTTTCTCGGATCGCGATACCGAAACCACTGTATACATATATATACTATTATCGCGTTAACCAATTTGTTTTCGATACTGATAAAGTATCTAGCGATAGCCTGGTTCGATTTCTGCTCGGCTGAAAAATTCACTGTCTTTCGTAGCATCGATTAGAATTAAAAAATGCGATACGTCTGCATTTTCTTATTCGTTTTTTTCGGATTTTTTTCTTTTCTCTCTCTCTCTGTCTCGGTACGACAACCATTTGGAAATTGTACGCTTACTCGCGATACAACGACCGCGTTTTTCTCCCTTGATAACGATCTAGTCCCTCGTGCCTTTTTATTTTCACGACGAACAAACACCGCGGAACAACGAACAGATTATTTTTGTCGTTTGTTCGTTATTTTTAGATCGCTTTGACTTCCGTTTACGCTCTTCTCGAGATGTTTCTCTTTCATCCTTTTTATCGTATTGTCAAAGTTTTGCCAGCTAAACTCGACGTTTCTCATAACATCGGTTCTGTCCTTTCGCGTATAACGCGTTTAACCGGAAACGTTGTATTTCCTTTCGGCTCGTCCAAATCCTTTCATTCTTTCGTTCTTCTTCCGAAAAAAGTTTTGATTTTGACCGAAATTTGTTTCTGGTTGACGTGACAGCAGACGAGCGGGAAATTGTACAAGGGTGAACGGTCGGCGTCGATTCGTTACAGTTACATCTGGTATCTTAGATAGGTTACATAGGTATCTAGAAATTGATAAAAGTAAGGAAAAAGTAAAAGTCGAAAGTAACCGAAAACGAACTGAAAACGCACTGAAAACGCCGTGCTACGTTTTACACGCTCTCGATCCTGGCTCGTATCGCGCGTCTGAATCTCTCTCGAGCCGTTTCCCACGGCGCGGCGTGGCGCATACTGTACGTGGTTGACCAGCGTACGGTATCGCCAGCTGATCGCGCAGCTACACGGACGTACTTGGATAGATAGATAAAGAACGATAGAGAGAGGGATAGAGAACGGGGAAAAAACAAGCACGTTCATTTGATTAATAATTCGCTGTTCAACTTTTATTATTTTGATATCTCTTTTGAATTTATATCTGTCGTGTAACGCGCGTGACCGGCGACCCGTTGCTTTACCACTGGAAATTCTTTTCCGCTGCGTATAGTTTAAGAGCGGAGCATCGAAACGAAAGAGAACGAATCGTGCGATTATCTAAGAAGGTTGGATTTTCGATCGAATCGTGGATTAATCGACGAAACGGTTGCGTTCGCGAATGCGAATAACAAGGTGTGTAGCGGTTGTTGGCGGCACCGGCGGTAGTCGCGCCTTGCTAACCTACATAGCAAGCCTTTCGATTTCCAGCGGGATGCGTGTCGACCGATCGCCGCTATCTAAAACTCTATATCAAGTGTAATCCGACTAGTAAGAAACGGGACTCGCAGTTTCCAATATGATAATTTGCAATTGTTCGAATACTTTACCCTCTGTGTGTGTGTGCGGGGGGGTTCCGTTCGTTCTGATATTAATTTTTTATCGCGTTTCCTGTCGCGCGTCGCGTTGCGTCGAATCAAAATGAATTTTCTGATTGGTCTGTTTCAGACGAAGAAGAATAATCCGAACCACATAAAGAGGCCGATGAACGCGTTCATGGTTTGGTCGCAAATCGAGCGGAGAAAAATCTGTGAGATACAGCCGGACATGCACAACGCGGAGATCAGCAAACGGCTGGGAAGGCGTTGGAAAACGCTGGACGAAGCGGAGAGGCGTCCGTTCATCGAGGAAGCCGAGAGACTGAGACAGTTGCACATGATGGAATATCCCGATTACAAATATCGACCGAGGAAGAAAACGTCGAAACCGAGCGCCTCGCTCGCTCCGAAAGCGAAGGAAGCCGCGAAGAAGCCTAGGAAATCCCTGGCGTCGTCATCCTCGTCGACGATGTCGCTCGGTCCCGCCATCGGGACGTCGAAGGGTCAGGCGCGGAACGACACCAACAACAACAACAACACCAGCAATAACAACCACAACCACCACAACGCGCAAACGATCGGAGCCACGGTGAAGAGATTGCAGTCGCAGTCCGGCAAGCCGGTGTCGCGTCTAAAGGTCCGGCTGGCGCTCGACAAACGCTCTTCTCTCGATTACACCCCCGCTCCTCCGATCGTCACCGCGAAAATACCGAGCAGCCCTTCCTGCGTCACGCCCGACTCGCCGGAGTCCGCCAGCTTCTACGAGGACAACTTCCTCGAGTGCGGCTCATCCGGTCGTCTCGCGGGCTCCGCTTCTGGCAACGCCACGGTTACTAGCTCGAACAGCGATATCGTCGGCACGCCGACGAGAACGACCGCAGGCAAGATCAAACGGGAGCCCGGCCTGGACATGGACTACGAGACCGCGTTCGAGCCGAAGGATCGACTCTTGTCCTCGGTCTCTTCGAGCATCCCCGCTACCGCTCCCCTTACCTTTCCCACGTCCGTCGACGACATCGACAACTTCATCTCCGACAGGAGTTATAGCGCGAGAACACCCAGCCACAGATCCAGCTTTCTGGTGAAAGAGGAGCCGGCCGATGTCGTGGAGACGGACATGGAAGCCGAAACGGCGACGGCGACGGCGACGGCGACAACCACCACCACCACCAGCACCGCGACGAACAGCAGGACAACGACAACGGCGTTGCACGGACTCGAGCGAACGACCTCGTCTCTGGCGATCCCCGCAACCATCGTTCCCACTGTCGCCTCCGCGGTGCCCGTGTCCGCGTCCACGAATTCGGTAAACGGTAACAGGACGACGATGGACGAGGACGCGGTACTCGACGACACGTGCGTCGCCGATGCGACCGTTGCCGCGACCGTCGTGAAACTCGAGGATCCGGCGAACAATCCCAGCTTGGCCGACCTCTACTCGTTGACGGACCTGTTGCAGATACAACCGTCCGACTTCAAGATCGATCTGGACATGGAAACGATCGCCACCGACCTGGACACCTTCGAAACCGCTAGTTCCAGTAGTGGATCGCACTTTGAGTTCTCCTGCACGCCAGATGTCACAGATATGCTGTCCACCATCGGAGTCGGCAACGATTGGGTCAGCTTTTGAGAGCTCGCGGGTGCTCTCTCAGGTGTAGCTTAGTCGACTTGTTCTCGATCGATCATCCTCGAACGCAAACGCGCCTCAACAAAAATCCTTGTTCGTAAAGTGATGTCCGACTTTCGTTACTTTTTCTTTTCTTTTTCTTTTTCTTTTTCTCCTTTTTTTGTACATGTACTGTAGTATATTAGGTCTAAGATTTTCCATTCTTTTTTTGCCTATTTTTGTTTTCTTACTCTTTATGGCATTATTAATCGTCGATCAAGAGCAGCGAGAGAGCGGTGGTGGAAACGCGCCCGAGATCGAGAACGTGTAACGCGCATCCTTCAACGATGCCGGCACGCATTACGACGCTCGAGGATGATCTTCGATCTTCACGAAGCGACCAACTCTGTTATCGACGCGTTTCGCGTATCAAACGTTTGATCTCATGTTTTCTTTTTTACCTTTAGAACTACGCAGCAGCAGCGTATAGAGCGTATAGAGCTGTTTTCAGTCTTTCTCACGGTTTTCGTACGATCCGTGCTTAACCAGTCGATATTAATTGTCGTTGTAACGGTAGACAGACGAGAGACTGGACGATACGGACGATACGGCGCTGATCGTGCACCGTGCTCACTGCCAGCTATACTTGTATCTTCGTTTAGCTACCTTTTTCTCCGCCCTTTTAGTTTTCGTTCGAATCGCTACTGCCAAATATCAAACGATTTCGCCGGTGCACAACTTTCTCGCCGTGTAGTCCAGTCGTCCAGTCGTTTACGACAGAACGTTTTACGCTCGTTTTGATTTCGCCTACTCTTCCGTAGCCCGTTGTTACCGTTACTATCGGTTGCGCGGTAGCCTAATACCTTTGAAAGTGGTTTTGTCGCAACGCTCGGTTGTTCGATCTTTCTTACCTTCCCCCTATCGCCGGGTACGTGATAACGAGGAAAGAAGAAGAAGCAGCAGCAGCAGCAGGAAAACGTGAAACGTTATCCTAAGAAACGGAGTAAGTCGAAACGTTGGGAACCAAAGTCTCGAGTATTCGGCTCCTGGCCGTGTAACCGTGTAACAGTGTACCTACCCCCTCCGTGCTTCCTTCCTTTCTTTTCTTTTTCTTTCTTTGTTCTTTAACACTTGTTAAATAGGCTGTGAATATTTGTTGTTGTTGTTGTTGTTGTTGTTGTTGTTGTTGTTGTTGACGATGATTTAAAGATGCCCGATATCCGATAACCGATCGAGATCGATTGAATCGCCCGAAACCGCTGTACGCGAATCGTTGCGCTGAGTATGTACAAGAAAGAAGAAGAAGAAGAAAAAGGAAAATCAACGAGCGAAGTAGAAAAATTACATATCGGCGAAAAACTGGAGACGCGTTATCCTCGATTAAAACGAATCTTCTCGTGAACGGACCGAAAACCAAAGGAAGCGAACTCTGATTTCTTCGATAAACATTTGCGATTCGAATCCAATCGAGCGCACTTGGTTTTCTTTCAACGGAGGTTGACCAGATTTAATGCTACGCGTGAACGGAGAAGGGGGCGAAGGGGGATAATAGTTTTGGATGAAGAAAAAAAAAGGACGATCGATTAGAGAAATTGGTACGTTTCTACTCTGTTACCGTAAATAGAAATACGCTAATGTATAATGGAACACACCAAAGTGCAATATTAACCGTATGTATATCTGTCTGTAAATGCGCAAACATCGAACACGAAACGACAATTATTATCGAGATACGCGGCCGCGTAACAACGCAACAACTCAACAACGCAGGCACGCTCAACCGATAAAAAGGGCACAAGAAATTAAGAAGGATGCCGATCTCGAGCAACAGAAACGTTCAATTTATTTTTCAACGACGGCGACGGCGACGGCGACGATCGTCGTAATCGTCTTGTGTATATTGTACCTACGTAAATACGAGTATGTACCATGCGTGTGTAGATGGATGGATGAATGAATGTGTAACGCAAAACAGTGCTGTAGAAAATGCCGACGAAAGCGCGTTAGGCAATATTTTTACACGAATACAGTTATCAGAATTTGTAGTGGTTATCGCGTTCGATTGAAACGAATGTTCGCCGAAGCGTTTGCTCGAAATCGAGGAGGAACGCGACAATATACCGCTAGGGCCTTTATTCGCTCGCGCGTACTATATTCTATATTCGTGAAACGTAACGATTCCTCAAGTATTTTCTTTTCTCTTCGTTTCTTTCAGCCTTTACGATCGTTTCGTTTATTTCATTTTTTCGTTTTTTCGTTTTCAGTCTTCACGCTTTCTCGTTTTTCATTGGTTCCACATGATTCTTGGTCCGTCGCGTTTCGTTTTCCACGCGAGACAGATTTCTCGTATTTCGGCAAATTTTCGTGAAAGATCGAAAGACGTACAAGCATTTAGCGTTTAACACGCGCGTTAGCGTTTGCGATCGAACCCGAGCTACGTATATCTTCGTATATAGATTTAAGTTTTTCATTGTACACGATAGTGAAAAATTAGTTGCATTAACGACTAACTCTATACGCGTAACGACTGTACATTTGTATTTAGCCCTCTGTTTATACGATAATACTTATTACCCTTGTTATTAAGTATTCGATTTATATAATTTTTTTTATCGAACTTATTAAAAAACAATTGAAAAACGATACGACGCCAATGTGGTGTGCGCTTTGATTTCGATACGCTCTCAAATCCCCTTCCGATACTCCGATATCCCCTCGATAAATTTCCCAGGGGTTATTAGGGGTCTGGAACATGTGACGGGCGCATGTCGACCACACCGCGCGTCCACCCAGCATCAGCCCAGACAGCTGCTGTTGCGTCGCGTAGCCACCCCGTTGCTCGCTCGCTCGCTCAACGGACAACCGAAGAAATGTTTGCTTCTCTTCCGAGTTCTCCTCTTAGCTATCGAGTTTTCCTTTCGCGAGCGATCTCGCGATGAACCGTCTGCGTCAACGATAATAACGCGCAGTTAAGTTATTAATAGCCTCGACGCGATGATGAACGGTGGTGCGCATACGTTGCCGCGAACGCGAAAGCGAACGCGATCACCGTTTCAATCTTTTTCTGCTTTTTATCCCATGTATTCTCTCGCGGTACTTTTATCGTTTCTTCTTCTTCTCCTTTTTCTTCTTCGGTTTGTTCGCGATCTATATACGTTTGTTTCCCGATCTCGATGTCGCCAAACGTTTCAATTTTGCTCAGGTCTTTGATTTTTGTAAGGTAAACGCGAAATAGGACCGATGATAGATGTGTAAATTCGTAGCGAGAAGCTGACCGGAGAGCGAGCGAAGCAGCGCGAGCTCGGCGAGTTCCGTTGTAAAATAATCGTTCAAGGTTTGTGGTGGCGTTGCACCCACTGCCGTTCTCGGGACTTGAGAGTTCAGGCTTGCCAACAGAACTTTCTTCCTCCGCTGCTTACCCTCCGTTGCGTGTTCGTGTTCGCGTTTACTTCCGTATTTACGCGTTCCCTAGTATCGCGTGAATACCACGACAGTTGGATTTCTTGCCTTTTTCTCTCCTTCGTAACGAACGAAAAACTCGTTTAACGCGTCCAGCAACGATAATTAATACTGTGTAACATTCGAATCACGCGAGTTCCCGCCTTAATCCTCGATGCAAACGAAAAAGTCGCGACGCGCGAAAATTCTCTACATACGCAGGTATCGTTCTTGTCCTTCGATTCACGGTCAGTCCTCCAGTCTTTTCCTCCTTCTCTTTCTGCTTTCCTTCTGTTTTTTCTTTTTTCCCTCTTTTCCGCGTCAGCGATTCGTCCGAAAGCAAATTCCCTTGTTCCAGGTACGTCCCGGTGATCGAATTATTTTACGTATGGTACGCGCTAGTCAAGCCGCCGAATAGTTTATTAACGGAAGACGCGCAGACATGAAATATAAAGATCGTTTGCGAGACGCGTACTAGTTGGTAAACAAAATGGATAGGTGAATAGATCGTGAAGATGGATGGATGGATGGACGAAAGGACGAAGAGGAGCAAGTGAACGAGCGAACGAAGGAACGATCGAGTAGCAGAGGATGCTGGTGGCTGCATACTGCATACCGCGAGCTACAGTATATACATAGCTATCGAGGTCAATGGTTAGTCCAAGGTCCCGAGTTCGAATCTCGCGGCCGGGTTCAACGCGACTCGGCATTTCCTCTCGCGGCGAGCAACGATCTCCGTTCGTGGAACGCTCGAGGTCGAGACTCGCGCGAGTCTCGCAACCAGAGTCATGAGTTTTCGTTCTTTTTTTCTTGTCCTTTTTCGCTGGCGGGTTTGACGGTCGCACGATTCGACGCGTCGCGTTTACCAGTCACGAGCGATCGCGAAACGTGCGAATTGTAAGCTCGTTCGATTCGAAGCTGCATCGAAACGAACGGCATCGTAGATGTAAAGGTTAACGCGCAGCAACGGCGAGGCGAAGCGAGGCAAGGCGAGATGGAAAAGACTGGCGGAAGGGGTGGAAGAGAGGGAGGCAAAGGTTAAAGAGCAAAGCGGGTGAAAAATCGTTCGAACGACAAATGTTGCGAGCGGCCGCGTGCAAACATCATAATCTGGCGATAAGGTCGCAACTGATTTATTCGACGATAAAAGCTTATTAGAAACACGTGTATCGTAGGCCGGTGCCAAAACCGGTCGCAATGCAGAGAGAGAGCGATCTCGCTGGAGCGGCATGGAGCGGCATGGAGCGGCGAATGCTATGAATCACGAGGACGGTTTTAAGTTGTACGTCGTAAACCTGACTCGACTCGTTCTTCGTACTTACTCGTTCCCATCTTTCTCCAGTGTTTTCTTTGTTTCCGGTCGACGTTAAATCGCACCTTGTCGCAACGTTTCGTCTCCAGCGTTCGATTACGATTTCGAATCGGCCAAAGTTCCTCGGCAACGAGATCGAGAAAGGGCTTTCGATGCGGGACAATTAACGAGGAACGCATGTGTTTCGCGCGTTTACGTTCGTTACGATGCTCTATTGCGACGCATCACGATATAATCGAACCGAATCGAATCCGATCGAATCGAATCGAATCGAATCGAATCGAATCGAATCGAATCGAGTCGAATCGAATCGAACCGAATCCGATTGAAGCGAAACGAGGCAAAGCGAAGCGTGGGTGTACGCGGTGTTGCAACGTATCGGCTTGATAACCGTGTCCCGATAGCGCGACTAGTTTTGCAAAGAAAAATTGCATCCGTTAGTCAGAGCTTGCGACATTAGCTCTCGCGGAGCGGCGTGCTGCGCGATCGACTCACCGACTCCACAAGCCGGAGTTTGTACGCGCGACCCACTTATTCGCGTCCATACGAATAAAACGCTGACCGCTCCGACTCCTACCGATCACGCGAATCCTAATCGAGTCTGTTTTTATCTTTTCATCTTTCTACCTTTCTATCTTTCTATCTGTTTACGAACGAAAAGGAAACGAAATTTAGCGTAATTTCCGTTTGAACGATCATTCCGTTCACTTAACGGCAGATCGATAACGATTGCGAGGGCACTTTGTATTTCGTAGCGCGAATCCGAATCCAGCGTTTCTCGTCGAACGCGAACGGCCGATTTCTTCGAGGCGTTCTTATTGAGCGCGATTGCCGATTACTAATCGCGCAACGAGAAAGTAACGTAAACACTCGGATAACGCAGATTTATAGTATAACTGAGTAGGTAGGTAGCCGTCGTCGTGCTCGACGTAGAATAATTTATCGATGACGCGCGTTTATGCGCAGCCCGTACTCCACGCGCGTTCTGCTCTCGTTCTCGTTCCCGTTCCCGTTCCCGTTCTCGTTCTCGTTCTCATTCTCGTTCTCGTTCTCCCTCTCGTTCTCGCTTTCCCTCTCACCCTCGCTGCTGACATCGACCTATAACGCTGTTTTCTCCGTACCGCGAAATCGCTACCAATTTTCCTCCGAGCAACCCGAAACCGATCGAATCTCCTGTTCCGCGTCTGCATCGCGAACGAACGCGACGCAAATGCCGCAAATGCCGAATTGCCGATTCGAGGAAGCTTACTGGCTTTCGCGGTTTTCCCTGCATTTTCCCGCTCTCTGATCGGCGAACGCGGTTGAAAATTTTCTGGGCGAATCGGAAATCAAGAGTTACGACCACACGCATCGTTGTCGGAACGCATCCTCCGCGAAAGCGAGCGGTTTGCTTTCGAACGGAAACGCGTCGAAGGTCCCCGCGAGCCCCGAGGAGAGAAGTCGAGGCCATACCACCCGGCTAGCCTCAAGGTTTTTACGCGACGCTCCTTCTCCGCGCCGCGCCACACCATCATCGTCGCCGTCATCGTCGCCTTTGCCATCACCCTCTTGCCTTCTCGCAAGACGATACACGAGTCGCGCGCGCGTACGCTACGCCCGTTGCCCGTTGCCCGTTTTCTATGCCCATTTGCTCGGTCCACTTCGACTCTCGAACCGGAACATATACGACGATATTTTAAGCGTTCTAGGCGTCGGATAGGTTGCAGTTGATGCGCGATAGAGTCAGCAATAATAGGAAGAAGAGCGGGATGGAGGCGAGCAGACGGTAAGCGGGAAACGCGGGCCGTGCGGGCAAGCGTGGACGGCAGACGGTGAACGGCGGGATAAGTTTCGGTGGCGAAACGAGCCGGCATGCGGCAGCCGGTGCGCAGTCTCCGCGTTCGATGCTTTCGATGTTTTCGAAGCTTTCGAAGCGTTTCGTGATGTTTTCAGCCGTATCGTTCCAGACGGATACTTTGCACCTTCGTTGACTCGCGCAATGACTCACGCGAGCAATGATTCACGAGCACGATCGAGAAAACCTTATACGCGTGCAGACCTCGAACCGAATTGCCGCGGCTCGCTAATCGATTCCGGCTAATCGTTCAAACACCGCCTTCCGGTATACGATCGTCGCCAACGAATTCGCGTGATCGACCAACCTCGAGGTCGAATCGGTTCGACTTCCGTCGAGTTCGCTGCGAAAAACCTCGAAACGATACGCGAATAAACGCGATAAACTCTCGTTCTTTCTTTTTCCCGACGAATCGAATCGTCGTTTTGAAATCGAACGCTTCGTAGACCGCCACGTTCGAGCAACGCGAGTGCGACAAAACCAGGAGGAAGTAAGAAAAGAAGTAAAAAAAAAAAAGAAAATTACGATTACAACGCTTGGCGTTAACGCGATAGTCCCGGTACGGTGACGACTCGCGCAGCGCAGCGGACGGCAACGAGCAAGGGCAAAGTACGAGACGCAGTTACGGTGTATCCGGTTTTATCGGCCATCGTGAATCATTCCGATCGTTATTGTCTTGTTCGGACGTTGTACGCGTTATCTGGGTTTTTAGGACTTTTGCCTCGCGCGCTCGACGCGAGAATCGGCTACTTCTTCTCCGGGAAGCGAATCGCTCGAACGTCAACGTGCTGTTCTTCTTTTCGATCGCGATCGATAAGCGGCGAGCGGCGAACGGTGAACGTCTCGCAGTTCGTCGAACGACTCGCGCGTTCTGCGCCGTTGGCTCGTTTACGCCGGAACTCTGTATCTCGAATAGCCATAATTTGCTCGCGAAACATGCACGGCGCGGTACGGCGATAATCTTCTCGGAAGGTCTTATCCGAGGTTCGCGTGGATCGCGTTGCAAGCGTTTCGATAGAGCGAAAAACGAAGCGGCACGGCGTGATAGACGAAAGGAAGCAGACGAAGAAGAGAAGGGTGGTAGGTGTAGAGAAGCGTGTACGCAGAAGGGGTAACGATCGTTGAAGAAATAGAAAGAGAAAGATACAGAGAGGGACAAGAGGGAAGCGGTAAACCGCGATCGGACGAGATCGGACGAGCAAAGTTTGCTGGTAAAAGTGCAACGCAATTAGGTTAGCTCGATGAACGGCAAGACCGATTGCAAAATAGCGTGCGTCGGTGGAAGGAGTAGGCGCGCGATGGCTCGGTCGAAACGCAACGCGTTCCAACGGCGCGCGGTGCGCGGCGTGCTATCGGTCGTAGCGAGTTGCGGCACGGCGTGCTTTATCGTGCAACGATAATGCACGCAAATAATATCTGCTGTTTGGTGGACGGAATGGACGGGATCGAAGGGAAGATGGAAGGGAGAACGGAACGGTGGCGAAATCGCTGGAATAAAGTGAAAAGGATTGGCAGCGAAGCAACGCTCGTTCGTAATTACGCGCGTACGAAGAAACGAGCGGGCGATCACGCGAGTTCTCGGCGTCGCGTCTTTCGATCCAGCGAAACACGTGCGTCGGACGACGCTCCGTGAAACGATCAGACGAGACGGGATAGGACGGGACGGGATGGGACGGGATGGGACGGGATGGGATGGGAAGCGACGCGACGCGACGCGGTCGCTGCTAAGGATTACCCAGGGGGAGTAGGAGGAAGCACGAGACGCGGGGCAGAGAATACGAGTCGCAAGGAAAGCAGCGGTGCGGTGCGGTGCGGCGCGATACGGTACGGTACGGTGCGGTGCGGTGCGGCACGGAGCAGCGCAATCAAGGCCGTACCACTGACTCAGCTCGACCAGCTGTTCGTTACAAAGAAAGAGCGCAAGCGATATCGCGGACTCTCGCAACCGCGTGTGCCTTAGATAGCAGCTTCCTGGTGACCTCGGTGCATTAGCACTCGCAATGCCACGTATATACGTACTTACGTAGATATATCGTCACTACGTTGCCAGCTGCGTTTCTTCCGTTTGTTTACGCGTTCGCTTCGATCGATGATCGCCTCGTCGAAAACACGCCAAAGCGTCTTTCAATTTTCAAATCCTACCGCCGTTCCTACGAGAGCATCCCTTGTGACTAATGTAATCGAACAAGCAAAGAAAAACAGGGGAAGAAAAGCGGCAAGTCGCGTCGCACGGTGGTTCCGAGCTTCTTAGCTTCGAATTTCGAGTTTCGAATTTCGAGTTTCGAGTTTCGAATTTCGAGTTTCGAGTTTTCGAGGAAGCCGCGCGGTTGCATTGGTCCGCGTCGAATCGACCGACGACCGACCAGGGTCGTTCGGATCCGACCGAGTCCGAGAAGATCCGACCAAACCCGATCGGCCAAACCGGCTATCCTGTATACTGTATCCTGCGGACCAGCATCGCCGAATCACGCGCCGTTTACATTTACCACCATTTTTTCCTATGTATCGATAATATTTCTTTCATTTAGTTCTTTTGCAACGTTTTTACCTTTCATCTACGGATTTAAGTATGGACGTTATTTGAAAGTAGCGTCGTAGCGTCGTAGCGTGCGGTCATAATTTGGATCCATCGTTAACGTCGCGCGCATATGTGTATGTATACCAACTACGTAGGCGAGCGCGATAATTAACACGAATAAAATTCTCAGAAGATTGGCCGCCGGCTGTGAAAAAAGGATCCTTTTACGATGGTAGCTATTTTCGTTAACGCAATCGTCGCAACGATCGGATAGGATCGCATTGAATCGAAACGAAATGAAACGAACGGTCGTTGGTGAAAAGGTAGAAGATTTTGGGAAACTCGTATTTCTTGGCAATTTCGCTGGCAAAGTACACCGACTGATATCCATCTAACCCGATAAGATTGATTTAGCTTTCGTTTGAGTTTCCTTCGGTTTAACGTACTCCGAGCAACCCGGTATTACGCAGTTACGGCCGCGTACGATGATCGATGAATCAGCTACGAGTCTTCGTAAGCATCGTTTTTATCTTATCGAGCGTCGAGCACCGGCAGACGCGCTGTCGTCGTCGTTGTCGTTCTCGTTCTCGTTCCCGTTTTCATCGTTCGTTAGACTCGTTCGTCGTATAACGCGATCGTTTTTTAGGAAAAAGACTTTTCGGTGCGTGGTACAGAGCCCGAGATCGATCGAGAAAAACGGCCAGCATCGCTCGACTGCGACGCGTCGTTGACCCGGCGCGGTGTGGGTGGTAATCGTTTCGGCTTAAACGACGCTTTCGACCGAATACGCATTGTACAAACGTTTCATCTCTACTCAAATAATCTAACGTATTTTCTGCGATACGATTGTCCCGTAGATCTCTGATTAAACAAAGATAATGCAAAAGTATTAAATATAAAATATATACCCCCGTATGAATCATGACTCGATCCTTTGGGTCCTTTCTATTTTCGTGATGGTAATTTATCACTCAGTTCTGGAGGAATTCCTTAAAGAAAAAAAAAAAACATAATCAACCGTGAATACATATTTCAGCGACGACCAACGGCCAACGACCAACGACCGACGACAAACGACAAGATTTGTCGTTTATACGTGAGAGAAAATATTGAAAGAAAAAACTAGGATAGAGAGGTACGGATCGGCAGGAAAGACGAATGGTGGGCGAGAAGAGGGATGGTCGAGGGGATACTTTAGGAGAGGGACGGGAGGGGAAGGGAAGAGAAATGATAGAGTGGGAGAGGGCAGAAGAGGAAGATGGTCAAAGGGCCACAGGCAGGGCAAACCGTACACCGTAACACACGCATAAATTACGATGTAATTACAAGCTTGGCGATCACGATCGCCGGTTAGGACGGCAGATAGATCGAATCTCAGAGGTTCCCGAGAGGAAGAGAAGATCGTGTGGCAGGAGGAGCGGCTGCACCGGCCAGACGGTCGAAAGGAAGAGAAGTCGGGCGTCGAAACGGCGAGCGGGGTGGGACGAGCAATAGGGGAAAACAAGGAGAACCGGTGCTTTTGCGGATGGCGTGACAAAAGCAGCGCGAAACGAAACAGAAGTGGAAAAGGAACGCCACGAACGCCACGTACAGTGGCGCGGACTCGATCGAACGCGCGATCGGGCGAAAATCGCTGGAAGAGGTTCGAAGAAAAGCAAGCTCACCGAACCGAATCTCCGCTGTAATCTCGGTAACTACGAGTCGAGAAATCGATCTCTTCTGCTAAGGAAGACTAAGCGAAATCGTTTCGATTGCCATTCAAGAGAAACGGAAGAAATGCGAAAGGTGGATGCAGCAGGTTTACGAGGTAGATATCGGGCAGGAGGGTGGGCGACGCGTTACGCGGTACGCGACAAGCCGATTAGACGGCTGGGAGGAACGGGTCGACGGACTTTGGAACGTTCCGTACCGATGTGGTTGTCGATTGGCGAGCGGCGAGCGAGGGTGAAGCGTATCGCGTGAATCGAACGATGCCAGACGACGAGGTGTCGCGTGACCGCGCGTCGCTTGACGCAACGTAGCGGTCGCGACCGACCATCCCAACGGTCCGCACCGCGTACCACCAAGCCGATCGTGAAGCGTGATATTACCCTGCTCCTCGTACAATCGAGTTTCGTCTTTGAGCGTGGAAACGGTCTCGCGTAAATCGATCGAACGAAAGAACGAACGAACAAACGAATCCGACGTTGTCGCTTTGAGATTCGGGGTAGTCCGATTTGATCAGGCTAAACTACGTTTATCGGACGTAACGGTAGGGCCGATGCTTTTTTTCCAGGGTTTTGATTAACGTGAAAAGCGCGACAACAAAGTGTATAGCGCGGCGGCGCGACGTACAGAGTACGGCGTGTGGAAAACACGCTCCACTGGGCCAGACCAGACGCGAGTAGGGTTGGCGAAAAAGCTCTCAGCGCGTGAAATCTGATCTACTCGATAGACTTGCGATTCATCGTAGATATCCGTGCTTTGCAGTGTCGATCCCTTTAATCGACACTCTCAAAAGTTAGCCTCGAAAGAAGTAAAGTAAAAGGTGGCTCGCGGAGAGTTGGGAGTTTACCCCACGACCTTGACCCTCGAGCACCAGGCTAAAGTTCACTCGCGAACAATCCTTTAAACTCCACTTGCGCTCTTCTTCCTCTTTTCTCCTGCCATTTTCTTCTTTTTCCTATTCTTTTGCCTCGCGTTTCATCTCTCTATCACTCCTCGGCCTAGTTTTTTTAATTGCATAAGAGATTGTATAAGAGATAGAGAAAATGCAAATAATCGTAGTTACGCGTGTTAAAAGTTTGGCCAACGTAGCGGAGATCTTTTCATAGATGATGTACTTCGTACACAAGATCGCGTTCTATGCGTAATGCTCGAACTAATACACGGGCGATGTTCGCGTACGATAAAGTAATGGTGAATCGGCTCGTTTGCCTCATCGGCACCTTCTCCGGGTTGCCTCGATATCCCTCGTTGATCGTCGAGGCTTTGCCGAGTATGTCTCTCTTTGTCCCTCCAGCCTCCCTGCTTCTTCTTCCTTGTCGCCCAACATCGAGTTCGCCCGCTTTCGCTGCCTTCGACTCGGTTCTCGGCTCCTGCATCCTCTCGCCCCGTTCCGCGAGCCCGTTCCACTCTCGCCTCGTCTCCTCTCGTCCCGACCAACGGGTCCATACCCTTACTCCGCAGCTCTTCACGAAGCGATTCGACGCGACACGACTCTTCCTTATCCCTCTGCTTTTCCTAAGTCCGCGCGTCCACTTTTCCTATGGTCTCGTTGCTTCCGTGACTCGTCGCGGGATCTGCTTTTCGTTATCGACCACGTTCTAGTGGTCGTTCGAATCGTACACGAATCGTATCGATCCGATGTTTCGGACCGTGGGTTCGAACGTTCGTCCACACGGTTCGCCGAAAGGGTAAGTGTTTGCGTTTCGCTTGGCCAAAAGACGAGGGCGCAGAGAGGGCGGCAAGAATACGAGGATCACGACTTCGAGCGGAATTACCGTGGTCGGGAAGAAGGTTTTTGCGTCACGGCACGGATAAGTCGTGTCGGACTGTGGGAAATTGGCGAGCGGCGTTAGGATGTTGCGGCTACGAACAGATGGTAAGAATCATCGATGAGAAAGTGGTCGAAGAGAAGGAGGCGAAGGTGGAGTAGGTGCGCGGAGGTGGAGGTTTAGGAGGGAAGAGACGGGAAGAGACGGGAAGAAACGGGAAAAGAAGGGAAGGGAAGGGAAGGGAAGGGAAGGGAAGAGAAAAGAAGAGATGGAAAGGGATGAGAAGGGGAGAGAAGGGAAGGGAAGGAAAGAGGAGACGCGAAGCGCAGGAAAGGGTGACGGTCACGGTGGTAATGGTAGTAGGGTCGACGGTTGACGGTGGTAGGTAGTGGTGCGGAAGGCGGCGTGGCAGAGAGACGAGGTGCGGGATGGCGGGGTGCAAGCGATATACGACGCTGGCGGAGGTTAATGCCGCGATCCGGTTCAGGGGGCAGCCTCGGTGGATGGCTGAAAACAAGGCTTGGCTGGCTGACTGGTTTGCCGGTTTGTTGCTTCGCTAGCTGACTGACTGACTGACTGACTGACTGACTGACTGACTGACTGACTCACCGACTGACTGACTGACTAGCTAGCTTGATCGCTTTCCTTTGATCGATCGCTTACACTTTCGATCGGAGAGATTGCGCGCTTTCGGAGTCGAAAACGATTGAAAACCGAAGGAAGGATATGGTAATGAAGTCGTAGAGAAGAAGTACGTCGCGCAAATGGAGCGATGTGAGAGAAGTAGGTTTGACGGGCAGGGAACGTTAGATATCGATATCGCGTGAAACGACTTAAAGGAGAAAGAAAAGAAGATTTGCGTTATCGGGAAAAGATGCGGAGAAGAGAAGATAGACGAAACGTTTGCTCGGTATATAAGAAGAGAAACACGAGGCGCGGCCAACAGCGACGAGACGAGGCAAAGCGAGGTGAGGCGTGGCGAGGCGAGACGCGGCGAGGCAAGGCTTGGCGCGGCGCGGTGCGACGAGGCACGGTGGGACGCCGGTCGAAGAGGGAACGGTGAGAGACGAAGAGAGGCGAGACGAGATCGTTCGCTCGCAGGCAAAGTTTGTTTGTCGTTGACCTCGTACCGACGACCCTGACGTGAGTCAGAGTCTACGAATCGAGAACCGAGAGTCGAGAGCAACGGAAAGACGGGTCAAACGATGTCAACTCCGATATTTAACGACACGCGCGCGACTCGGAAAACTCGGCGGTCAAACTGGATCGTAGGCTGGTTGACGTCGTCGAACGATTTCGTTCGGTTCGCCGCGACGCGATGCGACGAGACGCGACGAAACGCGACGAAACGCGACGAAACGCAACGCGACGCGATGGGGGAGCTGGTTTTCGAGCAGTCGAGTCCGATGGAAACGTCGCTGGAACGTGGAGAGAACGAGGGCGGTCGGTACACATGGTTTGCCAACCAGATCGGAGGTCTCTGACCTCGTCGAGGTTGCGATCGGATCTCGTTGCGCGACGCATCGAAACCTCCAGCAACACGGTTTTACCGTTCTCCTTTCAACGGAAACGCGATCGTTTGCAAAAAAAGAATCGCGCTGGCGTGCTCGTGCCGCGAGAAATTTGCTCGGCCGTAGGAAAATAAGTTTAGACGGTGCCGCGCGAAAGATTATCGACCGATGGAAGAAAACATCTTTGGCCGGTTCGCGAGACGAAACGGTATGGTCAAGGTCGGTGAAACTCGTTCGTTTAACGCGAAATCCTTGGTACTCGGTTGGCTCGACGCTGACCGAGAAAAAGAGGGTGCGAAGGCGCGGGAGGTGACGGGATGAGAGGGCGGAGAGGGTCGACGAGGTGAGAGAAGCGCGAAAAACCGCAAAAGAAAAGAGCAAACGAACCGGAACGCGTGACTAACAGTCGGTTTGCAGCGTTGGGAAAAGTTGGGGCTGAAATTGCGCGGCACTGGCCACCAATTCGTTCCCCGTTGGATCGAGGAGTTTCGTGAACGGATTCGAATTCGAGGATTTGCCGTAAGATCGAGTCGGCGATCTGGATCGGTGTCGCCCGAACGATATTGAGCGGTATCACGGTCGGCAGATGCAGAGGCAGAGGCAGAGACAGAGAGATTCGGATTCGGCGATGACGCGAAGCGGCTGATCGCGTTTGAAATTCCGCGTGGCGGTTCGCCAAGGGCGCGTAGCGGTAAAGAGATTCGTTAACCTTCCGCGCCGCGAATAAGCGAGGTCCTCGCCAACGTCGCGCGACTCTTCTCGGGAGCTCGGTTATTAATAGTTTAGCGAATACGAGCATCGCATCGCATCGCATCACGGCAATGTCCGACCGAACGAACGAAAGAACGAACGAACGAAAATTGGCAATACCGGCAATTGAGATTAAAATCCCGTTAAAATTAGAGGAGAGCAATCGACGATAGCCGAATGTTGGCGTCGTGGACGAAACGCGTTCGAGTAGGATACCGAAGGTAATCCGTTTGTCTTGAGTCTGAGTAGAGTTGTTTTTTATCACGGTGTATCGAATCTACATCGAATATACACGATAGCCGGTAGTTAGTGCTCGATAGCCACCGGCTACGCAGGGACACCGCAGAATTATTTTTACGACCTCAAAACGTTCGTCGACATTAGCATAATCTCCCTCCAGGATTCGGACGGGTTCCATTCCTCCTCCTTCCTCTTCTTTTTCTTCTCTTCGCCGCGGTGTCCTTGCGCTTCCTCTCTCCGATTCGCGTCCGCTCGCTCACCGCTTTCCTCCGCGTGGTCGTTTGGCCGATTCGCTCGTTGAGCGGTTAAAGCGCGGTAACGCTCGCGAGCGGATGGAGCGAAGAGAGAAGAGAAAAGAAGAGAAGAGAAGAGAAGAGACACAGGTCGACAGTAGGTCGAAGGAAAATGCGAACAAGTGTGGTCGACGAAGCGTTCCGAGAAGGGAAGCGCGCTCGAAGCGAGGTAAACTCGCTAATGGTGCATCCGCGTGCTCGATGCAATTCGTAGAAAGATAAGGAAAGGACGAGGCGCGAAGCGAACTCGATACGGTGCGCTGTACGCCAGCGAACCAACGAACCAACGAACCAACGAACCAGCGAATCAGCCGAGGATTGAGCGCGCGATAACGAGCCACGACGATAAACCACCGTTCGGTGAGCAAAGCGCTTCGCGCAAACATCCGAACGGTTTAGCACGGCTAGTTCCTGGTACCGTCGCGTCGTTTCGTTCGAACCAACGAAAACTCATTCTCTGTTCTCGCAGTGAAACGAACGAACAGCAACTGGCCGAAATGAGAAAGCGGCGGTGGCGATCGAGGTTCAAGCGCACCGCAAAACATTCGTAAAACATTATTTACGTTGAAAATACTTTCGAATCGTTTGTTTAGCTCGTCGAGTCGGGATTGGCGGGTTCGCGAACGGCCAGGAACCCGACGTACCCTTGTTCGCCGTTTATCGGTGCTCGTAAAACGCTCGCGCTTCGAGTCACTCGAGGTGAAGCGATCGCGGCCGCGCGTTTGCAGCGGTGAAACTAGTTGTAAGTCACAGTTGACGAGAGGAGGAATGGTCTCGCGTCTCTCGTCTCTCGTCTCGAATCTTATATCGTCGAAAGGAATGTTTGGTAAAAGGTTTGATCGAAAGAACGCTAAACGAGAACGTTTCGGGACAACGTTAAGCCCGGTTTACGAGGGACGGAAAAAGTTTCGTTTCGTCGGAGAAGGCTGGATTCGTTCGGTCAGATCCCTGTTGCCTACTCTTCCAGGTAGAAGTTGGCATCGTTTCGGAGAGCGTTTCGATCGAACTAGTACGTCGGGGCAATTATGGGAATCGAGTGGTTCAGTTGGTTGCGTAATCGTCGTAGACGGGCGAGGCCCGCGTTCGAAGCGACTTTGCTTCGGTGAAAGCGAAAGATTCTTCTAGCGACGCGAGACGCGCCACCCGCTTCCTTCTTCTTTTCCTCCTTCTCGTAAACTGTAAGCTCCAGCAGCGTAGATCGCGATCGTATACGCGACGTAACGAGTAATCCTGGAAGAATATACTACGGCTTGAGAGAAGCGAAGAAACGAGCGAACAGGTAAGCGAGCAATCGGACGGACAGGTAAGCCGGGAAGGTGGGTAGGTAGGTAGGTAGGTAGGTAGGAAGGTAGGTAGGTAGGTAGGTAGGTAGGTAGAAAGGTAAGTAGGTAGGCAGGTAGGTAAATAGGGAGGCGAGCAGAGCGAGGCAGGCAAACTGGCCGAAGAAGGCAGACGAGCGAATAAATCGTAGATGTAAGTTATTCCTTTTTTATAGATTGTCTATATTGGAGGATGGTAACCGCGATCGCGTTACGATTTAAAAATAGTGGACGCGTCGTGGCGTTGGCAATATCTGCGAAAAACATATCGGTCGAAATTCGAAAGAAATTTTCTTCGAGGCGAATCATAGATCCGACAGATTTCCGTCGTATCGAGTTTGCGTCAAACGGAATCGTGAGGTAAGGAAGGAAGGGAGGACGGGAGGAAGGTAGGAAGGTAGGAAGGGAGGAAACGCGGTGCGGCAAACACGAAGAAGAAGCGGAGGATCGCGGCCCGAAAAGGGGTCCCGAACGATCGTAAATCTCCGGGCTTCTCCGACGGAACTGGTTCTACGAAATAGGCCTCGTCCTCGCCAGTTATACCTGCCGCTACGCCGAATGCAAAATCGTTCCCGGCGCGGCGAAACCGCAAACGCCTAGCGAACAGCCAGCGCGACCAACCGGCGCGGCGTCGATCCTCCCAATCGGTCGTACCCACGACGAGCCAATCTTTTCCAACGCTCGTCGCTCTATCTATCGATCATGTGAAATTACGTAAGCTGAGATGGCCCGAAAAGAAGAAAAATTTACTTATCTACGAAAACGTACACGTGTAACGGAGGCGAAGCGAGGCGAAGCGAGAGAAGGAAAGGAAAGGAAAGGGAAAGGCGGTAGCATCTAAAAATACGTAATGGGGTGCGGTCGAGGTGCAACTCGTAAGGTCGCGAGTTCGATTCCCTCCGAGGGAAAATACAGCGCTATTTCTAGAATCTCCGCTCGGGTACTCGAGTCACGGTGCAAACACCTAAGAGAAGTTCGCGATCATTCGCGATGAAACGCGAACGCGGCGATTTAGTAAGTTTGTTCTGATGCGCGGAAAGCGTTAAACGAGGGGTGAGGAGAGGAGGGGAGGTGGAACTCGAGGGGCTGGTGGAACTTGACGGGTTGTAGAAGCGCGCCACGCCGGCTCCGTCGCAGCAAGAATTACATTCGGATTAAGCGGAACTCGGGGCTTCGAAGCGATTATCGGAGCCGAGACGAAACGAAGGGTCGCGACTTGCGATTCGCGACTCCGCTGGCGGAGCGATCGCTCAGGAACGAGGAAAATTGGATCGTCGACGAGCCTTCCGTTACCGTCGTCCTCTGTGTTCTCGTTCGGTATCGCTAAATAAAGCCTTGCGTTTAAAGTTTAAACGGTTGGGACGCAGCTGCTGCCGCTCGGGTACAATGGTACCCCTGTGTTCCCCGAGGCTCCGAGTTCTTTCAGAGGCATCATAGCCTTTTTTCGAGCCGCCGCGCTGCCGCGCCGCGCTGAGGAGGATCGTAAAGAGCCCCACGTGTTTCGAAAGTAGGTCATCTTCGAAGCGGGAATCGAGCGAACGAATTTTCATCGAGACGGTCAGTCGCCGAAGCGTTTCGATTCCTTTCCGTCGGGGAAAACGAGTGAGGGAACCGGGCCTGATCCCGGATTTATCTCCCCTTCGTTCCTCGAGATATCGATTGGTCGTCCGCACCGAGCTTTGCCGCCACCCCCTATAGCGCGTACACGCGCGTACTCGCGCTTTCTCTGTTCGTTTGCATGCGATCGCGAGTACGCGAACCGCGACACTGTCTCGAGACGCGGATAATCTAGGGGACAGGCAGGAAGGCAGGAAGGTAGGAGAGCAAGAGGGAGGTTGATACCGCGAGCGAGTATATTCGAGCGTCGTTCCTCGAGAATTCGCGAGAGTTATATTTAACCGATCGTGGTTCGCAGTTTCCTCGCGACTCGTAAAATTCGCCGACCTGCCAACGAGGAGCAGGAGTTTCCCCGTGCGTCAGCGTGCTGCGCGGCCGCTTTTCCGTGCGCTCCCGTCACCGAGTTTCCCGGATCAGTGGCGACGCAGCCAACGAGTTTAGTTCTCAACGAAAGACGATAGCTTTTTCGAGAAGAAAAGGAAACGACGAAGGTTCGAATGGAAGTACGTTTCCTCGCGGCCACCATTTTCTCGCCTACCGGCTTATCCCGTGGCAGGTAGACGAGAGCGAGCTTTGCTCGCGGCAGACGTCCGAACGAATAAATTCAATGGCGAGCACCTCCTGCGAGACCCGAAACTTTTCGGCGTCCTTTCTTTTCGATTCTCGGATCGGCTCGATCCTCGCCCCGAGCCTCGTTCCTTTTCATAACACGTTTTAACCTAGTAGAGTCGGAAAGGACGTAGGAGCGGGGGCGGAGGAAGGGAAAGAGGAAGAGAACGATGCACGCTTTGAATAGACCGTCTCTCGCGAAAGATCTCGAGTTTCAATGGCCGTGCCACGTCCGATGTCCGATTTCGTGACAAGCGAAACGCGTCGAAGGAGTCTTCGGGTACAAAAGACCGAACCAAGAGAGAGAGGGAGGATTTTCGGTCGAGCAAGTACACCGCGCACCCTCGTCCCGTAGTCGTGGTCGGCGCGGTCGTTAGGGAAAATCTCGTCGACCTCGAACGGAAGAACGAACGACGAGTTCGAGGAAAGGTTGGTTTTGATTTCGGGTGTATAGGCGCTTCTCGCGACCGTCAGTGAAATAATCGAGGGTGAAAAGGGACGCGGCCGGTCGAGCGCGCTGCTGTATCTCGGGGATCGTCCATCGATAGAACGCGGAGAATGCGAAGCTCGCGAAGCTTTGCTCGTAAATCTCGAGGATGCTCGCTCTAACGTTTTCTCTCCGTGCCCGGTCCCGTGGGAAACCGAGACGCGCTCATTTCGGACCTTCCGCTTCCGTCGCTCGTCGCTCGCTGTCACGTGTATCAAAATTGACGAATTGCCGAAGTAAAGGAAAAATGTCTGTAGGAGAAAAGAGAAGGGAAATGCAGGGGTATGAGAGGGTATGAGGGGGCAGGAGGGGGCGGCGTGGCAGAGAGTAGAATGTTCACGATAATCCAGTCGATCCTCTCTCGAATTCTCCGTTACGAATAATAAACTCGCCGACAAAGTGGCCGACTATCCCGGCAGCTGAACAGGGACCGAGCATAGACGCCTTCCACGAATCGCTTTTTTCCGTTTCGACCTTCCGCGCCGTAAAAGGAGAGCCGAGTTCTCGAAGAAGGACGGCGCGCTACGTCGCGTCGGGTCGCGTCGCGTCGCCTCGCGTCGTCCACGAACTTTAGTTCGTCGCTTGTTCGCGGTACTTCGGATCAATCGATTTTTTCCGTAAATCTTTAGCTTTCCGGTAGTCGCGATCCTTTTTCCTTTCTTCTTTGCCGTTCTTAAGAATCTCCACTGCTCAGCGTTCGTCACCTTTGAAAATGTTTCCCGCGTTTTTTTCGCAACAATTGCGTCGTCTCCATTCGTCTCTTCGACGAAGACGAGTCTTCTCTGGCCGTTACTCCTCGAGATCGACGGCGAGTCGTTCACCCATCCGGAAATTTATTTGTCTTTCTCGCTCCCTTTCGGCTCTGCCTCTCGGCTCTGCCGCTCTTCCGCTCCAATGAACAGCAGCGTTTCGCGCGAGTCGAGAGTCGCCGGATTCGCTCGGAATCCTTCGTTTTCTCATTTCTCTGCGAGAACTCCAAGTCTCGGCAAATGCCGCGTTACGGAGCCGAGTAGGTTGCCTGTTCTAGGTGGCTCGCCGCGTTTTACTTCCCTTTGAGAGGGATGCGATCCAACTTGGCGAATCCTCGCTTCGCTTCGCTTCCCTTCTCTTCCCTTCCCTTCCCTTCCCTTCCCTTCCCTTCCCTTCCCTTCCCTTTCCTTTCCTTCCCTTCCCTTTCCTTTCCTTTCCTTTCCTTTCCTTTCCTTTCCTTTCCTTCCAAATACCCCGCTCATTTTGATCTCGTTAATGTATTTTTCTTGAAGCAAACGAATCAGCGCGAAAATACGTATCGTTCGCTGGATTCGAGGCTTCTTTCGTGGGTGGTGTTTGGCCGCGGTTATCCTTTCTCTTTTCCAACTCCGTATCGTTGAACGCGCGACCTGGCTGCGCGATCGCGGAACGTTGACCCGACGCAACTGGAAGAGGCGCAGCTTGCTTCTCGGAAAGACCGATAAACCAGAACTAGAAAAAAAGCGGCAAACGCCGAACGCCGAACGCGTTTCGATCGCGAAGAAAGAATGGACGCGTGTCGCGGCAACGCTCGAGTCGAGCAATCGAGAAGCGCGACGCATGGGTATTTCCGCTTAGTATCCGTGGCCGAATCGAGCCGTTTCGCGCCTTGTAATGCAACCAGATTCGGCGCGGCAGCGACGCCGGCGAAAAGCGCGTTTTAATCGATCGCTGACCGAAAACAACTTCCGATGCGGTTCGATCGATTTAGTCATCTGATTTGCCGAACGATTCGATACGAGCGAGCAAACCTCCGAAGGAAACGTAACTGGAGCAGAACCAGCCGCCGCGCCACGTCGGACTTACCAACGAGTACTTATAGTCGTGTATCGTTTCCATTTGTCGTTGTTTCCGTTTCCGTTTCCGTTTCCGTTTCTGTTTACACTTTTCCAAAATCGGTGGCCAGCTCAAAATCTTCACCCCTCGTCAAGTTTTTATTCGTGGATCGAATCGCGTTATCCCTTTGCCTTTATTCTATACTAACGCGTCGTTTCAACGCTGTTCGTCGTATTCGTAATTGGAAATTCGTAATTCGTAATTCGTAGGAAACCGATAAAACGACGCAGCTTGGCGGATGTAGTTCGGTAACGCCCTCGGGTACGCGCAGCTAAAACTATTTCAAAAGTTTTATACAACGCTTTATCGACGTTCGTTGCGACGCTTCGTTAAGCTAGCTTGCAAACGCATCGGAGAGTATTTTATATAGCGTAGGAAAGACACGCGCTTCCGTTGAACGCGTCGACGTACAGGAGGGTGTCAGGGGAAGATCGGGAAGCGTTTGTCGCGGGAGCGTTCAGTTGCGTTCGCGCTCGATACGACGTAGAAGATTACGCGCGCGCGAAGGTAAAGAGAAACGAACGTGCTCGCGTGTTGTTCGGGCCAACGAACAACGATGGCCTCGGTTTCAGGGTCGTTTCGGCTATTATTCGCTTGCACCGCACCGACTTACCCCGCCTCGTTTCTCGTCCTGTCTTCTCTTGCACCGTCTCGCCGGCTACCTAACCATGCATCCTTTCGCCTTCTTTCGTTTCGTCTAGCCTCGACTCGTCCCCCACCCCCCTCGTCCATTCGCCTACTCGTCTCGCCAACCTTTTCTTCCCGTCCCGTCCCGATCCGTCCAGTCCCTTACCATCCCTCCCTTTCTCTTCCCTTCCCTTCCCTACCCTTCCCTTCTTATCCCATCCTTTCCCGTACCTTCCCGTACCTTCCCTTCCCGTCCCTTCCCGCAGGTTCCCACTCCTTCTCTTTCCTTTCCTTTTCTCGCCGCTCCTCGTACCTTCGTTCGCTGGTAAGGACGCCGTACCGCGCGGCTTCTTCGAATCGTAAATCTCTGTTGAATGTTTTCGATCGAATCTTTCGCGTCCAGCGAACGCGTAAACCGTCGGAAGTTTGAAACGTTACGGTTCGCGTTCGATTCACGTTCTTGTTTTACGTTCGACGTTTATGGATGCAACGCGTTTGTTCGCGTCGAGCCATTCGTCGATCCATTCGCGTCGAAGGTTGCTTTCCAAGGCTCGCATCGAATTACGATTGCAAATCGCAAGGAGCGTTGTCTTTGACGTTTCCGCGTTCGTGCATCGCGCGCGTCGCGTCTCGCATGGAACCGATGGAATTGCGTGTGCGTCGCAGTTGCAGTCGCAGTCTCCATCGCTGTCGCAGCCGCTGTCGCGGCGCGTTCAAATCGGAGGGCTCTGGTTCCCGCGTGTGGTGGCCGACAAAGCCGGTAATGAAGAGATCTTCATTACCAGACGTAAAGTTCCAACAATTCCGGGGAACTTATACTTTTCGATGACAGAAAAATGAGGGAAAATTCGTAAGAAGAATTTTTGTACATATTAAATATTGCGGAAGAGATTTCAAGAAATACATTGGGGTAAAGGATTGAGAATGATTAGGTAATGCAAAGCGCAATGTTAAGAAACCAAGTGACAAAAGGGTGACAAAATTTTCACTTCTTTTTTTAATGATGCGTAAATTTCTTGATGTACTAAAGTTATAAGGACATTAATAACAACAAAATATCTTACGTAACAGTGTTAAAAGGTAGATTTTTAATAAAATATATTTTACCGACTTTCATTTTTTACTCCTACCGCCATCTCCGAACAAAGTGCTGAAACTACTCAATAATTACCGACTGAGAATTCCGAAACATCGTTAAAAATGGCGGGCTTTTCAAAATGAGTAATGTACTATTTTGATATTTCTTAATTAAATTCCTTATAAAGGTTCATTAATTAAACTTCTGTTTTAATTATTAAACTAGAAGAACTGGTGTATAATTTCTGATTGTTTCAATAAGAGAAAAACCTACATTTATGTCTTTTCTTCATTAATATAACTTTTAAAGTTGTATAATAAACGATTCAAAGCTATTAACATGGGCATCGTTCGAATTTGATCATTTTCAATGCTTTCAGTACGATTATCTAAAGCATTTTATTGATTTAAGATGTTTTTTAAGCTGTAAAAGGTTAAAAATGTTGAGGAGCTCAGTAGGAGAGGGAACCCGAAATTAGTTCGATTAGTTCCGGCGTTTGACCGCTAGATGCTTGTAGATTTTTGTACCCGTAAAACGCAATTTTTTTCAAAATGGAATCTATGGCTTCCAGCACACTAAAATCATATTATTCTAATAAAGTGGTCCCCCTAGAATACTCTGCTATCATCAGAAATGCTAAAAAATCACTCATTTTTCGAAAAAACGCAATTTTCCATTTTGCTAGTTCCGGAAATTGTCGTTAGATGGCGCCACGCGAATCACTTTTTGAGCGCTGCTCGTCAACGAAAATCGGACCAATCGAAAAGTACCACACGCTCGAGTGGTTGACGTCGACGTTGACGTTGACGTTTACTTGCGTTTACATTGACACAGTTTGCGCTCTCGTTCGCGTTTAGAACGAATTTGACGAGGCACGGGAGTATGTTCGAACGAAAGGGATTCTTCTGGAAAGCATGCTGGTGTCGCGTGGAAACTTTGTGTACGCGTTCGACGGGAAAAGCGTGGCCGTGAAGGAGGCCAGGAGCCGAGAGAACGCGATGACGGCGAATCGCGTGGTCGTGTTCCTCGTGTTCGTGTCCGGGGTCGCGGTTGCCGTGATCGGCACCTTGTTGTCCCAATACATTCGCGGTTTCTCCAAGGCTTTACCGCCGGGTAAGTTGTCTCCTGATCGAATTGGTGGAAATCGCGACGCGCAGTCAGCCGTTCCCAGCCGTCTAACCTCTGTCTTTAAGAATCGTCGTCCTCCTCTCTTTCAGGCTACGACTATCGCCACGTATTCGTTCCGTTGCCGTCCGAGGCCACCTTGGACGTGTACGAGGAAGCCGGGGAAGGTATGTTGGATGTCGCGTTGCCACGCATCTCCCAGCTCGATCAGCTGGATACGCGAAACAGCGCGAGATCCATCGCGGAGGCGTTAACCTCGTTGCACCTGGCGCTCGAGATGAAATTGTCCGGAAAGCAGAAGAAAGCGGTAAAACTGTTTCGGCACGCGGTGGCGTTGGCACCCCGTCATCCCGATATCTTGAATCATTACGGCGAGTTTCTCGAGCACACGCAGAACGACGTGATCAAAGCGAACGAGTATTACGTGCGGGCGTTGAGTTATCAGCCGAATCACGAGGGTGCGTTGATAAACAGCCAGCGAACGGCTCGCGTGGTCGAAGAGTTGGACCGAAGGATGCTGAGACGCATAGACGAGAAGCGAAACGCGTTGGCCGCGATACCGGACAACAACGCGGCGTTGATTCGCGCCAAGAAGGAGGCTTATTTCCAGCACATTTACCACACGGTCGGCATCGAGGGTAACACGATGAATCTGGCGCAAACCAGAGCCATCGTTGAAACGCGCACAGCCGTCGCCGGCAAAAGCATCAACGAGCATAACGAGATCCTCGGCTTGGACGCTGCCATGAAGTACATAAACGCCACCCTGGTCAACCGGGTGGGATCCATTTCCATCGAGGACATCCTGGAGATACACACGCGCGTGCTGGGCCACGTGGACCCTGTCCAAGGCGGTCGATTTCGGCGTACTCAGGTGTACGTGGGCGGTCACATCCCTCCTGGTCCCGGCGATATACATTACCTGATGGAGGAATTCGCGATGTGGTTGAACAGCGAGAGAGCCATTCGAATGCATCCGGTCAGGTTGGTTAAACTAATCTAACGTTTCTATTTCTATTTGGATCTCGATTTCGATTTCGATTCTGATTCTCTTTTCTTTTAGATACGCGGCTCTGGCGCACTACAAGTTGGTACACATACACCCGTTCTCCGACGGAAACGGCCGAACGTCCCGTTTGCTCATGAACATGATTCTTATGCAGGCTGGCTACCCACCGGTCATCATCCATAAACAGCACCGGCACACTTATTACGAGAACCTTCGGATCGCCAATACCGGAGACGTCCGACCGTTCGTCAGGTTCATAGCCGAATGCACCGAGCAAACGTTGGATCTCTTCTTGTGGGCGACCAGCGAGTTTTCCAGGCAAGTTCCCGCCCTTAGTCAAGACACGCTGTTCACCGAACGACAGGACACGATCGCGCTGGAGGAGGATGGCAGCGGCGAGGATAGCCTCGATAACGACTGACGTCGCCACCACGGGACGGTTCTTCAAGTATTTTCTCGACCAAAGAATTTTCCCGCCATCCGTTTGAAAAACGGAACGTCGCGCGTAATTTATATTATTACTGCGGATGGCGCAGCAGTTTGCAGAACGGCGGCACGAATATGCTTCCATTACCAGCTTCCGTTCTGCTCCTACCGTATTTAATATTAACCTTACGATCAGATGCATCGCAGCTAACGCGTGAAAAAGACTGTGATCTAACACGTACGTAAGAACGTACGTCGCAGGGGAGTATAGCCTCTACGTCCTTCTTGCCACAAAAAACAACAAACAAAACGCAAGAAACAAAAAAAATATCGTGCGATAGAAAATGCAAATTTTACTTGCTGGTCAAGTTGTTTGCAATCTACGAAACAATGTAAATAGACACACGGCTTTTAATAAATATGTTATTTTCGAATTAATACGTTCTTCTCAGACATTTTTTCCTTTGCCACCTTTTAACGTACAATTCTTTTTTCCCTTTTTCCGTTTGGAAAGAAACGACTGCGAAGAACAAAAAATCATGGCGAGACGGAAGAAACACTGAACGCACGACTTCTACGAAACTTTAATTTCTTTACTTCTAATAAAACATTTTGCGATGCCTCATCGGATAAAATAACGATACAGAGATGGTTCGCACCGATCGTTTAAGCGCGACTGATTAAAATACGTATCACGCGAGTGAACAGAATGCTTTGCGTTTCTTACGCTAGACGTGCAAACTTTTTTCTTTTTTTCTTCTTTTCTTCTTTTCTTTCTCTTTTCGTACGCAATACAACCGTGTGATTTTTATCTATATAAATAGGAGCTCTATAAAAATCGAATTCTGCCAACAAAGCGAGTCGACGATCTATCGTTTTATCCCTTTTTTTTTCCTTTTGTTTTCCTTTACCTAAATCCCTACGTTCGTCGCTCGTACCCGGTGTTCCACGATTCGATCTTTCGGCATTTCACGAAAATGATTCGGCTCGGCTCGTTCGACGCCAGAACGCGAGCTTTTCGTCTCTCGTGGAACATGCTTTCCCTTCGATATCGCACCATTGTAAAAATAAAGAAAATGAGAGAAAAAAAGGAATAAAAATGAAATCAAACGACAGAAATGAAATCGTTGCTATATCGATTACAAAATCACGAGAAATAAAAAAAAGTACAGATACAGGAGAGCGTAAAAAAAAATGTCTAAAGCGATTAGAAATGGTAGAATCTAAAAAAAAAAGTCTTGTTACGTTTCTGTCTGTTTGACCGAGTACGACGTGCTGTACCGTCGAAATTGGATGCAATTTGGTATATCGAGGATACACTGGGAACGTTATCAAATGACGCCGCCCTTTGCGAACATTGCGAAGATCGTAGAACGTTTTAAATCTCCAAGCGACGATCTTCCGTATCGAACGTGATAGGTTCCTTCGCGCGGATTAGGAACGTTGGGGAACGTCGATCGCAAAGTTTCTTCGATCCAACGACACGAATAAGTTTCACGATAAAAATAAACGAAAAGGATAATAATAATAATAATAATAATAATAATAATAATAATAATAATAATAATAATAATGATAATGATAAAAAAAAACAAGCGTGTCAAAAAGTTACGACTAAACGAGGAGTTTCGAGCGAGCCGGTGTCAAGTATCGAATACAATTAACGCGCGCAAAAATCCGACAAACGCGCACAGCGATTGCTTATTGGTGAATTTTATTCGTAACTTTTGGAAGGAAGGAGTAATCTTTGCGCCTGTACAATTACACGTTCGTTTGAAACTCGCGTCACCGGTGTAGCGAACGGAAAATATTCCAGTCTCGACAGGGATGTATACTCGTGTCATTTTCACTGCGTGTTTCTTGAAAACATCTTAAAGGGGATACCACCTTTCTATCGCGTGTTTTTCTTTGCTCTCTTTTCACACGTGCACGCGCACGCACACACACACGTTCATGCAACAAATACACATGCACGCACGCACGCACACACACACATACACACGACCAAAAAGAGACTGCGCGCACGCCATTTACATACGTATACATTTACACGCGTTTACCTACAATTTTCGTCGAGGTTTGGTCGTTTCGCCCCTGCAAGCCGAAATACGTAATAACGAGGTAAAAAGAAAGATGCGAGTGGGTGCGGTAAACGGTAAACGGTAAACGGTTCGCGGTCTTTTGTTGTTCGAAAGGCAGCGACGCGAGACTAGAGGCGCCGCGCGACGTCCACGCGGCCCGGATCGAATCTCGAGGCACGCGTCGACGTTAACGGTACAATTAATCGATCGTAAGCAGGAAAATTAGGAAAGACAGAGGAGGAGAGGGTAATTTGGCGAAGGAATGGACGGTAATCGCGCGGCACCCGTTCTTATGGATTTACGCTTGATTCGATTCTGTTTGCGATAGGAGGGGAACGCGAAGCGGTGTCAAGTCGGAACAGTTCCGAATTTTGAAGCGAATGCAATAGTTGGCGAGGCTAGCCGAAAATTACGCTCCGTTCCGCTCCACTCCGCTTCGCTCTCTCCTCCCACTACTGCCGGTAGTGACCGATGCGGCCACGACGACGCATTATCTCTTCTATCTTCTCTTTCGCTTGTCGTTCGCTCGTCCGTCTCCTCCTTCGCGGTTTCGCGCATTCTCCCCCCCTCTGTCTCTCCATCCACCTTGCGACTTCGATGTTTATCGCTTCCGTTTCTCGATCTCGTATCGATCAGGATATTATCTGGCTTAATTGTATCGTGAGTTACGGGTTCGCGTCATCTTCTGGCTGATCTGTTCCTCTTGCAACAGTTGACCACGAAACTGACTGACCTGATCGATCGCGGCGTTCAAGGTATCGCGTTGCTGCACGAGCAGTTGTTCCCACTTTTGGGCATAAGCTGCAACAAACAAGAAATTCGTCAGTAGTCAATTCGCTCGCGCTGGCCTTGCAACGCGACGGTGAGCGGGGAAAACATTCTGTTGGTAGGTTTGCGTGAATTTTCAAGCGAATCGGTATGAGTTGCCGCCATCCACGATTTTATTAATGCGTGTTAATCAATGCATCGCTTCGTTCCATTGTGAGAAAAAAAAATTAAAAAAAAAATAATAATAATAATAATAAGAAGAAGAAAATGGTTTTCGTGAATCAAGCATGAAACGCGCGAGTATCCTCGGCTCGAGCATCGAAGGTTAATTCGAGGTAAAAGCAAAACGAGTTTTCGACCGTGCGTTCGATGAAAAATCCTCGTCGAGTGGCTGGTTGGTTCGTCGCGTTACAAGCTTAGCGTTAGTGCATAGGGGGAACTATATCGTTAGATAGAGAATCCATCAAAATAATGTATAGGTATTTTTATTAACAATTCAATCCGTGTACATCAACAGAAAAATAAAATAACGCGCTGGAACGAATGAAATTTTCGCGGCGACGCGCAACGAGGGGAGCAGAATTTGTACGCGGATAAACTGTGATTCGTTGAAAGTTTGTTGCGATCGAGGGAGCAGGAAGTTCAGGGGATAGGGGGGAAAAAACTATGATGCCCCCTTGAATAATTCGTTAGAGTAAATGTAAATGCGTTTCGATGATGGCGACCTGTTTAATGATCGCAAACCGTGAACGAGTAATTAGCGTATTTTTGGTGCGTATTAAGAATGGTAGGTAAGCAATATCTTTTCAGTTTTTTGTTTTTTTTTTAATGATTGTGAATCGAATGATTTCGTACCGTCGGAAAATTGTTTTCTCTCTATCAGACGTCTACTCAACGAGAACCTCCTTGGATAGGGCGACTCAAACTTTGC
Source organism: Anthidium xuezhongi (assembly GCA_022405125.1). Lineage (NCBI taxonomy): Eukaryota > Metazoa > Arthropoda > Insecta > Hymenoptera > Megachilidae > Anthidium > Anthidium xuezhongi. The sequence continues at coordinate 8,916,319 of CM039640.1, forward strand.
TCTTTTCCGTCTCAAACCTGCAAGGGTTTGTGACGTTACGTTCAAACGTGTCGTTGTAGTGTTCTTTGTTGTAGAAGTAGTAGTAGTAGTAGTAGTAGTAGTGGTAGTAGTAGTAGCAGTAGTAGTTTGTTGGTGTTGTAGTCGTCGTTGTTCAAACTGCATCCTTTTACGGCTGCTACAAAGCAATGAATTTCGCGCGAAAGGCGCGCACCACGATAACGCGAAAACCTTGTTTCTTGTTCCTTTATCTGTACGTTCCTCCGTATTTCGTATTTTCTATTATTTCCTATTCCGTATGCCGCAATTGCAAGAAATGCTTGTGCTCGTAGGAATGCCTCGATAGGCAAAGATTTCTCGTCAACTTCGATCATGGGTTGGGCACCGTTATCGTCCACCGAAACGCGAAAACAATCGATGATAGTTATTATTACGGAATGTACGCGATACCGCTAACGAGGAAAATTCATAAAAGAACGCATAATCGATTCAAACGTTAGGCAAAATAAACGTTTCACGAACTTTTTCTACCGCTCTTGCGTCGTTCTTTTCGCGTAAATGAAAAACGCCACGTATAGGGTGGGTAGGAAAGAAAACAGGACGAAATTTCGAACGAAAAGGAGCAAGAAATTGCAAACTCTGAAAGAGGATAATTGGTCGATCGGCGAGCAGCGTTTAAGAAAATAAGAGGACGCGTCTGGGAGAACGATTTCGCGAGAGGTTTCAAAGTTGCCGCTGATATTTCGTCGATCTCCTTCCTCTTGTCCACGAGCTCGTTCCCGCGACGTGTCCAATTTACGATCGTTGCGTTTTGCGTTCTCGTTACTTTCGCTGCTTTCCTCGTCCACGTTTAAATTCTCATACGGAAACAGTTTCGTTTTCTTTGTGGCTTTTTGTTCGTCGAAAGCCTCAAAGTTGTAATTGTAATTGTAATTATCATTCGAACGAGAAACGACATCGTGGAACGTTGGCGACCTTCTGCTGTCGACGCTACGATATCTTTTTACGCGATCGTTAAACGTGCCGGACCAATGATATTTTTGCGCCTTCTTTTTCCTGCCGACGGACCATTTGAATCGTGGCGTAGGATCAGGCGTCGTCCAACAGGCGTTGGAACGGTTCCTCGTTGAAACGCGATCGGCGCTCGAAGTTCGTTCTCGTTCGATTCGGCGACGCTCGACGATAAACGACTCGCGGTCGGAATCGTAGCACGAGCTTGCGTCGCTTTTGCGTTCGGTTTCGTCCCTCCAAGGAGATGTAAACGTACCGTCCCCGCCCGATGCGACTTCGATATTCTTCCTTGCCACGCTTCTACCTAATGCAGTTGCCGCCGTCGTCGCCGACGTCGTCCTCGTTCCGTCGTCCTCTCCGTTCCGTTCAAACGGCTCGCTTGCGTATGTCGAATCTTTACCGCGCGAATCTGTTGCAAAATTCCATACACACACAATGATGCACGCTTCCTATCCTAACCCACCCGCGCTTATACTTTTTTTCTCTCTCTCTCTCTCTCTCTTTTTTCTTTCGTTTTATCCGACGCGGTACCATCGAGTTTAGAGCGACGCGAAAATCTTGAAACGAACTAAAGGCAGAGAGCGAAAGTATCGCGTCCGGTGCACGAACAAGCTACGGTTACAATTACGATGCCATCAAGTCGAAATAACCGTTAAGAAATCAAACAGGAAGATAGAAAAAGAAAAAGAAAAAGAATAAGAATAATAAAAGAAACGAAACGTTCGTATAGACGAGGATTGCTGTAACGGTTGCGCGAAGTATATGTATATACATGCGGACAGAGGGATAAAAGTTCGTGCCGAAGTTAGACGGAAGTTACGAAATTCTCAAAGTGGGAACGAAACAAGGAAACAAGAAGCATACGTTTTTCTGTAGGTGCGCGTACACGCATACGCTTGGCAGAAAGAGTTGCTTGCAAACAAACAATTTATATATATATGTATTTATATATATATGTATAAGTACACGCGTACGCGTACAAGGTGTCCCAAGACGATTGTACGATCCGAAAAGCGGAAAATTCCCCGGTGATAGAGCGTTTTAAAATTAACCTCGCCGTCTATCGACGCGAAGATTCTGCACTTTTCGAATCGTACAACCGTTTTGAAAGCTCCGTACACGCGTGTACGCGCGACCGTCTTACCTTCTTGGTCGTAATCTACTTCGTGCGTCGTGCTAAACACACTGTGCGCGTCATTGAGGAATCTGGTTGTATCGTCCATAACCATTTTGTGCGTGTCCAGAACCTCCTCCTCCAGCATTTGTAACGCGGATACTGCCTCGTGGAAAGTGTACAGATCCTGAGAAATCTCGCCCTCCTGGCGCAACATGGACAACAGAGCGAACAGAACGAATCGTGTAATTTCGAGAAAAGAAAAATTAAGTTAAACACGCCATGAACGCGAACTCGTATTCGTAAACTTACATTCAAGGATCGAAGCTGCGCCAAATCGCTGTCCGACAAAACGCTGTTGTTCGATTGCTCTTCGATCTTCAATCCTCGCTCGTCATCCGTCGGCGAAACTTTCACTTCCGTCGGGTCGGTCGCGGCTAATTCCTTCACTCGATCCGCGTATCTGAGAGTGTTGAGCGAGTGCTCGCAGGAACTCATTCCCGGGCTGATCATCGCGATCTACGAACACGCAAACGTTGCACGTCGTTCCCAGCCTCGCTCGTCAAACGAGCAATACTTACCATGCAGGTTTTGGATTTTTCACCGATAAAACTGTCCCTCAGCACTTGAGTTAATTTGCTCGCTCTGAACGGTAAATGGGTGCCTTTGCGACTCAACGCGCGAATGCATTCCTTCAACGCCAACAACGACTTGTTGATCTCGGCTCCTTCCATTCCTGCGAACAACCAACGAACGAATGAACGAATGAACGAACAAACGGACGCGTTACGAGGCTGAAACACCCAACAATCCTTAGAGAACTCACGAGTTTGTCTGTTGGCGGACGACGTGTCGGCTCCCCTCTCGTTGCCGGCCAAATCGATCAAAGAGAACTTGCCGTGAACCTTGTGCGTGCTCGGTGTTCGAGCTATGATCTGAAAGACGGCGTGCGATCGCGAAGAATTCGAGTTTGCGCTGGTTTGCCCGCTCGTTCTGGCACTGTTTCCGTGTTGTATCAGCTTCAATACCTCGTCGCAAGTTTCGACCACTTTCTCCGTCAAGCCAACAATTTGCACCTGCGAACAAGCGATGAACGATTAGATAAAAAAGCTGATTCGGGAGAAATCTAAACCGTGACAGGTTCGTACCTGTTGTTTACCGTCCTCCAATACTCTCAGCTTCTCCTTGTCCGCCAACAAATCGAACACCTTACCGGAATAGATCTCGAAGAAACTGGCGGAAATGACCAAATTCAAGGGACGGTACTTGGCCATCTTGAGATATTTGAACACGTCTTTGGCGACCATCGCGTATATGCCCTTTTTACAATCTTGTGTTTTCCCGTTGAAATCGCCACCCATCGTGTGCGTTTTGCCGCTACCGGTCTGACCGTACGCGAAACACGTGGCCATTCCACCCTCGAAGATCGTCTGCACCAAGGGTTTCGCCGTGTACTTGTACACGATCTCGTTGTTACAGGTTTCGTCGAACGCGTAATCGAATCGAAAGATCTGATTCTCCAAATATTTCGTCAGATCAACTTTGGCCTTTGGCTCGTGAACCACCATCTGATCTTTGCTGGGCACGCTGATCACGTCCACTTCTTTGCGCGCTATCTCCTTCTTGTTCAGCGGACGTTTCCTAACGCACACCGTGATCTGATGGTCTTCCACGGTGTCCGTATCCCGAAGGGGTCTGAATTCGATGCTGTTTTGATATTCTCTGTACAGCGAAACGAACTCGTTAAGAACCGAAGAACAAACGCAACTCGAGGATCGACACGAGACAACGACGAGATACCGACCTTATCATGGCGAGAAATTCCCAATTTGGATTTCCTGGATCCAGATTCATGAGTGCTTCTTTTTCTTCCTTTAGCTCCGCTTGCCTCTGTCTCCTTTCCTCCCTATTCTTCTTCAGCCTTTCCACCTCTTTGACAACGTTCGACCGCCTACTTCGCCCATTCTCGATTTGAGCCTGCTGCTGTTGCTGTTGTTGCTGCTGCTGCTGCTGCTGTTGTTGCTGCTGCTGCTGCTGTTGCTGCTGTTGAGACTGCAACTGCTGCTGCTTTTGCTTAGGCTGAGCGACCGCGGTCGCGTTGAAGGATACAGTTTGGGCGGTGGGTGTTGGCGGTATGTTCTCGAGTTCACGGCGACTAGTTAATCCTGTCACGGAATCACCGTGTCCGTTCACAGGATTAGCTGGTGGTATTATGTTGGTTGGTCGACCCGTTTGCCGCGATAGTTGTCGGTTGGAACCCGCTGCAAACACACCACGATACACACCAGTCTCGAGATTTCAATTACTCTCGTTCAAGCAAATCACTGCGCGCTTCTTCGGCGTCAACGACGAAGCGAAGAAAAGAAGAAAAGAAGAAAAGAAAAGAAAAGAAAAGAAGAGAAAAGAAAAGAAAGAAAAAAATAGAAGAAAAAAACGATTGATTTTGATAAAAGTCACGCTGTTACCGTGTTTGAGGAGCTCCGTCGCGTTCCGGTGGTCGGCATCGTTTATCTTATTATTCCTTCCGAAGCAGTAAAGAAACGGGTCGAATCTCATGCCGCGGTAGGGAAAAGCATGCACACGCGTATTCGATCGTGAATTTCGAACGAGGCGAAGAGGATCGTGCGTAACGCGAAGCAGAGGGGGTAGAAGAAAAGTTTGAAAGGTAGCGGCCGGTGTGGCACGGCGTACTAGGTAAACGCATCGTCCGTCGAGGTCCTTGCCCTTGCGCGTTTGCATACGACGGCGCAGGAGCGTCGACGGCGATAGTTTAGCCGGATAGTATAGCGATGGGAGACGGGCGACCGATACCCGCCCGCGCGCACCTTCGCCACCTGGAAAATCGATGATTCTCCGCTCGCGTACGTGACCGCGAAACCTCCCCCGCGGAACAAGCGCAAAAGGTGACGTCTGATTCCGAACGCGACATACCTTTTACCGGGATCGATGGCTTGGTAGAATGCTGCAAAAAGAAACAGAGAAAACATGTATAGTACTTTGTTAAGAAAAAACTGAAGGCAATAAAGACAAGAGAAAAGAAGAAAAGAAAAGAATAGAAAAGAAAAGAAACGAAAAGAAGCGAAAAGAAAAGAATAAACAGGACAACACTGCGGTGCAAACTACTGTAAGGTTCACGTTCGTCGTGTACGAAATATGCGTGATAATCTGTGGCGCGAAATCAATGAAATCAATGAAACCGTGAAAAATTTCGCTTCAAAGGCTAAATCGAACGAACGTTGTTCTCGTCGTGTAGCGAGGCAACGATGATACCATCGAAAAAGTGAGCGTTATCGACGATAACGTAAACGAAGAGAACAAAAAAAAGTTAGCCGTGAGCGAAATATCCTGTAAAAGACGAGGGGAGAGTGAGAGAGGGGGAGAGAAAAAAAAAAGTGTACGGAACGCACGATGAATGCGAAAGCGTGCAGTGGCGGAGGGTATAAAACGACGTCGAATAATTTCAGGATGAACGAGCAAGATTCGCGTTCGTCCGCGACAAAGGTGACCGTCGCTTGGAGCGCGATCGATGGCTGGAACGTGGTAAAGTGGCACGAAAGTATGAGGAACGAAGAGACAAGAGAGGAAGGTAAAAGAAATGGAAGGGAAGGAAAGGAAAGGGAAGGGAAGGGAAAGGAAGAGAAGGGAAGGGAAGGGAAGGGAAGAGAAGGGAAGGGATGGGAAGGGAATCGGGGTTTACCGAAAGAGCAGAAACGACTCGTACAGGAAGCGTTGCGGATGCAAGGCCGTTTCTCGTGGCGTGACCGGCGTGCCGTCCAAAGGAGCCCTCCTCCTCTTGGTTTTCCGACTCGTCCACCCCCTCGTCCTCCTCGCCCGACGAGTCCTGCGTTTTCGTGCAGTTTCGCGTGAAAAATCTCGCCGCGGGATCGATTCGAGAAGAAGAAACGAAAAGGAAATCCTCGGAAACGAGAGGAGATCGAGACGAGGGGAGCGAACAGCGGCGGGTGGCAGCGGCGACGGCGAACGTCGGTTATCGCGACGACGAGGCGTCGTATCGGGATTCGAGCGGGTTCGGATCCATCGTCGAGCCAAGTCCGTGATAATGAGCAGCGTCCATGGAGGAAAAAAACATGTCATCGTGTTAGTTGCAGGAACAACGAAGCGACATTGATCGTCGTTGCTCGATCGGTGCCAAATTTTCGACGCACCGACTTAGCTTGCGAGCCAGGGAGCTAAACGACTAGAGAGCTTGAGAGCTTGAGAGCTTGAGAGAGAGCGGCCGAGCGAACGAGCAAGCGAGTAGATGATAGGATTACGTGAGTAGGGAACACCGTTCGAACACGGCGTTAAACAAGTCGAGTCGAGTCGCGAATTGAAATTGCGATCTCGATTAGTGATGAAGGTACTACTTTTTTTCGCATCGACGAATACACGTCGATCGGAGCAACGGAAAAGAGTAGTTGAAAGTTGATCGAACGAAACGTGCGACGATACGTACCCTTGCTCTCGAGGATATCAACACGTGGTTGTTCATCTGAGTCGGTGGACCCATTGTTTTTTCATTGGTCAGGTCGGGATTCAAAGCAAGTATCGCGTCGATCTCCACCTAAAAATCACGCGAGAAACGTTAAACTGGTTACAAGTGGCTCGTAACTCGCGATTCACGCGATTCACGCGACCATCAATAGCCGTCTTACCTCTTTCCCTTTGGTTTCTCCTCTCTCGAACCATTCTACGGTTACCGTGCGTTGTTCCCAATTAACGCCGGAGACCACCGCAGAGTGGACGCGACCTGAAACAAACGGCACGCGTTTATTTCGACAATCACCGATCTTACGATCTCTGTTTGTTCTTAGCGACAGAGCGTGGGCACGCGCAGCAAACGACAAACAGCAAAGTGTCGCGCAGATTCAATGAAATCGAATTAAATCGAATAGGAGATACGACGAGTGAAAAAGTTTGCGTACTCTGAGCTCGCTTCGTCGCATCTTTTGTCGCGGTACGCCCACGCGGCGTTGTTGCACGCGCAAACGCGTCCGTTTACGCATAAAACAGCCAACCAATTACGGCAATCTTGACATTGGATAACGTTCGATTTCGAGCGGGGTAGCTCGATAGATTTTCCTGTAACAACCCAGCGGGGCATTCGTTTGTTTCGTCTTGTTTCGTCTTGTTTTCTCAAGCATCCGAACGAAACACGAGAAAGAAGCGTGTTTTCTATTTGAAAGGAAAAAGATGGAAAGGTGTTTCGATGAGCGCGCGACCGCGAACGAGGAATCGAGACCACGGAGAAACGTGTTCGTGGATGACGTAAGAGCGGATAAAAGGTAAGGTTTGGCGAGGTAAGAATCCCGCGACGAGCATCCTTATAAGGACGCAGCGCCCACGTGCGAGTTCCTCCGCTTTGCGTCGCGTTCGCGTTCGCATTCGCGAGAGCTAGAAGCATTGCTCGGCTTTCGATTTCGGGCAAGGTCTTTGGTCGAAACGCATTCGGCGATACGAGTTTTCGAGAATTTTGGAAACGATCCTAGTACACGGGTCGAAATGTAGCGCTACGTGTAGCGTCGCCTCGCGCAGCGAGCAATCGGCCACTTGTTGCGTTCCGTTAGCCGAACAATGCGTCGCAGCGACAACCACGCACCCGTTTCGATCGCTCGTCATTCGTCCCGAGCTCGCGAATTCGATCGACCTCGCATCGCCACGAAATTAACCGTGAAACCGTTGGATCGCAAAGTTACGCCAATTACGTAGAACAGGATACACACAAAGTATCGAGAATAATTGAATTCCGTTCGGTAATTGGCCTATGCATCGTTTCGAGCGAGCGTAAAAATCAGGGGATAGAGATGGGAGGATCCAAAAGAAGACGAATCTCGAAGCTCGAAGCTCGAAGCTCGAAGCTCGTAAGCCGCACGAACGGTACTCCTATTTATATGGACGGCTGCGGTAGGCTATAAATATTATTAGCGCGTTCGAGATTCGGTTGGCGATCCGCTTTCTTCCCGCGAGCGTGCGACCGCTTTTCCAACTGCGACGAATCGAACGACTGCCGCGATTCAATGATTTTTCGTGTTTTCCGTTTCCGTTTTCCTCGATCGATCGCAACCTCGAGAAGCCGGATTACGAATACCGAAGTCCACCTCTGACCGGTTGCTGGCTAGTTCTCGCGGCCTCTCCTTTCTCGGCGACTGGTCCTCGAGTGTCCGAGTCCGAGTCCGAGTCTGAGTCTGAGTCATGAGTTTCAGCGAGAATACGTTAACGCAACGATCGTCGATCGTTCCCATCGAAGCTCGTCCGAGATCGACTACGACCAACCAACATCGTACGCATGCACGCGTTTTTTATTCGAACAAGCGGAAACATTAGGAGGGCGTAAACGTTGCGTTTTGCGCGTAACATTTGGAGCGCGTAAGAGGAACGCGATTAATGACTCGGAGCGGAGACGATAGCTGCGAGGATAGCTGCGAGAACGACGACGGTGGCGGTGAATTTTCTTCCCGTGCCGGTTACACGCGGTGCGAGTTAGGAACAAAGTCCGCGCGGTGAAAGGATATCCGTTGCTGTTTCCACGCGTTCGACGTTGCACGCGATCGAAAGAAACGATCGCAAACCAGGTGGAGTCGCGGGATTTTTAGTTTCGAATTTTCGACGAACTGCGGTGCCAGTTAATTTTATAAAAAAAAAAAGGAAAGACGGTAGGTAGACAAAATAAATATGGCGTAAACACATTAGCAATTGACGGTCGAAAGACAAGGGCGAACATTTGTACACAGACACGCGGCGCGTAGGCAGGTGTACGCGTACCCTCGTGCGATCGACGCACCACCGTACCGGTCGAGCGTCGACGGTTATCGGTCGCTGTATCGCTTCGATTGCGTCCATCGCGTCTATCGCGATGCCCTCGAATTCTGATACTTTCCAACACCGAGAATCACGATTACACGCGAGTCGCGATGCAAATCGTAATTCGCGGAAATCCTGCTCGAGGGGTCGATCGGCCGAAATATTGCTCGCTGTTCGGAAATGTATCGAGTATCGAGAACGCAGAAAACACACGAGGGTGAACGTCGTACTCGATTGCGTTCAACGAGGTTAGGTTAACTCGATTCAAGAACAACTCTCGCAACGGACGTGAAAAACTAAAGAACTAAAGAAACTACAATATTACGATGAATTTAAGCAAACGATTCGCGAAATAGGAAAACATTTGGTCATGACGATGTCCAACAACGACAAGTATGTTGCCGCGATCGTGGTTGGCACCGGCCCCTCGACCAACCGATCGACCGACCGTTTGAATACGCGTAAAAATACGTTAGCTGTAGATCATGCGTTACTCACCGTCCGTCCTCTTGATATTTATGCTGTAACCGGTCTCGATGTTGCACATGCCGTGGTCCATGGTCATTTAGTCGTGTTCTCGCGCCGTAGCCAGCACCGTAAAACAGCCGGTTTTTCACCGGATCAAACGAAGACGATATCGTGATGAAAACGCGACGAAAAGCTAACGATTCGCGCACGAGAAGCCTTACTCACGGGGGTACCCGCGTTCGCGATACTTCGGAATCCGACCGTTGACAGTTACGAGCTGCGTTCGCGTTCAAAATCACGCGGCGTTGTGGTCGTCTTCCCCGCTCTCTCCTGTTCCTACCGCTGCTGCTACTGCTACTGCTGCTGCTACTGCTGCTACTGCTGCTGCTCTATTTTCTTCGTACGCCTTCTTCTCGTTCCTGTACCGCTGCTTCTGCCGTTACTCCTCCTCCTCCTCCCGTTTATCGTTGTCGTCGTCGTCGTCGTCGTCGTCGTCGACGTCGACGTTGTCGTTGCCACTGTCGTAATCGCCGTCGCCGTCGCAGTCGCAGTCGCAGTCGCAGTCTCGCTGTCGTTATTAGCCGACTCTTGCCGTTGTATATTTTCGAGTCAGGGACGTCACCGATCGTCCAAGGCACGCCCGTTTTGCGAATTCTCCTTAAAACGGCTACGTCGCGTGTCCCGCGCGACACCACGCTCTCCTTTCGCCAATTTAAACGTACGCCAAAACGATTCTGCTACGACTCCAGCTTACATCCGGAGATTCGTTGAATTTCACGAACGAGACGTTTCCGGGATTTCGTGCCGGGATACTGCCAGTGTCCGTTATTGACAACGGAAAGACTGCGAGCGCCAACTTTCGGTCGACCGCGATCGCCGCGATCGCCGCGACATCTGCCGTTCTTTGCCTTCTTCCTCCGCTAACACTGCATCGTTCTGCCATCTAACGATCTTTCCGAATAATGACCGTGTTACTGATCGAATACGAATGAAAAGGCGCGAAACAAACATAGCGGAAAGAATAAGAGAAAAGACTTTGAAAGGTAATCAATTTTATTCTTCCTGTATTCGAACTTGATATTATTCCGGAAGCACTATTTGCCGCACCAACGATTTCAGCTCCTCCATGTCAAAATTCTTATCGGTTTCGAATCGTTCTGTGATGCGCTTTACCCTGAAATCAAAATTGTCCACTCGTTTTGGAGGGTGCATGTTCGAATGGAATTGTTCATACGACTAATCTTACGCGTCGAAACGTCGATAAATCGGCGATGGTAGCGTGCCTTGTTTCATCTTTTCGTACACCTAAAAAGAATTTCATCTAATTGCTCGATCTCGATACGACATCAATCGACTAGAGCAAAGCAGGGATCTATAATGTATGGAATTACCTCGAGGCTTCGCTTAACAATCTTTTCGTCTAATTCCGCGAGCCTCGCGGCGGAATGCGCAAAGCTGCGTAAACTGCTTCCGCTGGTCAACCGATAGAGAAAGGCCAGCGAGTCGTCCTTGTTTACCACGTACTCGAAGCTCTACGAAAAACAAGGATTCAGCATAGTTGCCTCTAAAGGAATTCCAGGGAAACGATTAGGTTACCTGAATCTCGATTAGCGGGGTTCGAGGAAGCAACTCAAGCGCACCGTGCGCGTGCGTCGTGGCAAAAACGTGAGGACAATCGCCGGTTTTTTCTGCAAACGCGTTCAGTACTGCCGCAACCAACGATAGTCCGCTAATTTCCGACGTACCCCTGTCCAATTCGTCCGTTATCACCAGAGATCTGGTCGTGGAAGCGCGTAGAGCTACGTTGATCTAAAATCGAAAACAGTCGACTCTTCTTTTCAAATCTTTTTCTTTCCTTTCGTGCTCTTACTCGTTTCGGCTCGTTTACCTGTCGAAGGTTTTGCAAAAACGAGCTCGCGTTCAAACCGATGCTCTCCGTGTACGACAATTGGGTCGAGATACGATCGAGAGTGCCGATGGTGGCCGATTTTGCCGGGACGTAGCTGCCTATGTGAGCCATGAATAATATTAGCCCTATCTGTTTCAGATATACGCTTTTGCCGCACGAATTTGGTCCCGTTATAACTTTGATCAAACTTTTCCCATTTCCGGAACGAATATCGTTCGGTACGAAGGAGCACGCGCACTCCAACAACGGGTGTCTTCCTTCTGTTACCTCGATCAGCTTCGACTCGGTTAAACTTGGTCTCACGTAATTGTAATCACGCGCTACTTTGTGGAACGCGAGTAATCTGCAACGTTAACTCGTTAAATCGTTGCTCGTCGTCCAACCGTCAAACACGCTTTTCTCGCTCTTGCTCTTATTTCTTGGTTGTACGTACGTGTCTAGCTCGGCGCACAATTGGATCGATCGTAAAATCGAGCCGGTGTGCTTTTTGATGTATCGCACGAGTTTCTGTATCACGTGATTCTGTCGCACGGCGATCTTCAGTATGATGTCGCCCACCGTTTCGTCCAACTCTGAAACGACGATTCACAGAGAAATAGTTCGCTTTTGTTCAATAATTAAGATACCTCCTGTATTCCAAACACACCTTTAGCCGAAGAGCTTTTGTAATAATGCACGTTGTTGATGCTGAATTTGAATTCCAAATCGGTAAAAAGAACGGGATCCTCGGATGGAGTCGGATTCCACTTGTTTATCGCCAACACGTAACCGATATTTGGCAAGTACAGCATGTTGCAGCCCGCGACCGAAGGGGGAAGATGTTCTCGCATGTCTTTCTCCGCCATCCGGGTGAGCAACTCGGGCAAGCTGCGACGCGCCTGATTCACTGAACGACGAAACAATAGTTGCTGGGTAAAGATCGAATCGATAAAGATCGCTACAAGATAAGATACGTTTTACCCACGTTCGTCCAGCAGAGGATCGACGTTCGGTTTAACCACCAGCTTCCCTTCCCGTCTGCTCTCGCCGAAATCGACTATGTACTCGATAAAGTATTTCGTGTACTGCATCTCGGTGGTGACGCTTTCGGCGAGTCGCTTCAACAACGGAATCTTTTCCGCATGATCCTCGCAGATGTCGCCGATGGAAATTACGTGCGACACGGTCTGAAATAGAAAAGAAAGGGAGGAGGGAGTGGAAAATCGTGGAAAATGTTTGTAGTTCTCTTTAAAGAATAAAGGATAGACGAGGAGAAATCAACCTTGTGCAATTTGTACCAATTGGACGCTTTCGCTTGAGATCCGGAACAACAGGCGAGTATCGCGTTGGTCAAACGATACACGTGCCTCAAGCAGCACGACAAGTTTTCGACGACGTTCTGATTGTTCGGCTCTAGGAAAAACTCGATCGCGTTCAATCTCTCCTGGAGCACTGCCAGATTCCGGGTCGGATGATGGAGTGTTTTCCTGCGAAAGATTCGATCGTTTTACGATACGGAGTACGTACACGGTGTACGGTGTACGAATTGAACTACTCCAATGTACCATAAATGCTGTACTCCCGGACGAGAGTGACAGTAACGGCTAAGCAGAGTGTACAGGCTCGCCCCCTTCGTTTTCGAGTCCGTTTTGCCAAATTTGAAGAGACTCGGATGTTCTTTGGCTCGTACGATATTAAGCGCCTCGTAAGTGTCCTCGTCTATTGCGACCAGGTCGTCACTGCGTTTGTTTGATCGTAAACGCGGGAACATGAAATCGTTGAAAAAAAGAGATGGAGACGACTAACAAATAGTTCGATACTTACAGCGTGATGAAGCCGAGCGACGCGAAGGACGGCCTCCCTGACGGATCTAGCGCGATATCGCTCCAGTGTTTGTCGATAAACAATAAGAGAGAACCGAGCGCGTGAATCATAGCGCAACATTTGAAATTCAGTATGCTGTTCAAGAAAGTGAGCCTGTCCGCGTTACTCGCGTCCTTTGGTTCAGATTGCAGCCGCAGGCAGCGTACTCTCTGACAGCATCGTTCGTAATTGTATTCCTTTCTGCACGTTATCTTCAGTTCGCCGGTATGCAAAGTGTTTCCCGAGTCGAAGGCACTCGACGTTTCGCCGATTATCATCTTCTTGAGAGCGTTGACGAACGCGACGGACATCCCGGCGTACGCGAGCACGTAACGCGGCAAACACTGCCTGTACAAAGCTTTTGCCGCGTCGAAACTCTCCGCGTCGTCCGTCATATCCTCCATTACAAATAATTCGGACGTGAGGATGTTATAGTAGGCGGCGCCGAGTCGATTCTTGTTCCAAATCGTCGACAAAATGATCTGCGAGACGAACGAGGCTCGAATAGTCGAATAGTCTTGGCGAGTATCTACCTACCTCGTCGCTGTCTTCGGAAATGTCCGCCTCGTGTCGTCTAGAATGCTTGGACACGGTGCCCTCGGCAGAATTTTTCGAATCGATTCTATCGAGCGATTTCTCTTCGTCGCCGCTGCTGTCCGACATCAACGACTCGAATTCGGTTCGTCTAACGTTGCCACAAAAGTGTAAAAATGCGCAACGTGAGCAACAGGTAGCGGAAAGAAAAGATAAAAAGAAAGGAAAATAGTAAATAGGATACTTCGTACATGAAAGGAATCGAAGGCGTGGTTCGACGAGTCCTGGAGGATTCGGTGCTCGAGGAATTTGCGAGGAATTTGGCGTCGATGCTGTTCGTATTCGCCATCTTGCTGGAATGAAGATAGGCGTCGCGCGCATGCGCGAGACCGGGTTTGCGTGGGCGCGATATCGTCGTTTAAATTTGAATTAAAACGCAAACACGTTTCAACGAAACGTACTGTTTTATTCCGTTATGTTACATATGTACATACATCAGATACATATATATACATGTATATATGTACACGTATATATATATATGTATAAATACGTACGCGAATAGAAATAGAGAATGACTTACGTGGGATTGCGTGGTATCGGATGAAGGAAAGAAATCGACTTGGCTCGGTTAGCTTGGAACGGGTGGAGGCGGTCGAGGGTTAAAGGAAATCGGTCTGTAACTTTTCTGTTTCGTGAAAGGTTGCACTCCGCTCAGCGTGAAATCGGGGGCAGGTTTGGTCGATCGTTCCGCTGCTTCCGGCTGGCCGTTTCTCTCCTCGATCGAAGTCGCCGGATCCTCGTTTTGTCGTGAACCGTCGCCAGACCTGCTCAACGTTCGTTCGTTTTCTTTGCACTGCTTGTTTAACTGGTTTGCTCGTTGAGTCGACTCGACGAGAAGAAAGGAGGTTCGCGCGACTCGACGATTCGCGGAAAAACGTAAACGCGGCTCGTAAATATATGCGCGTCTGCAGATCTCGCTTAGCTTTTTAACGAAGCTAACGGAGCGTTGTTAGGAGGTGACTAGAGGCGCATTATTAGTTATTCGTTATTCGTTATTCGTTCGTGGCCAAGTGAATACCTGCGTGAAACGAAAATGAAAAGCGGACGATTAGCGATCGTGTACCGCGCGTTATCCCGTTTATCGGGGGATAATGCGACGCGAGAGGACGCGACGCGGTAGAGAGAATTACGCGAAAACGCAAGATCGCGATTCGCGGGAAAGGTATAATACGTGTATAGTAATAGGAGAGAAACGCGTACCCAGCTCGATAGGATTTGCCGTTGCTTCCGGTTTGCCTGGAATGTGGTCTCGTGTTCGGCTGCGAGAGTTCGCTGTCGCTGCTGGCGAACGAAGTCTTGGTTACCACCGCGCCGTGAGCGAAATCCTTCCTGCGGAAAAGAAACGAGACGAGACGAGACGAGACGAGGAGGAGGACGATGACGATTACGGCTGGAGATAGGTCGTTAGAAAGGTGACTTACCTGTAATTGTCCGACCTCGGGGTAGTGTTGGAGGTGACAGGCTTGGTCGGATGAACGTTCGCGTCCACGTAGACGGGAGAACTTTTCGGGATGTCGCAAACGATCTTTGGATGAACGGTGGTTTGCTTGTGCTCCAGATGGGACGAGGCGTCCGGCGCCCAGTCGTAATATTTCGCTCGATGAGCGAGTTGCTCGCCGGTCCGTCGTTTCTTCGAGTCGGAACCAACGTTTCTCTTTCGACGATGTTCCTCGTGGACGAAGCTCTTTCCGGACGGCGAGGCGGTCGAGTTGCCGATAGGCAGAGAAGTCGGCGAGGAAGCGGTGGAGGACGGTGCGCCGTCCGGGTCGGCGCGAGACAGTTGCGAAGAACCGTCCCACTTCGGACTCGGCAGGCTGCTGCAATATGGAGGTGTCGTTACACCGATAGATCGAACGAATCGCGATATTTCCAGCTTGCTACTTACTTGAAATTGTCTTCCATCTGTTTGAACAAACGCAACTGTTGCCGGATGTTTGCCTTCTCCTTGGCGCGTTTCCGCTGAAACTCCTCCTCGACTTTTCGCATCGCCTCCAGTTCTCCCTTTCTTTGACGTTCCTTCGCTTCCGCCTCTCTCGAAAGTTTCTCGGCCAATCTGCGCCTCTCTATTTGCCTGACGGTGGACTGGAAGGTGAATCGTCTGTGCTTTCGTTGCGGTTTCGCCTCCTTCGTCTCCTTCGGCTGCGAGCACGTTTGTTTGCGCGCGGACGAAATCCCTTGCACACAAACGATGCCCTCGCTCGTTTCCGAACAGTGCGCAGTCTCTTTTCTTCCTCGGAAATTTTTCGCATCGATGTAACCCTTCGAGTTCCTGGATCGTCGTTTCACCGACGTAACGTTGCGGTCATCGTTTTCCTCGTTTTCCTCGTTTCCGTCGTTCTCACGTTCAACCCTATCGCCGTTAAAACTTTGCATCCGGTGTGCCGGCTCGTTCGATTCCGGTAGATACATCACGTGTCCGCCAGGCGTCAAATAAGAGAAAGACGGTGGTTTCATGACGATCGGAAAATCGTTCCTCCCGCTTTTCGACGGTTCCGCGTCTTCCTCGTATCTAACGCGACCCATAGCGTCCATCGCGTCGCTATCTTCCTCCCTGTCCTCGTCCTCGCCTTCGTGGCCATCGTAGTCTTCCTCGCGAGCATCCTCGTCGTCGTCATCGTCGTCGTCGTCGTCGTCGTCGTCGTCCACGTCGCCGTCGTCTTCATCTTCGCGTTCGTCGTCATCATCGTCCTCGTCGTCGTCATCGTCATCGGCACCACTGTCGCGGCCGTAGGCGTGCTGGTCGGTAGATTGACGCGAGGGATATCGTTTCCAAGCGGAAGGAGAGGAGTTTCGCGTCGCATCGATGACGCGACTGTGTTGCAACGAGGTTGGCGCGCTCGAAGACAACAACCAATTGTCGTCGAGGAGGTCGCGCGTGCAGCTGGTTCGTGGATCGTGAGCGCCGATGCCGAAAGCTCCGGACACCGATCTCTTCAGCTTTTGGAGAGAGTTGAAGGCGGATCCTTCCCGGGATTTCGGATCGGGAGTGCAGAAATAGGTTCGGGCATCGTCTCTGGGCAACGAGAGGGAGAAGACGTGAGCTCGGGGTGGATATTTGAAGGGGGCTGGTAAGGGTAAAGGGGGCGGTGGCGGCGAATCGACGCCCGCGTCGCTGCTCGATTCCTCTCCCAAGTCCTGCTGCGGCGTCCAAGCGGGCCTGATCGGGGTTGCTTTAATCCTGTTGGTCGTGCTGACGTCCAGCGAGTCGTCGTTGGCCGCACCCGCGTCGCCGGATATGCCTGAGTCGCCAGACTTGTCGTGCCAGCTTCGTGGGCCCAGCGACAACGGAAAGGGGGGCGGCGGTCTCGATAAACGTTCTATTCGTTCCTCGAACGTCACCTGAAACGCGCAATCGTCGGATAGAAAATTCGCTCCGATCGAGCGGTACGGACGAACCGGTGGTCGCTTACGAACCGGCAACTCCTCGCTGGCGGTGCTCATGCTCGGTCCCGGTGCTTCCAGCGCCGACAACAGCCTCCACGCGGCCGACGGCGAGAAACGCGGAATCTCCAGCTGCTTCTTCGGCAAGGTTGGCCGCAGTTTCAACGAGATGTTCTCCACCACGCTCCTCTCCTGAAACACAGCTAAAAAGTTGCTACGAAGCGAAAAATGCAGTTTCGTTGTCGACGCGCAAAAGCGACGACCTCGAACTCACGTTATCGTCTCCGTCGTCGATCGCGTCCACCGATCGTTCGTCAGCCTGCTTTCTACAATTGGGCAAGTTGAATTCGACTTCCTCGGTTTCTCGCGGCTCTGGTTCGTTGCTCCGCGTCCGCGTCTCGTTCATGCCAAAGTAAAAGGTTTTTGGCGCGGATCGTGCCGGCGAAATGAACCTGCGGAATCGATGCGGAGTGAGCGATTCCGTTTCGGAAAGCGATTAAAGGCGAACGAAAGCTAACTTACGATCGAGCGTTGCCGCAATCCTGTCTCGAACGATCGCCCTCGAGCAGGGACACGGTCGCTCCCCCGACGCAGCTGCTCCTTCTCTTCGTGTCCATTTTATCCGTCGTCACGACGTCCGTTCGTTCCTCGTCGATCGAACGCTTGCGACGAGCGCCGTTCGGCTCGCCGTTCCGTCCCCCGGGATCCCGATTCTCCTTGTCTCGCAGCGCTTCGCGATCGCGATCGCTCGCGGCGCCCTCCGCACCCTTTCCGTACGAGCCGCTGTCGTGTCTGGCTCGCTGAAGCGGCGGCTTCGAAGCCTTTGAAACCTTCGAAGGCTTTAAAGGCTTCGAGCTCGCGTCTCGATCCGCGCTCGTCGATCTTCTCGCATCGTTCGCTTTCCCCTCCGTTTCGGAGGTTGGAGACGCGATCGCGACCCGAGTCTCCAGCAAATCGCGGCTACCTCCGACCCCTACCGACTTGCTGCCGGTGCAGTCGAGCTTGTCGCGAACCCTTCTCGCCACCTGAATCAGCTCCGCCTGAAACTCGGGGCTGCTCATGCTTCTTTGAAGAGTGTTCTTCCCGTCGGAGAATCTGCACCGGCCATGATGCTCCGACTGGTCGAGTCGAAGGTCGGCGGAGGTTCGGGCGTCGAAACGCGTCTGACCGGAACCGCTCCAACGATTCGAATCGCATCGTTGCTCGTTCCGATCGATCGCGCGGCTCGACGCCGGTTCGCGGTCTCGATCGAACGAACGAACGAGACCGCCGGACGACAATTGCCAACTGACCTGCGCCTTCTTCGTCTCCGCTCGAGTCTTGAACAGTCGGGATCTCCTCGGTGGCGGTTGAAGCTGTTGCTCGAATCGACAGCGAGACTCGGCGTCTACGGCGCGGCCAGCGGATGTCGGGGGTGATTCTACCGCGGGGTCGGCCGTGCTCGGCGGTGCAGGGGCTTTGTACTTTTTCCGAACCTTGTATCTGCCTTCGAGCCGTTCCTTCGAATCTCTGGCTTGCGCGCGTTGACTCTCCTCTCTGTCGTTCGACCTACCGGTGCTCGCGTGCTCCTGGATCGTCGAGCAAGCATCCGGAGAGTAACGTAGGTCGGGCTCGCTGTCGAACCTCTTCAGATTGGAGGAGGCCGCCGCCGCCGCCGCCGCTTCTGTTCGACTCTGTTCCGCTCGACTCTGTTCCGCTCGATAGCGACAGCAGTGTCGATCGATTCTTCGCGATCGGCTGTCGACCGGCTGGCACGCGGAAGTGCTTCTCTCTCGAAACGGCTCGCTTCTCTGAAACACGCGTCACAATCGGATCTATTCGTTCAATTGCGAATGGCGCACAGTTTCGGTGTTTACCTTGGCGAAATCACGAGACGAAGAGAAAGTTGGTGCTCTGCGACCGCTTATTGTTCCGCCGTTCTGTATGATGGATCCGTTGTCGGTGGCGCGCAGCCTCTGATTCGGTGGTTCCGGCAACACCTTACGAGCCGCCGCCGCCGCCGCCGGAACCACCGCGACCGACCCACCTTGCGATCGGTGATGATGCCTCGCTAGTTCCCGAGGAAACGATTGCGACCAGCCTCGATTCGTCTCGGACGCCGTCGCCAACCCGTTCGAACAGACAGACGCGGCCTGTTGATCCCGAGAGCTGCTTCCGTTGTTGCCCATCGTCGCCTCGTCGCCTCCTCGCTACGACAAATCCCACTCGTCCTCCATCTCGCATCCGTTGCACTGACAAAATCACTAAAACGTTACGCGAAACGAGACGAAAGTTATTCGAGAAGAGGTAGGTAAATCGGCGATCGAGCGCAACGGATGACGCGGCGTGTTCGGTGCTCGAACCGATCGAGCCAGGAACGCGCACCACGTGTCAACGAGTCTCGGCGGACTGACGCGTCGCATCGAGTTCTACCGACTCGATTCCTCGAGAGCCGCTAATCCGCCCGAGGGAATGAAACGCGTACCATTCCGTCTCGATGTTCCTCTAGGCGCGTCTAGACGCGACGTTGCGTAAAATTAAAGAGAAAGCTGTCGAAAGACGCGCGTACGACTGACACGAGGCTGGAATCCCGATGCAGCCGAAACGTAAAATCGGCTGCGCCGGGACGGGGTGGAGCAAAGCGAAACAGGTGTCTCGCGAGAAAGAGAGCGAAAGAAAACGGGAAAAGAAAAAAGGCTGGATGGTGATCGAATGGGATCGAGGTCGCGGTCCACGCGCGAAAAAGAAAGTCCTCCGGAGCGGAGCGGCACGGCGGGGCCAAGCGCGACGGGTGGGAACGCGAGTTCGATCCGGCACATCCGGTGAGAGCGGAGAAGCCGCGACGACGCGGTTGTCTCTTTCTCTTTCTCTTTCCTTCCCTCTCTTTTCGCTTTCGAAGTCGAACGTTCGATGACCGAAATTCCTTTAATGAGAACGCAAACGGAATTCGTGAGGAATCTGAAAGTCGACGAATAAGTCGAAATTGCCATTCGCTGGCATAGAAAGCGGTACGAGAACGTGTCGCGTCGCGTTCGAAGCGTTGCGTCTGCCGATTTGCGAGCAGAAGCGAATTAAGTGGTTCACCTACAAGCGGTGCGACGTTATTTCCGTCGTTGAACGCGCACCCGTAGCCAAGATTCTTTGCCGGTTTCGATTCCCACGGCCAATTTATCCAGGTTTTTCTCGTTGGTAACTAACGACGATCGGTCATGGATCATTGGTTCGTTTCACGGAAGAATCGGTTCGATCGATTTTCTGTACCGGATCTTAGCTTCGTCTCGATTTCTCTTCGCGGGAAGAGAAGAACGGACGACTGCGATGCCACCGTGTGGGAAAAGTAATTGAATCGTGAAACGCGAGCAGCGGGGAATTTGCAGCGACTTCGGGAACGTCCGGAGTCCTGGAGAAGGTTGCGAGACGATGCAACGTGCAACAAGGAAGGAACGAGTCGAGCGAGAACGCGGAAATTGCGTGCAGCCTAGCTTCTTCAAACCGCGTCCACGTTTGTCGCGTCTATTCCGTGTTCGTTTGCGGAATTTTCGTCCAATTCATATGCGGACATTCGTCGAACGAGAAAAGAGAAAAAGCAATTTTCCTACGCTTTCGGCGCGATCAAAGAGCGAAGGATCAACAACGATCGTTTCGCCCCGTAACAGGAAGCTCGCGAAGACCTCGAATTTCGAAGCGAATGGAATAGAAAAGAAACGGCGAAAGGAGGCGAAAGGAGGGGAAAGGAGGGGAAAGGAGGGAAAAGTAGAGAGGGGCCGAGGGGGATAGTAGAAGGAAACAGGTGGAGAAAGAAGAGGTGGATGGGAGGGAAGAGCAGGATGTCAAGAACGAGCACGGATAAATTTTATTCGCGAGGCATCTGGGTCAGGCAGAGGGGCGCAAGTGCAGCGTGGCGCACCCATTCCATTCCGTTCGCACCTGTGCGCATGCGCTTGGCCTCCGCAATCGGAATAGTTTATCGAAGAAATTCCAAGCATCGCGCGGCAAGCGGCAAGCGGCAAGCGGTAACCGGTAACTCGATTTGCCGATCAACTGAAACGCTTCGCCGCCAGCCAAACGGAAGATGTAACCGATAGAAAATGCAAAATAGCAATAACGAATAGTACGAGTGAATAGTCGGAGAGTAGCTCGCGTTCGTAGGTTTCATAGGTTTCACAAGTTTCACGAGTTTTACGGGTCGCCATTGAGAGTCGGAGAGAACCGCGGCGTTTCTCAGGAATTTCGGTATGCGGTATGCGGAAGGAAAGCTACGGACCGAGGCTCGCCGAGTGATTGAGCGAAAGGCGAACAGAAGTGAACGAAACGAAACGAAACGGAACGGAACGGGACAGAAAAGAAAAGAAGAAGAAGAAGAAGAAGAAGGAAAAGGGAAGGGATCGAAAGACGCGATGTGCGCGCTTCGTAGGTTGTGGCAGCAACGGTGTTAGCGGATAGAAAAGAGAAAAGGAAACGCAACGAAGCGAAAACGGAAAGACTAAGCACGGAAGTTTGCTCTTGGAACGGACAACGAGTCGCGATCATTTCTTGTTGGTTCGCGCGGCTGCGTTTTCTTTTCACAGAATGCAGCTTCTTCGCTCTTTGCTCTGTACCCGACGTCGTCGTCGTCGTCGTCGTCCTCCCGTCGACCTCGGATTACCGACCTCGTTTCAAAGAACCTTCTCCTCTCTATTATCGCAGTTCACGATGGCTCGTCGATTGGCCGATACATCGTGAAACTCTCGTCGAAGATCCAGGTCGCGAGACGAAACGTCTGTTGCAAAACTTCCTGCGCGTACAGCGAGCGCGCGCACGCGCACGCGTAAGATTCTTCGCGGCTACGGACGTTTCGTAATCTCCCGTTTCTCTTCGCGAGACGATAACTTTCTCGATCGCAATCTTCGCTCGCCTATTCGTTCGGACCATTCGTTTCGAAGCTGCTTCGCGAGAAAATTTGTCGCGGAAATTCACCGTTTAGGCGCGGGACGTGTAAACGCGAGCTTACGCTCGATCTTAAATAGCAAAAGAAAAGCAACGGTAAACGGTAGGAACGCGAACGCCTACCTCCCGCAGTTCGAGTCGAAGCTCGCACACCTTCTACTATTTCTCTTATCAATTATCTCGTGCAGTTCGCTTTCGGATGGACTGCGTTCCTTGCTAGATCTGTTCGGTGTCGCGAGGATCTTGTAATTCCCGTTGATTATCGTTCGATGCCACTTATTGTATCGCTGTTATAACGCGGTTAAACGGAACGATAAGCCCGTTCGCGAAACAGTCCCGACACAACCACGAACGAGGAATAACAGTCAACGAGAAGTGAAAGTTGCTCGCGCAAACGTTAAACGATGCGAACGATCGTTGCCAGTTCGCTTGCGATTCGAAGCTGCCGATTTCGATGCTCATTCTCTCATCCTGGATAACGGCTACCAAACAAAACTTATTCTTTCCGCGCGAAACTCGCGAAATAACGCGAAACACCTAAAGCGATCATGTTGAAATTAGCGTTAACTTATTGTCCCTCGTTAACGAAGTTAAAGGTATACATATAAGGTAAGGATACGCGCGGGTCATTCGATCGACGGCTATTCGGAGGGAATGGGCCGCGACCGCGACCGCGACAAATTCGTTGAAGCGAGTCGGTAGAAGCGATACGCGCGACTACACTAGCCGACATCTACCTTAGGCAGAAGATGAATCGGTTCGGCTCGATTCGTCTCTGCTCGACTCTGCTCGAGCGAGTTTGCCTCGATCGAGGTCGGAACCCGTGAACCGGTAAGATCAAAACGGTAAAACGCTGCAACGAGGCGGACCGGTCTCTTCGCGATTTCCTCCCTGGACGACGATACCGTCCTACGATACAATTCGAAAACTGTCGATAGACCCCGCGGCTGCAAGCAATTTCATTTCTCGCGAATTTATCGTTGCCAGCGGGAAGAATGCGGTTCGATTAATCGAAGGAAAAGGGGACAGGTTTACGCGTGTGTTACGCAAGCAAACGCGTTAAAACGACAATGATCGGCCTGGCAGGTAAAGGATTGGCCTCGCCTTCTTCTCCGTCGATTGTCTCGCGATTCTTCGTCGACTTTCGAACGGTTGCCTCGCCGCAACGAGCAGCGTAAACAAAGCTACGCTCTCGCGACCAGCAACTCTGGCTTTAACGTGGAACGCGGAGAGCGGAGCATGGACCGCGTAACGGGCCAACGTCACGCCGTATTAACCTTTCCGCGTGAAACGAAAATCTCCTCGACCAAACGCTCCAGCGGGACTAATATTCTAGCCGATCTCGTTTCGTCGCCTCGAACAGCGTCCAACAGCGTCGAACAGCAACGAACAGCAACGAACAGCGACGAACAGCGTCGAGCTGCGACGCGTTCCACGAAATTACACGCATTGTCTAAAGAACGGGAACGCGTTTCCTTCCATGGCTATTGTTTCACCTCGCTTCGAGATATCCAGCGTGTTACTCCGGAAACCGGATGGAATCGACTGTCTCGAATGCAGTCAATATTCGGAGAAATTTGAAAACACCAGGAAATCTCTCCTTCGATAGTTTTCGACTCGACTAAGATAGAGAAACGACCAATGAACGTGTAGGTACACACCGACTTTCAATTATCTTCGTAGCTCGTGGCTCTCCCTTATCACCAAGTTACCCGCCGATCCATCGATCTTCTAGACGATATTTCCAATCCAGTAAAATGCTTCACTCTCACGAATCATCTAATAAGCGATGTTCAGCTTCCAGATTAAACTGATTAAGCGGTCGTCGCACTGAAGCATACGCACGGTCTCCGCATTTCGCGGCCAAATCTCCAATATTCGAATTTGCGGCTCCCGCGTATCCGCTTTACGAATATGTACTTGTCGCATACGCGAGATACTTTTCTTCTTAATTTCTCTGTAATTTCACGGTAAAATCACATGAAAAGTTAGCAACTGAACGGAAAAGCAGAATAAGAGGTAAGAAGAATGGAGCAAAAACCGAAGACAGAAAAGAGGATAAAGAATGGAAGATAAGAATAGAGAAAATAAGGATATGAAAGAAGAAGAGAAAGAAAAGAGAAATAATAGAAAAAGATCGAAAACGCGGTACCGTACAACGTACCGATGTTGGAACGTTTTCAAAGAGAGTGCGATTCGTGTGTTCGCTATCGTCGCGCGCGACGCAAAATCGCAACTGAACAGCGGCTCTCTCGAATCCCCACCCCTGAATACTTGGTTAAAGTTAAAACCGTTCTCCTACCTCCATCCTACCATCAACCTACCTATACCTACCTATTCCTTCCTCGTTTCCCCACTACCGAGTTAACGCATTACGTTTTCCTTCTTCCTTGCACATTCTCTCTTCCTCTCTCGCTCTCTTTTTCTCACTCTCTTTCCCTGCCTTCGAACTCTTCTCTCTACATTCCTTTTGCCATAGCTTCCACTCGACTATGATTTCTCATTCGTCTATTTCGCGTATTTCGCGTATTTCGCGTATTTCGCGCTAAACGCATCCCTGTACGTGCATCGTACCTGTAAAAGTTTCGAATCTAGATTCGTTTGGGGACCATCCTCATCCGCAACAACACGACTAAACGTACATACAGATTATGTGTGATTTACATTTTATCTTTAACTGTTTAAGAAGCTGCTGTACAAGAAGAAACACATAAATAATATACATAATAATAATTAGAACACACGGTTTAACCTATGCTACCACGTAAATCGATGGAAAGTATAAAACTATCTACAAATATTTGCCAAAGAATTTCATTTATTTGGTCGGAGGCCAAGTCCACTGTTGTTCCGGAGCAGGTTCCATCAAGTTCTCCCATGGTTTCCAGTTTAACATGTCTTTGGCCAAAGTTACTTCGTTTCCTGCTTGAACTATCAACTCTTCGATTTGGCCACAACCTATCTTTTCTTCCACTGCTTCCACTGTTGGATTCTAAGATATAATGTTAAAACTTATCCCTTCAAATTTCTTTACCATCTCATTCAAACCTGTTAAATCATGTAAATCATACGTTACCTCTTTCACAACAGCTTGCCTTTCTTTAACCAGTTGCTCCGTATATTTTCTATAAGCATAATCTTTTGGCATTACAGCTAAAATGCGCAAAAGTTTGTCGTACAGATAACTCAGTTCCTTATGGGGATGTTTTGCCACTGCAAGACCAGTTAATCCAGTTGTCTTAAAAAAACAAAAAATTCTTAACGAAATAGAATCGAACGCAAAATACAAAAATATAACAAGCTGTAAAGTACGGTTATGTTTTGAACGTAACCATTTTTTTATCGATAAAACATTATTTTTCATTTGTCACTAGTATATTTATTAAATTATACAATAAATCGTTACCTTTTTTAGCGCGCCTGACATCTTTAATTTTACTACTTGACACGATTTCTTTAAAACTGCTCGAAACGAAAATCACACTAGCAGTTTTGAAACTGACTTCGCACTGCTTCGCACTGCTTCGCACCAAATCACACTAACCTAATGCACACGAGAATAATTGGTCCTAGTGGTAACACTGCGTTCCGTTATCTAGTTACTTTATTGAGATAAACGCGTCACCAATCGTATTTTCATGATCAAAAACGCATCGTTCCTACACTCTAAGTGAAATTTATGCTCTTGATACCTCGGTACTAACCTCCTACATTATAAACATTCGATTTTTACGTGCGACAGGTTAATGTACAGGTGTACGTATAGGTTAACGTACTTTTTCTTTGGTCGAAGGCATGAAATAAACTTTGAATAAAACGGAAGGAAAACGGTGTTGCAATAAACAGACCATTTTAAAGATAAAGTATTTATTTGTATGTTGTCAAATGAACATGTTTATCGATTAGATTTTGCGACACGTTCCAATTCATCCTTCTTTTTGATTGCATACGAATTTGACGAACCTTTGGCAGCGTTGATCAGTTCGTCGGCTAGGCATTCGGCAATCGTCTTAATATTACGGAATGCAGCTTCCCTAGCACCGGTACACAGCAACCAAATTGCCTGATTTACGCGTCGTAACGGAGAAACGTCTACAGCTTGTCTCCTGACTGTACCAGCACGACCAATACGGGTAGAATCTTCTCTTGGTCCAGAATTGATAATGGCTGTCACCAAAACCTTATTTAACAAATATCAATGTACTGTTATTATTTTTTTTCTTATTATCATCTTTATTGTTATTATAGTCACGTACACTGCATAATGACGTATGCAAAATAAAAGGATCTCTGAAAACTGTTACCTGCAAAGGGTTATCTCCTGTGAGAAGGTGAATTATTTCAAACGCGTGCTTCACAATTCTGACTGCCATTAATTTCTTTCCATTGTTTCTTCCATGCATCATCAACGAATTCGTAAGACGTTCTACTATAGGACACTGAGCTTTACGAAATCGTTTTGCGGCATAACGTCCGGCAGAATGTGGCAAATACTTTGCATTTTTTTCTTTCACAGCGATGTAATCTTGCAAGGACATATCGTTCACTTGCACATCGTCGCAATTCCAACGACCGAACAATTTGATTTCTGGTAGCTCTGCTGGAAGTGTTACTGGTAAGGTCGTCGCTGTTGAGACCATTATATCGTCGAACGTTTCTATGTCAGCCATGATTTATCTGTAATATTAAAACGGTGCTTAATTAATTTCATCGGTATTTCTCTCTTTAATGCTCTCGTTCAACTTCAAATAAGAAATTTTATGCCTAATAAACGGGTAGGTACGATGTAAATTAAAACTTTCAAACTTCAAAGCCTTATTAATACGTGAAATTTTTCTGTCAAGATAGAGAATAAATAGAACGGTATATGAGTCGATTGCAAAGTAAAATAATCGACTATACGATACTTAAAAGAAACAAAAAAATTGAAAATGTTCAAATGTCAACAAATGCCATACAACGACGATAAAAAATCCGCGTTAGGTAAATGTTGTGCAGCTGAAAGAGACATTTTTGACATGTATCATTTTGTCGATTAATTCTGATCGAAACGATACACATATTGGAAACAATTTGTATTCCAAGTTAAAATATTCCGCTAAAAACACTGCGTTGCTCGTATAAAAAGTATATATGAAAATCGTGAACACATGTGGCCATGTGGTCGCACATAGAACTGGAACACTTTTGATTCATTATTCTTTGAAGGTATCATACATTTATAATCACCGCGTAGCTTCGTATATTTCCGGCAATTCGATATCACTTTTTCGTACACAACCGTTAGGTAAATACATCGAACCTTCGAGTTTTCTTACCATACAACTTACGTTCACGTCCACTTTGGAGTAAGCGTGAACAGGAAAAGGCCATGACAGTGGTGGCGCTTCGAGCTGTGATTGCCGGATCTCGATCACTCTAGTCAATTTAAATGTAATTTGCAATAATATTTCTAATTTTTCCGGGTACGCGAGTCACGTAAAATAGAATGCGTTCTTATACGATTAATCGTTACAATGTCTCAAACAAATTCGTCCGTTAAAAGGTAGGTAAAGCAAAAACGGTTTTCACGCGTCCAGTCGTTCGTTTGATTACGAGGTGTTTACAGCAATTCTGTAAACGCACAAGTCGAGATTATTGGTTCGCGAGTTGTCATTTTATGCGTGTATTTGTGACAAATTCTACTCGTATTGTGTATCATCATGAAATTTTAGTGATTTTTCGTTGTACCGTCATAACCTGCTAAAAGTGCGAGTGTGAAATAATTTATTTTAGTGCATAATTAAGTGTTCTTTGTATCGTGTTGAGGGTTAGTACCGGTTGCTGAGTAAACCGGTACATATCAAGGAGAAAAATTCCTGCGATGTACGCGAGATGTCACCACTGACCTGTCCGAAAGAACTTTCGTTGTTTGGAAAGAAACGGTAAGAATCGTTTATTATTTTTGTGTCTATTGCATTCGCTTTGAACGCTACCAAACGTTAACGGTAAATTCGCTTTCCTAAGAATTAGCGCTCGTTCATGTGCTCGATCGTGTAGAGTAGGCGTAGTAAAAATGCCGTCGAAAGATTTATAGGCAGTGTATATACGTGAAATAAAAAATACAAAATACAAAATACAAAATACAAAATTCGCGCAAGGCAGGTTGATCAGTAAGAAACGTAATAGATATACGAAAGTTTGAATATTACGTTTCTTGGTTTCTTTGACTACGTAGATATTCTAGTGAAACGTAAACGCAATTAAGCACGTCGCGTCATCGTTAAGGTTTCATAATTGCATTCGCGCAAAAGCAATTACGACCTCACTCTCGGTGACGAGTTATTTGGTTTGGATGAAACAGATAGTACGGTTAACTCGTAAATATTACGCTTTGTATTTACTCTCCACCGTATATATATATATATGCATATGTATATGTACCTACATACATATGTATAGGTATTTAAATTGACAAATAAATTATTTCAATTTCTCGACTCCGTATTCTAATTGAACGAAGGCGAATACGGGAGAGTTGGTGAATAATTTAGCTTATCAACGGACAGCGTTTCGCGCGATATTTACGTTTTGATGCAGACTAGTATATCTATTATATTATTTATCCGTTAAAAGAATGTTAAGGCCGTCGGGTGATACGAATCACGGATTCCCGAAAGGTTTTTACCGTCTGTACAAAAACCTGTTGTTTCGTTGAAGAAGGAACGATATTAAATTCCGGCCGATCTCCGTCCACGATCTCCGTCATAGCGCAATAAGAGAACGGGATTCGAGGAATATTTTCTTTCGGCTGTGAATCACGGGATGGAGATTTTGAATCATTTTTGGACATTCTTGAATCGGCTTGTTTCTTAAATAACCCAATAAATCGAATAATCGTTAACTCGCAAACGTTTCCCTTATTTCTTTTTCCTCAGCTTCAGTTGATTTCGAATAAGATTTTTACCTGTAACATGTAACGTGTAACGTGTAACGTATAACGAACGGAAGCGGAAAATGCTTGTTCGTACCGTTTCGTGTACGCAACGCACGGAGAACACTAAAAGAATTTCCTTCTGTTACCGTTTGCTTCTATTTCGTGCTGGTTGCTGTTCTTCTCGAAAACAACACAGTGGTAGATTAAGTAGAAGGGCATTGATAGCCGAATCGTGGGGGATTCGAGCGTGGGGTGTATCCTAGCAACTTACCAAATCGCTAGAGGGTAGTGGTTCAGTAACGTAACTACTGATCTTGGTACCTGTCGCATTCACCATTTTATCGATATACCCGCTATAAATATATAGATAGTGTAATGTATTTTCGTTTCTTCGTCACATTTGTCGTCTCTGTTTTTCAGAGGACAGAAACTTTGCTCTGTTTTCGAATAAACGTTGATAGCAGGCTCGTACGTACGATATCAAACGAAGTAAAAGCCATTAAATTCATCCATTCCGGCTATGTATTTTATAGATTACGTTCGTTTCATTTATAGCTGACACGCGAATTGTATTTGTCTCTCCGGAGAGACAAATCTTAATCGTCAGCTTTTCCGAATAACGAGTAGTACCAGTTTCTTTTTTTGGTGGCTATAACACAGTATTAAACTGTTTTTCAAACTCGACCTTCGTTTTACATAATCTTTTTTCCGTTGGTTCTCCGTTGGTCTCTGTTCGTGAACTCGGCGAGCAATCTTCGTTACAATCAATCATTTTTACCTTTCAGTTCGTATTTTATCGTTTCCATCGTATATCGGTTAGTTGATAATTTTCTATAGAAACTTCTTAGGTAGATAACGGAGATGCAAAGAAAACGTAATATAGAGAAAGAAAGAGAAAATAGGGAAAGAATATGGAGAAAGAGAAAGAAGCACGGGGGATGGGGGTTATCGTGTTAAAGGAAGGTATTAAGTAGATTTTCGACATTTGTATAGAGCAATTAGCGTTTACAATGAAGAGGTAGGAAGCAAGTTTAAGCCCAGAGGGAGATTGAAGTCGAGCAACGGGAATGAAAATACGAAATCGACGTGCGGAGGTACAGTAGATGGCAGATAGAAAGGACAGTAGAGGGGCGAAGCGAGTGTAAAGAGGCGAGCAAGGGGGTTGACGAGACCACATGCTGCGAATACTCTTTTCCTCGCAGTACTCCCCTCTACGCTTCCCCCCTCTCCCCCGTACTTCTCCAGCTCGACAACCCCTCCCTAGCTCTTCTCTCATCTCATCACCCTTCCCGTCATCGTCCAACCATTCTTCTTCCCCCCTACCACTTTTCTTTTACGGCTGGACTTTTAGCCCCTTTCGGATGTCCTTCCGACGCTTCGGCGACGCTCCTCGAGCGGCCCACTGACGACGCTCGCGAGCGTGACCAGATTTTTTTCACCAAATCTCCTTACCCTTTTTTATACCTTTGTCAGCTTTTCTTTTTTTCTTTCCTTCTTTACTCGCTTCGGAAACCTCTTGATCCTTTCGGTTTATCCTTTCTCGTTTATCGACCTCGTACAACAGACCGATCGTAGATTCTGCCGTGTTAATTGTTGCATCGTGATTTTTTCTACAAATTGAAAGTGACACGAAGGAAACCTTTCCGATACCTCGTCCTCTTTCGAAACTCGATTCTCTTTGGTGGTTTAGACGTCACGCGAATTCGTGTGTTTCGTCAATGCTATCGGATACGGATATGGATATACATTTATACGAGTTAGAGCGTAAATTAAAGCGAAGTATCCTTTGGATTTTGAGATAAAAATATTTCAGGCGTTAAGAAGCGAGAATCGAATCGAGCTGCTGGCGAAGCCGAGCCAGGGGTAAGATAAATTTCGCGTGGAGGAAGCTGCAAAGAGAGTCGATCGCGAGGCGATCGAGCCGACTCGAAGCCGGTTCGAATCGAGTTTCGAACAGACTAAATTTTTCGACCGGGAACATCTGCATTGAGAGATTTCACGTTATAGCATCCCCGAGGATCGACAAGGCCACGCCCATCCGGATATCGATTCGTTGACAACGTTGCTTTTCGCTCGTGCCTCGGACATATCAAACTTCCTTTCAACGAATCTTCTTCTTGTCTCTCCTTAATTCTTCCCTTATCTTTTCCGATGCTTTCTTTATTCCGTCAACGCGATCGAAATAACTCGAAGTTGCCAGCCATCAAAATTATGGTATTTTTTCTATACGAAATAACAAATCTACACGATAATCGAAAGGGAAGTTTCGTCGCTTCGCTTACTTTACTCGCACGATCGATCGTAAAGTATTATGCGCGGCGCTTGTTTCCGATTGTTGCGGTGAAAACAAAAAGGAAAAAGAAAAGAAAAGAAAAGAAAATCAACAATGAGAAGGGGTAAACGGAGACAAGGGACAGCGGAGAGATCGGGAGAAAAATTCGAGTCGAGCCGACTCGACTCGAATCAAGCAGAGCACGCTACGATAATGGGAAGTCGTTTCATTCAGGGATGTTTCTCCTATCGATTGTTACCGATAATGGTTTCGCTTATCGAAAATACTACGGTCGCTTGATTTCTCCTTCCTGTTTCCGTTCAAACTTTGTCGAACGTTTTGTTGCGCGAGCCAATATAATTTTGTACGATAAAAGATAGATGCGAGCAATCGTTCCTTTGGATCGTTTGCTTACCGTTCCGAATAAAAGGAAACTCGCTAAAGAAAGTGCGTATACAAGGAGAAATTCGAAGAAGGCGACAAATTTAACATTGCAAACCTTATGATTATATTTGTTGTATCGCGGTTCTTGAAAAATGAGAGATTGCGATGTAAAAGGGAAAAAAATTAGATGTTGCCACTAAAGATACGAAAGACCGTTGGTGGAATAATGTTGTAAAGTGAATTTTGACGACAGTTTTGTTTCGAGTCTTTAAAAAGGTCAAGTTCTCCTAAACTTTAAAGTCATCGTTAATGAGAGGGGAAAACTGGTAGGTCCGTTTGCTCTTAACCACGTACCACGTCGTACGGTTCATTATGGGAACCAAGAATTGTCGACGAGAGAGATGGTACTCGAGAAGAGTCGACCGAATGAGCGAGCGTGTGTGTGCACGCGAGCGGGCAAGAGCGAGCAAGAGCGAGCAAGAGCAAGCAAGAGCGAGCAAGAACGGTGAGGCGAGAGGGGCAGAAAAAGCAAAGTAGCATCGACGCGCAACGTAGGGAAGTTAAAACGAGAAAAGATAATAGGAAAGAAAAAGCAAGAGCAATCGAGCGACGGAGGAAAACAGAAACGTTTTTCATATCGGCTACTGTCTAACATCAGAAAGATGCGTTCGTAATAATCAAATTTTTGTAAATATCGTATCGGGTTGATTCTAAAACGAAGAAGAATAAGAAGAATGAAATTGGTTCGGTAAAGCATATAGCGTTAAATGAATTCGAAGCTCAAGTGGTAGGATATTTATCGGTGACGAGTACTCAATCGCCCCGTGGATGAAGCTTGATATGCAAGATTGTACAAAACACGATAGACGTATAATACAGAAGAGAACAGAAGTAAACAGGCGAAAGAGTAAATCGTAATAAAGGTAAAAAGATAAAAAGATGAAAGAGCGGAGTTTTGTTTCAATGGCTGGTAACGTACACACATTCATAGGATACGTACGCTTATATGTATGTATAGAGTACCGGCAACCAGGGCTGTTTTCAGAGAAGAGAACGAGGAGGTGGTTTTGATGGTAGCAACGGAGGTGAAGGAGGAGGTAGCTGGAGAAAGAGAAGGAAGAGGAAAAGGAAGGAGAGTCCCCAAGCTCCTTCGGGCTCCTTCGTGCTCCTTCGTATTTCTCCAAGCTCCTTCGGCTTCTTTTCTTCTTTCCGGGTTTTGCCACGCTCAACCGTGACACCACACGGCCTTCGGTAGAAGACGACGGAGGACGCCTGTGCAGAACCCTCGCCCTGCTTCTAACGGTTGGCCAGCACCGGAAACCGACAAACACGAGCCCCCTCCCGATGTTTCATTTTTCTCCTTTCGATCGTTTCTATTTCTTTTGTCGTTTCAAGTACAGCTTTTTTCGTACGATTCGATGCCAACTTTTCCTTCTAACGTAGAATACTCATATACTTTTCAAGCACACCGTTACGCTACGCTTTTCAATCTTCCAATGCATTATTTCGTGCTTCGATATCTGTAAATTGAAAAATGCGAACGTATTACATTCGGCAACGTAAGTTGACACGATGGAACAAAGATAATTTTGGTAAAACGATTGAACGATAAAATTCGAACGATATTATAACCTTGCAACTGTAAGCGTAACGTCTATACAATACCGTGAATCTAAAGCTTCGAATTTTTACGAGTTGAAAAGAGTAAAACGTACAAGCCCGTGAAAACGATCGAAAACGGGAAAGTATCTTAATAAACGAATAAATACTGTTTGTTTGACAAACGGTGAGCAAATGCGAAAGCAAAATAAAAACGTTTACAAATGACAAGGTTGTTTTTACCAATGACAACGACGAAAGATTTATCCTGTCGAAATACGCAAAGTGGTAACTGGAGCGGTAGGTACGGTCCTGTCCGAAGTTAACCGAATACGGTCGAGGACGGCCGATCTTGGTGGAGGCTCGTAGCCATGTGTTGCGGTCTGCCGTGAGTGCTTTCTGACAAGGGAGGTGCGGTGTCTGCGTTTTTTCTTTACTCGTCGCAGACTAGAAAATCGCGATTTTTCCAACAAACTGACCGAATACGCGTGACCGGGAAATCGCACGATCGTATCGACGAGATTCGGGTGTGCCCGAGTGTGGGGAAAAGTCGACATTTGGGAAAGAAAGTGAGTGTATTTCTCGCGGCGTCCGCTGAACGGGACGACGAAGGAGCTGCTTCGTCTCTCGATGTGTACGCGAGTCTGTGCTCGATGTGTGTGCGTGTCCGTGAGTGTGCGCGATCGAAACGACTAGCACCGATTTGGATTTGGATGCGGATTTGGATTTGGAGCAGTTCAAGATCGTTGGACATCCACGAACGCGAGCGTACAAATCGGAACGGAGGCATCCAGTGAAAACGAAGAAAGAGAGAGTGCGGCGCATGATAATCATATCCTCGGTAACTGCCAGATAGAGACGCGCAGGGTGCTGCGTGCAAACTTTTTTCTCTTCCTTCTTCCCTTCCTCTCTCTTTTTCTTTCCTTTCTGTTCTCTCTTACGTCCCTCTTAACCCCCCTCGGTTCTGTTCTTTTTTTCTTTTTTCTTTTTTTTTCTTTCAACCTTCTGTTTCCATCTTTATCGATACCTCTGTCTCTGTGTATCTCTTACGTGTGTAGCAGGGAGAGCGCGCGAGCAAACGAACAAACGAACCAGTGCGCACGGGCATGTTCGTTCCTTTATTGGTATTAGCATTCTGTTCGTTGTGTTTTGTATGTTCTGCTCACAGGAAACAAGTATCGCGATTGTCTTAAGAATCGTTCGTCGACAAATCAATTTCGTGAATTTCTGTTCTGGATATATGTTTTTGTCGAGTCGTGAATTCGACGAGCGACTCTCGAAGCTCTGTTCAGCCTCGAAACGATTCCCGTTTTTCCGTCGAGAGAGGATTCGTGCAACGTACACCTTGTACTCCGAGAAAGTGCTACATACGTTCGTTCTTGTGTCGCGTGTTGTTCGTGTTTACCGAGTGTGACGAAAACTTGTGCCTCCCCCCTCCTCCCCGCTCATTTATTTCTGTGTACCTGCGTTGAAAGGTAAAAAGAATCGTGAAGAAAGATAGGGTGCAGCGTTAAAGGGATAAGAAAAAGAAAAAGAAAAAGCAAAAGAAAAGGATCACAGAACAGAAGAGAAAGAGACAAAGGTGGAAAGAGCAAACGAGCAAGAGCGAAGTTAAGCGAGCAACAACGTTGGTCGGCTATTAGGAAAAGAAAAAGGAAGAGGAAAAGAACTCGAGCTTCACGCGGATAATCGTCTCAAAGTAAATCGAGTTTGTAGGATGTACACGATTGTGCACGATGGTGTGTTTAAACGTATCGAGATCTAGTCGAATGATTCGTTGCGAATGTGTTGTTCGTGCGTGTCTGTTGCTGGTATAGGTGCGTGGGAACGGGGTCGCGAGGTGAATTTACAACGCGTCACGAAACGCTCGACATCGCCGGAAAATTGATCATCTTTCTCGGAACTGGATTACCTTGCGGAATACACTGCCCTCGATGAATCCGTATGACTGGTAAACGTATATCAGCATCGAAAGGAGAGGAAAAAAGAGCTGTCTTTGAAAGGAAAAAGAAAAAAGGCTGGATGTTTTAAACGGTCAGCGCGTGTACTTCTAGTCGTCGATACGTACGCACGATGGTAAGGAGCTGGTACTTACTTCCGTCGATTCACGCAACGTACAACTTCTCGGGTATACGTGTGCGCGTTTACATCGAACACGTACACGTACGCTTGGCATTAGTTGGTGTTGGATCGAGTCGAGTGGAATGGAGTGGAGTGGAGTCATAGCGTAGCGCGTATGCGTCCTCGCATTTGCGAGCAGTGTGTAAGTAAGTACGTTACGAGTCGAGTTCTCGCGAGCTAACGAGCTAACGCGAAGCCGGTACGCGGACGTACGTGTCACGCACACATTCTCTTCTGTTCAGCCGTGGCGATCCTTTGGCTTGTCTTTAGAACCGGTATCTTGTACTTCGCAGTACGATCCCTACATTATTTGTACCTTTTATTTACGATGCGATTATTCTTTCAGCTCCTAATGCCATTCGTTGCGTATTTCGAAACGATGAAAAGTTTCCCTAACGCCA
The DNA here is from genome assembly GCA_022405125.1 of Anthidium xuezhongi. Classification (NCBI taxonomy): domain Eukaryota; kingdom Metazoa; phylum Arthropoda; class Insecta; order Hymenoptera; family Megachilidae; genus Anthidium; species Anthidium xuezhongi. The sequence continues at coordinate 8,952,037 of CM039640.1, forward strand.
ACACCGTTTTTGTTGACCGATAACGAGACGAACGCGTGGTAATTTTTCTTTTTTTTTTTCTTTGTCAGGAACAAGTCGAAATATACTCAAGCATCGTAATCGCTCTTTGTTCTGAAAATTATTCGCGAATAATGAAAATGAGAAGGTAGAGGGGGAGAGGGGGAGAGAGAGGGAGAGGGAGATGGAGAGGAGCGTATGAATAGCAAGGATGGTCTGCTATAAAAGAAAAAAAATTTCATTAGTATGCGTTCTGATAATAGATGTAGAAGGAAGGAGTAACGCGGTCCAATAACGCGACTGGTAGTTTCGAGCTTGAATAGCAGGGGTACGCTGTCATGAACAATGCCACGTTGCTTGCGGATCTGGTAATGTGTTTAGTGAAAAATAGGAATTTAGAGGCATCGGTTAGGTTCGTATCAAACGAGCAAAAGAATGTAGCACGATCTTGCTTTGCTAAGCTGTTTATCAGTCGACGCTGATCCGGCTTAAAATAACTGGAATAAATCACAAGGTTTCTGTATCGTGTAAACAGATGTAACCGTTTTTCGAGCGTGCGATTCAGGGAATATCGATAACTTGTAGCTCATAACCGATTACCGATTATGCCGCTTCGACTAATTTAGGCACGTAAGCTGCCTCGATTGCTATACGGAACGCTAGTTGGAAGATAAACAGTGACCTCGTTTCATTTTACGTAATAACGAATTTAACGTAAGTACTTTTCGGTTGTATTGTTGCGTGTTCGTAGGGTCGACGAAAGGAATGATTAAATCCAGCTGGTAGTGGTTGTTTCTTAGATCGTAATAGTCTAAAGATACGTGTTTTATGGTAGGATAGGTTCGTTTAATCGACACACGAAACTTGTTTCTCCCGCGAAACATCAAAGATACAATTTCAATGAATTTGCTGCGTCTTGACCGACATTAAAGTCAGAACGTTTTGTCTGGAAGCGGTAAAAAAACAGAGGAGCGCGACGAAAAACGAGTAAGTACATATACTCGTGCATACGCATACATAGGCGTTGTTATGCGCGCTGTTGTGCGTGTAGTTGCGATAGGATCGTCTATTGTCGGTTTATATTCGCGCGAGAGGGGCTGTGGGATAGGAGCTGGGGTTAGGGAGGGAGAGAGAGAAAGAGAGAGCGGTGAGTGAACCCAAACGATCCTCGTGGAGAGTAATTAGCGGTCGTCGTCGGTGGGGCGGCATCGTTGCCGACCTCCAAGTGTCGTTAACGAGCAGTTTAAATGGTCGCTCTCTTACAAGAGAATGGGAAATCGATGCTCGATCGATTTATCTCGATTGTCACTAGTTTCCGCGAGTTTCTTTCGGCGCGACGCTGCTCGTCACCGCCAAACGGGGACGCCGACGTGTCAAACTTGCGCGTCCGCTTCTTCCAGACGTTCTCGTTTTCTTACATTTCGTCTAGGCGCATATTATATTATGCATATTCGCATACTCCGTACGCTGTATAGAGCATACAGACGATCGGTCGTTTGCCGGTACTCGTAAACATTGCCACGGCAGTCGATTCGTTTGCTAAACATTGTACGATGCGTTAATGGAACGCGTGCGAAAATAATCTTATCTGTCTTTTTTCGGTGCTAATTCCTACGAACTGCGTTCCCTTCCTATTCATTTTATCTATCGACTATTTGGATTGCCATGTATCTGTACCGTTCGATCGTAACGCGTTGTTTTTCTACGTAATACGATATTTGTTCGTGCAATCATCGTTGTGGAATGAGCGTGGTATCGAAACAACGAAGTAATTCGTTTCGCGTAAACGATCAAAAAACAATTACAAACGCGCGGTTTGTCTTAATTAGCGAGAACGATACGCGGGTCGGTGTAATCTGGAATTGATTAAACGTCCGACTTTAGACGTACGGTCATCAATCGACCGTTGCGTTTGCAACGATAACCCTTGCTCTATAAAATCGTCTCTCCGTGACGTTGCTGCGTTATTATCCGTTAAAGCTATAAAAAGTAACAAGAGAAGAAAAGATTCGAGGCTAAAGACAGGCAGTCGGACAGTCGAGGACTGGTAATTTTGATCGAGACTGTACTGGATGAACTATGGAAGGGTATCTGGCGTAGAACTAATTGTCCAGAAGCGTATATGTAGAATGTTTGGTCGTTTAAGCGCGACGATACTCTTTAGCCGGTCTGTTTGGGGTAAAAAAGGTATACATTTGGACCGGTTCTTTTCCCGTTGACGCGTATTTCGCGGTTAGGCAAAGTGCAGTCGCATGGACAAACATACGGTCGAAGCGAATCACGGCCAATACTTTCCCAGGGCGGAATGTCGGGTCTACTGGCAAGCACAAAATGGCTGCCAGCAGGAACGATCGACCGTGCGTGCGTACGAGTAAGCGAGTCGGGAGATGTTTCTTCTCTTTTGCCTCCCCCCCCCATCAATTCTCTCTCTCTCTCTCTCTCTCTCTCTCTCTCTCTCTCTTGTTCCTTCCTACATTTACACGCGAATACGTGTACACATACAAATACGTACGCGTCTAGAGAGAGTACGCGTACCTCGAACTCCGCTATTCCCTCGCTCCGCTCTTGTGCACTCTTGTATCTCTTCTCGCTTACACTCATTTGCTTGTACGCGTTTCTGTAACGCTGTCCTTTACCTTTTCCCTTTAACCATATAATATGTTTTTTCGTGCAGGTTGCAGTATCGCCCCCTTTGTCCCCCTCTCTTCCTGCTCTTTTTCCTTGGCTTCTTTTTCGCGTTTCTCACCGTCTTTTCGCTCGGATTGTCTCCTTTTCGTATACGGGCGCAATCGTGCTCGCGCGTGTACAACTGTAGCGTAGGTGGGAACATGTTTTTCTTGTTTGAAGTTTCACCGTCGAAATCATTTAAATCGTATCCGTCTTATTCTCTCCGATTCGTTGCTATCTTATCGTTAGTCATTTATAGGAAAGCTGTGAGAAATTTCTCGTTATCACTGACAAGAATTTGACAACCTTCGCGGTAATCTGTTTTGTTTTCTCTACTGCATTTATAAACGGTCGTATCGATTATGTAATTGAGTGAAGTTTGAGTTTGCCTCTTAGGACAGGGAGTAAAGTCGAAGACTCGAAGCAATAACAGGTAGACAAACGATTGGAGCGTTGCGAAGCATAGGATATAGGCGTGTGTTATGTATCGATGCCAACACACGGTCGCTCGTGGTTCTTGCAACGTTCCATGATGACCGCGTATCTACTAATTGTACGGCGTAACCAGCCAAGATACATTGTTTCGCGTCATGTATATGAATGACGTGCACGCGAACCTCTCGATCGGAAGCATTTGCAGTGTGCGAACATTTTTTTTTTCTTTTTCTTTGTTCCTTTTAATCATCTATGATCCAGTATCGAACTATATAACTCTCAAAATCGTAAACTGAAACTGTTACTTAAAATACGTGTTGTTTTTCTTAGTGAATGCACAAACAACCTATTACCGACCATTAATCGAGCATTAATTGAAATTAAAGTGTTCGAACGCTAACACTCAGAAATGTGCATCGTAAACTATGTACATGTTTTTTAAACGAAGCGATCTTAGAGAAAAACTAGCATATAAATGTTTGAAATGTCGAATAAGAAAAAAGTAGTTTGCTATCGTAGACGCAAATACTAACTCGAATCGTGCATAGAGACAAGTGGGTTACGTTGTGTACGTTGTAATCAGAGCAAAACAATTTTTTGAAGGAATAATTTGAAATAAAACAGCGTTCAGTGATAAATACGATTTGTAGGTGGTATATACTAGAATAATAGACACGTGTTAATTGTAATAGCGATGTTTGTTCGATCGTCGTTGGAATGAACTTAATGGGTTTCATTGGATAGTACAGATTTATGTTGTCGTTGAAAAATGAAAACTGTTCGTAGAAACTGCGAGACGGTTCGTCGTTTTATGCGACGTTGGTTATTTACGACGAGGTTACGTAGGCTTTATAAGCAAAAACACGAGAACCTAGTGTTTTTCTTTCTTTTCCTTTTGAGGTTGCAATTGCGGCCCGCTTTCGCGCACTTTACGTTTACTTGTTATTCCGAGTAGTTACATCGAACGGGTTTGTGGCTTCACGCTGCTCGTTATCGTCATCGAATTATTTACACTTTTATTATAGTCAATGACGGAGATATCGGTAATCGGCAAATTAGAAAACGCGTGTAAAAGATGAAGCGATACGATAATGATACGGGCCTTGTAATTTCGTGTTCGTGTCCCGTGCAACGCGATCCTTCTATCCATAGCTCGATTTTTCTGCTGGTTTTGTGCAACGTTCGTTGCCTCGTAATTGAAAAGTACCATTCAAAAGTGATTAACGTTAAATGACGCGTTCAGAGATATCCGTGAGTCGGTTTTGTTTCTTCGAGCCGTTCGTGATCTAATCTATCCATTTGCATCGATATTATAAGAAGTTGATTCGTTCTTCGAATCGTAAGATCGTTCTCTGCAGACATTGATGCATATGGCCGATTCGAAAGTCTTTGGATTTTACGAATATAGGCAAAGGGGAAGAATGTAGAAGCGGTGCGAAATGACGAAAACAAGGAACAATAGCGAGAGAAAAAGGTATAAGAGGTAGGCAATGAAAAGAGAGAGGAAGAGAGTAGGAAAGAGTCGTACGAGGGTACAATAGAACGAATACACAAAGAAAGAAGAGCGAGGCGAGGCGTAGCAAGGTGAGGTGAGGCAAGGTGAGGCGAGGCGAAAGAGGTTGTCGGTGTATAGACTGCTCGAAGGGAAGGCAGGTAGAGCCGGCGAGCCTATAAAACTTGAGGAACTTATAACACGGATGGAGTCTGCCTACCAGTGCTATTTACCACGAGCGTCAAATCGGCCACAAGTATTTGCGTTATGCGACTTTGTTGTCATTCTTAAATACACCTTTCGTTTACCTAACGCAACGTTTATTCACGATCGCGTACGAAGACGTGTTTTCAAAACGTGTTACGACGGTAAAGAGCAATTTTCTTTCGCTTCTAATTTTCACTGTTCCTACTTGACGATTGTAAGCAGAAAATCGTTTGAAAATACAAAGACGCGTTTTGTACGAGTAATTTACATTGTTTTAGAATAGGTTGTTTTTATCGCGGACGCTCGCAAGTTTTGCCTCGTTCGAAACTTATGTATTCGTTTAATGTAGAAAATGCAATTGAAATCGTGCTACACCGATTCGCTTTTTCGAAAGTGCGAAAAGAAAAATAAAGTAAAAAGAAAAAGGGGATAGACAGAAGGTTAGTTGTTCCCCGAAGGATTACGCCAGTGGTTGGTCGTATCGGGCGAGCTGGCGGCCGAACCGATGCGATGGCAGGGGAGAACGGCAATGCCTTGTTTCCTCTCTTGCTCCCTCTTCTCTTCTTTTCTCTTCGTCTCGCAGCTCACCTCATCGTACCTCAGCCCGTTTCGCCTCGCTTCACCTCGCCTTATATACCTTGCATTGCCTCACCTCGCCGCTCACCTCACCTCACCTCACCTCACCTCACCTCACCTCACCTCACCTCACCTCACCTCACCTCACCTCACCTCACCTCACCTCACCTCACCTCACCTCACCTCACCTCACCTCACCTCACCTCACCTCACCTCACCTCACCTCACCTTGCCTCATCTTGCTTTGCCTCGCCTCGCCTCGCTTCGATAAACGCCAACCGTTCGAGCCTCGAGCCACATCGATGCCGGTGTTCAGCCATTTACCAGAGAATGCTATCGAGGATTGGCATTAATTTTTTATCGCCGATCAGCACCGTTTCCAATGCGTGGCTAAACATTTCCTGTACTCGATACTGCTCTACTTTTTCTTCCTCTCCGATCGTCGCTCTGTCAAAGTGGACATCGTTCGCCTAATTGAATATTTACCAAATTTTTACCCGACCAGATAAATCGTGCTTCTTTCTATCATGTCCCGTTCGTCGTTTGTCTGTTTGTTCAAGAAAACTATTTGCCTCGGTATATTTATAATAAAATATAGATGCGTTGTCGTAAGAGCATGCTGATTGTGTCGAAACGCGAAAACGACCCCCCCCCCACCCCCCCGATTGTCGCCTCTCGTCACTCGCGGCACTACTTTGCTACACGACAAATACGTAAATGGGAATACGTGCTCGGAATAATGTACACCGACAAACTGTACGTCAAACGGTGGATTCTTCGAGTAGTTTTGTCACCGATATCTTTATTTTCTCTTCACCGTTCCATTTGCCCCGTTAACGATCGAAAAAGGTTCAAAGCTCGTTCGCTCGCCTAATTGTTCAACCGAGATGCTTTTCCAATGACTGAATCTACCGTCGCGTCGTTTCAAATTTGACAAAGACCTATTTGGAGTTAATGTACTCGCGGGTGAGCCGCGATAGGAGAATTTTCGAATTTTCGAGTTTTCAGTTTAAGAAGAAAGAATGGGTGGCGTAAATGTCGCTCCGATGGGATCGTAAAAAAGTAGGGTTGAAATCGTCGCGAGAAATTTGAATGGATTTTCCGACGAACGGCGAACGATGAACGGTAACGACACGTGCTTTATTCTCGAGAGATCGCGCGCTCTTCTATATCGTTTAACGCGTTGTTTCTCGCGTAGCGTCATGGAACTGGTTTTGTTACGTAAACGTAGTAACCTCAAAGTTCCTTTCTAACCGATTATAATAAGACACCGTTCAGGTATGTTTGTCTCGTTATCGCGTACTCGATCATTGCGATCGTCGATTATCGACCCTCCTTTTGTCGGCAAAATTCTTTAAGCTTACAATAACACGTGCCGCGTTTTTTCAAATTACGTTACGAGAACCGTTCGCAAGCTGTCGTAATTTCGAGACGGGTGAAATTCTTTTTTTAAACATGTCGTTCTAGCGGTGATCGTCGAGCATGGTAATTGGTTGCGAATGACGAGAACGTCGATAGTGAGAAGAAGGTGCGTTGACGATGACGGTAGAATAGGTAGGCTAGGCGATCGGACGAGGTAGCATATAGTCAGAAAGATTGTGCAAAGGCGAAAGAAGGAACAATGGGGAAAGGGGAAAGGGGAAAGGGGATTATCGTATGAGAAAGACGGGCAAACGGGTCAGGTCAACTCGGTTGAGAAATTTCAAGGATTTTCCTTCCGTTTGGGAGTCGGTAGGGTAGCATTTACGGTAATAGAGAACACCGATTTACAGCAGTAATCTTCTCCGTTATTCTCTACTCTTCGTTCAAACCAAGTTTCTCTATTTAATCGGAGTCAAAAAGGAAACTCAATTACCGTTTTCATTTTTGAACAAAGAAGCGGAGGGGCTGAGAGAATAAACACGATCGCCCCGTCTCAACCCGTCTCGTCCCATCCCGACCCATCCCGTCCCATCTCGTCCCATCCCGTCCCATCCCGTCCCATCCCGTGCTGTCCCGTCGCATCGTGTTAATGTTCGATTGCAAGTTGTCCATAGTGGTTTTCGTGGGAGCGCATGCGCCATTGTCCCAAGTGAAATTGTCGGTAGGTAGGCCCGTAGCCGCCCACCCTTCGCCACCCCTCACCGTCCCTCACCATCCCTCACCATCCCTCACCATCCCTCACCATCCCTCACCTTCGCTCGCCACTGCTTCTCCTGTCTCGCCTCCTGGTATTTATCGAGCTGTACGAGCTGTATTATGACTGTCAGTTACTGCTACGGGACTGTTCCATTACCGTTATTCGTATCGATACATTTTCTCGCGTGTATCACCTACCCCCTACAGAATGGCAAATTTCCATTTCTATTTATACGATAAAGTACATCCCGTTTTTATTTATCGTCGGTCTTTAATTCCATTAAAATTTAGTAGTGATTCACGAGAACACGGTAATAAATAATGCGTTACACTGAAATCCAGAGCAATGTGTCTGTCTTCTTTTCAATATTGCAGCCTTGAACGCTATCTGAAATCGTGAATTCCAATTAAGCTCGTCATTGGGAATCGTCGGGCTAACGTTATCTTGCTTAACGATTATACGAGAAATGCTTGAGCAAATCCTCTGAATTTGGCCGAGTTTACCGAGTTAACTACGAATTAATCGGAGCGGAAGATGAAAGAAAGGGACTAATGGTAAATCATAGGAAGATGGACGGAAAGATAGCTCGGACAGGGGTTATGTTAGCACGATAGCGGAAGACGTGGTTCGTGGACAGTAGGCGTTTCCAAGCTCGCTATAAATCCGAGTTAAAAACACGCTGATTACATCGGGGAATTTAGTTACTCCCCTATTCACCGATTCGATCTTTTTAAGCGTTTTTAAAAAAAGTGTGTTTCCGCTCGTTTCGTAGCGACAAACTGCGGTGCGAGCGTGCGCTCGCGCGCCAGAGAGAACGATTCGGCCACGACGTTAGCCAGTACTCAATGAATGAAACCAGTTGGTGTTTCATTCTATGCGTTACGAGAATGAACGTTGCACGAGTAGCGGATAATGGAACGCTGCTGGTAATTCGGTGGCTAGGGATGCAGCTTAGCGACAGAGAAGCCGAGCAAAGGGGCGATGACAAAAGAGGATTGGGTGAAACGGGACAAAGCTGGATAAAGGAAGGTTAGAACGATTCGAGTGTCGAACATCGGAATGGAATGGAGCGAAGCAACGAATGGTCAAGGAAACGATGAAACGACGAACGACGAGAGGCTCGATGCTCGATGCTCGATGCTCGATGCTCGTTCGTCTTTTCCTCGTTTAACGCTTATCCGTCGCACTAAACTCGCCGAAAATGTCACGAGTTAGTAATTTCATTTGCCATAAATCTAGCACAATAGCGTGGCGGTAATCGTCTCGCTCGCTCGCCACCACATACGTTATTCGTGGTGTATCTTCTCGCATAATTAGAATCGCGTTCCCGCGTCTAACGTCCCACACTCTATCTATCCTTTCCCTCCTTTCCTTGCTACAACTTAACCATTACGTTACTTTTTCATTCTTTTATGAGGTTCGATTAGTTTGTGTCGCGACTACTTTCCAGTATTTAATAGAATCATTTATAATCGGTCGAATAAGTCGGATCGATCTAGAGATTGTTATCGTCAATCGTAGCTCATTAAATTATACGGTTGACCGGCAGGTGTAAAGGCGCCAGTTACGAGCTAGCGGAGGCGAATCAAGGCGAATCGAGGCGAGTCTAGGCAAATCGCACATAATTGTCGCGCGTTCAACGTACACACACGTACATATGTATGTATGTAAAATAGTAGGCAAGCAAATGGAAGGAGAAACGCAACGGTTTCGCTGAAGCATTCGGTCGGTCGCAGCCGACCTCGACCCCGTGGCATCTTGCGATCGATGCACGTTACCCTGAAACCTGCCGAGAATCAACGTCCGATAAATTGGAGAAAAACGCGTAAAGATCGATCGCGTGTAGTATTCAAGAGGAGCAGGCCATCCTGTACCGGTGTCGCGGCTAACAGCCTCGCGCCCTTTCTTTGCAGGGGCTTGGCCTCTTCTCGAATTCAATTTTCCTACTTTCTTCGTTCAGCTGTGAAGAGATTGTAAAAACGCATACTCGAAATTGGCACGAATTCAATCGCGTTCATTGAAAGATATAAAGCTGCGCGCTAAAAGACAAAAGCTCGAAAACAGAGCTGCGGTTGTTGGCACTGCTTTCGAGAGGATCGAAAGCGCGAGGAAAGCGTCAGCCAGCTAGCCAGCCAGCCAGCCAGCCAGCCAGACAAAAGATACTGCGAGTTAATGTATTTTGTTGTTTACAAATTTCGCTTTTGTGAACAGAAGGCTTCTTGCTGTTCGATATCTCGAGTCGGTCGTGAAAATCATTGTCGGACGATTCGTTCGAAGCGTGAAATTCCGCTGAAATGCACATAGCATTTAAGATTGTCCAACGCTTGGCTTCTTTCGCATCCTCGTTGGCGTTCACAAATTTCCCCCAATGCTCTGTTCATCGTCGTATCGCGAATCGAATATCACGAAAATGAATACATTTTCTCGCATTCTTTTTAACTCCGATTACGTTTTCAAACATTTACACGCCTCTAGCAGAGGAAGAGGGAAATGGGAAATGGGAAGGGGAAAGGGGAAAGGAGAAAGCTTGGGGGGAGGAGAGGCAGGTCGGAAATTAGAGAATACGCGAATAATTTAGGCTTTCTCGCAGCGTTGACCGTCTCTCGCATCGACATCGCCGCGAACGCGATTGGATCCACGCCAAATGCCACTGGTAAAATTAATCGTTCCCTGACACGAATTCCTCTCTAAGTGGGAATATCAATTTGTAAGAAGCAAGGAGCGATGAACCGATAGAATCGTTGTCGACAACGACGAGAGGGTGCTCCCTCCCTCGCGTCCCTTGTTCGAACGTTCGAGGTTTTGTGATTTTCGTTGTCAGCTAGGTCTACTTCCTTCGCCGCCTCCTCCTTCTTCTTCTTATCTTATTCCTTTGTTTGACCTTTCGTCAAGTGGGATAGAGTGCGCAAAAGATTATAAGCGGATCGTACTTTCTTTTCGTTTCAGATCGAAATTATGCCACGGGAGGGAAGTCTCGTCGCCGTTTTAACGCCAGATTGGAAGAAGAAATCCGATTACGAGTTAACGCTTGGCGATAGGACCGAAGGAAGATTTATCGAAACCGCCTAAAGAAGGGATCGGCGGGGTGGTGTGGTCGGTGTTTCTCGATCAGCAACGACGCGAAGAAGACAACGAAAGTGAACAGAGAAGGGAAAAGATCGTGATAAATTAAACGCGATACGACGCGTGACGTAACGAGACGACGACGACGACGAGCGGTGAGCAATTACGATTACGATGACGGCGACGGCGCGGGTGTCGGGCTAAAGTAAAGTAAATCACAGTCTCGCAAATCGGCGATAGTGTTGTTACGGTGGGAAGTGTCGTTGAGAGAACGGAGGAGAAGAAGGAATCAGCGGAAGAGGAAGACGAAGAGGATAGAAGCACGATAAGGAGACGTATCGTGGCGAAAGAAAGAGGGCAGAGGAGGATAAGACGAAAGGTGGGCCCGATGCTTGAGATTTCGAGGAAAGCTGGAAAAAGGGTAAACGAACGGTGACTCGGTGGTACTAACTGGTTGTTGGCGCTAGATAAGGTAGAGAGAGAGGTGGAGAGAGAGAAAGGGTGAGAGAGCGAGAGGGAGGGTGAGGGAAAGAAAGGGGGTGGAGAGAGAGCGCGATATTGTACAAATAGGGAGAGGGCAAGAGAGGATAGTTGAAAGAAGCGTTGGTAGAAGTTGAGAGAGAAAAGCGAAGGAAAGGAAAGGAATATCGCAAAGGAATATCGGGTGAAAAGGGTAGCCGCGAGACGATAAAAGTGATGTGTCCGATGGACGTAGCGCGTCTCGCGGGTGGTGGTCGGGGTAAAAAGGAGGCGCGTGACGCGTGGTTCGATCGTTTGGAATCGGCGGGAACAGGCGGGCAGTCGGTGATCAGGCTGGCGGGCGCCGGGGAAACGTTTCAAAGGGCATGGCGACCACGCCACTAGGCGGTCGCCTCCCTAACGTAAACCGCAAAGGACCATCTCCGTTTGTCGCTGGTAGCGGTGGTGGGAACAGCGCCAACTACGGCATCAACAACAACAATAACAACAATTACAATTACAACTGCGGCACCAACAACAACATCGACGGTGTTATCCACACTGGTAAGAGCAACACTCGTCACAGCGGCATTGGCATAAAAAACAAAAACAACAACAACAACAACAACAATCACCATCATATTAACAAGAATTACGTTGAGCATCGCAACGGTGGGTGCGAGAACGGTGGTGGCGAGGAGGAAAAGCTCGACGGCAAGAACGGTAACGATATCGGTCTCGTTGACGGGAACAACGGTAACGGGAACAACAGCAGCAGTAGGAACAACAGCCACGGCGGCAGGCACAACGGCGAACAAATTGGTAGCAACGTTGGAGGAGGAGGAGGAGGAGGAGGAGGAAGTGGTGGTGGGGGAAGCAGTCACGCGTCGAGAAGCAAGGAACGAGGAGTAACGGGAAAGGATCATCGCGATCATCGTGATCATCGTGATCATCGGCATCATCACCATCACCATCACCATCATCATCATCACCACCATCATCACCACCATCATCACCATCAAAGTCGCGATAGGTCCTCGTCGTCGTCGTCGTCGTCATCATCGTCGTCATCAGGACAACAGCGGGAGTGTAAAGCAAGCACGGTGGCTGCAAACACCGATGAGCCGGATCCGGCCGCGACGAATGCGACCAACAACTTTGAGTACGACGACAACGAATGGGACATTGGAATAGGAGATTTGATAATCGACCTTGATGCGGACATTGAGAAGACGAGGGACGAGAAATTGAGCTCAGGGACAGGCATGGCTTCAACGCCTGCCTCGGCAGTATCGGCAACGAATACCACGAATCATCATCACCATCACCATCATCATCAGCTGCAAAACTCCGTGAACGGCTTAACCTCGTCGAACTTATCCTCGTCCGTGGCGTCAGCGAGTCCAAACGGTTGCGGACAGTCATCGAACTCGTCGTTGTCCTCGTCGTCTTCGTCGTCGTCGTCGTCATCGTCGTCGTCGTCGTCGTCGTCGTCGTCATCGCCATCCTCGTCGTCGTCCTCGTCGTCGGCGTCCGTTCCCTCGTCCGCGTTATCTTGTTCTTCGTCGTCGCCCTCGTCGTCGACGTCGTCTGGGTCCTCCTGCGGCTTGAACTCGTCCGGCCGGTCGAATAGTCCCGGCCACGGCCACGGCCACGGCCACGGCCACGGCCACGGCCACGCTCACGTTCACGCTCACGGCCACGCTAACGGCCACGCTCACGGTCACGGCCACGGCCACGGTCACGGTCACTGTCACGGAAACGGAAACGGAAACGTCGTAAGCAACAGCGGCGGTAACAATTGCGGATCCGGCATTTCGAACGGATCCTCGTCGATCGTAACGAGTTCGGCTAATAAACAGAACAACGCGGTGATAAGTGGTGTGAACGCCGCGCACGGAAATACTGGTAATCCCGGCAAGATGGCCGTTGAACACTCGGCCACCGTCGACAAAGGTCTGAAAATGAAGATCAAACGAACGAAGCCGGGCACGAAAAGCAGCGAGGCGAAGCACGAGATAGTGAAATCGAACGAAATCAACGGGACGATATCATCGCAAGAGAACGGGACCGGAGCCGGTTCGATGCCCTCGGGCGGCTCCTCGTCGAACTCGGGCCCGTCGGCCGCGTCGCCCGTCGGCTCGACGCTCGCTCAGAACGTTCCGAACACGGATTGCAACGCGAGTGCGAGCAGTGCCGGTGGTGGTGGTGGTGGTGGTGGTGGTGTCGGTGTCGGTGTCGGTGTCGGCGTCGGTGTGGGTGTAGGTGTCGGCGTGGGCATCGGTATCGGTAGCGGTATCGGTGGAAGCGGTGCCGGTGGTGGCAGCGGCGGCGCTGGAGGCGGTGGCGGCGGTGGCGGCGGCAGCGGTGGTAGCGGTACCGGTGGTTGCGGTATCGGTACCGGCGGGGTCGGTGGACCGGGAACGGCCACCGGAGGAGCCGGTGGCGCCGGAAGCGTCGCCGGCGGCAACGGTGTCGGCGGACAGTCGTCCTCGTCGACCTCCTCCTCGTCGTCGTCGTCCTCCTCCTCGTCCTCGTCGTCGTCGAACAAATCGAAGCCGAGTCATTCGACGAGCAGCGGAAGCGGAACGGGAAACGCCGCGTCGTCGACCGCCGGCTCGAAGCGAGGTTCGAGCGGACATCGTCGGGACAAAACGCGGGACAAGCACGAGAAGCCGCAGAGCAACCACGCGGTCGCGCAGCAATCCAAGTCGGAGATGAATGGGAACGCGAGACCTAGCAGCGGAAGCAGCGGAGGTGGAAGCGGCGGCGGCACCGGAGGCGGGGGCAGCGGTGCCGGAGGCAGCGGCGGCGGAGGCAACGGAAACGGAAACACCGGCGGACAGAGTCAGACGTCAAGCGGGCCGGGTCCGGGCCCGAGTCCGGGGCCGGGGCCAGGGCCAGGACCGGGGCCTGGGATCGGAACCGGGGCTGGAGCGGCCGTGCAATCTCAGGGACCGCCGGCGGCTGCGACCGCCCCTCAACAAAATCAGGGACCACCGCCGAGCTCGCGGACCGGCTTCTCCATCTCCCAGGGATCCGGTTCGCCGACTAGTTCCGTCGTGGCTCCCTGTCCTCCCCCGAGTCCGGCGAGCGCGACCATCGCTGGTCCTGCCGCCAAACCCGAACAGTCCAAGCTCGCCTCGGTCCCCGGTATCGGGACTCCGATCACCGCCACGTCCGACGATGCCATGGACTCTGAGGCTAGTCCCCCGCCTCCCAAGAAGCTGAAGACTTCCGCATCCGAACCAAAGGTAAACCTTTGCGCCGTTTCTCCACGATCCTGCGTTTCGACTAATTCGCGCGCTCTCTATCTCTATCTCGATCTCTATCTCGATCTCTATCTCTCACGCTCACTCCCTCGCCTACCCGCTTCATTATCTTTCGCCCTGTGTCCTTTCGTACGCATCGTGTTTCCTTTTTGCACCCCGATCGGTGGTACCCCTCTCCTCTGTTTCGTAGCGTAGGTTCGGTTCGAATTAGACTCGTTCGAGATTCGTTCGAAGGTTGTGGTATCGTACGCGAACGAGAAGGAGGATACGCGTAAAGAGAAAGTTGGAGCGTAGGACAGCGTAGATGGTTACGGTTTCGAGGGAAATTCCGTGGGTCGCGCGAGGCGCGGTGGTTGTCGGCTCGGGGAACGGAAGCGGTTGGGCGATACGCGAAGGGGGTGAAATCAATACTCTGCGGTCTCCGCCTCCGAGTGAGCACACGGCCGAATACATAGAGACAAACACGAGTGTCGACGAGACAACGCGTAATGGGCCGATCGAGTTGCATGTACTCATCCTGCTGCCAAACGCGTTCATCCTTCCTGATCGCTTACTTTTTTTTCCCTCGCTTGCCCCTTTCCATCATTTTTTTTTCTCCTTGCGGCTCGCGACAGCCGCTTTGCTTTTTTATCCGGTTATTTGCTAACAACGCCGACGCCCGACGACAGGTCATCCTTTAATTCGCACGGATTGTCCGCGGAATCCTCGCGTAACGTAGCTGTAGCGTTTGTTTTCGAACCGAAATACCCTATTCTTCGACCACTTACCCTACTTCCGACCTTGCTCTTTCGTATTTCGCTTCCTTTTTTTCTTTCCCCGATTAATCTGATCTGTTCGCAGCATCGATTCTGTATGTATTCGATTTCGTTCAATCCCATGTTCGTTTAGCATTACGCACGACGTTTTAGTCTTTTGACGGATAGCGCAAAGCCTGCTGCTACTGCTACTACTGCTGCTACTGCTGCTGCTACAAATCAATATTCACACGTATATACGTATCGATATTTCAGCATACATCGATATGATTAAACGCTTTGCCAGACTTGTGCTCGAAACAGTTCAAGCGATTTTAAGTACATACCGAGAAACCTTATCGTTCCGCTTTTTCAGTTGGATAGATTTCAATTTCATTTTCTCGTTCTCCCTGTACAGTCTGAACAGTATGGACTGACCTAGGTAATCTGTTCCCTGGTTTCGTGGCAACACGAAACCTGCGCAGTTAATCGTTCGACGATCAACCGACGATACGAGGGTGAATAAAGATTTGAAATTGGGGGTAAATAGAAATAAACAGAGGGAAAGAACGCGACGGAGTGTACTGAACAAAATTCACGCAGGTAATCGTTGGTCCGATTTTATCGCAATCTTGACCGGCTCGTTTGAAAACTGAAGACCGAAAAAACCGAAAAGGGACGTCTCTTTTTACTTTGGTTAAGTTCTCGGCGATTGACCGCGTTCATGCACCAGCACTTAGCACCCAGTACCCAGCACCCAGCACCTGTTCGCTTATCCCTTCCGTGCTGTGAAACGGGGATAGGTAATGCAAAACGGGCTTTGTTTTCGATTGACTCGGTCGAGCGTTTTCGTTGGTAGCGCAACCGTCAACGACCCTCAACGATCGATCCGTTTCGATCCTGTTCGTGGAATCGAAAGGAAGTCGAGTCGAGACGAGACGCTTATCGACCGATCGTAAAAGCTACAGTTCGCATAAATCATCGTTATCGCGATGGAAATTATGCGGTGCGAAGTACGTCGCGTGACAACGCTACTCGAGCTAGCCAGCTAGCACACCTATTAACGGGGAATATAGGCGCGCACACGTGCCGCGTTTACCTTAGGCCAATCGCTTGCACGTCACGCGTGCAACTTCCTCGCTCGTACAAAAACGACCGATTTCTTTTATACCAATCTTTCGACGACCCCCCATTTATATGAAACAAAGCAAAATCAAATTTCGTTGCAAACGCGTTTCTTTTAAACATGCTAAAATAAACTTTCATTCAAATATTTATATAAAAAAAAAAGAATTCTCAGAAGGATTGTTATTCTGCCTTATTCCCCCTTTTTTTTTCTTTTCTTTTCTTTTCGCGAGAAAGTAGAAACTTGATGAACGTCGATGTTCGAAAACGGTTGAACGTGGTAACGTTTCGCGGACGCAACCGCGGACTGCGTCATTGTCGCGCAATTTAAACGCGTTTAAATGGTTGCAGGACATGTCCGACATGTGCGTCGGTACTAGCGTGGGGACCATTACCGAACCAGAATGCCTGGGACCTTGCGAGCCTGGGACATCGGTCACTCTGGAAGGCATCGTTTGGCACGAAACCGAAGGAGGTGAGTATTTCCTTTTCGAATTCGACCCGTGGCTCGAACGATCGTTCGAAAAGCCACGTGCTACTGGCTTTATTCCCGAAGTAGGAGCGCCTTTGAACGAATCGTTTCGACCGCAGGTGTGCTGGTGGTAAATGTGACTTGGCGAGGGAAGACTTACGTGGGTACGCTGCTGGATTGCACCCGCCACGACTGGGCGCCGCCGAGGTTCTGCGATTCGCCGACCAGCGATCTGGACGCTCGGACACCCAAAGGACGCGGTAAGCGCGGACGGGCCGCGGCGAACGCGACGCCCGGCAACGACCTCAGCAACTTTACGGAAACGAGAAGCTCGGTGCACAGCAAGTTGCGAAACGGTGGCGCCAAAGGTCGCCGCGGGGCCCAAGGTTCGCCAGCGGCGAGTCCGAGTCCCGCGGCTTTCGTGCCGCCGCGACCAGACCCAGCGGCCAAACGGAAATCTCGCGGCCCCGAGGAGGAGGACAAAAACAAAAGGCGGGCTCCACCACCGACGCCTCCCAGCGGTTCGCCGCCCGCGAGCCCGGTGCTGCTCGAATGCCCGGAACCGAACTGTAGTAAAAAGTACAAACACATCAACGGTCTAAAGTACCACCAGAGCCACGCGCATGGTTCCGCGGACGACGACGACACGAAAGAGGGAATCACCAGTATGTCCGAGAACGACGAGAGTAACATCGAGGCTCCGAGTCCAGCGACGCCCGTTAAATCGCCGACCGACAAACCCGAAGGAACTCCGCTTCGGCCGGCCAGTCCCCCGACGAGCAGCATGCCCCCGGAAACGCCGCCCCCTCCGTCACGGGTAGCCTCGCCGAGCATAGAACCGGCCGCGCCCGTCTTGGCCTCGGACAAGAATATAGTGAAGCCGGGCGTGCTCAGATTCGGACAGGACGATTTGCCCGCACCGCCACCCTCGATACCGACGTCGACGAGACAACCCTCGCTGCAACAGCAGCAACAGCAGCAGCAACAACAGCAGCAGCAGCAGCAGCAGCAGCAGCAGCAGCAGCAGCAGCAGCAGCAACAACAGCAGCAGCAACAGCAGCAGCAGCAACAGCAGCAATCGTCGAATCAGTCGTCGTTGACCGGCTTGAATTCACCTCAAAGTCCAAGTCCACGATCCAGTCAATCGCCCAGGTCCGTACCGTCGCCCCATCCGAGCGTGAATATTCCTGCCCCCTTGAATATTCCTCAACCGCCGCAACCGTCCCAAATATCTCAGCATCCGCAACAAAATTCCCTTCTGCAACCCAGTCAGCAGTCGTTGCAATCCGGTCAGCCGCCTCCGTCGTCGCAGCAACAACAGCAACTTCAGGCGAGCCAGCAGCTGCAGTCGTCTGTTCAACAACAACAGCAACAGCAGCAGCAACAGCAGTTACCTCCTGCGCATCAACTGTCCGTGCAACATTCGTCGTCGGCGCAACTCGGTCAACCGACGCAGGCTCACGTGGTGCAACAAGCCGGATTGCAGCAACAGTCGCAACCGACCGGATTGCAGAGTATCGCGAGTCAGCATCCGGGTCTTCAGGGTCTAGCCAGTCAAGTTTCGCAGCAGCAGACGGCTGCTACGCAACCGGGCCATCCCGGTCAGGGTGTACAGTCGCATACGCTCTACCACCAGAATACGTCGTTACACGCTAAAATGCCCCAGTTCAAGGTGAAGCCGACCGCGGCTCTCATGCCGGAACAGGACAAGAGCAAAGATCTGAGAGCATCGAAGCCTCAGGGATACAAAAAGAAGTCGAGGAAATCGCCCGGCGATAGCCCGCATCCGTCGCCGTTGGAGGCATCGATCGTTGACGCCGCCAGGGAAGACGTCCAGAGTCCCGCGTACTCGGACATTTCCGACGACGCGGCGCCCGTTCTCGAGGCAGAACCGGCCGACAAATTGAAGCTGGGTCAAGAGAAGGATAGCAAAACGACCACTATTACTCATCTGCACACTCATTTCAGTATGTACCCCTATTACGGGCAACCGCCTTACTTGGTGCCCAGCGTTCCGGATAGCAAGCCGCCGGTCGATCAGAAGCCGAGCGATTTGACGCCGAAGCAAGAAATGAAACCGCTCAACATACCGCAAATGCCCACGATGGCCAATTTGCAGAGCGTCGTTGCGGAAAAGGAGAAGAAAGAGTTGAGTCAGTCTGTGCCACAGTCGCAACAACAGTCGCATTACTACGGCGGTTACGGCAGTTACATGCCACCCGGCTATCCCTATCAGCCTGCGCAGTCGGTGTCGCAACAGCAGCAGCAGCAGCAGCAGCAGCAACAACAACAGCAGCAGCAGCAACAGCAGCAACAGCAGCAACAGCAGCAGCAACAGCAGCAGCAGCAGCAGCAACAACAACAGCAGCAGCTGCAGGAACAAGAGATGCACGAGCAAAAAGCAAAGATCAAACAGGACCCGCAGTCGCAGCAGCCTAGTTTAAAGGACAAGCAGCACGAGAATCATCAGATACTGAAGGAGAGCATCGAAATGAAGAATCAGATGAGCCCGTATCACGTGTATCACAGCGGCCAGAACCAGAGATCCGCGCCTCCTCCGCCACCGCCTGGTCCGATACAAGACGATCGAAGGTACTATCTGTACCCGAGCGATCAAAGGCGGAAGGAGGAAACGAATAAACAGAGCCAACAAGCGAAGCCGCCGCCTCCGAGTCCAAAACACCAATTGAAACAGGATAAATTGCAAGACTTGGGAAAGAACGAGGACTCGAAGAACAAGCAGGAAGGCGTGAAGCCGACGATGGAGACGCAAGGACCTCCGCCGCCGCCTACTTCGCAGTACGCCTACATACACCCGGGTTACATGCAACCGCAACATTACGGCACGTTGCCGTTCGATCCTGGCCATCCGGTTTATCGGGGACTCAGCCCGATGTTGGTCCCGGGACCGTACTCCAGTAACCCGTATCTCCACCAATTGCCGAGATATCACGCGCCGGAGGATCTGAGCAGGCCACCCAGCGGCAAAGCCCTCGATCTGCTTCAGCACCACGCGACTCAGTATTATTCGGCGCACAAGATACACGAGCTTCAAGAGCGCGCGCTCAAATCACCGACCCCGAAGACGTCTGCCGCTTTGCCGAGCCCGTCGTCGGCGGGGCTGACGCCGTCTCGCCCTCCTAGCGGACCTCCGAGTTCGGTCGCCTGCCTGGGTCCGCCGCAACCTCAGAACCAACAACTGGCCGCAAAGCAACAGAATCAACCGGGTGGACAGCAGTCGCAGCAGCAGCAGCAGCAACAACAGCAGCAGCAGCAACAGCAGCAACAACAACAGCAACAGCAGCAGCAACAACAGCTTCAACTCGTGGAAGCCGGGACCGGTACCTTGCTGAAAGACAATAGATCGACCCCACCCCAACTACACGTGCACACCCACCATCATACGCACGTGGGCCTAGGTTACTCTCTCCTCAATGGACAATACTCCGCCCCCTACGGAGGTAAGCCTCTCGTCAGACCCTGACAGTAAGCATTTAGCAGAGTCGTTTGTGTTCCTCCGAGATACTCTCGTTTTACCTCGATTCCCTTTCGTCTCGCCCACGTCTAATTTCGTCCTCCTCTTCCCAGAAAAGCACCCGACTCGCGGTGCCCCGGTTCTTTCGGACGGCAGGAACGGGCTGAGAGGCGCGTAATGCGCAACGACGAGAACACGAGAACGACGCCCGGGACGCATCGAACCACCAGTCTCTCTCTTTCTCTCACTCTCACTCTCACTCTCACTCTCAATCTCAATCTCTCTTTCGTTCTCCCGATCCCTTTTCCCAGCTCTCGCTATATATTTTTTTACGCTCTCTTTTCGCTTTCCTTCCGACCCTCCCCCCACCCCCACCCTCCCCATCGAAGCTTTGATTTTCCAACGGTACCGTGTGTACACCGTGCATTATCGCGAGTGAACCGACACTCCCCGTTGGAAAACCGACGATCCATCATCTGCGGACGATATCCATCGTCCACCTTTATTTTTTTCTTCCGTCTTTTGGCTGACGCGAGTGTCTGGTTGGAGCATCGATTATTAGAATGAAACGTCGTACGTGTAAATAATTCGATCGGACGATAACTCGAGAGTGCGTTTAGTCGATTGTGTATAGTTTGACGATGATCGAAAGAACGGTGAACGTGAAACCGTGTCTCGATTAGATATGTGAATCACGGACTAGTTTTTTTATTCTATCGCGACACGCATGTACAAGCGTGCACACACACACACATACACGTGCCAAGACTGTGATAATTGGTAATCGTCGAATGTCGCGAAAGTCGACGCTATCGCCTTCCCACCTCCCGTCTCCAGAAACAATTTCCATTTTTAATCCGAACTCTTACGTGCGTACGAAGCGTCGCTCGACTCTTGTTTTCTCTTTCCTGTCGCTTCCGGCACGTTGCTTGCATCGTTCTTGAGCGATTGCGCGATCGCGCGATCGCGCGATTGCCAAACTCGTCGCCGTGCGATACACTTGGGCTGTGGAGTGGCACGAAATCACCGAAAACCGTGTTCTGCTTTAACCGTACAATTTCAGCAACAGAGATCGTTTTTCGTCCGTCGAAGAACGCGAACATGGCGCAGGAGAGAGAAACAACGTGTACCTATGATCAGGGATACAGGAGATGGATAAGAAAAACAAAGATATACGGATAATATAGGATAAGGCAAACGAACACGTTAAATGTGTCTCGAGAGAGAGAAAGAAAAACAGGGAGACGGGGAGAGAAGGTGTAATTTCGCAAGTCATCGAGATTGTCGTTCGGCGCGTTCGCAAGTGTGAATACACGGATAAATGACATTTCGCGCTCGATCGACGAACGAAGCGAAACGTGACGAAACGAAAGGAAACGATCGGAGAAAAGTAATTAACGGATCGGCATTTCTTTGTGCATGTGTGTTGCAGCGGCAATGCTGACGAATCAGCAGGCCGCCTTAGTAGCCGCATCGGTGATCTCGATCTCGTCATTCCCGCCCAAGTGACCCGCGGCTTTCGGTCCCGTACTAACTGCCGGAACAACCGTGCCCACCTCCGCACAAACTCATTACACATCTCACCATCCACCACCAGTCAGCGGTGCGACCGCCGCGGGACATCCGCACCCTGCCCTCACCGGCAGCCGACCTTAGGATCGCACGGACACGCACAGTGTACCGCTAATTCGATACTGCCTCGATCTTCGACGATCTGTCTCTACCAGTCTCTGCTCTAGTAGCCGAATGCTACCACCACCCTCTAAGGCTATACTCGCCCTTTGCTGATTCTTTGTTGTCATCGCCATCGCCATCGCCATCGTCATCGTCATCGTCATTGCCATCGTCATTGCCATCGCCATCGCCATCATCATCGCCATCGTCTTCGTCATCATCGTCATCGTCATCGTCATCGTCATCGTCATCGTCATTGTCACCGTCACCGTCATCGTATCTTCGTCCTTCGATAGAACACACTTGCCTCTCGGATCACCGACGATCCTATCGTTTCGCATGTGCCTCGTGTTCCGAGAGAACAGCACCGTTTTGCTTATCGCAACGCTTCGACCCGAACGCTATTCTCTCGTTACTTTCCTTACAACCGAATCGAATCGAATCGAACAGAATTCAACTAAATCAATGACTGCTGATCGAGATTGTTACGCTCTTTCCGTATATGCAATTACGTGCATTCGCGTTTTTCCTTGCAGTTTTACGAATGGAATCAAGATGCGTTTTACTGCGTACGGAAATATTTGAAAAACGATGACCGTAAGGCTGACGTTGACGATGACGCAAACTGTAGAGACACGGCGAATCGTAAGATAGCTCGTAAGAATCACGTTGGTTGATCGATGCGAATTCGGTCGAAGGTAGATGATCGAATAAATAAATACTTGTATCGTATTGCGCTGGTATATGACTGTTCGTGTCGCTTCGATGCGTCGTGTTCTCGTTGCGTCGCTCGAAAATGAAGGATGTATCTGGCGATTCGCGGTTGAACGAAAAAGATTCCGCGCGATGCGTGCGTACCGACTAGACTGTTTGAACGAATTACACAAACGAGCGAGGTGCATTTAGGGAGATCTCGTTGCGTTAGACTGACCTCGATGGTGGTGGCGGGAGAGGAGGAAGACGATTCAAGTAGATTCCTCGTACCGCGGACGCGTTTAGCGAGAGAAATCGCACGAAGCTTCGACGTAACCGATTCGATTTTTCTTCAATGAGAGAGAGCGTGCCTCTAGCCGACGACTCTGCGCGCTCGTTCAGTATCTAGCCGAGACAACATTTTCATTATTTGCACTTTAGAACAACGTAGAGGAGCAATATGCGAACCTTAAACGGGAACGTAGTAAGTACTTCGCCCGACTCGCCACGTATAGAACTTTTGTGAATACGTTCGATCGAGAACGCTGTGTATAACGGTAAAATAATAGATCGTTGTATTTTATTGTATAAAGAAAATTGCTAATCCGCGGACACAACATTTTTCTAGAGAAAAGAAATTCCATTAATTCGCGAGCAACACGATTCTTAGACGATCAGATTATCGATTAAGAAGTATATAATATCGGTGACGATATCAAAAAAGAAACGAAACAAAAAAAAAAGAAAAAAAAACGAAAAAGAAAAAAGAGACACGAAAATAACTGTCGCCTAACGTTGTGTACGAACGAGAATAGAAATCGGGATTCTGAATAACGATAACGCGACAGTGAGTGAAGATTATACATTGAATACGTTAGAATGCTATTTGTTTACTAAAATAATAGTAGTTAATGTGGTGCGAATATTAGTAAAGTGCGAACGAGAAATTTTTGTGTACGTGAAGGCGTGCGTGTACGTGTAAGTTGAGAGAGAGAGAGAGAGAGAGAGAGAGAGAGAGAGAGAGAGAGAGAGAGAGGGAATGAAAGAAAGAAGTAAATGAAACAGATAAGACTAATTAACAAAAAAAAAAGGGAAAAGCTACTAGGATATATATATATGCGCCACGGTGGTATATACACGCATATAGTATCCTGGCGATTACCTAACGTTAGTTGAGTAACGATTATTATCATTGTATCTTTTATTACGGTTATTCATCAATAATTATCGGTTCAATTATTTTATTACCGCATTGTCGCTAAGAAAGATAAAAAAGCGTTGTACGAACGATTGGTAAAACACATTGCCAAGATTCGGAACATAGTTTTATCGTGCCGTGCATAGTGTTGCAAAATGCCAAATAAAGTAAAAGAGAGCAAGGCGTGTTTTTTAATTCGAACATATAACAAAATGACGATACTCGTTTAGCCGACGAAACGGCCGGGAAACGAAAGAAATCGTCGCTTCATTTCTTACGAGACTCATCGCAAAGAAGGAGATTCGGGCGGGCTTTATAATAAATGCTGGTGCTGTGCTGTGATTTTGATAAAAAAACAAACAAGAAGCTAGAAAGTGGTGAAAGAATGTTGAGAAAGGTAGGAAAACAGAGGAAGAGAGAAAGAAAAAGAGAGAGATAACGGGGAGGAAAGCAGAAAATCTTGACGAATTTTTATGAAAATATACAGATAGCCTAAGTACCTGGACCTGCCCTGCACTCCCCACGAAACGTAACGCGAATAAAACGACGACCGAATAAAAAAAAAATCAAGAAAATGAAAAAAAAGGAAAACGAACTTGTATGGATTGTGTATAGACTGTAAAGTGTATTTACTTTTAAACAGAAATTTAATATAGATCGTTAAACTTTAATCACGCGAGGAAAGGAACTGTCTCCAATCGTTGAGTTATTAACAAATTCTTGCGCATAAGTATTCTATCTTTTTTCTCCTGTTTCTTTTTCATTTTCGGACGATCATTTGAACGATTATTTTTTTTGTTTTTGTATCAAAAAAACGTTTATCCAAAATTTCTATCTTGTTCTCGTTTACACTGGCTTCTTCGCTCGTCCAATCGTTGTTACACTTCTTACAAGGTTCTTCGACTCCCTGTTAGCGTAAACGAGAAAGAAAAGAAAACCAATCTAATTAGTAGCAATTGGAGACAACCTCCTATTAAGAATATATTCTAGCGAGTACTGCGTATTTGCCACGATGTTGCATAATCCATTGCAAAAATCCTCGAACGAGTAAATTAAACGACAACGTTAAAACGGACTGAACTGTAACGTACATAACGTAACGTAACGTAATCAACAAGGGCCCGTATTCCCGTCTTCTTTTTTTTAGAATGATAAAAATAGTGAGTCGTTGCGCTTTATATATTATACACTTCGAATATATGGATATACGAGTAACATTACGTACGGAAGCAAATACAGAAATGCAGGCATCTTGTCGTTAAATTGTAAGATATTGTGTTCAAACTCCAGAATGTACTCCGATCCCTTCCTCAGACTACTATATATTAAATATATTGTGCACTATGCTCCAACTTGTCCATACGAATAAATATACTGAAAAATCTGATTATGCGGTATCCTTAATCGTTACTGTTATTCTCTGACGAGATTCGCGTAATTTAACATTTTTATCTATTCGTTCTCAAGCAATTTTTCGAAATCTCCAACAATTATTTTTTTCGTTTTCCATCCAAATTTTTAAACACATTCTACATACTGTTATTAATATTATACTTATATCAAACTACTAGTATTCTATGAGTACATACACGGTACTCTTTTTTTACATTTAAAAGCATTAGCCGATTTGATTGAGAACCACTGACAGAACCAAACATAAAAGATGTGCTCTTACCGCACAATAATAGCATTTCTGTATGCCCATGGTACGTTTTTCTATCTTTAACAGTATTTACTCGTTCCACGATCAAGCTCTTTTCATTTTTAAATCCTCTATTGCAAACAGACACAATACGACGTATCGTTATACCGAATAGGATTATATTTTATAAACATAATACAATTTTATAGGTTACGCTTCATAACCTAAATGCATATACCTGCAACGGTGTGACCAATAGATTTTATCGGATTGAAACAATAGCAGCTATTTTGTACGTAATGAAATATCAATTTACTCGTACATTTCATTTGACAAAAAAAAAAGAGAAATATCCTGAGTTAAGTCACAAAATAAAAGTCAAGGTAGTTCCTTTCTACATAACATGGATGAAATAGATTACAAATTAGAATCAGGGAATCCTGTTTTGATATCGCACGTAAGTTGTTTGTCTATTTTAAAGTCAATCATATACTGTTATCTCGCTGTTTCTTTTTTTTTTATAATTTCTTCCAGGCAATATCTAAGATTTTCGATTCGATTAAAAAAAAGAAAAATGATCAACAGACGGATCATGTTTCGAAGGTAAAATAAATTTCATTTTTCTAATTACCGTACAATGGTTTGTATTTCTTCACACACTTTGTTAATCGTATTGATTCCAATAGATACCCGAATTTAAATTACTGTTAATGAAGCGAGATAGTACAAATACCGTACTCAGTATATCCGCCTGTCAAGGCCTGATTGCTCTAGTCGAAAATGGATTATGGGATATTAGCGAGGCACTATCTACTTTTACGTCGACTCTTTCCTCCATAAGGTGAGTATACAAATTTCATTTACCATTCTCTTTCTTTTTCTTCTTTTCTTCTTTTTCTAACGCTATACCTGTGTTGCATATTTTAGGAACTACATGGTAGCTGCTACAGCCATAAGCCGTTTATTAATATTGGATCTCAAAAATGATAAAGAAAGTAAAGCCATGTATCCATTTACTCTACACGTACCACAGCATCCGTTCATAATGATTTTAACTCTAGATAAACGTAGTTGGCAAACTGTGTTAAATCAAATGAGGTGTATTATGAATCATCAGGATCCTCTGTATGTACACAAAATTTTATATATATATATATATATATATATATATATATCTGTACGTCTACCTCTACAGACAAATACTTCAAATTTACCTGTTTCAGAATTAAAGAAAACTGTATAGAAATGTTACGTCCTGTATTCTTGTATATTTTATGTAATCCTTCTGTGGATTCTGTAGATTGTTCTATGCAACAAGCATGGCAGCTTTTAATCAAATCAGAACATAGCATATGTTTGCAGATCGAAACTTTACTGTGGCTGTGCACAATTGAAACTTACACCTGTATAAATACAAATTACAGAATATTAGAGCTTGCGGAGCAAGCTTTATCACAGAAAAATAAAGAGCACTGTACGGCTTTACTGCCGATGATCGCATCTTTGATCATACAATTGTTAAAAGTAGGGTTTGACCCAAAACCAAATTTTGACGCTATGTCTAGTGTAATACGTTACTGTGACAGCTGTATAGGAAACCTCATGTTGGTATTGATGGCAGAAATAATTGTTTCGTGTCCAGCTATTTATTTGTTAAACGCTTTGCAAATATGTACGTATTTTATATGTGGAAAACACTTTCCATTTATATCGACTTTCTAAGATGCTTATTACGTTATGTTGCAGGTGTTCTGATAACGAGTAAAATGTACTGTAGCGATATCTTCTTAAACATTTTATTAGCATCTATTTTAAAATGGATGGCATATCCATCCGTACTGTGTTCAGACGCTTTGGACGTAGCAAAAGATTTGATAGAAACGATGTTCGTTAAAACAAAGACCACAAGTAACAACGAAACGATGTTTCCAAGCAAAATATTCATGGTGTTTACTTATTCCGATTTATACATTCAATTTTACACCGAAATCGTACATTGTCTAACTGTCTGGCAAGTAAACGATATTGTATCGTGGTTGAAGAATATGTCAAGTGTACCAATCGATTTAAAAAATAAATGTAAGCTATTGATCTGTGGTCTTTTGTTGCAAACAAATGAGCCACAAGTGACCGAATTATCTAGCAACCTACTTATAGATGTGACAGAAGAAAAGAAAGACTTTGGATCGCACGTGATGTCATTGGTATTATATAAATTAACAAAATCTAGGTGCAGTTTAGAATCAAAATATTTATTACTTGCTGTACCAAAACTTGTAATTACCAAAGGAAACATTCCAATCGTCACTTACACATTAAATACGTTACTGAATGGTGGCAAGCAATTGAAATACTTTACTATCGAATTATACCTAAACACACTGGAAAAAGAACCAAGATCTTATAGATTTATATCCACCGCAATAATTCGGTTAATGAAAAGTGATCCATCCTGGTACTCGGACGCGACTTGTACAAGAGCTATGAAATATATATGCAACCATTATCCCGAACACGGAGAGAAACTGATACCGTTAATATCGCAAATATTAAATCGTTCTATCGGCACGAATGGTGGAACTGCGAGCGCACTCGCGCTCGAATGTATTTCCGCTCTCTGTAAAGCATCGATAACAGATATTTGCTCGACATGGAAAGTGTTGGCTCCTAAAATGGAGAAAGAGAAACGACCCGTTGTTTTAGAAAGTTTGTGCAAAATGTTTGGTGATATCACGTCGTATCCATCGTCTGAATACGTTGAAGAATACGATGAATTGATTAACGCCGTACTATCGAAATTGTGGAAATACGTTACGCACAACGACATTAAAGTTGTCGAAGCTGCGTTTAAAGCACTAGCTTCCTATCGTTTGGAGCAAATTCCTTTGAAAATATTGCCAGCAGAATTTCGACAGGATCTCGTATTGCCAGCAGCATACGCGAAAACGCCAATCGATGCAGCTAGGAAACCGGAAGATGTGCTTCCGTACGTACCTACCACTTGTTGGATTCAAATGCTTCAAAGAGTAAATAAAATGGCTTTATCAGCAGCTGGGAATCTTCTGATTTCTTTCATAACCGAAGAAGTAAACAATTTCCGTTCTGGAATCTATGTATGGCCTCAAGGCGAACCGAAAAATTTCAAGTATTTGCCAGAAAAAAGTGTAATAAGAGGGGTTGGTGAATACCTGAGACGGTGTAATAAATCTGATCCTAGTAATCATCGTATAATTATCGAATGTTTGCGAATATTTGCTCATAAATATCCAAAACCATTGCCCAATGTAAATTGGAGTTTTCTTAAGGATA
Source organism: Anthidium xuezhongi (assembly GCA_022405125.1). Lineage (NCBI taxonomy): Eukaryota > Metazoa > Arthropoda > Insecta > Hymenoptera > Megachilidae > Anthidium > Anthidium xuezhongi. The sequence goes on from CM039640.1 coordinate 8,980,646, forward strand.
TCATCGATATATCGTCTGAAGCCAAGAGATATGTTCTCTCCATTGTATGTCGTCATGCGACGATATCTTTGTCTGCCAAATCTTTCGTAGAAAATTATCTGTTGATTTACAACTCTGTGAATGATTTAAATTTAGCGTGTCAAAATAACGAACACACTGTACTGTATTCGCATCTTCAAGACTTATGTCAAGCTATACAACCAAAAACCCTTAAACCATTCTTGGAAACCACGTTGGAGTATGTACTGGAAAAAATGAATATTCAGAGCAAAGATTCTACGCAATCGTTTGAATGCATCATGTCTTCGTACGCGTTGACATTAACGAATCAAGAAGAATACGACGCCAACTCCGCGTTGCTTTCTACTACATTGGTCAAACTCCTACACAAAATAGATTTGACCTGCAATCGTTTTCAGTCTTATCTCGCAGCAGTCTCGGAAGTGTCGATAACGCATCTGGAAGAAATCATATCCCCTAGTGCATGGTGGGAAGTAACACCTTGCAAATTGAAAAACGCAATTACGATTAGAGCTGAATTAGCATTAAAAAAAATCTCTGAATCCTCTTTAACGCTGCTAAACGAAATGATTTATGATACTGCTGCATCGTTACCTAGGTAAAATTTTGTATGGAACTTTTAATCGTAATTTAACTTTTAAATTATATAAATGATCATTTACTTTTCATATGTTTTATTCAAGCGTACAAACTTATTTTCTTGAAATTATGCAGAAAGTGCAAGCTAAAATGCAATCTGAAAAGTCCAGTGTTCACTGGGTTATAGATTTTATGACTCAAATTCAACTTTTGATGGAATCTCAAGATCATTGCGACAAAGTACAATTCTATTGTGATATTTTATTCGTTTCTGTCGTTAGTTTATCTGGTATAAACGATATGTTAATGAAACGAGATCTATTGATTTCATCGCGAAATGACCGAATGCAATTATTTCCCCAAGCTCTAGCGGTTCTTTCAAACAGACAGGATTGGAAACAAGTCATTCCACAGGTATTTACAATTACTTTTATTAATATCATAATGGGAACATTTAACAACTTTTTATGAAAAAGGAATCGTACAATAATTAACCCAAATTTTCTCTTTTTATTATTATACTTTATAGATTATGGATTGGTTGAATCATATGAGAACTAGCCCTGTCTCTAGTACATGTAAAATTATCTTCCATCGAGCGTTAATTTCTTTAAGACACAATGCATACTATAAAGAAGTATGGACCAAATATTTATCTGTTAAAACTGACATCAACATTTGATTGTAAGTTTTACATGTTAAAAAACAAACAATTTTTATAATAAATTGTCTATTTATAAAAACTGAAATTTTAATAGAAAAAATTATAATTCTATTCATGGTACATGTATAATATGTACTATAATGTAATTTTACTTACTTGTGATTTCACGGTAACATAAACATCGGCAGTAACGGAGAAGTATTTCGTCACATATGTTGTATGTGACGATTTTCATAATGCTAAACAGATGTTTCACTATTATCTAGAGCCATGACTGTCAATGTGTTTGGTCGCGAACCGGTTAATATTTGATCCTCCGGTAATTTCATTCTAGGCTCCAATACATTTCGTTTCGTTTCAACGTTTTTTTTTATAGGTGTACGGCTTGGACTAGATTTTCTACTACTTGGATACGACTTTAATAAACGAGCACTGAACAAACAAATGAGCCCAAATTTTAGCATGTTACTTTGATTTTTTTTCTTTTTAAATACAACACTTTGGAATAATTATACTTACGCATCCATTAATTTTAGAAACAAACGTGTATATACTTGATACTCTTCGTCTCCAAATTCTGTTGGATCATGACGCGCATGTTCGTATAAATCACAAAATTGATGAATCAATCGTTGTCCGGTTCCATTTAATGGAGTGGCTAATGTAGCAAGTAAATATGCTCGCAAATTTTCAGATGGATGTCTTTTTAGACAATTGTCATATTTAGTAATTTCAGCTTCTGAAAAACATATACGTTAAAGATCAGTGTACGTTTCAAGTTTCAAATGTAATATAATAAAATTATAATGACCTAAAATCTTAACATCATCTACAGCTTTTAGTCTATAATAATGGGGTGGAACTTGCCCTCGTGGAGTTACAATAAATCGAGGATCGCTAATAAGTGGAGGTTCATATTGAATTCTTGGAATCACTTCTATTCTCCTTTCAATTTCTTTCTTGAGGGACTAAACATATAATATAAACACAAATGTAAATCGCATATATACATATAAATGTATTACTTTAAAACCCTTAGAATTAGTTCAAAAATAAACTAATATAAATTGAATAAGAATGTATAAATGGTTGTAACTTAACCCTTAGGATGATTCGTACCTTAGGTGCATCGTGTCCAATCGGAATATGAGGACCTCGACGGGATCGTAAAGCAAACCTCATAATTTGTCGTTTTGCAAAAATAAATAGTAATAACATCGTTAATACTCCAGCTGCAATAAATATTACTATCGTTACACCCGAAAGCTCTTCTGTCATGTTTATAAACTGTGCATATATTGTATACAAGCATAGACTAGGCCCTCTAACTCTAACTTACCATACTTCGCATTGAAGCCAAATGGTAGAATGTTATGAGAGTAATCGTACCTTAGAATAAAGGGAATGACTGAATGGCTGGATATCCCAACAGAAGGAATAAGTAAAAATTGCAGAATATTTTTCGGTATTATAAATACAGTCCTGGGGTCATCTAATTTGAATAGTAGAAAGATAAAACATTGTATTATTATAAAATAATGAATTTAATATCGTTCAAGCTTTATTTTTCAATTTTTTTAAAGAGCAACTGAGGACGGTACATTGTCGAGGAAACTTTATCCAATAGAAGAGATAGGTACGAATTTTGAAATAAAAATTTTGTAATTATAGTGTAGAGGTATTCATCAGTTAGAACACGTAAATGATTAGGGTTTTTAATGCTAATTTTAAGAAAATTTGTGTATTACAGGAGACTGCATCGAAATTGCAGTGAAATTAATATCGAAATGGCACAAACCCTCGAACACGTCAAGCATTAACAGAATAAGAAATGGAAGGATATAACTTGTAATTACCATTAGGAATTATAATTGACCATAATTAATTGAAATTTGTTGAGATTAAAATACTGAAACAAATGTTAAATATACCATATTTATAGCACTGTTATATTAAGAGAAATATATACTCCCCGTTGTATTTTCTTCATTTTACAAGAACTAAATGATAAAAAATACTTAAATTGTTTATATTTAATGATTTTTTTCATTAAAATCGTTGTATTTTGCATAAATAATTAAAAATTAAAAAATATTTTTAAATTTTTACCTCTAGCGCCATCTCTTCGAAAAGTGCTGAAACTGCTCAAAAATTGACAGGAATCTGCCGTACCTACAATGATTATTTTTTAAGAAAATAATTTTTTGCTGTTTTCGCGTGTTTGAAGCATCTAATCGCTTCTATTTTACACTAATTATCGATTCCAATTGTCCGATTAATCCTAGAAGCCCGAAATATTGAAATATTAAAGATTAAATCGCACATTGAGAGAGTGAGAGGTGAGATTGGCGGACTAATGTTCACTCTCTCGCACATTGGTGTTGTGCGCAGGCGCGAGTTTGGCGTAGAGAGAGTGAGAGACTAGATGCTCGGACCTCTCACTCCCACAATGTGCGAGAGAGTGAACATTAGTCCGCCAATCTCACCTCTCACTCTCTCAATGTGCGATTTAATCTTCAATATTTCAATATTTCGGGCTTCTAGGATTAATCGGACAATTGGAATCGATAATTAGTGTAAAATAGAAGCGATTAGATGCTTCAAACACGCGAAAACAGCAAAAAATTATTTTCTTAAAAAATAATCATTGTAGGTACGGCAGATTCCTGTCAATTTTTGAGCAGTTTCAGCACTTTTCGAAGAGATGGCGCTAGAGGTAAAAATTTAAAAATATTTTTTAATTTTTAATTATTTATGCAAAATACAACGATTTTAATGAAAAAAATCATTAAATATAAACAATTTAAGTATTTTTTATCATTTAGTTCTTGTAAAATGAAGAAAATACAACGGGAAGTATATATTTCTCTTAATATAACAGTGCTATAAAAATGGTATATTTAACATTTGTTTCAGTATTTTAATCTCAACAAATTTCAATTAATTATGGTCAATTATAATTCCTAATGGTAATTACAAGTTATATCCTTCCATTTCTTATTCTGTTAATGCTTGACGTGTTCGAGGGTTTGTGCCATTTCGATATTAATTTCACTGCAATTTCGATGCAGTCTCCTGTAATACACAAATTTTCTTAAAATTAGCATTAAAAACCCTAATCATTTAGGTGTTCTAACTGATGAATACCTCTACACTATAATTACAAAATTTTTATTTCAAAATTCGTACCTATCTCTTCTATTGGATAAAGTTTCCTCGACAATGTACCGTCCTCAGTTGCTCTTTAAAAAAATTGAAAAATAAAGCTTGAACGATATTAAATTCATTATTTTATAATAATACAATGTTTTATCTTTCTACTATTCAAATTAGATGACCCCAGGACTGTATTTATAATACCGAAAAATATTCTGCAATTTTTACTTATTCCTTCTGTTGGGATATCCAGCCATTCAGTCATTCCCTTTATTCTAAGGTACGATTACTCTCATAACATTCTACCATTTGTGTTTTACTTTTATGTTCAATATTATTTGTGTTTAACGCTTCCTGTTCTACCGAGGCGCTTGTCCCGGAGCGACTAGGCTCGACGCTACACTGACGGTACTGAGCGCGCGCCCGAGACGCGCTCTGATTGATATTTTTGCAAAGGAAATTGTTGTTCAGAATAGTCTCAGCTACCCCCCATTTCCAGCTCCTACAGGAGTTCTGGGACACCCTGTATATATTTTTTTGACAAAAAAAACAAAACCACTAAACAATAAAAAAGAAAGATAATTTTTTATTTACAAGTATTAAGCATTCATAAAAGAAAAGTATTAAAAAATATGAATGATTATACAAAAGTGTAATAATTAAGTAACTTACAGTATACTTACAATACTTATAGTATAGATGTTACATTGTATTTAATATATTTTGTATCGGTTTTTTAAAAAATGTTTGGTGTGTATCGGTTATTTCTTGTAACAAATGTTTTTGATGCTTTGAAAAATTTATATTCACTTTTATAAATAATAGTATAAGTTTTCCAAAGTCTTTATTTTTAGCAAACTGAAATGCTTTTTCTGAAAATAGTTGGATAAGTTTATCATTTATGGCAATGTCTGTTTTAACTGATATTAAACTATATAATATAGGAAGATGCCATAATTTAATTTCTTTTACGTGAGACAGATATTCCCTAACAAATAGAGTACAAATTGATTATTAATATGCTATGTTACATTCAAATTTAATTAATTATGAATACTTACGTAATAAGAGTACTGTTTCTTTCTGGTTCAAAAGCATTTATAATAGCATTGACAATTGTTGTATCCTTTAAATCAACATTCAAGAGTGGAATAAAAATCAATTGTTCAATATCATTTGGAAATTTTTTAACACATTCACTAATAACAGATATTAACAATCTTGAAGGCTCTTCCAAAGCAATTATCTGTAAAGGATTTAAAACATGTTAATTCTACTTGTTATATGAATATTTTAATGTAATAGAAGCATCACCTTTGGCAATAACAAATGACTGTAAAATATTGTTGTATACTTTATTTGTTGCTCTAAAGTCATATTATTCAAAGAACAACACAGATTATATGTACCCAACATACTTAGTTCTTTTTCTAAATTTCCAATCACTTCTAATAATTCTTTGTCTGTCAAATTTTCTAAATGACTCACATCTAATTTTCCATTAGGATGTTCTAATCCTTCTAAAAGATATTCTGTGATATCAAATTTTTGTGTTTTTCGTTGTTTACTTTCCTGTTTAATTTCCTTGTCACAATTCTTTTCAACTTGTGTAAAATAAAACTGAGTAGATAAAAATTCATTAACAGTATTGGACAAACTGTCATTATTGTCTAAATTGCTTCTAATTAAAAGTTCTTCTTTATCTACAATTGCTTCTTTAAATCTGTCTTCATTTTCTTCTTCTTCTTCTTCCTCTTCTTCCTCTTTTCCTTCTTCTTCCATTTCTTGTTCTTCCTCTTTTTCTTTCACCATTTCCTTTTTAGCAATAGATTATTAAATATCTTGAACTTAATATTTATTAATAATACCAACCTTTTTTATTATAATTGTCCACGAAGGATCACCTTTCAGAATATCATCTTTCAGTTTTTCTTTAATTATTTTTAATCTTTCCACAGTATACTGGGATAATTTATAGTTTCTTAAAATATTTGTGTGATGCATGGTATCAGTTGGTGTCTAATATTTAAATTGAAAAATATGTTTAATATGGTTTTTATGATACAAGTAATTTTGTATCACTTTTTTCTAAATACTGAATTGAAAACTGAAAATTTAAAACCCTTTTATTCCATGATTTTGTGTAATTAACGTTTGTAATAATTATTTAATTTTTTAATAAATCCATTTGATTCAATAATCTGATAATACATAAAACTCAGTTTATTTGTAAAATTGTGCAATGATGTACGATGTCTCAGTCGTATAAAATGATTTGTCGTCACATGCTGACGGGTCAGTCGTTCGCAAAGAACGCGCGTTAGTATTGAGTTACGACAATTGGTAGGTTAAGGTTAAAGTAATAGAGCAAAAGCTGGATAATATTAATTGAAAAATATTCTTCATAAACGAATGAATAATTCCCTAGAAAATAAGGTAGGTTTCTTATGTACACGATAAAGAAAAACTATCTAAATTTAACAAAATGAAAATCAAGGATTATGATTCTGAATTCTGATAGCATTAAATAAATTACAATAGTTAAAACTCGAAGGTTTTAAATGTCTTATACCGTTTAAATTTAATGTAATTAATAGAGTTCTATAAAAGGTTCAAAACAATGATTTGTCATCAGGCACAATATTTGACACCTGTTGCTCCTGCTGAACTTATCGTCTATGCGTAAGAATAAATTGTTACTCCATGAATACTTATCTGTGTCGAAACGCAAAACATGTATCTATTAACCGTACTTTTAAATAAACTTTCCAATAAAATCATAAGTATAATCAGATTTACTGGAGTTTATTAATATTTTGAATTTTTTTAGAGAAGTTTTAAATTGAAGCGTTAAATGAGATTTTATCAATTTTATAAACACAAAATGTATTAAATCAATGTTATTCATAAGCATTTTTTCGCCTAACATTTACAGACTTTATGCGTAATATGCGCATTGTTACCTATCGTATCGTTCTCATAAAGGAAGAACCGGTTTCATTTATGAAAAACCCAGATCAGTACGAGGTCATTGAATATTGGTTGCATATATCTGCAAATGAATTTTCTCGCTATCATAAAATTTATTCTGTGTTCATCTTTAGTTTGCAACCCTGACGACGTCAAAATACGACGTGATAATGCGTGATTGTGTGTTTAAACTTTCGTGCTGTAGGCGTCATTGATACGACGCGTAGTGTAATTATTAAGAAATTAAAACTTCATTAACTTCAAAAATTTCAAAACTGTCATCATATATATTTCTAAAAAAAAAAAAAAATTAAACATATGAACAAAAGTGATCGAAAAATCACATTTACATGCGTTTTACATGGTGCATGCGGTTCATAGTAATGACACTGCTAAATGTAGATATTGATATAAGGTGAGCGTCTTTTCTCATGTTTTATCTCTTCATCCGTACAGTACAAAAAGTTAAAGGATACTTACTTAATATGTCTATGTATAACTGTGAAAATTGCACAGTCATATAATAAGGGAATTAACTGAATAGGGATAACATCTACATCTATATTTTAGCTGTTAGAATTAATTTTTTATTTATAACTTCTTTTAATGTATCTTGAGTTTTAAATAATACAACGATGCTATTTTTAGCAAAGAAAGAAAAGAAGCTTAGAAACAGTTTCTTACAAGATTAATTGTGGAGAAAATGCCAATATTATCGAATTTATCTCGTCGATTTAATATGTTAACAACCGATGCGAAACCTGATCCACCGAGAATAGAAATCAGAGGATATACACACAATTTAGATTCGAATACGGAAAACGACGATACGAAAACAAAATCAGAATTTGTTCCGATTTCTTCAGAAGAACCATCTGAAAGGGATAATGTAGCATCATCGGAAAGAAAGAAATCGGTGCTAAATGATGCGATACCAACAAATCCTGATCCATCCTTCGTGAAAGAAGACTTCGACGATACAAACTGTTCCGCAACTAACGAGAAACAATCTAAACCAAATGTAAAAACAAAAAAGAAATCGAAACAGTATAAATATTGTAAGTATAATTTATTTTCACTACTATTTTTTTTAACGTTTACTACTTCGAAGTGATCTGTATAAAAAACGAAACAAAAATCGTTTCCTTTTTACAGCACAAGGTGCACACGTTGTAAACTATAATATAATTAATTCGAATGGAGTGAAAATTGGTCCTAAAACCAGTTATATTTGCAATATTAACCAATTTTCTACAAAAAACTCAGAAGTATCAGAAGAAACAGAAAGCCGGCAAATGTCGTCAATTGTAAAACGTTTGTGTGCTTCTACTCAGGAAATTACGTTAGAGGACATATTTATTATTAAAAGTCACATTGGTCGCAATTGGAGGGACGTCGCTAGGAAGTTATTATATTCGGACGGTCAAATTGATCAATTCGAAGAGAATTATAGATTCAGAGGAATAGGCGAAGTAAGTTATGTTATTATTCGTCGGACATAAATATTATGTGATAATTGGATCGTAATATTATGTGATCGTTTTCTTTTCAGGTAGTATATCAAATATTTATTGATTGGAAACAAGCAAATACGAAAGATGCAGAAATTGGTAAGTTAATAAAAATATTGTGGACTTGTCAAGAATACGACTGCGCTGAGAGACTAGCGGTTGCTCAAAAAAGTTCGGAATAATCGTCTTATATTACAGTACCATACACATCTTTGACAGTTTTGTCGAATATAATTGTATTTAAATAATAATTTGTACAATTGTATATTTAATTGTTAAGTAACAAAATACTATTTTGATCTGTATTAAATTTATCTACAAATCTATTTACAAATTTGCTTACATATACGTATATATATTTTTTAATATATTAATATATTAATATATTTTTATATTTTTTAATATATTAATAATATTCATTCTTATTCTTATTTCTATCTAATAATCTTTACAATAATTTTAGATGTATAATCATTATAAAGTAACAATATCGTAAACGTGTAATGTCCACTTACCATATTAAATATGTACAAATTGCATAGAGTGCAATTAAGTGCACAATGCATTATTCCATAAATTTTCTAAATTCCATAAATTTGTCAACTCGACGAGCTCGGTGTAATTTTCGACAATGATTATGTTGGTGATAATGTGGTAATTATATTTTTTCCTCCATGTTTCTCTTCAATATCCTTGCTAAAAATTTTCTTTTTACAATTTTCAAATTCTTCTATCATTCCTTCAAAACTTTTGTTGCCATCCAACACTATAACTGGTGCTGGTAGAGTAAACAATGTTCGATGATAAAGCCACTCATCATGAATATCATGAATTTGTTTTAAGTATTCTAATGATACAGAATTTTCTTCCTTTCTTGCTCTTGCTTTCATCCTTTGATACACAATTTCTGGAGATGTTCTTAAATACACTGTTTTAAAATAAAAATTAAATGAATAATCTAAAATAATAATATTATACATTTTTATAAAAAGTACAATACCTATTAAATCTGTTTCTATATTAGCACTCTTTATATACCAGTCGTACCAATCTTCCAAAATTACTACTTCTACATCAGTTAACATTTTTGTACGATTCATATTTTCTATAAAACATCTCGCACTATATACAGATCGTTCCATAATTTTATAAGGAAGTGGAGTTTTATATGTATGGAGTTGAACCATAGTTAATTGCACATAAGATTGAAATAAGAAAGCATAACGCTTAGGATCATGATACATTAGCTCCTAGATATTTTCAATAAATTCTTATTACTATTATGTTCTTACTATAAATAATAAATGGTTATGTCTTAAGGAATCTTACCAGTAAGTTAGTTCCAGCTACATCCCGCCAAAGTTCTACTGGTTCTTGTAGAACTGTTGTATTATTAAATTTTTTAAAATGACTTAAAAATGTTGTTTTGCCACTTCCTATGTTTCCCTCTATACATACTGTAAATGGTCGTTTATATAGTTTGCCAGGGAAACTAGTCATTTTTGTCAATGTTGTGACTAAAGATTTAACTGTAAAAAAAAGATGTAACAATTAATTTACTTTTAAATTATTAAAAAAATATCAACTTTCCTTTACCTTAATTATTAAGATGTTAAAAGCACTGAGAACTAAAATTTAATTAAATGTTCAAAGCTACTACTTTATCAGTTTATTAAAATAAACGACTTCAACAAATACGAACGGCATAACGATAAATATAATAAACTATTTGAAGAATACAGAAATAAAACAAGAGTTGAAAGCTCTATACGTTTGGTTACATTCAGTATATCATATGCACACTTCGACAATCTACTGATGGGTTTCCCGCGCAAAATTACCCTTCTTCCGAATATATATATGCACATATATTGTGTGTGTGTATATATATATATATATATATATATTTCTTGAACAGTCGGAGAGGGGATGAGAGCATTTTTTTTCTCAAACGCAATAAGTATTTTGCCGGTAACTTTTACATTAGTTTTAATTACATTAAATTGTTATGATTTATTATTTGTTAAATTCAAGCTTACCTATCAGTGTCATGATGATATGATTCAGTTGTTGCCCAACGTTTATAACATGAAATATAAGAATTTTTACCCAATTTATCTTCACTCGGTACCTTACTTTTCCATGTGCGTAACCCTGAAATACGTGGTTCATAGATGTGTATACATCTTGGTTCATAGTATTTTACATTTAATACAATGTATATACATTTGTAATTTAAAATATAGAGATATCGAAATATATCTTTCTTTTCTTTATCAAATATAATTAATATATATTAGGGTTTTAAAAAATTTGTAGTTTTTAATCTTATTCTTATGTTTTGTCATTTTCAGTAAGAGATACAAAACAGTGAAATTTATCGGTATAAATAAGAAACATAGGAAAATTTGTAGCTCTTTTAGTAGTTTATGATTTTAAAAAAGAAAAAGAAAATTTGATGGTTCATTAAAAAGAAAGCAAATAGTGTATTAGAAAGTCAAAGTCACGTGTCCCTATTATAAATACGAACTTGACACTACAGTGGTTAAAATCTAAAATGAAACAATACCTTGTGTTTGAAATGATCCATTGAAATATTTTTGAATATTTTAAATTATTAATTGAAGTAAATTTTGTAATAACGTTTTCTGATGAATGTTACATCATTTTTTAAAAGAAATGTTTATAAAGGCGTTTAAAAACATACACTAGCAAGTATATATTCAAACGTAGTGTAGAACAGTAGAATTAGTTAAACATTGTTGACACAATACAATTTGTATATCTTTGTATTTCTAGGTGTAATTATATAATATTTGACAGTTATAAGGAAAACTATGAAATAATCCGTTCATCAGTAATCATTTGTTTTGTGAAAATTCCATTGTGATAAGAACAATGCGAAATTTTGTAGGTGATTTTATAATATGGTAAGTTTTGGTTATAAATTTGAATAGCTATGTTATTACTTATTGACAAAATATGTTTTCTTTCTTATCTTTTTCTCTTGGAGTACATAACATCATTAAATAAAATTTCTGAATGGTTTACTTTTAATTTAATTAAACAATTATTTTTGTAGCATATTGCTACTGCTTTCAGTAACTCTTATATTTGGAGCTAGTGAAATTATCAAATCTCTTATCAGTACTGGAGAAAATTTTTTAAAATCTAGTTCCTACAATTGGATTATCAGATTATGTTTAAATTTATTGAGTTATGCAACTGTACTATTACCAGGTTATCTTATATACAAATATGTGCGTCTTACCAAATATATTCAACGAGGAGGTAAGTAAAAAATGAAAATAAAACATATCAGTTTGGAAGAAGTTACAAATTTTTATCTAATATATAAAACTTTTGCCCAGGTAAAGGATGCATTCCAAGATTGGTACATTCATGTTTTGTTGGCCATTGTGAGACAGGACTTTTGGATTCTTCATCTTACACATCTACACCTTCTAATCAACGTACTTTTACGCAAGATGCCCTATTACTTTTATATTGTTTTTTTGGATTACAAATCAGTTATTTAACATGGGGTTATTTGCAAGAGAAAATAATGACACAGGTATAATTTATTCGATACTTATTACATCTTATAGTCAACTTATAGATACACAAAACATGCTTTACATTGAACTAAATTTAAGAGATTAAATTCTGCATACTTTCTAAATGATCGCTTAACAAGAAGTTAAACAATTCATTTCAATGATGATTTTGCAAGTGCACATTGCTGTAGTTAAATGTCCATGTACAAGGGCACTTTGTTACCTTAGATTTCAGAATCGCAATGCGAATCATCTAGTCACTACTTCTAGGAGATCCAGGCTTTCCGTGAAACAAAGTACTGAAGATGGTGTTTTTTATCCCTTCGATACACCAAACACGGTATGGGTACTAGTAATAATACCCATAATGCTAGAAAAGATATTTCCAATAGTATTTCGTTTAAATGAAACCTATAACTTTCTGTAATACTGTTTAAAAATGATTTAAGCACAAATTGCAGAACAAATGACACGCAATGCAGTTATAAATATTAGGACATAATCGAATCGATAACTCTAACAATTAATATCTCATTGATATCTTTTCTATGGTATCATGAAATTTGTTTTTCAGGAATATGAAAATGTTGCTGGTAACAAAGATAAGTTTCAAGATTCTCAATTTTTAGTGTTTATAAATCGGATTCTTGCGTTTTTGATGTCAGGATTGTATTTAATAATTCAAAGACAACCTCAACATAAAGCTCCACTTTATAAATATGCATTTTGTTCTTTATCAAATATAATGAGCAGTTGGTGCCAGTATGAAGCTTTAAAATATGTCAGTTTTCCAACACAGGTGGTTATATTACTTTACTATTTTCTTCTTAAATCGTTACACGGAAAAATTTGCGTAATAGCTGTATGCATTGTAGGTATTGGCAAAAGCTTCGAAAATAATTCCAGTAATGATAATGGGGAAAATAATTTCACAAACCACTTACGAGTATTACGAATATGTTACGGCAATACTTATTTCAATTGGAATGACACTATTTATGCTAGATAGTTCTGATTATAAAAATGGTAATAACTTTTACGTTGTCAATGTAAGATTATGTTTGTTCTTGTCATTATTATTGTTTCTAATATTTTTAGATGGAGCTACTACCGTCTCTGGTATTATACTTTTAGGAGGCTACTTAGTTTTAGATAGTTTTACAAGTACTTGGCAAAATGCGTTGTTCGTGGAGTATGGCGCCACAAGTGTACAAATGATGTGCGTTGTTAATATGTTTTCCTGTTTGTTAACCGCACTGTCTTTATTTCAGCAATCTAGTTTTCCTATGATATTCTCTTTCATGACAAAGGTGATTTGAATTCCAGACAATGGTGTGAAATGAGATTTTAATATTAGTTTATGATACAACTTTTACACTTTCTTTTATTACACAGTACCCTAAATTCATCATGGACTGCTTACTTATATCAATTTGTTCTGCAAGTGGTCAATTGTACATCTTTTACACAATTTCTAAATTTGGACCGGTAACATTCGTCATTATGATGACTATCCGACAGGTGGTACTCCATTATACACATTGTTATTAATAGAGCGTACAATTATTTGATTGAAATGTTCATTTTTTGCTTCAGGGTTTGGCGATATTGTTGTCTTGTTTGATATATCATCATCGTGTAACAGTTATTGGTATCATTGGTATATTACTGGTATTTGGTTCAGTATTTCTGCGAATTTATTGTAATAATCGACTACGTGCGATAAGAAGACGTAGAGCTGCGGCAACTAGTATAAAGGATTAATTTGTAGGACGAAAACTATAGGTACAAATTCTATGATATGTTGTGTATTTTTCTTTTAAATATACGTATATTTTATTAAGCATTTCTAATCATACAATTTATATACATATTTCATACACACACATTTGACAGATGAATTATTCACTTATTCAATAATCATACGTGTTTATTACGTCACAACGTACTTTTATGTGAAAAGTAATTTTGAAATGCATACCAAAACTGATTATTTTGCAAAAATTCGTTGTTTATTAACGAAATACTTATTTTATATTGTAAATAACAGATAAAGATGAGTGTATAATTTTGATTAAAAAGTATTAATAAAAAAAGAAAAACGTGAAATATGATGTGTAAATTGCTGTATAACACAAATTGCATTATTTAAATCTGCATATTTATTTGCATACTATCGGAAATAGCTGAAGGTATGGAAATGAAATCGCATAATTTATTACATAAAGACAGTTTTAATTTTTATTGATACACAGAAACGCAGTATACAATGCTATTAACGTTTTTAACTTTTTAATAGGTATGTTTATTCATCAGGAGGTGAAGGTCGATAAATAGCTATAAGGCACAAGATTGAAATAATTAATTCAGATGCTAAAAGTACCAATTGTATGCTACAAAGAATTACTTCCAGTCTGAGTACATAATTTTGCCAGATTAGAAAGTACAATGTAGCTAAGGCGCTGGGTACAGTTAAAATAACTCCAATAAGGATTGGTAATCCGTGTTCTGTTAAATTTCCTTTCCTTCCAAGATAAATTCTAGCACCTTCTGTGATAATGAGGAAAAACAACAATGCAAACTCTATCAGTGTCGTGCTGGTACCAGGTGAAGGCAGATTCGCAGCTTTGAAAAATCCCATGCCTAATTCACATATAGCAAACATGCCAAAATAAAAAGAATTAAGGTACATAAGAATTTCATACGTTAGAGAGGAACTGGCTATTGTTGGCATCTTATTAAATTTGTATCAACATCGAGAAACCATACATTTATTTATTTGATGTTTACTCATTTGGCCATGACTGTTTTAAAAAGAGATAAATCTTATTGTTTTTTTATCATTTATAGTAAATAAGGTTGTTTTTATGTTATGTTCGTGTCGCTTTTGGCCATTAAGTTTTAGTGATTTATTCTTGTATACTTCAAAATTGCCAATATTAGCAATATCTTGGTAATCTGATGCATCAATCTTCTTAACTTTAGATTTTATTTATCATTTATATATTTATTTTTAAAAGTCGTTCAATTTTCCTGCAATACGACAAGTTTGCCAAAATTAAATGTCATGTTTTGTAAAAAGTAATAGTTTGTTTAATTGCATTCTTAAATATGCTACAAATACATACATGCATAGAGATAATTATTCAAAAATGTTACAGTGTTTTTAGATTATCGTTTATGATTATTAACAAAAATTGTTCCTAAATATGTGGGTGATATATGTGTGTAAGTGAGTAGCACTCAGGTTTGGTTAGAAAAATTTGATGATTGGTAACTGGACAATTACAGTTACCTTTTGCACTTTTTATCTCAAAATTTCTATCGTTTGTTAAAGTTTCCCCCATGCACATTAAGCGCTTTAATTACAAAACGTTACATATTAAAAGAAAATTTATTTACTAGCCTAGATCTTTCGTAGAAAGATCGCTTCAGAAATTTATTAGTCAGTGTTACCAAATGAAAAGTAATGAAACACATTTGCATTGATTGCAACTATACAGAATTATTTTGGAACGTGTATGCATTTCAAGGATCTATTGGTTAAAAGATACACACAGTTTGTCTATCGATAAAAAGTTATGATGTCACGTTTAATTGTAATCTAATGATTATAAATATTGAACCAACCTAATCATTGGAAGAAAAATTGTTGCTTAAATACAAATGTTGCTGTGTTTCGATTCGATTTCAATTATGTATTGAATGTAATTCGCCTTACTGGAATCACAACGAAAAGGGCATATTTGTCGAAGTAATTGATCTTCTATAATGGCTGAATCTAAGGCTAAAATCGATTGGTAATGGCTTTCTATTTGAATCTTTCGCGAGCGTTACGTTCAAAGAAATTACTCCAGAATCGAAGAGAAAAGTGGCAATTAAAAGGATATGTAACGCCGATTCGATTTCATCGATCGGTAGTGAACAATATGAATTTCGAATGTTCCAAAAGAACAGTCCAGGCTATACTGATTCTCTCTTACAAGCCCGAACCTCAAGTGCGGATTCAAGATAATAAATCATTGGTGAAAGACACGGAATCCTGTAGCTTGTTCGGTGCTATTTTAATTGTGGCCAGAATTTTTCTAATTGGATCTATCATCGCCGGATTGACCGTCGCATATTTTGTCACTCGTTTTACACACGAGCACGTATTTTTGACAA
This sequence comes from Anthidium xuezhongi, assembly GCA_022405125.1. Classification (NCBI taxonomy): domain Eukaryota; kingdom Metazoa; phylum Arthropoda; class Insecta; order Hymenoptera; family Megachilidae; genus Anthidium; species Anthidium xuezhongi. The sequence continues at coordinate 8,997,268 of CM039640.1, forward strand.
TTCTACGGAAAAGTAATTACTCGGTTAAAGTATAGATGTAGCTTATGTCGAACTGTAACCATCCGATTTTGGTCGAGGAGAAATTTAAATGATATTACGATATCGCTAAAGCTATCATTAGACAAATGTTTTAGCAAACGTATTACGTGGTTACGAATTCCAGGTGTCGAACTTCTTGGGCCAATTTTTATAAAATTTGGTCAATGGGCGTCCACACGAAAAGACTTGTTCCCTGAGAATATCTGTCATACGCTTTCCCAACTGCAACGGACCGCTCCTCCCCATTCCTGGATCTATACGAAGGAATTACTGAAATCTGTCTACGGTTCGAATTGGAGGAAGGTGTTTGTGAAATTCGAAAACGAAACACCGATAGGATCAGGATGTTGCGGTCAGGTAGAAAAACGAACAAACGAATTTGATTCTCTCGAGTTTGATTCGTATTCGACGTTCTCGGTAGGTATACAAGGCGTGGGTGGACACGAATGCTCGACTGGAAGTAACGCAGAAACCTCAAATATCCGCATTCGTTCAAAGTAAATTATTTAAGCGCATGGATGGTATATTACTTACGGTATCGTATACCAGAGCATTCCACGATTAAAAGTGGATGTAAATTTAAGTTTCATGGATTTATAAAGTGATCGGTATTTGAGTAATTTTCAATCGAGAATCTTAAACGAATCTTGTTACAGTTATCGAATATTTGAAACTCGGTTCGCTCGTCACTTACATTGGTAAATATACGAAAGTCTCTGTTAAGCGCAATCAAAATTTCTTTGATAAGAATAATTTTATTTCAGATAAAATACTGAACGGAAACGATGAAATTGACGATGAAGTATACAGAAGAAATTTACAACCAGTGGCGGTAAAAATTTTACATCCTGGAATTAAAAGACAGTTGAGGTACTTGTATAAATACAAGTATGTATCGATCGTATTAAACGATCGTTTTTTATCTGGCATTATTTATTTCTTAGAAGAGATCTTTCTATAATGAGAGGATTTTGTAAATGTATCACATACATGGTACCACAGTTGCAATGGCTTAGTTTGTCCGACTGCATTGACGAATTTTCACACATAATGGAAAAACAAGTGAGTGTGTTCGTGTTAATCGTATAAATCGTATTATATTATGAAAAGTTTCAATGTTTATCTAATGCTTGTAAAAGGTTGACATGAATTTGGAGGCAGTGAATCTGATAAAGTTTTCCAAGAACTTCGCCAACAAGAAGGATGTTATTTTTCCGCGTCCTTATACGGATTTCACGCAACACGAAATACTCGTGGAAAGTTTTTACGATGGTTCCCCTATTGCGGATTATTTAAAATACGACGATATTAAATTCCAAAGGAAACTAGCTAAAATTGGAATCAAGACCATTTTAAAAATGGTTAGCGATAACTTGATCGTTTTTATTTACGAACAACTTTCTCGTTGTAGGTTTCAGGATTATCGATGATGAATTACAGGTATTCAGTGATAATTTCATTCATTGCGACTTACATCCTGGTAATATACTGGTACAAACAAATTACGAATCAAGCGGAAAAATTGGTACTTGGTTTTGGAACTTGATCAACCGTAATCACTTATTCGACTACCCTCGTTTGGTTATTCTCGACTGTGGTTTAGTAGTATCATTGAACGATCGGTGTCGACAAAATCTTAAAGATGTTTTCCGCTCGGTACTCATGGGTGATGTACGTACAAAACTTGTGCATTTTCCTTATCTTCTCTTTCATTTACCATTATTTGTTTCACACGATTGTATTTCCATCAGGGCGAATTGGCCGCAGAATACATGTTGGAGCATAGTATGCATATATCTCCCGATCCGGATGGTTTCAAGCGAACGATAAAAGATATTGTAAATTCGTATCGTCAGAGTAACATTAATGTAATTTTTCAACAATTGGAAGTATTGCGAAAATTATTCATGTCCCTTTTAACGGTTGTTCTGCGTACAAACTGTTGCAGGTGAACGTAAGCACCATCGTAAGCGAGCTGTTTAACGCGATGATTCGATACCGAGTGAAGCAAGACGGGTCGTTTAGCAGCGTGATACTGAGCATGGTAGTGATCGAAGGTCTTGGACGAAGTTTAGACCCGGATATCGATATCTTTACCGAAGTTGTACCGTTCATTTTTGTGGATACAACATATAGCGATTGAAGGAAGGAAAGTACATGCCCTGAATAAACGAAAACCATTTTAATATGGTGTATCTTTTTATAAACGGTAAATATAATAGTTTGAAGCGTTAAAAGAGTTGCGAACTCGATTCCAATCTCGATAAGCACCTTGACGGTACTTGGTACCACAGATTTTCACGTTACTACTCCGCTACCAAATATTGGTAATTTTGCAACGCACAGTAGGAAAGCTTTGTTTACATGTTCTTTGTTTCTTTATTTTAGATATAAAAAGGAGGTAAAAACTGCACGAGTTATAAATTGTACGAAATTTGCGGCGGTTGAAGCGTTAAAACACAAGACAGGATTGTAAGCTGTAATCGCAGCAGACAGAATTCCGGCGAGTGACCAGTTTGTTCGTGATCACTTCCTGGTTGGTTGACCATCTTCGGTACGCCGATATACCGTGTTGCGTGTGTACACGCACGACTGTTCCGTATCGATGCACACTGCTGCCTTCAGATTATTCTTATACGTATACATATGATTTGTACACGTGCATTACCAGATGGTAACGGGACCTCTCCGAATCTTTTGCTGAAACGGTTATACGTTGTAAATTTCGTCGTAACGAATTTCATTCGGTGTTAACGTTTCTTTGAATATTTCTGCTCGTATAGAGAAGGTTGGTTGTTTACATGGTAAGATAAATGAGGGGGTAATAACATTAAATCAAGACACTGTTCAGGGCGATTCGGTGATTCGATGTATCTCGTCTCGAAACGCGAACTTGTCTTGTTTGATTCCGTTCGAAACGAGTTTTGATCGGCGTACGTTTACGCTCTTTACAAATACATCTACATCATATCCCCCTGCAGGATCTAGTTTATTCTATACGAGCTGGTTTGTTGCCGTCCCATCGTACTCTTATCGAAAAAGAGAGAGAGAGAGAGAGGGAGAGAGAGCGAGAGCGAGAAAAAAGAAAATATTCAACTTTTACGTGGCCCTATTTATCTTTATTCTTAGCCGCGTATCGGTGATTCGTTGCTTGATCATTTTGTTACGCGCTACTTCGCTATGCATGCTTCTGTTCTGCTTGTAAAATTTTGTACCGTTCTCTTATCGTTTGCACGCTAAGGAGACGTTCGAATTGTTACGGACACGGATGAGATTCGGCAAACAAGGGAATCAAACAAAAGTTACTCGGAGAGCAACCGGTTGCCGGAGTCCACGGGTTTGTTTGTAAAGGTTCGTCGATCGCGAGATGTCCTGCCGCGCCATCTGTCGAACGTGTCACGATCGATCTAGCTTCGAATCCCCACTCCAAGGTAACTCTGTCGAAGATGGTCGGATTGCTGTTTCGGTCCAGTTTAAGAAACAGCGAGCCCTGCGAACCGAGTATAAAGAAATAAGTTTTATCTCGAATGTACAAAGAAGATGGATCGAAATTGCTCTTCTTGGACCGATACTCCGCAAGAACGGAAGACGAAGATCCCGGGTTCTTCGTACGTTGTACCGTTAGCGCTCCAGTAGCCTATCAATTAACGGCAATTAATGCTCGCTTCGACTCCCTCGAGTTATCTGGTCCCTCCCTCTCGTGTTATTTCATTGATACTTTCGTAACACTTTCCTTTTTTCAGCAATTTCATTTTGATCTGTTTGTTTCTTTAAACGACAGTTCGGTTTAGTATATTCTGCTTATCGAGATAGAAACGATTCGTCAAAATATATCGATGTCTTATCAGAAGGTGCGATCAGTGAAACTACTATTCATTGTCATTAGTACCATCATCATCGGCGGCGATGCGCACCACCATTCCACCACGAGCAGCATTATCATCGTTACCACTACCAGTATACCATCACCACCACCATCGCCACCGCCACAACCACTACCACCACCACCACCACCACCACCACCACCACCATCATCACCACCACCACCATCGTCGCTACCGCCACGGTACAATCATCAGTGACCACGACGTTTGGTGTCTCTTTTTAACTGTACTTCAGACTGCGGGCACCCTTCGTAAGTACAAGCACGGTCTCATCTTGGTTTTATATACCGGTCGATCGCCACCTGTGATCGCAAGCACATAAAAGCAAGCAACGCGAGTTCGATCGGATCTTCCGAATTTCCGGGTTCAGCCGGTTCATCTTTTATGCGGACATCGAGCGTTGTCTTTTCGAAACGGTTCAGATTCACGCGAGGGAGAGTAATTACCGAAGGGAGTACGCGCGTCTCTAGTAAATAGTGTGAGTCGCATTTTGTGAGCACGTGTTTTCAGTGGCAAATCAACATATACTTTACATTGAGTGAGAACGAATATAGCGAGTTCAAATGTTTTAATATTTCAATAAAATACGGCTATATTTCAATTTCGTTGATTTTCATTGAAACGCGAAAAGTAAGAAAATTCAAATCAACGAATTTGAAAAATTCACACTTTTCTTTCTAATTCGCAAACCACAGTATCACATTGAACGCGAGTGTCGTATTTAAGTTATTAATGTTTATCGGTTGTCGAAAACACGTAGAATATAAAATGCAAGACCGACGAATTAGTAGTTGTTTTAGGCAGCGGGTCTCTATTTTTTTTTTAAATTAGTGGTTAGATCGAGTATCGAAAGAATCGATTATTCGTACGATATCGACTGAATGGTGAACGCGGGGGCGCGATACCCGTACGAAGTACGCGCCGCGCGCGCCAAAAATAAATATATTGCTAACAATAAGCAATAGGCAATAGGCAATAAGCAATAAACAATAAGCAGTATATTATTGATGTCTATTAGAAGGCATTTATCTGAAAGTTATCGAATGTAAATACTCGAACGACGGGCATATAGGTCAGGCTAATGAGATAAATATGCGTTTAATTTTCTAGCCTTACGTTTATTACGCGTCCGGGAATAATAAAGATATACGTAATCAATTAAACAACGCACTTTTGATCCGAGTTTCGAGGAGCGATTACTGCTTTTGATCGCTGTTAACGAACGACGAAGAAGAGGCAACGGTAATGGTGAGAAATTCCTCGATGATGTGTCGGAATAACACACGGCGATAATTTGCACGGTTTTAATATTAAAATGATCAAACCAGTGAAAACGACTTACTTCTAGTTTCTTATTTTAGATAAGAAAATCTGCTTTTGTCAAAATCTAAGCGAACTTATGTCGAGGTAAAAGAGTGATTGCTTATAATTAAGTTTATGCTCGATCCTTTATTTACTTAGTCATTAATTCATTGAATTTTAGCGTTAATTCGTTGAACGAGGTTGCTTGGCAATGAAAAATTTGTCCGTTTAATCTTCGTTTATCGTTATAGGTTACGATACTGTAGCGTTTCGCCGGTTCATCTTCTTCGTACAGAATTACCCATATTCGTTGTCTCCGTTATAGCGTAGCATGTACATATGTATAATACGGCAGTCGTTACTCGAACATTCCGCGCATAGCCCAGTCGGTGTTTTGTACGAATTTCTCGCGATATCGATCAATATACCGCGTTCGATGGAATCGCTGAGAAAAAGACAGATTCTTTGATGCATCGAGCGTAACGGAATCTGTTTTTGCAAGCAACGCTTTTTTATTTATCCATTTTGCCTTTCGACCACACAGATCCGCTTTAAACTTTCTCTTCTAATTTCACCATTTTCCTATATCGATCGTCGATGTTTCTGTGAAATACTTCGTTTCGGCGATAGAAACGATAATTCCGCTACTTTTAATATCTGAAAATTCCTCGGCAAGTCTCGATACCATTGTTCATTAACACGTTCATTGATCGCGCTTAGAGTTTGGTCTGTTTCGATATCGCGGTACGAGTGAACAGCGTGTACCACGTGTTGCGAGTTTGTGGGGGGGGGGGGGGGGGAATAAAAAAAAGAAGTGATTTTTGGAGAACGGGAAGCCGCGCGCGCGGGTCTCTCGATCCCCGGCGGAAAAGCGAGCGTATCGCGAGACAATAGTCGGTATTTAGGCATTTTCTCCTCGATCCGTGTAACAGTTTCGAGATTAGCGAGTCTCAAAGAGAGAGCAGGGTCATCGGCGACGATACGCGTTATCGGTGCGTACTGCAAATAGAAGAAACTCGCGATCCGTAAATAACACTGGGGCAGTCAGTCAACCTCTAGCAAGGCGAACGTCGATGCGAGTCGCGGCGAGTCGCGGCGACGATCTCTATTTCTCTGTTTCTCTGTTTCTATTCTTTTTCTTCCCGCCATTTATAGCCGTGCGGTGGCTCGTTCGATTTCTATCTATTTTCGCGAACGACTTTGGAACACGAATCGCGTCGCGTCGCTGAATCGAAGCTGTTCGATTTCCTGCTTCGCGCTTCTTCTGCACAGCCTGGACCTGATTACTACCCATCTTTGATTTATTACTATTACCGAGTCTCGATTATCGGACGCGTTTCGTTAGTCGTCGAGCGAACAACACGGGGAAACTTAATGGTTCGAGTAAGCTTACTTTTTGACGCTTTATCTGACCAGAAGCGTATTGATAAGCTTTTCGATCGGTTATCGATTGTTTATTGAAAATCAATTAGCTACCAGCGTCGCGAAAATCAAACTTTGCTATATGTACGCTCTCGGAATCAAAACACGGTTGCTCTAAAGTTTTGCTACTGTACCAATAAAAGAAAGAAATGTCGCGACGAACGAATTGCTAATCGAGCGCTCTTACTTGCTCGTTTTGTTGGATTGAAAGCGGCGAGTAACGCGTTAACAAGTCGTTTTTGGGTTGTTGTTTGCGCGAAGATTAGGCGAAAACGGTACTCGTCCGGCCACGTGTACGCTTGTTCCTTGATCGACGCGACAAAGAACGTCTGAGAACGTAATTAACGCGATTGTTTGTCGAGTCAAAGTCGGAGACGTCCGTTTACCTTACAACGTGTACCTTTCGAGCGAGCGATAAGAATCGGTAGTTGAATGTCGTAATTGGCGAAAGATCGAAAAACGGCAGGCAACGACGAACGGGAGAGAAGAAAGGAAGAGAAAGAGAAAAAAGGAAAGGAAAAGAATTGAGGTTCTGTTCGCGTTTGCGTAGGAATATCGGTGGAACGTATCGAGATGTTAATTTCGAGCGTTTGGTTCGAGATAATCGCAGCGGCACTTCTGACGACATTGATCTTCGCAACTAGCTATCGGCCTGTCTGGTGGTTCTGGAGTGGAGCTTCGCACAGGGCCAACGGTGAGTTTCTCCCTTAACCAGCGACCTTAACCCATTCAGAAATTGCTAGCATTCTTCCGGATTCGCCGTGTTCATTAACATTTCGTTGAAATTTGACGCAATTCAGATAAGAGTTTGACGAGGAGAAAAGAAAGAAGAAATGCTGAATAATCGTGGTCGTAAAATGTAATTTCATACATATAGGATGAAAGATAGCCTTTGTCTTGTTGTAAATATTGTTCGAGTCGAGTGTCGCGTGTTGTCAAATGGGAAAGCAGATAATGGATATCGGTCGGATGGGTTTCGAGCGCGTGTTTGTTCGCGTTGCGAAAGCAAATTTGTACGCAAGAAAAGGCATAGTTACGCGCGTCTAGCGATATTAGCTTCGGGAAGGAAGAAGAAGAAACAGCGGGAGGGAAGAGCGGTGTCGGGGAAGCAGCGGTTTTTAGGGGCTTTCGAAAAGTCGACCTTCGGTTTGGAAGCGAGCGCGCGTGCACGATCGCACCTTTCTAAGCTCGTGGCCGCCGAGTCGGATGCCGAGGCAAGGTTGCATCCTTCGACCTTAGAACGCATCACCTTCACATGTGAATATGTTCTCGCTTCCTAGCTCCAGCCCAAGTAACGGACCAGAGGAAATTTAAAACTGTCTCGGACGTGCCGGGACCATACCCTTTGCCGATTCTTGGAACCAGATGGATATTCTCTAGCTTCGGATACTACACGCTGAACAAGATTCACGATGCTTACAAAGGTAAGAAGTTTAACTTTGCTTTTTTCGTTTCGCGCGTGAACGAGAACGATATGGCTTGTTAGAAGAATATGTTTCGTACATTTGAACGCAACGCGTTTTCCTCTGATTCAAGAATAGATTTGAATCAACGATACGGAGCGTTGTGCAAAGAGGAGGCATTATGGAACTTCCCGGTGATCTCCGTGTTCTCCCGTCAGGACATCGAGACCGTTCTTCGACGAAGCCCAAGGTTTCCGCTTCGTCCTCCGCAGGAGGTGATCTCTCATTATCGTCAAACTCGCCACGACCGTTACACGAATCTCGGTCTGGTCAACGAGTGAGTACTATCCAATTCCGTATCGGACGTCTGACGCGAAATCATCGAACGATAGCAAAGCGTAAAGAAATGTTGTTAAACGTTTTCGAAGACATTCGAGCGAGAGAACATTTTCACGCAATAGTCGGCGAACATTTGAAAGAAAGGACAAATTCCCTTAAGACAGGGGCAAATGTGGCACGATCTTCGGACCGCTCTTACGACAGAATTGACGGGGGCCAACACCGTCCTTGGCTTCTTCCCGGCGCTGAACATCGTCGCCGATTCCTTCGTCGATCTGATCCGTCGGCAAAGAACGAGGGGATACAAAGTAACGGGTTTCGAGGAGCTCGCTTATAAAATGGGACTCGAGAGTAAGCCGTCCTTCTCTTGCCCCCGCCGGCGACCTTGCGCTTTTCGATCACGTTTCCTTTCCATCAGGCACGTGTACTCTGATCTTGGGTCGACACCTTGGCTTCTTAAAGCCAGACTCGAGCAGCGAGCTCGCGAGCAAATTGGCGGAAGCGGTCAGAGTTCACTTCACCGCCTCGCGGGATGCTTTTTACGGGTTGCCGCTTTGGAAGCTGCTACCAACGTCCGCGTACAGGCAGCTAATAGACAGCGAGGATGCTATATATAAGTACGTCCGAGCGCGATTCTACGCGAACACGTTGTCTTTCTTAGGGAAAGTGGTGGAGGAAGAACGTCGTGCCACCTTCTCTAGGGAAGCCTAGCTGAACGCAGACTGGTCGAATGGTAATATTTGAAACATTTTCAGTATCATATCCGATATCGTGGAAGCTACGATATGGGAGAAGCAAAACGACGCTAAAGACGAGTCGGTGGAGGCTGTGTTTCAATCGATTTTGAAGCAAAAGAGTCTCGACATACGGGACAAGAAAGCGGCCATCGTCGACTTTATAGCGGCTGGAATACACACGGTGAGTAAACTCGGAAAGCCACGGTGAGACACTTGGCGATTATCGACTCGTTTCGTGCAGCTAGGAAACACTTTGGTGTTCTTGTTCGATCTGATCGGCCGTAATCCGAGGGTCCAAGCCAAATTGCACGAAGAAAGCTACTCGTTGGCCCCGCCTGGCTGTGACTTGACCATCGAGGATTTGCGAAAAGCCAAATATCTGCGTGCCTGTATCACCGAATCTTTCCGGTTCGTATGCACACACACACACACACACACACACCAATGTCTAAGTGTTTTTATTTCCGATTAAAGGGAAAATATTTGATCCTTTTGTGTTTAGAATGATCCCTACGACCACTTGTATCGCTCGCATTCTGGATGAACCCCTCGAACTGAGCGGATATCGTCTGACCGCCGGAGTAAGTTTCTCTCGGTTTCGTTCGACAAGACAATTGTGTACCGTTCCTTTTGATCGGTGATTTTGTTTTGCATCGCAGACGGTGGTACTTTTGCACACTTGGATAGCAGGTTTGAACGAAGACAATTTCAAAAATGCTTCCGAGTATTTGCCCGAGAGATGGTTAACGCTCGTTACTCCGCACTCGCCGTTGTTGGTCGCACCTTTCGGAGCTGGAAGAAGAATATGCCCGGGTAAACGGTTCGTGGAACTGGCGCTTCAGCTTATTCTCGCAAAGGTTCGTTCACGTTCACGTTCAGAAGTGTTTCAGAATTTCTGTCTACCGTGAACTAAGTTGCTTTGTTTTTCTCGTAGATCGTGCGGGAGTTCGAGATCGTCGTGGACGAAGAGCTCGGTTTGCAATTCGAATTTATTCTCGCACCGCAGAGCCCGGTGCAACTCGGTTTCCGTGATCGTTCTGTGAAAACGTAACACTTCGATGACGTCACGGGTAAAACAGATTAAACGCTTACTCGAAATCTTCTCGAAGATTTCATCGTTTCCATATGGTTGCTCACGTGTTATTTCGTACGTATTCCGTTCTCGTAACACATTACATACTTCGTTTACGTTTCGTTCAGAATATTTATCGTTGTATTTATATTTAATGCACGCGCCGCCTCTTGGGATCCTTGTATTTTTCTATCGGCCGATTTTCCCAAACTTGTTTGCGCCGGCTAAGAAATAAGACGATCCCAAACGCGATCGTTCTTCTGTGTTTATCGCGTATCGTGTTGTTAGTCGAATTTACGTCGATAAATTTCAATATTTTCCCTTGTAAAAAGTTATGTAACTCGAAAAGACAGGTTTCTAGTGCGATGTAAAATTTCAATTGACGATCTATAATCTATAACATTCGTGTAAATAAAAGGATGTAGATATGGTTTGTTAAATATAACGATGAACACGTCTTCGACAATTCCTGAATCTCTACTTTAAAGACAATCTCTGTTTCTCGTGAAATTAAATTACGTTTATTTCATTATTTTGGTTTGCTAATATGGTCATATCGCATATCGTGTAACTTGCACGCATGTCGTACAGCCGTAGTTAGTTGAATTTATATTTGCAATGAATATTTTTTAAATTATATCGTTTAATTCTGAACGACTGGAGATAATTATTAAACGTATCAACTGAAAGGACATCAATTATTATCCTTAATAAAGAGGACAGACTCCTTTTAAAAATTTCGAAGATTTCGTAATTTGTGTGTGGTTCGTTTAACATTTAATCGCAGTGTTTGAGGAAGAGGTCACAGAATGTTTATTGCGGTTCGTGTAATGACACGTGCAACGTTTCAACTAGATCGATAATCGATACTTTGAACGCAACCGCTTTGTGTACAACGAAGTATTGTAATAATTAGCATAACAATGTATAAAAGGTCGTGGAAAATGTAGGTTGAAAGCGCAACGTCGATGCCCAACATCGATCGGAATCATTTGACCAAACCTCTGATGCTCCTTGGTAGGTTGGGAGTGGAACCCTTGTTCACGCTTGCGGCGGTTGGTCTCATGAAACTGTGATTCCTCCTAGTTCCAGCTCTCGGTTGGATCAATCTGCTCTTCGTGGTTGATGTTTGCTCTTGGTTCGATCGATTCAACGCAGCAGATTGTTGTCCGATGCTGCTACCGCTGCTGCTGCTACGCGAAGCGATCGCTCGTCCTTTGTTTCCTTTTTGCGTGTCGGTCGTTGGCTGCAAGCCAACAATTTTTTAACAACGATATTTCTAACGAATAGCGCCTAGTACTATTATCGGTTTAGTATGAAAGAAAGGAATTGCAGAAGGGTTGATCTTACCCCAAGAGATTTGCGAACGACTCTCGTCGTAGTTCCTACGCTGCTTCCGCTGCTGCTGCTCCTACTGGCGGGTATCCTGCTGACGGTCGCGCGCGGATTGGCCCGACGTTTCTCCACGCTTTTTGGAAGCGGTGGACCGTTCGACGGACTTTTTCGTAGATCGTTGGTCAGCGCGCAAATGGCAGACGTATAAGTACGGAGATGCGCGTGATTGGGCACCAAGTTCCGCACGGTGTTGACGGAAGTGGCGCTGTTCAAGGAGCTTCGCGAACTACGAAGACTGCTTCTCGATCCTGAACGTTCCACCTCGTTTCTCGATTGATTGTTATTCGGTCGGAGTGTTTGATTCGAGTTTCTTTGCATCGATTCCACCTTTCTGGACGCGACGTCTGTTCGTTTGATACCACTGGTTCGTTTCGGTAGGAAGCTCGATTTTTCAGCGGCACGTTTCACCGTCGGGTTCGCTCGTTTATCGAATGCCTTGATCGAGGAGGAGGAGGAGGACGACGACGAGGATGACTTCAAGGTGTTTTCGATCGGTGTTTCGGCGAGTCGGTGGGTCTGTTCGGCGCGTACAGCCTCGTGCTCGTTCGCGGAGTAACGCAGTTCAGCGGGCGAGCACCTTATCGAGTCGTGGGCATCCGTCTCGTAGTTGCCGGACGACGTTTCTTGGCTGAGCGTCTCCGATACCAAACTCTGCGTTTCCTCGAATCCTTCGTCGTTCATCTCTTGGTCCCGAGCCTTCGTCGAAGACGGCAACATAGGGGAGGATGTGACGTTTATGTCGGGAACGAATCTGCCGTGAAACACGGGGGGAGCGTCCGTTGTTTCCGGTTGCGCGTCGATTCTGCGAATCTGATCGTGCGTTTTTCGTCGCTTCGGGTCGTCTGTCGAGTCCGTCCGGTCCTCGGCGCGTTCGTCTTTTCGAGACTCGTCGGACCTTCTGGCTCGCGACGGCGTTGTAATCGTGTCGCTTTCGTTGCTCTGATTCACTTGACTTGGCGGATTGTTCGCCAATCGAATCGCCTCTTTCACTTGACTAGGATCGATCATGCTTCTTTGCCGTTCCCGGCTGGTCACCGCTCTTTCCGGATAAACCGTCAGCGATGGTTCCCGCGGTCGCGACTCCTGCATCACGGGGCTGAGCACGGTGTTCGTCACCGCGACCACCGGTGGCGGTTGGCTCACGGGCAATCTCGAGTTTCGATGCGTCAACGGTCGTGACAAGCGATGAAGATCCTCGCCGGAACGGACGATGTCGGCCAGCGCCGTATCGATGTCGAACGAGGAAGTTTCCCGCCGCTTCAGTTTCTCCTGCCAAGCGCGCAACATGTAATCCTCCCCGTCTCCCTCCTCGGACAATGGCAACGTGTGCGGACGTTGTACCGGCTTCTCCTCGAACGATTCGCAGTTACCCGCTTCTTGCTTCGATTCTTTGTCCGCGGTGTCCTGCGTTTTTTTGTATCTCCGTGTTCTCCTCGCTGCCGAGTAACGATCAAAGTTACCTGAAACGCATACGAATCCAATTCCGTTGCTTCCAAATTTACCGAACGAACAAAATTCTCGAAAACTTACCTGCGCCAAAATCTGCGCTACCATTTGCATTTTTCACGCTGGAATTCTTCGGATCTCTACTCTGGAAGGAACCATTGCAACGTTCCCTTTTGCACGGTTCTTTCTCAACCGGTTTTACCTCTTTTGGTGGGCTAAACAGTTTTCTAGTGGCTGGAGGAGTTTCTATGTTATCCGAATCGATTTCGATCTTGTCGCTGATCTTCTCCTCATCCGTGTTTCTCTTCAACTTCGAAATCCTTCGCGAAGCAGAAGCTTGCGGATTGGCGTACGGTTGTCTTAGATATATCGTCAACTCGTCTTGATGATCGGAGCTTACGGCGTCGTTGATCCTGTTCTTCTTTCTGTCTTCCTCTTTGATAGACTACGCAATCACGGAAAAGATGAAATCGTGTTTCGCGAAATATTGTAGAATACCGCTTGAAAGATTCACTATTAACCTGCAAAGTGCTCGATGTGAGAACGTTATCCGCGCTCAGTCTTGATCTTAATCTACGAGAATATCGGGGATCAGTCTCTTCCATACTATTTGGTACGTTCAAGCTAGACTTCCGCCAAGGAGATTTATCCTTTTGCGACGGGTGCGTTTCCGCTTCTAAAAAGGAAAGCAAAATATGAGAGTTATGAGCGGTAGTCCGAGCTTTTTAATTCGATAGGAACGGAATTAAACCTTCTATAGCTTCCATCGTGCGCATCACGTCCGTCTTCTCGACCGACGGACGCCAGTCGTAAACTTCAGAATACGTTTCGCGCGTCGAATTACTTTCGGTAGGGGTGTTCGTCTTGCCTTCGCTTTCTGCGGATCGTTATGCGGAACGTTACAACGTTCAAGTCAGCAATTTTATACGCAATAACGAAAAAACATTTCGAAGTGTTTACCCGAGTCTTCGAAGGACCGTCGATTCGCCTGATGCAATTGTCTCGCTTTTCTTTGAAGCTCTTCGCCCGCACGATCTTCCTTCTCGTTCTCCGACAGCCATGCCTCGATCTTTTGCCGCCACGCCTTCCTAATTTGTTATGCAAATATCTTGTGTAGAAAATACGAGAAAAAGAGAGGCGAATGCATGTCTTACCCTGCAGGTTTCGTTTCTTCTTCTTGCAAAAAAGGTTTGCTTTCCACCAAAGGCGACGGCGAACTCGGTCTCTCGCGGTCAGCCGAGAAATCAGCGTTTAGTAAATCGCTTCTGCGAGACTGGCCGCGAGCTCTTCGGGCCCATGAACGATCTGATACGATATAATAAATGGAAGAAAACCGACGGAAGGACGGAAATTGCTTTCGTTATAAAACTATAGATTTAACTTTCGAAGAATGAAATACATTTGCGACAAAATACCTAAACTACCCCAGGATTTTCTTTCGCGACTACTGTCTTGGCCCGATGTCCTCAAAAAGTCCATCAGATTACCGTCGTCGTCTTCGCAAGGTATTCGACTTCTACGACGTCGAAGCGTACCATTCGGTGTAACATCTGCCGCGTCAAAGAATCGAAGGTAAGACAATTGAGGAAAAGATTCAAAAGATTCGTAAGTTGGTTAAAAAAGAACCTGGAGAATATGTTTCATCTTTGGCAGATTGATGGTCGATGGTTCCACCGGAACAAGAACCTACGCGTCGTCGAATGTTCGGCGAACCGGTAATCGAAACGTCGTCGTCGGATGTCACTCCTCCGTTTTGTAATCGTTTGATCTGTTAATTGAACCGGATCGACCATTTTAATTTCTGAATAGTCCACTCTGGGAAATGAACTCCACTCTCTAGTATGCGTTTACCTTAGCCTCGTGGCTACGATTGTAATTCCTTTGAAGTAAACCAGCATTGAAATCGATGGGATCGTAGTCGACTAGGTTGCATTCGGATTCGGAGGTCGGCGCCTCGGCTTGATTGGTTACTGTAAAATGTAAAATGTAAAATGTACATCGATAATGAAAACGAAATGAAATGGATGCAATATCGGAGAAACTGTATACACGTACACAGTCGTTTTTTAGCCAATAGCTGCTCCTCTCGTTGCTTGCGCCTTGCCAACACTTGTTCCTCTTGGATTCTGCGTCTTTCGTTCTCCGCTACAGCTTGATTGAACTTTTGACAAAACTGGTGAAACACTTTGAAGCATTCCTCGATCTTGAAGGTGTTTGCGTCTTCGCAAAAAAATTCGGCGAGCGATCTCCTTAACGTTTCCAGCTCTTCCATGTCTCGTTTCAGTTGACTCATCTCTTGTTCCGCCATCTACGAAAGTGCACGATTTCAATGTTTCGTTCGATACCCTTTCGAAATAAATTGATTAACGCGAAAAGCTGTACTTGTAAAAACTGTGCCATCTGCTCTTGTATGTCGAGCTCCGTCGAAGGATATTGAATCTGCGCCTTGATCTTCTTAATCTTTGTGTCGAGCGCGTTAAATTCGTTGTTCAGCTGTTCCGTCGTGGTCCTTGCAACGTGGTAAAACCGTTATACAAATAGAATGAAAAATTGCGTTACGTTTATTTCGCGTGACACTTACTTCGTGGCAGCCTCCAACGTGGTCATGTTCTTCGTGAAATCCAATAGATCCTTCCTCTTTCTTTCGGCTTGCTGCAACATAAAACGTTTAAAACAGTGCACGCCGATAGAATAAAGCGTACGTGGAGGAGTAGAGTTCGCTTTACCAAAGCGACGTAATGTATGAGATTCATTCCTGGCTTATTCGCGCGAATCTCGGTTAACTTTTGCAAAGAGGATAGCTTTACCCCGGCAGCATTTCCCGCGTAACCACCCTAAAACAATTATTCAAAATTCTTTTGTTTGTTTTATTACAAGATAACGACAAGCTTGATTCTGCTCGTACCGAGTTGAGAAAATTTCCAGCAACTAGAACCATATAGAGCACCTCTTGAAGCGGTTTGTTCGTCATCAGGTCCTCACCAGCTAAAATCATCGAATTGATGCTCGGTTCTAGGTAGCCCATGTTAGCTGCGAATTCCTCTTTTAACAGCATGCATTCTATCCGCAGTTTGTAACTATCGTTGCGTTCAAAGAAAGACAAAAGTATGAGATTCGTTCGCAATGGGTTATACAGAGTGAAAGAAAAGTACCGTGCTCACTTTGGCACTTGGACGAGTTGCAGAAAGAATTTCTCGGCGTTTCCGAGCTTCGACTTGTCGCCATCGAAACTTTTCAACATCTCTAGTTCGTCGACTTCGGGCAAAATCTTGAGAAGGCCGCGTAACTTTTCCGCTCCGATGTCATCGTGGCTACCCTCTTTTATAAGTCGAATGATATCTTCGTTCGAGCTAAAAGAGTCGTAAAATCGATCGTTAGCTCCGGCGACAAATAGTTCGTAGCGATGCTCACCTTCGGAACTGTTTCAAAAATATGTTCACGTTCAGGCTCCTCTTACCGTCGAGAAGTGCGATCTGGAATATAGAAAAATGGAATGCGATAGGGCGTCGAGAATGTGCGAGCGAAGGAAATACCTCGGTTGGTTCCCGACGTCGTCTTTCGGCGTCGGAATTACCACCGTACGAGGAACACGATGCAGCGGGTAACATAGGCGGCACTTGTTGACAAAACAATCCCTCCATCTCTGCCCAGTCTATGTCTGCCATAGGGGAATTTTGATGCTCGTTCGCGACCAAAGACCAAATGTTGCGTTTTCCGATCACCTATGCGCGGCGACAAGATCAGTGTAGACGATAGATGGATGATTGTATTATATTATATTATATAATACAATACCTTGTGATTAGGTATCTTGTTCCAATTGATGGTTTTCATTTTTGCCTTGGGGGTGGGTATTTCTTGTTGGGGCAAAAGTCTGGCGTGATTATTCGGTTGCTCGGGGGTGGGCGCCCGCGTAACCGGAAGCACGTGCAACGGCGGCGGTATAGGCGGTGGCTCCATCGATGCATCGGCGTGCGCCGGGTTGCTGACGAATAGGGGCGGAGGCGGAGGTGGCGGCAAAAGCCGGCCTTGACTCGGCAGCAAGGGGCCGGCAGGTGGAGGCGGAGGCGGCAAAGGCGGCGATACCTGCAACGATGCCTTTCGAGACGTTCCGCACGTCTGATCGGTTCCTCGACAATGACAACATAGATTCGTCTGAAAAATAAAAGATACCGCCGCTATCGATCCACCGAATGCGAGACAATTCTCGAATCTCTTTTCGAAACGAAAGTTACTTGAAGACTAGGCGATCGCAGCAATTTGGTAGCGTCTTCTCGATTCTCCAATAAGGTAGCTCTGTGCACCAACGTTTCCGCCGTGTCCCACGCTAAATCGCTAGCGGCATCCTTCGGATCTAGTCGCAGCAGATGTTGAAGAATGCTTAGAAAGGGTATTTCTTGCGGGGTATCCGCGATCTGCAAACATACACCAATTACACTCGATCTCGATAGATTTCCCGCTCGACAAAGTATCTGTAACCGTACACTGGTATTTTCTTTCTTACTTGTCCGAGGATCGCGTAAAACACATCGACGTGAGAAGAAAGATCGATACCCGGTGGTCCGTGATTCGATAATTCTTCGTCGGTCTCTCGTTGATCGTCGAAGGCGTCGAGTTGTACCCTCAAGTCCGGAGCGTGGCTTTTCCTGTAACAATAATCGTCGTCTTCTTCCTGAATCCGGCTACATTTTAAGCCTTTACATAGTTGTTCGCTCTATTTTCGTCCCGCTCGACATGCGCGTTCCCTCTACAATCTCAATTTCTACGCCCTAGTTTTACTCTCTTCCTAGTCATTTTCACAATTATACCGTCCCTATGCTATTCTTGTTAATATTAACAAAAAACCTATTTTATATCTTTCCGATAGCTTTTTCATAGAATACGGAAACAATTTAATTAACAATCGATTAGAAAAGCAATGTTACGTTAGCTATTCGCCACGATGCTCGATTGAGTTTCGAAGATGATCGTCTTTGACGTATCCTTTATGCACTCTTCACTGTATGTCATAGTTTTTACAATGTAATCGAACGTTCCCATTGATCGATAGTGGCGTGGCACGCATGGGAGCAAGGGAGGGAAGTTCACTTTCCAATGGGAATTGTATCGTCCGTAGCACGTAAAGAGAGAAAATAGCGAATACCTAATTAAAAGCCGAGAGAGAGTGTTCCGAGCAGTGTGGTGACCGGAACGGTGCAACGACAACCGCTCCAGCAGAGTGCGAGTCGCGACTATACGTGTACGCATCACACGCCGCGAGCTTACTCGCGAAGAGTTAATTTCGGCTTTCCTCTCTCTCTCTCTATTTCTCTCTTTCACTATCTTTCACTCTCTTCGAGTCGCGACGAGTTTTGCTTTTCATTTTCTCCTTTCCTTCTTCGCCTCTATTTCCTGCGAATCTCCTCTACTTTTTCTCTTAACTTCACGCCATTCGGTTCTCCCTTCTTCCTCTCTTCCTTCCTTCCTTCCTTCCTTCCTTCCTTTCTTTCTTTCCGGCATTAAATCGAAAGTGTTAAATGTTGCCGAAACTCTCGAAAGATAAAATTGAAAGAAAACTAAAGAGGAAAACTGGGTAAGTTATTAAATGTTGTATAATCGAATAACTGATAGAAGAAAGGAGAATAAAAAGCTTTGTTTGTAAGCTTTCCAAATCGGAAAAATAATCGATGTTTTAACGTATTTCGTTAAGCAAATCCATTTCCACTGTTGTAGTCGACGCGTTAAAGCGTCTCCTTCGAATAGTTTTGCTCGATCAAGAATAGTTTGCTCTCGTCCGTCATCCCATGGAGGAATGACATATCGTACTATTCCTGTAGGGAGTGATTTAAGCGGGAACCTAAAGAAAAGGACAAAAGGTGTAGCGAGTGCATGGTGATTCGGCGCAAATACCTGTAGTTCCGATCGTACCTCTGCCAGTCGGTCTTCGTTTCGTTCACGGAACAGATGAGATGAACGACGAGTATATGGGTCGCGATAACGCGAGCATACAGGCTTGCAGCGAGAAGGGTGGCGAGCGAGTTACGCTTAGCTTATTTCTCCTCGAAGAGAACGGAAAGAAAAGGATGATTGGATTAGTGCATGCAATTGTCGTGCGTCGTGCGTCGTATAGGTTGAATGAGAATACCTTGCTTCGTTAGTTAACCAATCCTCGAGAACGTAATCGCTCGATACTTTTGTCTAGATGCGTATACCTCTTCTTGATGCATGCGCGATATTAACATTGGATTAGGTGCAAATGAGAAGGTGTGGGTACAATAAAGCACCCTTTCGTAACGTTCATTATTATTTATTATTCAACGATGTTAAGGTGTTAATCAGTTAATGTCATGAATCCAGGTCGTCGTAGAGTACTCACCGCAGCTCGTTCAAAATCGGAAGGAGCTTCAAGCCTGCAAGGGGAATTGGGTAATTAGGTCGTTGCATCTTATGATTCATTCGATTCTCATCATTGTACAGGATGTTTTACAACATGTGGGACATGTCTTCTTTTCGTAAAATTCAAGTGGTAAAAAGGAAAACCTCTTGCCACCACATCAACCGTGTCAATTCGATTATTCCTTTAAAAAGATAACAGCGAAAGATAGTGCAAACAACATTATCGTTAAAAGCAAGAACCTTTTACTCCCACGTGTTATGAAACATCCTGTATATCTTAACCCACCGATGAACTCGTTGCGAATTCTTATGCGATCCTTCAGCACCGGCGTAGAGATGACCAAACAATTTATAAATGCCAGCAACGCTGTCTGATAATCCTCGGCTGTTGCATTCTGCAGCTCTTCCACTACGATTTGCAGCCGGTAACGCTCGCCCTTTCGTTTCTGCAACACGATTTTCGTCGATTTAATTAAAACCTCACGAGGAATAAGAAAATGTCGCGTGTACGCAACTTTGAGCGTTAATGAGTTAATAACGGAAAATCGTAGTAGGCAGAGTGGTATGTTAAGAACAGAATGTTAAGAACACTGTGGTGTAGATCGTTCTTTTGTTTGACGAAGAAAGACCTTGAACCGTGACTTTTAGCCGAGAGCTTAGCACGCGTTCCCGGGGTACCAACAATGAACCGTGGACGTAACAATCCCTCTCGTATTCAACGCAACACCTTCGCGGTATATGTATACACAGATAAAGATCCTATCGGTCGTTCTTCCATTCAAACTACGTATCTATCGAGCTTCCAGCACCTGATACTCGTGAAGAGTGTCGATGGCTCTCTGCCTTCCATCCTGGCTGTACACGCAAAGCGCCGAAAGTAATTCCACCACTTGTTTCTTCACCGACGTGCAGGCAGTGTCCAAGGCTGAAATTTAACGAGAATCGTGATTTAATACGTATTCCAATACGTATTCTCTCTACTACCGAGAATACGTTGAATAATCTTTACCCGAGGCGAGCTTGACGCAGTAATCAGGATTGTCCACGATGTAGTCGAGACCAACATGGGAATCCATATTGACTGCATTTGTAAAAATCGTTGCTCCCAGTCTGAAAGAAAACAAAGGGAAAAATTCGAAATATTTCTTTGCTACTTTAGTCTAGAATAATAAAGATGTAATTTTCATTATTCACTTCACGAGGGACGTCTTCGTTCTAGAGTAATAACTTTAGATGACGCTTACTAGATTACTATTATCGTGTGGTTAAAGAAATTTTCATTGAATTTGAATCGATCGTGAAAGTTCGAATCCGCGGTAAGAAGCAGAGTAGATCGAGGCTGGAGCGAGGTCTAGGTTGAGAATAGCGTATCGCGCGCTCTTTCCACGTGCACACCTCGCCGCCGCATAAATACGCATGTATGACTAACACCGCGTACTTGAACGAAAAGATGCATATGTCGCTGCCGCGATTCGTTTACGTGTAAAAAGCCTTGTTTTTCATTCATTTTACTTTCGGCGTTGCCGTTTGCCACTATATATGCATACCTACAGAATTAACAAGCTAAACACCGTTAGTTTTCAAGTTTTCCACCATGCTTCATTTACAATTTGCCCAATTCCTAACGAATTTTCAAATAAAACGAAGATATGAAGTAAAATATGCATTTATCAGTGATTGTTTGCACTAAAAGGCAAAGTTATTTGATTGGAAGCCGACGGAAGAGGTAGGACGGCATCGAACCGGAGCGGAGTCGTCGGTACGGCCTAATGACAAAACTTTGCGCCCTCGTGGGAGTACGAAAACACAGGAAGGACGTGAGAAAGAAAGAAAGAGAGACGGTCACTGGAAGAAGGAAGAGGGGGGAAGTAAGTAAGTAAGCAAGCAAGTAAGTAAGTAAGTAAGTAAGTAAGAGTGAAAGGGCAAGAGAGGAAGAGCGGCAGAGAGGGAAATATAGGGGAAAGACCATAGGATTGCGTCACCATATGCATGCACATACCTCTAGTCACGTTTAAAAATAGATTCTCGAATATTATTAAGGGCCACGACACATCGTGGACGTTTCGCTGGACAAATCGTTATTACCTTTGACCGATCGTGAATCAAAGTGGATTAAGGCAGGATAATTCGAACGTTCTCAAGTCAAGTCGTTTCACGATCGAAAGATTCTTTTTTCTGTAGAACAAATCGAGAAAAGATTTAAAAGAGATTGCGACTGCGTTTACGACAATAAACGAAAATGGTTGTTCCGCGTTTCAACGAATAAACTAGTGGATGAAACGAGAAAGAACGCGATTCGAACGGTGGCGCGGGGATATGCGAGATTTGCGAGTAGATATTCCGAATACAAACGAGCTACAGAGAGGTTGGTCGAAGTGATTCATGGTGGTACGCCTTGCTACGGCCGTACTAAGTCATCGGAGCTTCCTGCAATCGTGCCTACCGTCGACCTCCAAGCTCGCACTTGCGTGTCTGCACTTGCGTATACGGTCACTGGCCATCTTAGGAAGGACGCGAACACCAATCCATCCAAACAAGCGGAAAAAAGAAAAAACTCCAAGTGGATAAATCATCGTAAAAAGACCGTCGGATGTTTGTTCGTTTCCGAGACACTGTTGTCTAAAGCGTATGTAGTGTCGGGGGGGCACAGTAGGCTTCCCTAAGAAAAATCACTCCGTAGGAGAAGGTGTCCCCGCCGCTCGCTACGATACTAACTAGAGTCACCGCACATCGTGCTTAATATACACATTTTATCAAGTAAATTCAATTGTCGTCGTGTACGAAATCATAATGTGTGATAACTCTAGTATTACAGGGTGATTAGGATTACAGCGCCATTTTTCCTAGGGGAGTCTATCGTGTTTACTTACTCGATTACTTGCTGAATTTAAAATAAACAATCGAATGTTGGGGAACGCTAATAATCGGCGAGCAGAGACGATCGTGGACGTATGTACGAATT
Organism: Anthidium xuezhongi; assembly: GCA_022405125.1. Classification (NCBI taxonomy): domain Eukaryota; kingdom Metazoa; phylum Arthropoda; class Insecta; order Hymenoptera; family Megachilidae; genus Anthidium; species Anthidium xuezhongi. Next base: position 9,019,644 of record CM039640.1, read on the forward strand.
TACCTGTGTATCGTGTGTATTTAGGCATACATATACATGAAATAGCACTCACGGCGGACGTGGGATACCATATCGGGTACCTTGTTGACCTCGCCTCTCTTCTCCGTCTATCCTTCTTGCTCTCGTTCTCTGTCGTCCGCGAACGCAACAACCTAACATAAGTGTGCGTACCACCGACAATCTACTCTCCTCTCTTCCCACGTCTTTCACTACTGACAAAAGAAGCTTCGACCGTCGCCAATGTCGTTTCTTCGACGTTTGTCACCGAAAACAGCGATTTCGTCGCGCGAACCACGACACCACCATCGCGCATCGTGTTTGCCGCGCGCACAGAACGGAGCGTGGGAACCGCGGGAAATTTAGAAAACGCGGCAACGCGAACTAGCATCTATTTCGGCGCCAATCATCGTACAAATCGTGCGCGCTAGTAACGAGAGCACGTGCGCGACTCGTCGATGTTTCGGAATCGTTTCTCGATTAATCGCGTTCGTAGAAAAGCCGCGCGACACCGACAGAGGTTACCTCTCGGTGTCCATGTATAGACGCGATCAGGGACATCCGGATATTTTCTGTTTCGCTCTATACCGTACGATATTTCGTTCAGAAAATTCTATGCGACAATTCGCATTTTTCCTTCACTGGTATACAACACTGGTAGAAAATAAATAAATATCGAGATATCGAATCCATGCAATCGATGCACCGATGCACCGACCGACTCTACCCTACTATCCAATCGTCCCACATACTTTTATCATTTTATTCGTTCTAATACCTATGCTTAGCATTTCATGCTTTTCAACTTGATTTCGTTGCGGTACTGCAATTGTTTCTAGCAAAATCTCTTTCGTATTACCGACACATACTTGCTAGTTTCGTCACGTTCGTCTTCGCGTGAAAGTTCGGCTAGAACATAAGTCTGTTGATCGTCCTTGCATGAGACGAACATCCAGTCTCGTGGAGTCTCTTTTTCTTATGCGGCATACGATTTTGAGAATTCGTGTTGCTCGGGATCGCGTATGTTAACGAACCAAAAGATAATTTTGATTTATTTCTTTATTTACGATGCGTTGCACCAAACGTTGCATCGCGACTAGCATTGTGTCGCGCTGCGTGTGTGCGTTATATTCCACACGGCCATGTATAGCGTTCGTTTTCATTGGAATTACGAACGATCCCCGAATTTGGGATTTTGAATCATTCTACACCAATGCGAATTAATTGTGGTTACCTTGTCGCAACGTGGTCATGGCCCCGACTGCTTGGAACACAGTGGTCAGGTTCGTCCCCCCTTTACTTTTACTTTTGCACCTATGACAACCTCTTTGATTCTACGCGTTCGAAAATTTCGGCACTGTGACATTTTCCACGGTCTAGTTACTTTTATCGATTCGATTTTTCGTGTGTAATACCGTTCACGATGCAGTTAAAATCTTTAAAATGAATAATTGTAGCTTTTAATCGTGCAACGCCGTATTGTCATTTGAAATATTATTGTTTGTTCTGGTTTGTAATTGTCGATTGGTATTCTAAAGACACTATGTGTCTACATTAAAATTCTTTACAAAGTTTTACCTGATGTTACATGTTTAATGGTAACAATGATGTAGATACATGTCAAAAATCTGAGATAAATATAAACGTCGTCTTCATAGTTCTTGCATGTTATACCTGTAATTTTGATTATTTCATCGTTTGTTACGCAACAACTGTTCGACGATTGAGCAATGCGAAATTATTATTCCGAAAATGAAAATAACGCTTGTATTATCGATACCTACGAATAGACAAATTGATTATCAGAAATAAGAAAAAAACACGCGTATAGTTTTATGCGATCAGTGAAAGTAACGGGGACTTTTTTTTCAAAGATAACACTTCTTCCAAAGAAAAAGACAAAACGTGATAAAGTTTGACAGGTGTTTATAAGGCGGTTTGAAAAATGTAATAAAAAAAAAAAATGAGATACTCGCGCGAGTGTCGCATCCGATAAGATTCTCTCTCTTTCTCACCTTTTATTTTCATCTGAGCAACAGGTTGATCAGCGAATGGGTGATCCGTGGCTTTATTGGCATCCCGATCGCGGTAGCACGCGACACACGCACACTTTTTTCGTCGAGCACCGATTCGCGGAAACTGCGTTTCAGGAGCGCGCGACAGACCGCCACGATGCTACGGAATGATCTAATACGCATGCGCACTCCCTCTCCGCCGAATCCAACATCTCATTCTTTATTATACCCTGCTTAAGAAACATCCTAGCTTCATTTTAATTTTCATTTTTCCTTTTCAGTTTTACGTTTATTTTTATTTCTTTCTTATCGTTCGATTGAAAAAGGTGTTTACAGACTTTCCGCAATTCCTAATACATTTTATTGCGTTGTCATCAAAATTTATTAACATCGATCATTAAAGATAACAGGTATATCATTCTGCATAGGATCATGAAATTCGCATAACCCTTCGTAAGCTGGCTTCGATGTTCATCGTAAAATTTGAAATACGCTACGGTGTAAAAAATACTTTGCGTTATATGCACGTATTATACAATATATAAATAAAATTGTATTTACTGTGAAGAAATGTACAGATGAGTCGACGACACGTTCATCGATACAGATATTCATTAAATTGATTAACTAGTAATTCAATTACTCGATCGACAAGTCTATTCGTTAAAATGATCTTTCAGAAACGTTGATGGAAATTCGACGGTTGCGTTGGCTGAGCAGTGGAATAAACCATGCCGGGTGGTTGTTGATGGGTCATTGCGTGGCTTTGGTGTTGGTGAAATTCTGGAGCTCCGTGAGGCCCGTTGAGTCTTACCCGTTTAGCGTTTTGTCCATGGTTGTGATCGTCATTTCCTTGTTGTTGTTGTTGATTTTGTTGCTATAATTACATAAAATTACATAAAACTTCATCAAAGTAAAAATACTACCGAGTAAAATGCTATACTAACGTTTTGTTGTTGATTTTGTCGCGCTTTGTTTTCAGTCTTTTCCTCTGTATCGTCATCTGTTAAAAATTCCCGTTTAGGATAGGGAATGGGACATCCGGCAAATATGCTAAAACGTTATGATATTCGTTACATTGACGTTCAAGTAATTAATGTAATGAAAGAAAATATCATATGGTAAAAAATGTACTCTTGCGTTGGCAGTGGTTCCTCTTGAAAGTAAGCATCTTGCATCGAATGCTCGGAAGTTATTCGTTTATTAGGGTCCATCATTAACAATTTTTGAAGCTAAACAAAAATTTTAATTGATATTATCGTTCATAAGAATGGTTAAACAGTTAAATTTATTCAACAGTACCAAATTAAATGCCTTGCTATCGGGTTTAATTTTATGTCGGTCCATGTATTTTGTAAGTGAACAATTTGCGTAGCTGTAAGAAGAACATTAGTATCGAAATTAAACTTTAAATTTTTGTACAATAACTACTTTCAAACAAATACCAACTTTTGCCTTTTAAAGTCTTTCAATAATGTAGGATGTTCTGGCATTTTCTTAATATCTTCCCAATCTTTTTCTAAAGGAAATCCCATCACATTGAATATCCTAAACATTGGTAAATTATAATTTATTCATTTTTTACTTAAATTTTATCTTGTAAAATTTATCCTATATTAGAACATGGTAATTTTATTAATAACATTTAATCATACCTATCTAATTGATCATGATGATATGGATTGCTAGTTTTCAAGTCTTCTTGTCTGCAATGAAAAATAGGTTCAGATGTTAAAAGTTCTGCAAAGATACAACCAATTGCCCAGATATCTGTAAAACAAAAACAAAGTTTATACAACTAAAGGAACTGTACTACTAACTTCAGCTTTTTAATTTAGATGGTATACCTATAGCTTTTGTATAATGCCTAGCACCAAGAAGTAATTCTGGTGCTCTATACCAAAATGTAACTACAACTGGATCCAAATCTGCTAGAGGTTTTAAAGGAGCATTAAATAATCTAGCAAAACCCATGTCTGCAATTTTTACACGTCCTCTTTCATTTCCTTCTCCCATTACTAAAATATTTGCGGGTTTCTAAGATATAATAAATGAATGAAATTAATTATAAATATTAGTATGTGTGTATACCAAATAATTTATAAAAATAATTACCAAATCTCTATGGAGCACCCAGTTGGAATGTAAGTAGTGAATACCATCCAGGATTTGGTACAACAAAGATTTGACCATACCTTTAGGTACCATAACAGGTTTTTTATTAGCCTTTGCTGCTCTATGAAACTTGATTATATGCTATGTATTAAAGTAAAAAATTATTAATAAATTTCAAAAATTATTTAACAAAATATTCAATATAAAATTATATGAACTGTAAACATACCCACAAATCATGTTCAGCAAAATCAAATAGTAACCATACTTTACGGTCATTATGCGACAGAAAAACTCTGATTAATGTAATTACATTTACATGTTTTAATTCTCTAAGTAACTATGAGAAAAATTGATTAAAATATTTTTCATATGATAATCAATAAGATGTATGTGTATATGTATATATAATGCCTTAAATACAAAACGATAAATACTTACTGCAATTTCACGACAAGCAGACATTGAAAGACCTGTTCCTTCAATTTGTTTAAGACCAAAATCCTTTGTATCTGGTCGAGACTTTAATTCACTATCAGGTACACTATTGAAATATTATCAATACACATGTACTTGTTTATAAATAGTAGAAAATAGAGAAAATATGATAAATGAATGACATTACATATATGCTACATATAACAGTACAACAATTATTACATGCGCTTAAAGAATACAGTAAATCATTGTTGAAGTAGCAATGTACAAAAATTGAAAAATGTTTGACATGTTTCAGTACAAGTAATAGCAAATATTCAAGCAGAAATTATAATTTTCTAGTAATGAAAGTTTAAATTTACAAAATTAAAGTGATCAAAGATTGTTCTGAAGTAAATCTATAAAGCTGTCATTAGATACCGTACAGTTTTATACATTAGATTAAACATACTAACCCTTCCTTTCTACGAGCTTTATAGACGTGCCCGTAGGTTCCTCTTCCGACTTTACATCCTTCAAATTCGAAAAGATCCTCGACTTTTGTTCGGTCTTTTTGGGTTTTCATTTTAAATTCGTAATCCATCATGTTTAATATTATCCGAACAATTATCAACTATAAACAAACATCTTTAGTTTACATTTGCATACAGAAAGTGATCAACTTTTGCTCATACTACCTCGATCACTTTACGCTATTTACTGTATATACAATTACACTCGAGTATTACATACATACATACAGGTGCAAGTCGAGTCTAGATGGCAGCAGTACCTTTTTATGCGTGCCGATTTACACTTATAGCCGTGTTGATACTCGAAACATATATTTTTCTATAACAAATAATACCTAATTGATGCAATTGTGATATGGTTTTACTGTGCATACTAATTACAGTTACATGGTGAACAATTTCTTGTATTTAACTTAAAGCAGTTATAATATTAAAAAAAATATTAATATTTGACAATAATCAACGCAAGATTATTATTAATCTAATAATTACACTTCTTTATAAAAAAATAAACATAATTTATTAAAACTGTTGAATTAATGACATAAGAATTATAAAAAGAAGCTGAATCGTTACAAGTTACTGCAATTGGTGATTAATAATTAAAATGCCTGCCACAACTATACATAAATTTATAACATTTATCGGACTGATGTCAATATTACATGCTGCTTATTCGGCCGCGCAACGTATGTATTATTTGTAATAGTTAAACTTATTTGACCATAATTAAATACTTTTAAAGTTCAATTATTTGACATTTGAACTAACCTTATGGAAATGTTACAGATCGTACATATTTACGAATAACAGAACAAGAATTTACTACCTTGCCAATTGATGTAAGTATTGAATGATGTTAAACTACCTGAAGTCAATAATCACTAATAAGTAATATTATTTATTTAGATTTTAATACAGGGTATTATCAGCTTATTTATGGTTATGTATGGAGTAATGTACATTGCTGGTGACTTCAAAGAAATTCGAGCAGTGGTTGATTTGGAAAATAAATCTTGGGAAACATTAAGAAATCTTCCATCGTTCCAAATATTCAATCATAGAGGAAAATCTTTATCTCCACATTATGCACAATAATGTTTGTGTCTGTAATATATATTTCAAAAGTGTAATAGCAATGTAATTTTTGTAAGAAATAATGCACTCGTAATACATTCATAGAGAATTCCAAATGAAATAGCAAATACAACATGATGACAACTTTGATCTAAGCATTTATTCATTTATTCTGATTACAATGTAGGTGATAAATAAAGGAAGGTGTAATCCTGTGTTGGTAGTCTTAAATCATATATTTAAAAATATGTGTAAATGTACATATACTTTCTAAACACAGCAGTAAAGTACAAATAAACGGAATATTATAATTTCGATTTTCTTTTTTACCCACGTGTTGTATATTTATTTTATGCAAAACATTATCAACGAATGAATAATAAAAGTGCAATTCTGTATAAAAACATCACTTTTTCTGTTTCTTTTTCTCAGCTTCTGCTTCCTTCTCTTTTTCAATTTCAGTGACATAATCTCCAATAGTATCTGCATCTAACATCTACAATATAAAATATATTTGAAAATACTGTAATTTCTTCTCACGAACGTGTACATAGGTTTAGAATGTATACCTGTAATGTTTGACCACGTCGCATTACCGCAATTTCTAAGTTCTTTTTCCCTGACTGTACTACTTCCAATAATGCTTTAATAGCTAATTTTATAGTGCCTTTTTCTGTTGCCACTTCTTCTGGCGTGTAATATTTTTGTAAAAATTCGTGGACTGTTTTAGCATTTCGACCGGTTGCGTTTGCCTTTAAAAAGAAGAAGTAAAGGATATCTTTTAGTTTTCCTCCCTCCTATATAAAATATTAAATATTCTGTAGAAAACGTACCTTCCATTCGTAATAAATGCCTGAAGGCTCTGTTTGATATAAATGTGGAATACCATCATAATCAAACCCAGCTAATAGGCATGATATTCCAAAAGGTCTTCTACCATTACTTTGCGTATACTTTTGTTTTAAACCTAAAAGTAATTAATAAATTTATTTTGGACGTGCATTTACTTAATTCGCAGTTGATAAGATGTATTTACTTACTTGCAATGTATCTTGTTATATACTCCAATGTAACAGGATCTTCTACAGTTAATCGATGACTTTGACATTCAACTTGTGCACGATTTATTAATACTCTTGCATCTGCAGTTAAACCTTGAACAATTGGATAATTTAAATTGAAAGCTCATAAAGTAATTCTTAATTTGATACTTGGAAAGATTTGTTTGTGATCGAACCTGCAAAAGCCATTACAACATGATCATCCAAAAGACATATTTTACGAACTGTTCTTTCTTCTTGTAGCTTTGCGATAGATTTCTTTTCTACCCCTAAAACGACTACATCGTTACCACGAACGCCAACCTGAAATAAAATTTAACATACCGAAGCATTGTTTTAAGTAAACAAATATGTATATTATAACTTTAAGTTTAATTTTGTTTAAGCATTATCTTATAAAATTTCGTTCAAAAGGAAATGGGTTTAATACATAAAGTGTACAAGAACACGATATAAAACTGAGTGCAAACATAAAACAGGTTAGATGAAATTTGTCACCATACCGCTGAAGAACCTTTCTTGACGGCTTCTTGTGCATATTCTACTTGAAGCAAATGTCCGTCAGGTGAAAATACTGTTATAGCCCTATCGTATCTTGCTGTCATTGTTTGAAGTTTTTAAAAACTATACCGTACCTATTTAACTCACAAAATGACTTCGCCGTTTTTCAAAGAGATTGCTATTCATTCGCAGGTTTGATTCTGCTTCTTACCGGTAGAGGGTAATGTAATGTGACCATTAACTAGACGTATACAGTATACGGTGTTCGCCATGGTCCGGCATAGCAGAGCTGTGTGATTTTTTAAAATTATCATCTTTAAGAATGAACTATATCAGATTCTGGCTAAGAAGACCAGCCATGGATCCATGGATCAAAGGAGATATGCATGGCAATAAGCTTCTTCTTTATGACCCTTAGGAAGAAATAAGTTTGAATTTGTTCGGTTCCAGAACACTTACATTTCAAGACCATTAATGCCTATTCGTCTGTATTTATATTATTTATATTTTCATTTGTGTAAAATCATGTGTTAATGATTTTATTTACAGCATATTAACAGTGCATTACGTTTAGTAGGTCCTGATATACAGGGTGTCCCAGAACTCCTGTAGGAGCCGGAAATAGGGGGTAGCTGAGACTATTCTAAACAACAATTTCCTTTGCAAAAATATCGGATGGGGCTTCGTTTTTGAATTATTAAGCAAAAACACTGACCAATCAGTACCGTCAGTGTAGCGTCGAGCCTAGTCGCCCCGGGACAAGCGCCTCGGTAGAACAGGAAGCGTTAAACACAAGTAATATTGAACATAAAAGTAAAAAACAAATGGTAGAATGTTATGAGAGTAATCGTACCTTAGAATAAAGGGAATGACTGAATGGCTGGATATCCCAACAGAAGGAATAAGTAAAAATTGCAGAATATTTTTCAGTATTATAAATACAGTCCTGGGGTCATCTAATTTGAATAGTAGAAAGATAAAACATTGTATTATTATAAAATAATGAATTTAATATCGTTCAAGCTTTATTTTTCAATTTTTTTAAAGAGCAACTGAGGACAGTACATGGGGTGTTACCGACGAAATTAGCGAAACAGAAAATTGTGTTTTTTCAAAAACCAGGCCACTTTTCGGATAAACTAAAGTTATAGAGACATTTATAACAACAAAATATTTTATGTAATGGTGTTAAAAAGCCGATTTTTAATAAAATAATTTTTACCGACTTTTTATTTTACCCCTGGCGCCACCTGCGAACAAAGTGCTGAAACTACTCAATAATTACCGACTGAGAATTCCGAAACATCGTTAAAAATGGCGGGCTTTTCAAAATGAGTAATGTACTATTTTGATATTTCTTAATTAAATTCCTTATAAAGGTTTATTAATTAAACTTCTGTTTTAATTATTAAACTAGAAGAACTGGTGTATAATTTCTGATTGTTTCAATAAGAGAAAAACCTACATTTATGTCTTTTCTTCATTAATATAACTTTTAAAGTTGTATAATAAACGATTCAAAGCTATTAACATGGATATCGTTCTAACTTTATCATTTTCAATGCTTCCAGTACGATTGTGTACAGCATTTTATTAATTTAAGATGTTTTTTAAGCTGTAAAAAATTAATAACGATAATATAAAGTTTCCCCTTCCTTTAGTTCAAATTTGGTGATCCTAGAACATTATTTAAGTATATAAATCGATATAAACCTGCGCTTGATTACGAGACTCGAAGACTACATTTCAGAGCCTTTATTTATTATTTTCTTGCTTTATCGCGATTGTTAACTAATTACAAACGTTCATGGTACTAAAAAGCTGCATTTATTCAATAAACTACATGATTCATACATTCAGCTATACAATAGTTATTATATTATTTATAACTAACGTTTACAATTGTAAGTTTGCGAGATTCCTGCGGAGGAAGTGAGAGGTCCGATTGGCGGACTAGTGTTCACTCTCTCGCACATTGGTGTTGTGCGCAGGCGCGAGTTTGGCGTAGAGGGAGTGAGAGACTAGATGCTCGGTGCTCTCACTCGCACATTGAGGGAGTGAGAGGTGAGATAGGCGGACTAGTGTTCACTCTCTCGCACATTGGTGTTGTGCGCAGGCGCGAGTTTGGTGTAGAGGGAGTGAGAGACGAGATACTCGGTGCTCTCACTCGCACATTGAGGGAGTGAGAGGTGAGATAGGCGGACTAGTGTTCACTCTCTCGCACATTGGTGTTGTGCGCAGGCGCGAGTTTGGTGTAGAGGGAGTGAGAGACGAGATACTCGGTGCTCTCACTCGCACATTGAGGGAGTGAGAGGTGAGATCGGCGGACTAGTGTTCACTCTCTCGCACATTGGTGTTGTGCGCAGGCGCGAGTTTGGCGTAGAGGAAGTGAGAGACGAGATGCTCGGTGCTCTCACTCGCACATTGAGGGAGTGAGAGGTGAGATCGGCGGACTAGTGTTCACTCTCTCGCACATTGGTGTTGTGCGCAGGCGCGAGTTTGGTGTAGAGGGAATGAGAGACGAGATACTCGGTGCTCTCACTCGCACATTGAGGGAGTGAGAGGTGAGATCGGCGGACTAGTGTTCACTCTCTCTTACGCATTAGCATACTGCGTAGACTTGGTGCGAGTGAGAGAGGTGACGCCCTCGCGGAGTCTTTCTAATATATTACTGCGCTTCAGCTATATGTTAAATAATTATAAAAATATGTTGTATGTAAAAATACTGATATGTAAGTTTATAATTTTTACTTTTATAAGTTAGTGTCTGTAGAGATAGTTCGTACTTTGTAAATAGTATAAATTATACAAATTATGTATTAAGTATTAAAATAATGTAGAAAGAAAGATAAAAATAAACAAATAAAGTGTGATATAAATGTATTTATTTAACATACCTTCCAAAATGGATTCCAAAAATTTCCCACTCCTAAAATAAGAATCTTGACATAAGAACTTTGTATCAGGAGAATATGATGTGCCAGGAGGTATTCTTCGTGCCACTTCTCGGAATTTTAGTGACGTCGAATTCCAGGAATTTTCGGGAACCCCTTTTGCGAAACCAAGTTCCAGATTTCGATTAATCGAACTCCGAATACCATCATGTGGAACACCGTTGAATTCGTCTCGGTGCCCGCTGTTAGATTCTGAAGAGAAAACTATAGCATCTCATTTAAAAAAACTACATTGACCTTCAGATCTCGTCCATTACCCCACCCAGAGGAAAATACTTATTACCGCATGATGCACCCCATTTTGTCAAGCAACTTTTGTAGGAACATATTTTTAATAACTACAACTCCTTCCGAAATATCCTGCTGTAATCACTTAAGTTGGACACCCTGTACATTCACCTTTATCGAAACCAAATTCCCGATTTTGAGAAATGTATCAGGAGAATATGATGTGCCAGGAGGTATTCTTCGTGCCACTTCTCGGAATTTTAGTGACGTCGAATTCCAGGAATTTTCGGGAACCCCTTTTGCGAAACCAAGTTCCAGATTTCGATTAATCGAACTCCGAATACCATCATGTGGCACACCGTTGAATTCGTCTCGGTGCCCGCTGTTAGATTCTGAAGAGAAAACTATAGCATCTCATTTAAAAAAACTACATTGACCTTCAGATCTCGTCTATTACCCCACCCAGAGGAAAATAATTATCACCGCATGATGCACCCCATTTTGTCAAGCAACTTTTGTAGGAACATATTTTTAATAACTACAACTCCTTCCGAAATATCCTGCTGTAATCACTTAAGTTGGACACCCTGTACATTCACCTTTATCGAAACCAAATTCCCGATTTTGAGAAATGTATCAGGAGAATATGATGTGCCAGGAGGTATTCTTCGTGCCACTTCTCGGAATTTTAGTGACGTCGAATTCCAGGAATTTTCGGGAACCCCTTTTGCGAAACCAAGTTCCAGATTTCGATTAATCGAACTCCCAATACCATCATGTGGCACACCGTTGAATTCGTCTCGGTGCCCGCTGTTAGATTCTGAAGAGAAAACTATAGCATCTCATTTAAAAAAACTACATTGACCTTCAGATCTCGTCTATTACCCCACCCAGAGGAAAATAATTATTACCGCATGATGCACCTCATTTTGTCAAGCAACTTTTGTAGGAACATATTTTTAATAACTACAACTCCTTCCGAAATATCCTGCTGTAATCACTTAAGTTGGACACCCTGTACATTCACCTTTATCGAAACCAAATTCCCGATTTTGAGAAATGTATCAGGAGAATATGATGTGCCAGGAGGTATTCTTCGTGCCACTTCTCGGAATTTTAGTGACGTCGAATTCCAGGAATTTTCGGGAACCCCTTTTGCGAAACCAAGTTCCAGATTTCGATTAATCGAACTCAGAATACCATCATGTGGCACATCGTTGTATTCGTCTCGATGCCCGCTGTTACATTCTGAAGAGAAAACTATAGCATCTCATTTAAAAAAACTACATTGACCTTCAGATCTCGTCTATTACCCCACCCAGAGGAAAATACTTATTACCGCATGATGCACCCCATTTTGTCAAGCAACTTTTGTAGGAACATATTTTTAATAACTACAACTCCTTCCGAAATATCCTGCTGTAATCACTTAAGTTGGACACCCTGTACATTCACCTTTATCGAAACCAAATTCCCGATTTTGAGAAATGTATCAGGAGAATATGATGTGCCAGGAGGTATTCTTCGTGCCACTTCTCGGAATTTTAGTGACGTCGAATTCCAGGAATTTTCGGGAACCCCTTTTGCGAAACCAAGTTCCAGATTTCGATTAATCGAACTCCGAATACCATCATGTGGCACATCGTTGTATTCGTCTCGATGCCCGCTGTTACATGCTGAAGAGAAAACTATAGCATCTCATTTAAAAAAACTACATTGACCTTCAGATCTCGTCTATTACCCCACCCAGAGGAAAATACTTATTACCGCATGATGCACCCCATTTTGTCAAGCAACTTTTGTAGGAACATATTTTTAATAACTACAACTCCTTCCGAAATATCCTGCTGTAATCACTTAAGTTGGACACCCTGTACATTCACCTTTATCGAAACCAAATTCCCGATTTTGAGAAATGTATCAGGAGAATATGATGTGCCAGGAGGTATTCTTCGTGCCACTTCTCGGAATTTTAGTGACGTCGAATTCCAGGAATTTTCGGGAACCCCTTTTGCGAAACCAAGTTCCAGATTTCGATTAATCGAACTCCGAATACCATCATGTGGCACACAGTTGAATTCGTCTCGATGCCCGCTGTTAGATTCTGAAGAGAAAACTATAGCATCTCATTTAAAAAAACTACATTGACCTTCAGATCTCGTCCATTACCCCACCCAGAGGAAAATACTTATTACCGCATGATGCACCCCATTTTGTCAAGCAACTTTTGTAGGAACATATTTTTAATAACTACAACTCCTTCCGAAATATCCTGCTGTAATCACTTAAGTTGGACACCCTGTACATTCACCTTTATCGAAACCAAATTCCCGATTTTGAGAAATGTATCAGGAGAATATGATGTGCCAGGAGGTATTCTTCGTGCCACTTCCCAGAATTTTAGTGACGTCGAATTCCAGGAATTTTCGGGAACCCCTTTTGCGAAACCAAGTTCCAGATTTCGATTAATCGAACTCCGAATACCATCATGTCGCACACCGTTGAACTCGTCTCGATGCCCGCTGTTACATGCTGAAGAGAAAACTATAGCATCTCATTTAAAAAAACTACATTGACCTTCAGATCTCGTCTATTAACCCACCCAGAGAAAAATAATTAATACTGCATGATGCACCCCATTTTGTCAAGCAACTTTTGTAGGAACATATTTTTAATAACTACAACTCCTTCCGAAATATCCTGCTGTAATCACTTAAGTTGGACACCCTGTACATTCACCTTTATCGAAACCAAATTCCCGATTTTGAGAAATGTATCAGGAGAATATGATGTGCCAGGAGGTATTCTTCGTGCCACTTCTCGGAATTTTAGTGACGTCGAATTCCAGGAATTTTCGGGAACCCCTTTTGCGAAACCAAGTTCCAGATTTCGATTAATCGAACTCCCAATACCATCATGTGGCACACCGTTGAATTCGTCTCGGTGCCCGCTGTTAGATTCTGAAGAGAAAACTATAGCATCTCATTTAAAAAAACTACATTGACCTTCAGATCTCGTCTATTACCCCACCCAGAGGAAAATACTTATTACCGCATGATGCACCCCATTTTGTCAAGCAACTTTTGTAGGAACATATTTTTAATAACTACAACTCCTTCCGAAATATCCTGCTGTAATCACTTAAGTTGGACACCCTGTACATTCACCTTTATCGAAACCAAATTCCCGATTTTGAGAAATGTATCAGGAGAATATGATGTGCCAGGAGGTATTCTTCGTGCCACTTCTCGGAATTTTAGTGACGTCGAATTCCAGGAATTTTCGGGAACCCCTTTTGCGAAACCAAGTTCCAGATTTCGATTAATCGAACTCCCAATACCATCATGTGGCACACCGTTGAATTCGTCTCGGTGCCCGCTGTTAGATTCTGAAGAGAAAACTATAGCATCTCATTTAAAAAAACTACATTGACCTTCAGATCTCGTCTATTACCCCACCCAGAGGAAAATACTTATTACCGCATGATGCACCCCATTTTGTCAAGCAACTTTTGTAGGAACATATTTTTAATAACTACAACTCCTTCCGAAATATCCTGCTGTAATCACTTAAGTTGGACACCCTGTACATTCACCTTTATCGAAACCAAATTCCCGATTTTGAGAAATGTATCAGGAGAATATGATGTGCCAGGAGGTATTCTTCGTGCCACTTCTCGGAATTTTAGTGACGTCGAATTCCAGGAATTTTCGGGAACCCCTTTTGCGAAACCAAGTTCCAGATTTCGATTAATCGAACTCCCAATACCATCATGTGGCACACCGTTGAATTCGTCTCGGTGCCCGCTGTTAGATTCTGAAGAGAAAACTATAGCATCTCATTTAAAAAAACTACATTGACCTTCAGATCTCGTCTATTACCCCACCCAGAGGAAAATAATTATTACCGCATGATGCACCCCATTTTGTCAAGCAACTTTTGTAGGAACATATTTTTAATAACTACAACTCCTTCCGAAATATCCTGCTGTAATCACTTAAGTTGGACACCCTGTACATTCACCTTTATCGAAACCAAATTCCCGATTTTGAGAAATGTATCAGGAGAATATGATGTGCCAGGAGGTATTCTTCGTGCCACTTCTCGGAATTTTAGTGACGTCGAATTCCAGGAATTTTCGGGAACCCCTTTTGCGAAACCAAGTTCCAGATTTCGATTAATCGAACTCCCAATACCATCATGTGGCACACCGTTGAATTCGTCTCGGTGCCCGCTGTTAGATTCTGAAGAGAAAACTATAGCATCTCATTTAAAAAAACTACATTGACCTTCAGATCTCGTCTATTACCCCACCCAGAGGAAAATACTTATTACCGCATGATGCACCCCATTTTGTCAAGCAACTTTTGTAGGAACATATTTTTAATAACTACAACTCCTTCCGAAATATCCTGCTGTAATCACTTAAGTTGGACACCCTGTACATTCACCTTTATCGAAACCAAATTCCCGATTTTGAGAAATGTATCAGGAGAATATGATGTGCCAGGAGGTATTCTTCGTGCCACTTCTCGGAATTTTAGTGACGTCGAATTCCAGGAATTTTCGGGAACCCCTTTTGCGAAACCAAGTTCCAGATTTCGATTAATCGAACTCCGAATACCATCATGTGGCACACAGTTGAATTCGTCTCGATGCCCGCTGTTAGATTCTGAAGAGAAAACTATAGCATCTCATTTAAAAAAACTACATTGACCTTCAGATCTCGTCCATTACCCCACCCAGAGGAAAATACTTATTACCGCATGATGCACCCCATTTTGTCAAGCAACTTTTGTAGGAACATATTTTTAATAACTACAACTCCTTCCGAAATATCCTGCTGTAATCACTTAAGTTGGACACCCTGTACATTCACCTTTATCGAAACCAAATTCCCGATTTTGAGAAATGTATCAGGAGAATATGATGTGCCAGGAGGTATTCTTCGTGCCACTTCTCGGAATTTTAGTGACGTCGAATTCCAGGAATTTTCGGGAACCCCTTTTGCGAAACCAAGTTCCAGATTTCGATTAATCGAACTCCGAATACCATCATGTTGCATACAGTTGAATTCGTCTCGATGCCCGCTGTTAGATTCTGAAGAGAAAACTATAGCATCTTATTCAAAAAAACTACATTGACCTTCAGATCTCGTCTATTACCCCACCCAGAGGAAAATACTTATTACCGCATGATGCACCCCATTTTGTCAAGCAACTTTTGTAGGAACATATTTTTAATAACTACAACTCCTTCCGAAATATCCTGCTGTGATCACTTAAGTTGGACACCCTGTACATTCACCTTTATCGAAACCAAATTCCCGATTTTGAGAAATGTATCAGGAGAATATGATGTGTCAGGAGGTATTCTTCGTGCCACTTCCCAGAATTTTAGTGACGTCGAATTCCAGGAATTCCTGGAAACCGTTTGTACCGAATTTTGTTCTTCTCTGTATCAAACCGATATTTTTCGTTTCTTTTTCTACTTTTGTATTTCGAAACTTCTGTGCAATGTTTTTCTACATTATTTCTTGCTTTTTAAGTGAAATTTTGTAAGGGGTGGATGAGGGAGTTAGGTTTATAAATGAATAAACAATTGCTTTAGTTTAACTCTATGTTTATTGAAAATTCTTTCAATTATACATGTTACATAAATGTTACATTGTTAATTCTAACGCACTTATAACTGCTAACTGTAAAACTTACTTAAATATTAGATTCTTAACTTTAACGCACTTATAATTACAAATTGTAAAACTTACATATCAGTATTTTTACATACAACATATTTTTATAATTATTTAACATATAGCTGAAGCGCAATACAATATTAGAAAGACTCCGCGAGGGCGTCACCTCTCTCACTCGCACCAAGTCTAGTCCGCCGATCTCACCTCTCACTCCCTCAATGTGCGAGTGAGAGCACCGAGCATCTCGTCTCTCACTCCCTCTACACCAAACTCGCGCCTGCGCACAACACCAATGTGCGAGAGAGTGAACACTAGTCCGCCGATCTCACCTCTCACTCCCTCAATGTGCGAGTGAGAGCACCGAGCATCTCGTCTCTCACTCCCTCTACACCAAACTCGCGCCTGCGCACAACACCAATGTGCGAGAGAGTGAACACTAGTCCGCCGATCTCACCTCTCTCTCCCTCAATGTGCGAGTGAGAGCACCGAGCATCTAGTCTCTCACTCCCTCTACGCCAAACTCGCGCCTGCGCACAACACCAATGTGCGAGAGAGTGAACACTAGTCCGCCGATCTCACCTCTCACTCCCTCAATGTGCGAGTGAGAGCACCGAGCATCTAGTCTCTCACTCCCTCTACGCCAAACTCGCGCCTGCGCACAACACCAATGTGCGAGAGAGTGAACACTAGTCCGCCGATCTCACCTCTCACTCCCTCAATGTGCGAGTGAGAGCACCGAGCATCTCGTCTCTCACTTCCTCTACGCCAAACTCGCGCCTGCGCACAACACCAATGTGCGAGAGAGTGAACAATAGTCCGCCGATCTCACCTCTCACTCCCTCAATGTGCGAGTGAGAGCACCGAGCATCTAGTCTCTCACTCCCTCTACGCCAAACTCGCGCCTGCGCACAACACCAATGTGCGAGAGAGTGAACACTAGTCCACCGATCTCACCTCTCACTCCCTCAATGTGCGAGTGAGAGCATCGAGCATCTAGTCTCTCACTCCCTCTACGCCAAACTCGCGCCTGCGCACAACACCAATGTGCGAGAGAGTGAACACTAGTCCACCGATCTCACCTCTCACTCCCTCAATGTGCGAGTGAGAGCATCGAGCATCTAGTCTCTCACTCCCTCTACGCCAAACTCGCGCCTGCGCACAACACCAATGTGCGAGAGAGTGAACACTAGTCCGCCAATCGGACCTCTCACTTCCTCCGCAGGAATCTCGCAAACTTACAATTGTAAACGTTAGTTATAAATAATATAATAACTATTGTATAGCTGAATGTATGAATCATGTAGTTTATTGAATAAATGCAGCTTTTTAGTACCATAAACGTTTGTAATTAGTTAACAATCGCGATAAAGCAAGAAAATAATAAATAAAGGCTCTGAAATGTAGTCTTCGAGTCTCGTAATCAAGCGCAGGTTTATATCGATTTATATACTTAAATAATGTTCTAGGATCACCAAATTTGAACTAAAGGAAGGGGAAACTTTATATTATCATTATTAATTTTTTACAGCTTAAAAAACATCTTAAATTAATAAAATGCTGTACACAATCGTACTGAAAGCATTGAAAATGATAAAATTAGAACGATATCCATGTTAATAGCTTTGAATCGTTTATTATACAACTTTAAAAGTTATATTAATGAAGAAAAGACATAAATGTAGGTTTTTCTCTTATTGAAACAATCAGAAATTATACACCAGTTCTTCTAGTTTAATAATTAAAACAGAAGTTTAATTAATAAACCTTTATAAGGAATTTAATTAAGAAATATCAAAATAGTACATTACTCATTTTGAAAAGCCCGCCATTTTTAACGATGTTTCGGAATTCTCAGTTGGTAATTATTGAGTAGTTTCAGCACTTTGTTCGCAGGTGGCGCCAGGGGTAAAATAAAAAGTCGGTAAAAATTATTTTATTAAAAATCGGCTTTTTAACACCATTACATAAAATATTTTGTTGTTATAAATGTCTCTATAACTTTAGTTTATCCGAAAAGTGGCCTGATTTTTGAAAAAACACAATTTTCTGTATCGCTAATTTCGTCGGTAACACCCCATGTACTGTCCTCAGTTGCTCTTTAAAAAAATTGAAAAATAAAGCTTGAACGATATTAAATTCATTATTTTATAATAATACAATGTTTTATCTTTCTACTATTCAAATTAGATGACCCCAGGACTGTATTTATAATACTGAAAAATATTCTGCAATTTTTACTTATTCCTTCTGTTGGGATATCCAGCCATTCAGTCATTCCCTTTATTCTAAGGTACGATTACTCTCATAACATTCTACCATTTGTTTTTTACTTTTATGTTCTATATTACTTGTGTTTAACGCTTCCTGTTCTACCGAGGCGCTTGTCCCGGGGCGACTAGGCTCGACGCTACACTGACGGTACTGATTGGTCAGTGTTTTTGCTTAATAATTCAAAAACGAAGCCCCATCCGATATTTTTGCAAAGGAAATTGTTGTTCAGAATAGTCTCAGCTACCCCCTATTTCCGGCTCCTACAGGAGTTCTGGGACACCCTGTATAAAGAAATTCAGTTATAGCAAGGACGATATATCATATTTAGTTCCATTAGTTTGGTGGTGCTACCATTAGATGTATAATTACGCCGCGTACCATTAGATGGCCTCACCGATGCTGTTTTCATAACGCGCCATAAATAAAATTGAAAAAATAATTAGAAACGAGGCTTTGAAATATTTTTATATTAACTGACTAATTTCAAAGCATAAAAGTTTCGATGCAATTTGACAACGTAAAAGTATCACCAAATACACCAAATAGCCCTGAACCCGCCGCAAAATTCGTTCGCTTGTTCTACGAAATTAAAATAAATTATCATCGAAACTGGAATTTTTTGTGATAAGTAAGTATAATTTAACAATTTCAATTGTTTTTTAAGAAACGATTGATTAAACGATTAATCTAATTTTTCTACCGTACACTATGAAATATCGTCTTTATATTATAACAATAAGATGTTCGAAACAACGATCTCCAAATATTCTAATTTCAAAACTAACAGAACGTGACGAGTAAGTGTGATAATAAAGCGTATAATTTAAAGTAATGTTACAAAGTGATTGTATTTTGTATGATTTTCAGATTTAATTGGAGTGTTGTATTAGAAAATAAAAGGAAAAAGTATTCCATATGAAGCATAATGAAAGCATAAGCAGGCTGCAAAAGCAATGGCGCAAGATTTAACCAAATGTGCAAACAGAGAAACGTTTAGCCGTTTCGTATGCAAGATGCAAGATGTATTTAAAAAGAAAAACCACAATAGAAAATTATTTAAAACATTTAATGTTGCGAATATGTAAAAGTAGTGGGGGTGAACAAATAGAATCTGTATTGTAACCAGTATAAGAGGCGACGATCGGCTTGGTGAAACGTTTAGTCAAGGTTGAATGCTCTTCAGTGCAGTGTTTGCTCACGCAACATGATCGGGTCGGTAAAAAGTGTTATAGTTTTTAAACATTATATATTCTTCTTTTTAACGAACAAATCTTTGACTATCTGTTCAATTTTCTTGCTGTCATATCAACGGGCTATCGTGCAAGATCGACACCGAGGCGCGTCGCCTCTTTCGATCACAGTTTCGTGCAACAGTGTAACAATTAAGTAAAATCGAAAGTGAAACTTTTTCAAATAAGATTGTTACATCAAACGATTCTTTGATACACGAGGTTACAGTGCAATCGGTTTATTAGAACGTGAAAAGAGCAAAATCTCCTGACACTATCGGGTTACTTATATATTTTACAATTTACAGGTCACTTACAATTTAAAGTGACTGATAACGATTGCATCGCTGTTGCTTTGTCTGTTGAGAGCAATTGCATTACATAAACAGCGTTTTCTCGCAATGTTATACGCAATATCTTATAATATCTACATCTTGAAGGAGAAAATATCTTGTTCGAATATAGAACACGTTAGTTTTACGGCAGATGATGGCATATCGTTATCAGTCATAATGTTATTTGTTCAATTCTAAAATTGAAAGCACATATTTTCAAGTATCATCGAATCTTCGCGTGACGAGAATTAAAGTATTTAAACATTATCTTTACGTAGATAACTGACAATAAGTCAAGAATTTTCTATATCAAACTTGTGCAGGTAGTAAATATATATATATATATATATATATATATATTGCACAACACGAATTAAGGTTAATTAGAATTTATACTCTTCAACTTTTTTTCCATTCAAATCTATAACGTTATAGTACGAACGTAAGAAACGTTTGAAGTTCTTTAAATTACACTGTTTCACGTTTGTAAATGTAAATTATTTTGTACGAAGGATAAACTGCAATCGAAAGTGGCGAGAAACAAGTTAGTCGAGTCAGTAATATAAGCGTTTAGTTGCGGGCCTCTGTGTCTTGCGATAAACAACGTTAAGACATTTGTTAAAATTAGAATGAAAACGATTATTCTAATATCGGTTAGACGATCGATTGCGGATAGACTTGAAGTAGTTGTGCATCTTTTCTTTTTTTCAACTAACAAACATGAAATATGTTTGGCAAGGTTTGAATCGTATCGAAAGTATCAAAAAGAATTATAGTCAAAATATTCCTTTCACGGGTCGCTTCGTTTCGACGATTAATCCGATCATTCCCTCTTATGCAGGCCAAGCAAGAAGAAGATTTTAATATATGGGGTGAGCATCGCTATAGTTTTAGCCGTGGTAATAGCGATAATAATCGTTGTTCTCGCTACTAATTCAGAAAATGAAAACGGCTCCAGCAATCTTCACCACAGCGGGATTTACGCAAAGGTAAAATGTCAAGTGTTGTAATTACCGTAATGTATAATTATTGAATCTCTGCTCGCACGTGACACGCGAAGCGTTGGAAATATTTATTAGAAAACGATCGGTGTTTGTAAATAGTTACTTGATCGTTCGTTTTAAAGGCTGCGGTGTCCACGAATGGGCAGGAATGCGCACAAATCGGAGCGGACATACTTGCGAAAGGTGGTTCGGCTGTGGACGCGGCGATAGCTGCGCTTCTGTGCGAAGGAGTCGCCTCTTTGCACAGGTAACTTCCCAATTTCATTCGTATCTACGTTAATAAATTCTGAACTTTTCGGCCAAGCTATTCTCCTATAAATTGAAATTTGAATTTGTTGTTTGAATCGAAGCATGGGATTAGGCGGTGGATTTTTAATGACGATTTGGGACGCGCGCACGAAAAGAGCAGATTACTTGGACGCGCGTGAAACGGCACCATTAGCAGCGGACCGAGACATGTACCAGGATGATCCGAAATTATCACTGCGCGGTAAGTTATTATTCCCTGTCTTGTCGATGAACCGGACACACGGTAGACGATGCATTCATACGAACATATGATTGACAAAAAGGTGGCTTGGCGGTCGCGGTACCCGGCGAACTTCTCGGCTACTGGGAAGCGCATCAGAAATATGGAAAACTACTTTGGTCTGAATTGTTCGAACCGACTATTATTCTGTGCGGCGTCGGGTCTGTTGTGAACAAGTACCTGGAATCCTATTTGACGAGTAAGGAGCAAATGATAAAGGCAGAGAAATCTTTGGCAGAAATTCTTATAAATCCTGCTACCAATTCAACGTGGAAGGTGAACAGGTCTTTTCATTCGACCTCTTGTTCTTTTTTTTTTTTTTCGGATCACACGGATCGATAACGATCTAAATCGGCTCACTGTTAGGCAGGCGACAGAATAAAAAGGCCTCGTTTAGCGGAGACATTGAAACAGATTGCGATGTACGGACCAGAGATATTTTACAACGGTACCATAGGCGATAGATTGGTCCGTGAAATTCGAGACCTAAATGGAATCATCACGAAGAAGGACCTGCAGACTTACAGGTTTGCTAGAATTGTTAATACGCCGATACAAAATGCTCGAATAGAAAGACAGAGAGAGTAACTTGTTACAGCGTGAAATGGAGGGAACCGATCCAGTCGAAGATTGGCAATTTAATGATTTACACTGCACCGCCACCGGGCTCGGGAGCGGTCTTAGCCTTCATCATGAACGTTCTTCATGGTTCGGTGCCTAACGACGATGCTAACGTTATGTGGCAAAATTTTGTGGAAACGTTTAAATGGGCTTACGCTAGGAGAACGGAGTTAGGCGATCCTGAGTTCGTCAACATTAGTGAGTCAGCAACTTATAATATCGCGTAGGAATATTCGCATGTGATAAAAAATACATTTGTCACGGTGAGCCATTAAAAAAAGGTTTTATTGTATTCAGATAAGTGAGTAAGGAAAGCTGTAACTTAACTTTACCGCGTTTAAGGCATCTTGATAATCGAAGACAATTAAAAACATGTATAATTTTGTTATCTGATGTTATTGACGTTGCGTTTATTGATATAACTAATTGCAATAGTTACGTTACGATTGCACGCGTCCTTGATAATCTTTCGAAATGAAATATTGAAATGTTCGTAACTTTTTAGCGTCTGTACTTAACGATTTAACGTCTACCGATTATGCCGACAAGATACGAGGAAAAATCAAAAGCGACGAAACGAGCAACAATCCAAAATACTACGGTGCAGTGACGGCTATGCAGGAGGATTCAGGAACCTCTCACGTTTCCGTCCTGGCACCGGACGGTTCGGCTGTATCTGTAACATCGACTATAAACCAAGTGTACGTCTTTAATCTATATTCTTTTAATTACTCTATATCCTTTGTCATCATGATTTGACAGTTTTGGAGCGATGATACGATCACCATCGACCGGGATAATACTTAACGACGAAATGGATGACTTCAGTTCACCGAATACAACGAACGGATTCGATCTACCTCCATCGCCAGCGAATTTCATCGTGGGTAGGAAGAGGCCTATGAGCTCTATGAGTCCAACGATAGTTGTAAGTTTTCGTTCGCGGCCGAAGAAATCACATGTTTGACGAACGTATCGCGTAATCGTAAATTGCGATCAAATCGATCCAATACAGACGCGCGCGTACACGCGCTCGCGCGCGCGCACACACACACATACACACACACAGATACCGGACTAACACTTTTTCTTTTCTTTGTGAAGGTGGATGAAAGTAGAAATGTTCGTTTGGTAATCGGTGCCGCGGGCGGCTCGAAAATTACGACCGGAGTTGCGATAGGAATGGCATTAAATCTATGGTCGGGATACAGTATAAAAGAAGCGGTCGACGAGTTCAGAATTCATCATCAGGTAAGAGGAAAGTTGTAATTCGATATTATTGCAACATCATTGGGTCTACGCGTTGTGATTATTAATTGGAAATTCGTTAAAATTGCAGTTATTGCCGATGAATGTTCAAAACGAAAAAGGATTTTCTCCGAAGGTGTTACGCTATTTATCCAGTATCGGGCATAACGTTACCACTTTCACAGGAATTGGGAGTGCTATTACAGCGGTGTCCAAGGAAAATGGAATGGTATACGCCAGCTCGGACTTTCGTAGAGAAGGAAGAACCGCTGGTTTTTAAATGATCATTTCTGATTCGTTAGCGTCAATGAACGCAACGAAACGCACGCGAATGGAACGAATCCGAAATCGAGGATAAATGTTATGCCCCTAATTAGTTTACACGAGACATAATTTCAATTACCAACGTTAAGCACCAGGAGTACGATATGAGATTATTGAAAAATGCAGTGGTACAATGTTACATGCCCGATTAGAAGTTACGCAATGACTTTTTCGTGTCTGTTTAATTAACAGATCAGAAAGTATTAATAGAATAAGCATAATATAGAGATTTTAACAGCAAGTAGAATAGATGTACGTTGTTTTAAGCGTAACATCGTGTTCGGTTGTTAAATTTACTTATTAGATTATTTCATGTATTTAATAACATTTTAATAAATATTTCTAGAGGCGGAAACATATATATATTATAAAAAGAAAACAATTTATTAAAAACAATAGGTTTAGAAGTAAATATAATACTATATGGATGCTTATTACTGTTACTTTAACTTTACACGTTTTGTATCGACCATTTCACCATCTTTCATCGTGGATAATATTGCATTAAATAATTTACGAACTACTACTATCACTTTCAGAAAGTTCAGCCTCTTTTGTCACTTTTCTTACACAACGTTTCACTTTTTTGGTTTTGCATAGTCCTTGTTTCGATTTTCTGAGTACTTCGATCGCGTGTAATTTCTTCTTCAAAGCATTCGCTTTATCTTTTTCTCTTTGCGGTATATATTCTTCGACATTTTTATCGTTACCGACAGCAACGTTACTAATTTTAGGTTCGACAACAGGATCGCTGTCACACTGCTTCTTCTTCGCTTCCCTCTTCTTCTTCTGGTTTTCATTTAAAGCTTTCAACTTTCGTTTCGGAACTCGCTGTTTTATTTCCTCTGCACTAGCTTCTGGGTTCTCTCTGTTATCGTTATTCAACCTTTGAACAGCTTTCTGAACTCGTTTGCTTAAAGTCATCTCAATCGACTGTGGAACAGTTTGTAACTTGAAGTACATATCTATTAATTTCTGAGTTTTCTTTTCTTCTAATCTCTTCAATACAGGCGTCATAATTGCGTTGAATTTCTCTTTGTCCCAAGCAAATTTTCTTTTTGTATAGTCGTACAATAGCATTACGTTAGGTTTACCCCAGGTAAACCCCTCTTTCGATTCATCCACTTTTGGAAAAAGGTATGCTTGTACTACAGCTTGGCTGGGAAATCCTGTACACGAGGATTTATCAATTTAATATTAAATGTTGTATAAGTACGCACAACTATAAAACAAATGTTATACACCTTTATGAATTTTCAAGTTTTGCAGTTTGTTTCGTAAGCTCGTTTTCCCAGGGGTTGCGACTTTACCAGTTTCGACCCATGAATAAAAATCTGCCAAACCCTGCAGCAGGTTGTCACCTTGCGAAGGAAATGCTGCTAATATTTCTAAAGCGGTAACAGGTCCGATGCCGCTTAAACCTACAGTATAATCGCTACCAACCAAAAGTGCAAGTCGTATCAATTCGTTCCGCGTTAATTCTGAAAAATAACGTTATTCTTTAATACCTTCTAAATTGATTGAAAAAGAAAAAAGTAATGTTTAACTTACTAAAATGATGTTGTATATCGCATGAACAAAACTGAAGAACTTTCTTACTATTATTGAAAAAATTTTTATAAACGCATTGTCCGCCAAACAGCCAAATATCGGAATCGTCTGTAATCGTTCCATCGGTAAGATGAATTTGTTCCAAATACGCGCATTGCGCCTCTGCTTCCATAGGCGCCACAATATATGGTATACCAAATAATCGTAACAATTCCTATCGATAAATAATTTCTGACAAATTGTGTAGAAAAAATAAGATACGCGTTAGGTAATTCATTTGTACAATCATACCTGAGCTTCGGTACGTATTTGATCAGAAATATCGATACCTTGTCTCTCTAATTTACCGATATTTGCCATTAATTCGGTTTGTTCGTCTTCTAGACGTTCCTGAAAGAATAGCGTATTCAACAAAATTGCTCGTATTTCGATACGAATATAAATTACCGATTACATACCTTTAAGAACACTAATTCCTCTTCGTTGATAGGTATAGGATTTATTTTTTCTGTAACATCACTTAGCATACATTCATCTGCATCATCTTGAGTATCTGTAGTTTTCCTACTATCCGTTTGAGACTTGATTGTATGTTCGCTGTTATTTATATTTTCCATTTGATTTTTTTCTAACTGTACATTTATGTTTGGACTGTGAGCATTACTTTTTACAGACTGCACTTCAACATCGTTCGTTTTTACAATATCAGATGATTGTCTGTCTTTCGTTTGAACCTTCATTAACTTTACGTCGGTTTCTTTTAAAATAATTTTATCTTCTGATGTTTCTGGCTTACTCGGAAACTTTTCTATCGATTTTTCAGATACTTTATTAGTCGATAACGTATCTTGAAAACCTATTTTTGGGTTCGATTCTCTATTCGGAGTCTCAAATATATCAGCAAATATATCATTTTCCATTTTTTCATCAGATTTAAATGATATTTGAATTCCTTTTCGTGAAACATTTTTATTAATAGTAGAGTCTATGTCTGACATTGATCTATCTTCAATCTCTATAAAATCGTCGGTATCTGAATCCGTTGTACTAATAACAGTTACTTCTGTTGATTTAACTTCTGATTTATTCGAAATATTCGATTCAGTGACTGATGAAAGCTTGTTATCTACCTCCATGTTTGAATCAGATAATTCCATTTTTTGTGTACTAGTTGGTTTTACAATTTCCGTAGAATCAACTTTTGCTTGTTCTTTGTTATCATCGATCGTCGAAGTTAAACGTTGCATATTTAATAAATTGTCTTTCTTCTCACAATCTTTAGTACCACCAAATGAATCAATATGTTTCTTTTGGTTTTCCTGCTTATTTGGATCAAGAAGATTAAGAATTTGTTTTTCCGTTAATCCACTGTATTCTAACATGTATGTCAGTGCAGGATTCGCAACGTTTTTACCGAGATACTTTTTTGGCAAAGGTCGTGATTCATTTAATTCTACTTCCGATTCAGTATTGCTACTCACTTCCATCGTCATTTCATTATTATCATCCCATTCGTCGCTAAGTTCATATTCATTTATATCATCATAAATAGACACAATTTTACTAGAACCAGCTACAACTTCATCGACTTTGCATATATTATTCGTGTCGCTTTCTTCTGTATTCTTTATATCGGTTTTATCCGTACTACTTGTATCAATTTGATCCATGTTACATATATCAGTTTCATTTGCGTTACTTGTATCATTTTTATCCATGTTACTTTCAACAATGTTATCCGAATTACTTGTGTCAATGTTATCAACGTTACTTATAACAATTTTATCCCCGTTATCTGTTTCAATTTTATCCGTGTTACTTGTATCAATCTTATCCGTGTTACTTGCGTTACTCGTGTCGCTTTCATCGTCTGAATTAACATTATTACTGTTGTTTTTAATAAACGCATTTTTATCTACGACATAAAAATTATATTAAAAACAATTATTCGATTTAAATGTGAAAATTATTGAAGTCTATAACTTACCACTAATATAAAGTAGCCTAGTTGTACTATCCGAAGCGATACGATAAGTACAGTTCTGGCCGTTAGTATTTATACCCTGTTCTTTTAATAATTTATCCAGTTCTTCCAATGTAAGCGTTTTCCCACCCATTTCCTTTTCTGCAGATTCTAAACTTTGTTGAACTAATCTACGTTTTAACAAACGTTTCATTTGAAAACCAGAAAATTCGTGTGATTCCTGAATAAAGAACGAAAGTTTCGAGAAAGGCAACGGAAGAAGCATTTATTAAAAACTAAAAATGTTCAAGTACCTCAGGCATTTCGTGTAAACGACCCCATGAATTTTGCTTCCTCGTTTCTTTAAGGTCGGTGAGAATCTCATAACGCACATCGGCAGGTAAAGCCTTGAATTCGGAACTGCTTACATCCACGTTATGAATATTTCCCATCCATTTGGTTTGTTTTCGTGGACTCAATTCAACAGACGAATCCGACTCGTAATCATCGCTAAGATTCAATTGTGTCTTACTTGTGCTTGGTTCATCTGGTAATTTAAACATATCGTCCACAGGTTGTTTGTTTTGAAAGTTTAACACTATTTCAGAAGGACCACTGCTACTGTCCTGATCCTCTGGGTTAAGAACTGTTTTCACAGCAGAGTGTTTTATCAAATTATTTATTAATTCTGTCCTCATCTGTTGGGCTTTATTCTTGGCCATAGATTTCTGCTTCCTGCGCAGAGCCTGTGAACACAAAAGAATAACAATCTCTTTTCTCACTACCTGGTTCCCACAGCAAACTAATTACGTACAGACAATATTATAATCAAGATAAAAGTACAGTTTCATTAATACATGCAAAAAACAATATAGTTGGTACCATTTGAGATACAAGGCAACCACGGTTTAAAAAGTTATTAATTATCTTGCAATAAAAAGTAACTTTCATATCTTTCATTTTAACATATTTATCAGCAAATAGATATATTTCAATTTCGTATAACACTAAACTGAAAGTATACTTACAACTGTATCTTTTTTGAGCATTGGTACTCCTCCATCAAAAACAAAGACTGGTTTGATTCTATAATATAAGAGTTTGCATATTCTGTAGAATAAACCAAGAAGATGTGCATTAGGTTTAGGATTACCAAAGCGGTCCTGATATCCTTGTAATACTTGATGTATCCAAATTGATATATCTGTAAACACATAAAAATAGATATATTATTCTAATGAATATAACTTAAGTATAGGTAAATAGATATAAGTTTATGAATTTAGATGTACCAATAGCTAAGATTTTCCCTTCAAGCGTCTCCAATGGAACTTGCTTTCCTGTTTTATCAAGTAAACGCCACAGACCATAAACACCCATTATGTAATATGAAAAATCTGAAAAAATTACATTTAATAAAATAAATATAAGTATTATGTTCTTACAACTTAAAATAATCGTACACAGATGAGTGTTTTAAATCGTTCATAACCTAAATACTAAATAAATAATTGAAAAACAGACGAAAGAAAATTTAAATACAAGAATGTTTATAGAAAACAACGTTATTTGTAGGTACCTTACGTTCATTGATGTTACATGTCGTTGAATCGTTCAAGTTTTATAGGGTATTAATACGTAACCCGCTCCGTACGTTCTCACCCAAGTAGACATCGCACCGTACCGGTCAGCTGATTACAAAAACAATACATTTGCATGCGCGCTTACATATGACATTTGTATCTACTGATTGAAGAAACTAAAAATTGTAAGATAAAAAGTATCGATAAATATAAGTTTGTAATTTATGTTCATCGTATTTTATCTAACGTTACTAATGATATTTTCTTCTTACTAAATTATACTAAAATCGTTCTCATAAAATGACATTTACATTCAAAATATTCCTTATATTATTATTGCTAGATTATCGTTATTACTATTATTATACAATGCATAAATTATGTTTGTTAATCATCTATGGAATTAATATTAATTTATTATAAAAATCGTTTACATAAATATTACATAAATGTTAAAATGAATATTTAATAATTGTATAAAACTGATGTTTAATTACAGAAAGAATGTATAATTTTTTGGATAAAATTTTGTTAAACAATTTGCGCATTAAATACAAGCAATCAGAGTACATAATATATGTTGAAAAATATTATTTATCGTCTCGCTTAAATAAAATTTCTAGCCGAATAAAATTATATTTACAATGAAACAAAAACTACGCTCATAGAACGTTAATTTGCCTAACCACACGTATATATTCGTCCTATATTACGCAGTATCAAGCTGTTGGCCGTTCGTGTGACTCGTACACAAATACGGAACGTAATACGTGAAATGCAGTAGTGTGTGTTCCACATATGTACACATTCATAAGCACGACGTATATATCGTATCGTCATCATCACAGAAGTGAAGTGAGGTAGAGGCCACCCACTCTTTCCCACAGCAGGTTTTTCCCACGCCCCCCAGGGTAACCCCAACATCCTTTTGCGGCAGCAATTCCAGGGCAGCTACGGGGCAGAGGGGAGTAGCTCACATCAGGTGGGGAACAAGAGGGGAAACTGGAGGCGCTTGGGTCGACCGGGCCATTGTACAACAGTAAAACAATAGAATCTGTAGCTCAGTAACGTAGCTATCTAAAGCACTTAAGCCACTAACGTGGTTTGATTAATATTTTTGAACGACTAGTGATCGACATTCGAATCGTCTAACCAAATTAAAATTACTATAATTCTATAGTTATTCACTGATGTAAATTGCAATTTTATAAAAAAATTTTTAACGGCTTGTGAAAGGTAAATGTTTGTTCTTTCTTTTTTAATATTTTCATTCTATGCAGAAAATTTAAACATACAGTTCAATCTATATTTAGTGTTTATCAAGAGAAATGTAGAACCAAAGTGTGAGAACTATTTGGTTTTCAAGGACCATATTGTACTGTATGGGTACGCTCCTGTTACAACCACTTACGCGGTAGTAATAACTCTACATTGTCGTTTCGAACTTAGTTACTCGGCGAATACCGTCGGCGTAGGTTGGTTGGTGTTCGGTCGGTTTATCGAAATGAATATTCGTGATTTTTGTCATTGGATTGAAAGTGAAGAAATTGCAGAACATTTACGAATAAAAAAGACAACGTATTAATTGTACGATTGCAATTACATTTTCTCTGAAACAGTGTTTCGAAATATTTAGGTTGAATTTGAGATTTAAAGTGGCGCGCGCGGCTAAATAAACGTCTAAGAGTTGGTAAGACTGTTCGGAAAATTCGGAAAGTGAACAGGTGTTTTTTGAATGGATTAGGGAGAATAGTCGACGAGGACGCAGAAGGATTAACGAATGGTGAACTATCGACAAACGGTGCAATATTTGTGAATAATCGACAATTTAGAAAATGCATTGGGATTTATGTTTCAATTTGAGCTATTATAAAAGATGAGGTGAGCACCGAAAACGTAACCTGTTTTTGTTCACTCTAACTTTCCCTGTATTGAAAAGGTAAATAAACGAATTTCATCGATAGAACTACATAAACTTTCTATTTTTTAAATGTTTGTAGTTCATTTTTTATGTAGAAAAACTAATATGATATTCAATTTCTGTTATTAAAGTTTTTATATGAAATAAATTCATTGTTTTTAACAGATTTCTTTTGGTAAGAAAATCCTTTGCATTTAATCATAATATTTCAGTTGATATTAAACAGAGAAGAAAAATGTACTTTCAATCGTACAAAAGTTATACAATTTGTAAAACTTATATCAACTTGTCATTCGTGTACATTAATGTATATTCAAATTTTGCACTAATATAAAACATTAAGTGTAGGTTGTAATTTGTGCTTCTGTTTGTGCTGTGTTCAATTGAGTTACAACTATATATAACTTGTGTCAGACAATTGGCAATGTAAACTTTAGCAGGAAGTATAAGTTTCTTTCTCTTCCTGGATGGTTGTTCTCATTTATATGTAACCATTGTTTTTATAAAATGCATAGAATTATATATTACATTGGATAGCTACAGTATTTCTAATATCAGAAACTGAAGATTATTGGAAAAAAAAAAAGAAAATACATAGTAAGGTATAAAACTAGTCAAAGAATATCTTTGTGCTTGCAAATACACATATACAATTGCACAGACACAATGAACAAGGGTGATTTAATTCATGCAGGAAAAATGAGCTCAGCTTGGTTCCCACAGCATATATGTGTGTTTCCTCTTTCCTGTACTAAGACTAGCAATTCTTGGTAACTCGTTTAAAGAAAGATGCCTTACGTTAATTACATCTTAGATCGTGAAAAACAGAAATCTTTCTCACGCTAAAGTCTTCGACAAGCAGCGTTATATGTTTCTGTGTCTATTTGAATCTACATAGCTGATAACATAGCTTTGTTTTTCATTACAGTACATAACAGTACATGGTATTAAATTATATTTAACTTTCAGCAAGAAATTATTACATTTCGCTTCACCAAAGTAGCTCTATTATACGTATTTACATTGGAATTTATTTCAGGTAAAGCGGCACAAGCAATTATGACATGCATAGATGACAAAGATAGCATGCAACCGACCTAGCATCTTTGTTGCACCATAGAGAGAATCGAATCGGAGGTTAAATATGCCACACCAGTTTGGTTTGCCTACAATGGCACATGGAATGCAATCTCCTCCTTCGCCGACCTCAGTGATGTCGGTTTACCCTCGGTACGGATCCGGTGTCTACAGACCGGATCACCAGGATCAAAGGTTGACACGCGAGGCAATGGAACGTTATTTGCGGGATAGAAGCGACATGGTTATTGTAATTCTTCATGCTAAAGTTGCACAAAAGTCGTACGGTAACGAGAAACGATTCTTCTGCCCTCCACCGTGCATCTATCTGTTTGGGGACGGTTGGAGAATGCGTCAGGAACAAATGCTCCGCGAGGGTGAAAGCGAGCAGTCTGCTCAGCTTTGTGCGTTCATCGGGATCGGTAACTCGGATCAAGATATGCAACAGTTGGATCTCAATAATGGTAAACAGTATTGCGCAGCAAAGACATTGTACATTTCGGACTCGGACAAGAGGAAACATTTTATGCTTTCGGTGAAAATGTTCTATGGTAGCGGACACGATATCGGCGTATTTCACAGTAAACGAATTAAAGTGATCTCGAAACCGTCTAAGAAGAAACAGTCGTTGAAAAACGCCGATTTATGTATTGCGAGCGGAACGAAGGTGGCACTATTCAATCGGTTACGATCTCAAACGGTGAGCACGCGTTACCTTCACGTGGAAAACGGAAATTTTCATGCGAGTTCCACGCAGTGGGGTGCGTTCACGATACATCTGTTGGACGACAACGAGAGCGAATCGGAGGAGTTTCAAGTACGAGACGGCTACGTGCACTACGGCAGCACAGTGAAGCTAGTATGCTCCGTAACCGGAATGGCGCTTCCGCGTTTGGTAATCCGTAAAGTGGATAAACAAATGGCCAGTTTAGAGGCGGACGATCCTGTTTCGCAGTTACACAAATGCGCGTTTTATATGAAAGACACGGATCACATGTATCTTTGTTTGTCCCAGGAACGTATAATACAGTTCCAGGCTACCCCGTGCCCAAAAGAGGCGAACAAAGAGATGATAAACGACGGCGCTTGCTGGACGATAATCAGTACCGATAAGGCAGAGTACCAATTTTTCGAGGGTATGGGACCGGTGAGATCACCGGTCACTCCGGTACCGTTGGTTCACAGTTTGCACCTGAACGGTGGTGGCGATGTCGCTATGCTCGAGTTAACCGGGGACAATTTTACACCGAATCTCCAGGTGTGGTTCGGCGACGTGGAGGCAGAGACTATGTACAGATGTCAAGAGAGCATGCTTTGCGTGGTACCCGACATATCTCAATTCAGAGGCGAATGGTTGTGGGTACGACAGCCGACTCAGGTGCCTGTCTCGTTGGTTCGAAACGATGGTATCATATACGCGACCGGTTTGACGTTCACCTACACTCCGGAGCCTGGTCCCCGACCACACTGTCCACCCGCGGATGAGATCATGAGAGCGCCGCGTACCATGCACAATCAGGCGAGCATGCCGCCTGCGATCGCGGATGTGCCCTGGAATACGCATCAGCCGCCTCAATCGGGTCTCTGATATTTCCTAGACAATTACAGTGTGCATCACCAAAGTTTACGACCTAGTGAGACGAACGCTGTGTCGAACGTTGTTCACGCTCCGAACGACCTTTCGATTTCGGTGGATAACGAGTCGATCGGCGACGATACTAGCTCAACGACGTACGCGACCAAGAGCGCGTTGCTCCGAGTCGATAACGTGGCAACAACTTTAGACAATACGAAGACAACGTAGCGATTCTCGTTGCGTTATCGCTGCGCGTCGTGAAACATACCCCTCCGCGGATATGTACAATGTGCCGTGTAACATTTCCCTATGTTTCTAACACGTAGGTTCCTAGCTTTAAGGCGTTGATACAGAATACAGAGAGTTACACAGGGATTAGAATTTATAGCGATCTTAGGATTAAGAGCTTTGTACGAATGTGAATAGCTAATTATCCGACGGGAACGGGGGAATAGAACGAATTTCTACCTTCTGCTCCGCCGTCTTCTACGAACCATCTGAATTTACGGCCTCGGTCCGTACAGTTGCATATCGATCGCTGAAAGTGGTTGTGCATTCGATATCGATTCGACAATGAAGTCTCGTTATCGAAAAAATATACCATTTTGTTTAAACTTTCGCGATACCACAGAGTAACCATCGCGATGCATACGATGCATCATGTACGAGTATATACATTTTACACGTTTATAAAGCTCCATGATCGAAGATACCGTTCAAGACTCGCGCAAGGGAGAATTTAACACCCTTTAAGCGTTGTTGACAAATTTTCTTTTTCTTTTTCCTTTTCCTTTTCCCTTTTTTTCTTTACTGTACCAAACACTCGACTGTTATAAATTAGCCTTTGATTTTTCATAAGGCTCAATACAGGTTCAGAAGATAATCGCGTTTGCGTAATAACGCGCAAAGTAATATGTAATCTCAGAGAGACGTTTGCACTAGTTTTGCAAAATTATCTGCATGACATAGGAATAATTCTAGTTTTAACGAGGGTAAAGAAACGAGTCGCGTTTTAAGGTCCTGTCGAAACTACACGCACCACATCGATTAATTTATCGCGTTATTCTGGTGTATCACGGGTTTTCTTTTCTATTTTCTTTTTTTTTTTTTCGTTTTTTACCGTTCGTTATTTATTTCTATACGATATACATTATTTCACCGACGACACATCTCGAATCCTTAGCTTTCCTAATGTAGACGAGTTACATATGTTACGCACGCTTTTTATTAATCCCGCTCTACATATCGGCAGTGTTGGTTTCTCGAAATTCGCGGTACCGTTTTCTATACATGACCATGCGCTTCGAAAGATACGATGTGTATCGATGCATTTCGGATGGGTGAGACACAAAGATGAATCAACGTATATACGTTTTTATGTCTCTTTATGTTTTACAATAAATTTGAAAGATTTCTATAAATAAAGCCTTTTGCTTTACGACCTGTACACGTTACTTCCAGATCCCAACATCTAGTTAGTCTCGTGAACGTTACCGGCTTCGATAGTTTCCTTGAATTTCAAAAAACAAAAGTATAATTAACCCTTTTCAATGCTCGGTACTCTTGACAAATGTTACGTATCTGTACGTAATTAAACGATCGTGGTATCGAAAGGGTGTAATCTTGAGTACACGAGTACATAATCATTTAAAAAGCGATTCGTTTCTTGACTTCTCAACTACCGTCGGATCGGTACAGATTTTTTTTTTTGCCAGATACCATCGAATATAATTATCTGCAGCAGGAAATGAGATAGGATCGCTTTGGGAATTGTCTTCCCAAAGAGATCCATTGTAAAAGAGGAATGTCGGTCTATGTATACCATGGGAATTTACCCACGATTAAAATTTGCACCGAGTACCTGAAGAATACGATTATCTTTATTCACAGTAATAAACTGCGGATTATTAATAATTATAATTACATCCTTACATGTATCAGTGGACGGATAATCGATGAAATAATCACTGCGATTCGTTACGCCGGAACATTATTTTTGAGCATAGGTTTTCGTACAAGTATGTATATATATATAGAGAGATATGTAATCTAATTAAATTTTCGAAGAATTTTCATCGACGCTGAATATTCTTTTGACCACACACGTAGCCTTAATTGCACGCAACTCTCGTCATTGTCCGATAGAATATGTTTAAAGGTGAACTTCTTTAATTGTATCTCCTACATATTAAAATAATACTTTACAAAACTACATGGAAATCTTATTTGTAAATAAATCATATACAATTTTTCTCTCTTTTTTCCAGCTAATTACTTGTATACACGCGAATTTTGCGATTTACCTCGAGTTCTCTTCGAAAAGAAAAAAAAAACAACAAATTCGTTTACGTACACGTTTGATACGCATATAAATTATAGCATTTAAAAGATGAATATTTCTGTATAAAACATTAAAATAACTCTTGGATGGATTACGTTTTAAGTACAAAACGTGAAACTGCTTTCAAATTAAAAATCAAAGATTTCTAATTACAATTGCAAAACGTTTTTACGTGATTGCTAACTTGTACGTGTTTACTTGTAAAACTGTGCTCACTTGATTCGTATCGTACGCTGTTTGTTCATATTTGTGAGCATTAACGAAATGTAAGATGTTAACAGGTCGTCCATTTTATAACCCAGCGAGGTCTCGCACAGTAATTTCGAACCACGTACTAAATTTCCGATCGTCATATGGAAGTAAGTGTTCCCCGACGACCAGTTTGAGATTCTGGTGAACGGATGCGTTATCAGGATATCCTATAAACAGAAATGATCGTGCGAAATATTTGATCAACTGTATCTCATGGTCAAACACCTACAATTCTGTTTACTCACTTTCGTTTGAGGGTGTATGAGACTAACACCGTGTTTATTTATCGCGATCAATAATAATTCTGGATAATTTGGCTCTGTACTTTGTTTAACTTCGAAGAACGCTGAACCAAATGTCGGCCATCGATAGACGATCTTCAAAAATGTTATTTTTGCGTCCTCGGGACTCATTCCTGCGAATTAATGTGCTTACGTAGGTACGAAATGTAATTTTGTAATATACAAGCTTCGGACATGCAATAGAAGCACGTGTTAGTTGAATGCGTTAACTGTCGTGAGGGCCACCGCTGACTAACACCACAAATTTAATGTACTTAAATAATTAAACATTAGTATGTATTCTGGTAGCAATATGATATATCAAACAATCATTTTACATCGTCCTTGTTAAAGAATGTTTCGAACAGCGGATAAAAAATATCTTAAGATTTCGATTTTGTCTTTTTATATTAAAATATAAACGAAATAATATCTCACCAGCATCTTGATTGTACGCTGCTATTATCGATCTTTTCCAGTCGTTGGCGCTTTGTACCTTTACCAAATCACCTGGTATCAGTTCTCTCAACATTTGCCTGTAACGATTCGTGTTATTTCACCGTTTTGCAATATATTTTACGAACAACGTGTCTCACTTACGGGATGGCTTGCAGTTCTTGTTTACTTTCGCCAAAACGAACTCTGTACACTAACGCCGCTAACCTCGAAGCTTCTTCCTTCGTACACTTATGATAGCCTGTAGATAAACGTGCGGTTAAAGCAGAGGAAGCAACAAATTGCAGAATAAGATATGAATGAAACGGAAAATATCCCTCGCACCTCTTAATAATTTAGGAAGCTCTTGATGAAAGTGGAATATAAGATCAGCGTTTCTGTCTTTTCCAGGCACGGTGTTGGTCCATAGTTTCTTCATGAAGAAGACTTGATACGTGAATTGAGGCGATACACCTACGTAAAGCATGAATTATACATATATTATTTGTTGTAGTCAATTCATAAGAATAGTGAAACGAAAAACGGAAAACGTACCGTCACGAGACGGTCGAGCTTTCCTGATCCAGTCTGTCAAATGTCGCACGAAATCAAAAAAGAAATCGCCTTCCGGTACCGAGATCACTTTATCAGCAATTTTCACGAATAAACTAAACCCTTCCGCGGATCGTAGGTTCAGTCTCTGCGCGATGTTCTGACAGAAATCTTTTGCTCTTGTTGACGAATCCACTTCGAACGCCTGTGTGCAATGACAAATCATTGTTGAATTACCGTGGTTTTTTTAATAAATAGAATTAAAAGTAAAAGAAGCATTTGTACATACCTCATCGGTATCATCGGGAAAATACACTTTGTGAAATATTTGGGTCGTTTTGTGTTGTATAGCCTCTACTTCCACTTGATGCGGAGGATACTTTCGTTGGCCGTTGCGCAGGGTCTTTTGTAGCCTTTGTAGAGAATCCTGTGATATGGGATGCCTCCTCGTGCGTAAGAACAACGTCAGTTCCTGACAACGATATAATTTCGCAAGTGTTCAATGAACCGACTTATCCATGTATAATATCTCATACACATGTATTGTAGTAACATACTTTTAGAAGACTTTGGCTGCAAGTGAAGAGACCGGTGGCGAGCCACATCAGTTCCCAGCCACGTTCTTCGCTCAATCTGTTGCGATTGTCGGTGAGCTGTTTCATGATCTGACAATAAATTTCGTCCCGAAGAATTTCATTTTTAAGTGGCCCGTCGAAAATAAGATCGGTGTATTCGTTGCCGATACGCGGCCTTTTCGTTGGCAAGTCTCCCATGTACTTCAAGATAGCGTTAAAAGCGAAACACGCTTCTTCGGCTAATTCTTCCTTTGATATCAGCTTCTTTAAAAGAGGCTGTTTTATCGGGTCTCTCGAGTGATGCCATAATTCATCGGTATGCCCCCGTCTTGCCGTAGTCAGAGTCAAAGCTTTCGACATTGTTCTCTTTGGTGGTGTGCTACGACAGAAAAGAATTTATTGCTATTCGCTGTTGTTATTTTTGATAAAAATGTGTAAAATTTAACGTAAAGGTAAAAGCATTTACCGGAAATGGTCAATGGCGTATTCTGAAAGGGTATGAGGCTTATCACGAGATTCAACTCCGTTCACTTGTTGCGGATACAGTTTGCGCCCATTTTCCGTTCCCTCGATGCTAAACAAAGACTAAAAGTAAAATTCATAGATTCATTAATTTTTGATGGAAAAGACCTTCAAGCTTCGGACGACGGAGAGGGTTAAAAATTCGAATTGAGTTTTAAACTATTTCTCGTGTTAATCAAAAGAAACGCATTACCAATATATCGTTCGGTGGTTTAGTTAAGGAGGGCAACACGTAAACCGTCTCGGCCGGGAAGTCGCCCTTTTCACCGGTCCTTTCGCAGGTACCGACGCACCATCCCGAGTTCAGAACAGTCTCGCCGGTGCTCTCGTCCTCCAGAATGATCAAGTCCCCTTTCAGGAAGCTGAGGAACGACGAACCTTCGCCGGGAGCCTTGTAATCTTGTAAAGCGATCACGTATTTGCTGCGTTTCTTCAAACCCTCTAAAAAGTACACCACCAGATCACGGATGTCCTCGGCGTTCGGACTTTGAAACGTGAATTCTTCGCCTCGCACCGTCGACAAGTTGAACGTCTGCGTGAACATTTTGTTCGTTCTGGAAATAACGATACAAAGAGATCGGAGAGGGAGAAGCGGGAAAGGGATAGAGAAAAAGAGAAAAAGAGAAAAGGAGAAAAAGAGAGAAAGTGTGAATCATTGCTGTGTCGATGAAGAAAACGGTTACGTACTTTTGACTAGATACGGTGGTGATTTCGGGAAAGGACAATTCCAGAAGCACCTGTTCCTGATCATCGACCACGTACACGCCGGTCCAATTCACGGCTATAATCACGTCGTTTTTCGGCAAATTGGGACCGGAATTTCTGTACGCTTCGTAAAAGCGAGAAAAGAGTAAGGGCCATTTGAACTTTGCGTAACCAACGATGTCCTCCTTCACTCGTAACGCGGGCACCTTTTCTTTCAAATAGTAGCTCTGCGAGACAGAACACGTTAGACTGTAGAAACGTGTTTCCTTTAGAAAGCGTATATCGAAAGGAGGCAAAGGGGAGGGCTCACCTTTTTGTACGCTTGTAGAACGAGATGTCCCCATCTGTCGATCGCCTTGTCGATGCCGGTTAAACAATAATCCGGAATATAATTGGGCAACAGAGTGTACAGTCTCTCGACGTTCATATCGGTATGATATTCGATGTAATATTGTTGCGCGGCGATCATCGCTAAATCTTCCTCTTTGTCGCATCGATATTCACCGAATTTCACACCTCGTACCACCTGCTGATAGATTAAATTGGTGGCGACTTGATCCTCGGTCGGCTCGTGCCAAGGCGCGAATATCTCCTTTCTGAAGAACAATCTCCACGGGGCGTTTCGTTCCTGGGCGCCTTGCTCCTTCGCGTATTGCTCGCACTGGGAGATCGCATCCATCACGTGGTCCCCGCCGCTGCCCAGCGACGAAACCTTGTCGAACAGCGCGATGTAAAGAGAGAAGCCGAACTGATCGCGCAGAGATATCTTATCGGATAGCTGATTGCACAGTTCTCTGGCGGTGGTCGCGGAATCGGCGAGAAGCGTTTTAGTGTTCCCATCCATGAAGGTGATCGGTAGCATGATCGGTTTCTTCGACTTGGTGGCTTGAAGCTCCAGCCAACTGGGTGGTTGATTACGGGTGCCGTTGTTGAACGTCCTCTTCAACCGATCCTCGCAGTACGGAGCGTAACCTGGCGGTCCCTCTCTGATGAACGCGCGCAAATAATTGACAAATTTCTCCGAAGGGGCGAAACAGCCGACACACAACGACAAAAGGATCCAGCCGCGAGCGTGAGACGACTTGGAGGGGTTGTTGGTCAGCTGTTTGCATATCTGACAGTAGATCTCGTCCCTCAGTTCCGCCCGCAGTATTCCATGGCCAATGATGAAGTGCAGCTTCTCGAGATTCGACGTGGGCCTCGCTTCCAGCCACGACTGATAACTGTCCGCCGTGTACTCGTCCTCTTGCAACTTCCGTCTTACGTCCTCTCCCAACTTGTTCTTTCGTTTCAATGTCAGCGAGACCAATTTGTGTCTGATGGACCTAGGCTTTTGTCTTAAAAACGTTTCCGGGTCCATACCCATCATCTGCGCCTCCTGAAACTCCTTACTTCGTATGAAGTTACGACCGAGAGTGGCCGTCACCTTCGACATCACCGACGTCGTGTCCCTGTCCATCGTGTGGAACCTAGGCTCAGGCAGGTCGCCGGTGAAACGCAGTATAGTGATCCATAACGCTTGCGCGGCCAACTGATCCCCTTGCGTGTGCAACGGTAACAGCGGGTGTTTTAACGGCTTTCTGGAATACTGATGCGTGATGTTTCCCTGGAAGTAGGTAGCCGCGAATTTCTGGAATTTGAACTCTGACAAATCTTCCTCGTCTTCTGACGCCGTCTGAACGGGACTGATGATTTCCTGCTGATCCGCTTTCGGCGCGGGTAGATCGTTGAATACCGAAGTCTCCCTGGCAGGAGTCGGTGCTTCGCTGCTGGAATCCGGCAGAAAATCGAACATCGCCTCGACCAACTTGCTATCGTCCACCGGTTCGTCTTGCTTCTTGGCCGCATCGTTGATCAGATTCTTCTTGATCTCCATTCGACGTCGATCCTCCAATTCCATTTCTATCTCCTTCCTCTCTAGCTCTTGCATTCGTTCTCTATAGTTCTGTTCGGCGATCTCTTTCGCCCTCTTGTTACCCTGATCCTTCAGTTCCCGCTCCTCCTTCTTTCGAAGTCTCAACGCCTCGATGTGCAACCGGTACTCGTACTTGATCTTCTTGTAGCGTCTTTGCGCGATCAATCTCCTCACGTGAGCCTGTATCTTCACGATTGCCCACAATTTCTTCTGATACATCTTGCGCACTAGGTAACCTCTGGCTCGTGCCTGAAGGCCGACGATATGTCCCCTGAGGTGCCTGAATCTGTGCGACAGCACTCGTGATCTGATCAGCGCCTGGAGCCGCATGTAGCCTATACGCATGCGTTTGTATCGTTGTCGTTGCGCGTAACCTCTCCAATACTTTTGCATGATCGTCGCAGCCGCTCTCATGCGAAGAAATCTTCTTCTGTACACCCAGCCGCGTATGTTACGTTGCAGTATCAGAATCTTTCGCGTTAAAACGCGGTCGCGTTCCTGCTCCAAGAACAAGTCGTGGGCGTCCTTGAGGAAAACTTTCGTATGCCCGAGTTGGTAGTCCGACTTTCCCAACACCACGTGACAGATCTTTGCGGTGACAGCGCGACAATCTACTTTATGCGCCGGAGGAATGCCCGGTATCAGAAACCGGTATCTGTCGACGAACTCCGGAAACGAGTGTCTAATTGGATAACCGGCTCTACGGATTCGAATCGTTTCCATCATTCCAGAGTATCTTAATTGCCGGCAACAGAGTCCTCTGTCGAACATCATCGGTTTTTTGAATTCGTTCGGTTTGATGCATCTGATAAAGAACGGTTGGCAACTACACAACGTTCTCATCAGCGAATCTAAGGACTTTTTGAATTGAGTGGACAAGGTGGGCGCTCTTTTCCTGGTTTCCGAGCCCATGCCTATATCCTCGACGAAACAGACTTGCAAGAACTTGTTAGATGTTATGTGAATCAGCTGTAATAGGTCAGCGCTGAACGTGTCTCTGTTTTTCTCGAGAAAACTTCGGGTGTCGTAGAACACCACGCCCGCAAAGTGATTCAACCCGAAAGACGTGTTGATGTCCGACTTCGGCTTCAAGTAATTCCGATGGCTTCCATGCGTTTTATGTATCTTCGCCAGCATCGTTTGGTCCGTCCCCTTGGGAAACTTTGATTCTTCGTCGATCAGAGCCATGATGTTCAGCTGCTTGATGGCTATCAGATCCAGCGCGTCTTGGTTATCGACGAACTCGATGTGCTGCCAATTGATCCCCTCGTGATTGTACTCCTCTTGTTCCAGCTTGAAAATGTGTTGTACGAAAAATTGCTGGAGATTCTCGTTCGCGTAGTTGATGCAGAACTGCTCAAAGCTGTTGTGATTGAAATTTTCGAAACCGAATATATCCAGCACACCTATGGCGCTTCTGGACGTATTCTTCGGCCGGTAGATAGCCTCGTTAATCTTCTTCACGATGTGCACAAACAATCGTCCGTAGATCCCTTTCACGAACGCGTCCCTGATGTCCACCGATTGTTCTCTGGACAACGTGGAGACCTGTGCATGCATCGCAGTTCTCGCGTTAGAAAGATATCGCCTGTTCTTACAAATTTATTGCAAATAATTCGTTACTTACGACTGTCTCACCGTGAGCGAATATCGTTTTCCGGGTGAGCGCATCTATCAGCGATTGAACCGGTACGCCCAACAGATGCGCTACCCTCTGCACGTTCGTTTGTTCCGGTATCTCTGTAGCGTCCAGATTGTCTAGAAAGGTAGCGGATTGCCGATACGAATTAGACAAAGTACGAAGAAGCGTACTTTCGCGAGACTTACCTACGACGGTGGCTCTGTATTTCACGTTTCCCATGTGCAGCAAGGCGGCCAGTAATTTCAGGATCTCCCATATTTCCGAATCGGAAAACAACAGAACCTTCATAGCCGATCGTATATCTGCAAATTCTGCGGCATCGTCGCGGCCTTCGCAGGTGATGCTACCACCCTAAACGGTACAAGGGTTTCGTGAACGTCTCTCGTTAACTAATCTGTTTCGCAAGCAACATTCAAACGTTACCCCCGTTAAGTATTTGTAGGAAGACGCGTCTTCCAGTTCCAGTTTTTGCTTCTCTTCTTTCGAGAGACCAGCCAACATGCAATAGAATACATGATAGTTTCTCTCGTCCAAGCTTTGCGAGACTATTCGCGACTTCTCCAACAAGTATTGCTCGATCTTGGCACCTTCTATGACCCCTTGCTCGTTGAAATGTATATCGATGTATTTCCCGAATCTGGACGAATTGTCGTTTCGTACTGTCTTGGCATTACCGAACGCTACGAAAAGATCAGGCATTACGATCGAGTCGTTGTACAACTAATTGTCCACGAACAAATTCGAATTCTTTACCTTCCAAGATGGGATTCGCTTCCAAAATTTGCTGTTCGATCCAAGAATGTTTGCCGCTGATCGCTGCCAAATATTGCAAAATTAATTTCGTACTTTCCGTTTTGCCGGCTCCGCTTTCGCCGCTAACAATGGGACACAAACATTCGTGAATATGAGAACCGGTTACAGCAGGCATCGAAGATATCGAAGACAGCCGTCCGACAAATTACAAATGCTATAGTATTTTCAAAAAATAGTAGAAAACGTCGGGCAAATACCTGATCACTATGCACTGGTCCTGACCATATCTGTTCATGTGCGCGTAACTGTTGTCCCCGATGGCGAATATATGCGGCGGGAGTTCCCCGATTTTACGATCCTTGTACAATTTGATTTGTTCCGCGGTATAAATAGGCAGTATCTGATACGGATTGACGGCGACTAGAATGGAACCCGTGTAGGTCTGTGCAACAGAAAACAGAAAGAAAACGACACGGGTACAATGTTCGATGCTCGACAACCGTTCGAGTAGATTTATCAAGATCATACATATATGAGATTCTCGTTGTAACGAATCAGCAAATTCCTCAGGATGCCCGCCTCATGGAGGTCTCCTAAGCTGATCATATCCTCGACACCTTGCACAGAAGTGGCGTGC
The DNA here is from genome assembly GCA_022405125.1 of Anthidium xuezhongi. Classification (NCBI taxonomy): domain Eukaryota; kingdom Metazoa; phylum Arthropoda; class Insecta; order Hymenoptera; family Megachilidae; genus Anthidium; species Anthidium xuezhongi. Next base: position 9,064,079 of record CM039640.1, read on the forward strand.
ATTGCCTTTATTCGTCTCTCCGGAGTCAGCCATTGTTCCTAAAAGTTTTCACAGAATGGTACGTTCAATTTTCCGACAAACGCGAGCTTCGAGTTCGAGATTAAGGCGGAAAGATTTTACCTTGTTATCGTCGTCTTTCACTTGAATGCGTCTGCCCTCCGCGGAAATCACTCGTGCCCCGATCGCGACGTCGAATTCCCGTCCTGAGATTGGCTCGATCCATATGTAATCTCCCTGAAACGTAATTCGTAATTCGTCATTTGTCATTCGTCATTCGTAAGTCAGCGAGCCATTACTTTTCTCAGCTTTCCGCGTACGATCGCTAGGAGTCTATAAAAACGCGATGCGAATTCAAGGTATTCGGGCTCGTAAGACGCTCGATTCGAGAATATAACTCGCACCTTGGGCGTTTTAATGAAATAACCGATAGTGGGCATCGTGGAACGATCGAAAACGCGCGTACCCCTTCTTCCTTTTCTTTTGTCACGCGAATCCCTTCGGACCGACTGATTTCTATGAAACTTCCGTTTGCTACGATCGCGTCTTTCAGCCGTCGTCCACGACAGTCGATAATCGCGTTAGCCAAACGAACCAGTATTACTCCGGCTTCCGGCAAGGTATTACGCGGAACGCAACGCAACGCGATACGAGATACGCGATACGCGATACGCGTTAAGAAACGCTCGAGGAAAATCATTCTTTCTTCGTGCTTTCGATGATTCGATGATTCGATGGGACACATCGGAGGACAAGCGTTGCACGTACATACATGGTCGATGGTCAAGGTGCGCCAAACTCTCGCAAATAGCATCCAATAACCGGTCGCGTCTTTGAACATTCTTAAACAGTTTCCGTAGATCGTTGTTGGCCAATTATGAAGGAGGAAAGGAAAAGGTCGTAAGCGGGCGACCCCCCGTCCAACTATACACACCGATCGAGTCTCGAGCCTTAAGAGATACGAGTTTCTGAAACGCGAACAACAATGGTCCGCGTTTTTTTTAGCGCGAGAACTCGCGTATTGTAGAGGCGCGGATCGGTCGAAAGAAAGTTTGAGAACCTCTAGGCTAGCCTACGCTCGGGCTCGGTCTACAATACGTATGTACGGAATACGTGTACACGCGAACGCGCAACCTGTGCCTGATATTCGTATACGTTCCGATTGTTCACCACTCCGGAACATCGGAAGAGCTCGTCCGCTCGTTACGAGTCTCGAACCCGAGCCTCTGGTTCGATTTCGAGCTTCTTTCGTCGCTCGATTTTACTTTCGGTCGTTTCCACACGGGGGGGCGTATCAAATTCTCTTCATCGAGGAAGAAAAGCAACGATTCGACCCTGATGTAACGCAGCGATGGGACCGGAAACATTTCTAATTGCTTTAGATCTGCCTTTAAGATTTTCAAGTACTTTACGATAACGAAGGTAAATTTATATTTGGAGATTGGTGAAAAATCATCATGGGGTTCGAATAGCATCGATTGATCGTGCGAGTGCCGTATGGGGAAGAACAGAAGACGATCGAGGGTACAAACGCGTGTCCGGTAAAACGATTCGCGTCCCGTTATACGACGGCTGGTACGCTCGCGCGAAATGCTAAGGCGCGCTGCACAGGGCGTCCGCGAGCTGATGAAGGACCGTTAACTATGCTTAATTAGCCCACCATTCGTTTCGATACGTGTTGCCCGGACGGTGTTTAGCACGTTCCTTCCGGCTTCTTTCCTGCTCCCTTTCCGTCCCAATATCGAGTACACACGCGGCTCGAAAACACGCGTAAAAATACATACTTTGCGGCCTTTCCACTCGACCAAAGAAACCTTCCCGTCTGTCTTGCCTTAGGCGCATTCCAGCTTTATCGAGGCATCAAAGCACGAACGTGTCGGACGAAGAAACCGATCTCCGAGAAACGAACGAACGCGTCCGAAAGGACGATGAAAATTCTTTGAACCTCGAACGATCGCTACCCGAATCGTTTCAATTTCGTTCGACTGCTCGTTCGCTACGAAACCCGCGACATTCGGAAGGGAACTCGTACGCGTTCGTCGAACGTGACTTTTCATGCGGAGAAAGAATCCGAGGACGGTCGTCTTCCGTCAATTTCACTTGTCACAGATTCCTACTGACCGTCTTCGAAGGAAACGGCGAGGAAAGAAAGCGGCAATGTAGCGTGTACAAAGGCGTCAATTCCGCCGGATGACCGTGTGTAAACGCGTGTTAAACGCGTGTCGCGAACCGATCGCGATCGGACATTTCCCGAGGATACTCACCCGCGTGACGATGACCATCTCTCAAGTCGTGGTTGTCGGCACTCCGCCTGAAAGAAAACAAACCTTTTTCCTCTATTCTTTCTTCGTTTCGTTCGTTTAGCTAACCCGAACCGACTACGGGAAAATTTGTCAACCGTCTTAGGATATCGAGAGTCAATAAATATTTGAATTACTTTTAAAATATAGAAATCCCAATTTTGCCTATCAAACTCCTCGAAATCTTTGTTTTGCAGATCTACTATAAGATGACTAATCACGTTAATCTTTTTTACCTGATAATATTAATCTTACGTTTCTGACCTTAACCACAGTCGTTATCTCTGTCCATGCGTTTAATATTGTCGCTATTGATCGTCGCAGCTGTAATTGTGTTCAGTCCTACCCCTTGCCGTCTAGTTTCTTTCTTGCTACGTTCAATTCAGATATCGAACATGCTTTACGTTCAACGATTTTTCAGGATCACGTTTTCCGAGATCGTTGGTCGACGGTCGAATATTCTTGGGCGCATCTATTCGGGGAAAATCGTTTGCAACGCGCGACGATGATGTCCGGCCGATCACCGTTAAAGTGGAAGCAGCACAAGCATAAACCTGTTCGCAAAAGTGGGTTAGGCAGTTTCTGCTGCTACCACATATTCGTACACGACTTCGAGAACGTCCGTCGAGGATCATTCCTTCTCTCGTTCAGGACGGGATCATGTCATTTACCGTTTATCGACGAGAAATCTATCGAATCGACGAGAAATCGAGAAAAATCATTCAAAGCCTCGAGATAAAATTGCAGTTTACGCGTCGCTGGCATCAATTTCGATCGCTAAAAGTTCAGCATCGATCTGCCTTTGAATTATGCTCGCACGAGTGATTCCTGGGTCGACGAACCGCGTCTTACCCATCGATTTTCTCTTCTTTCGCGATTGATCGATAACCGACTGGTTCGAACATCGATGAAATTCAAATTGCCATCGAGTCGCAGAAAATTATATCGTTTCTTTCGAACGCGAAACGTCATGCGATCTCCACCATTCGATAGCAATTCAGAAAGGAATATTTTCTTAAAAAAAATAAAAAAACGATTTTTATAGCGATCGACTGAAACTACATTCGAAGAATTGCAAGTGACGTAGACACCGCATGCGGGAGACTTCAACGGCTGATCGAACGACGACGCGTGATCCTGCCGCGCTCGTTTTCAAGCGATTCTCCTCCATGCTTATCCCATAATCCGTTTCGATCTGACTCTATGAAAGATTCGATGACCAGAAGAAAACATCCTTCATGAATTCTACACAATTTTAATTCACCGTCTCTAAGCGGGTTTTGGAATCGTGTCTTTCGTTTACTCGGTCCGTTGATTCGAGCCTTTGCTCCTTACGTCACGCTCGCTTTCCACGTGTGCATCTTCGCTTTATTCCACTCTCCTTCTTTGTTTTCCGATTCTATTCGATTCAATTCAATTGGACGCGATGCAATTCCTACGGAAATCAAGGAAAAAATTGAAAAGAGATACGCTATCAATAACATCTCGCGAATCATTTGTTCGCGGAACGTTTCCCGCGAGAGAATGAGCGCAGCTTCCGTACGTTACCGATAGAGGGAAAACCGATTCGGCTGATCGGCGAAAACTCCGATGTCCGATAGGTACACGATCGTTTGGTAAACATTGCGGGATCCCGTAAACGCGAGACACTAGTTTTATCTGAAAGTTATGCTTATCTCGGTTGCTTATTATCACGATACGTGTACGGGAATGATTATCATCCAAAATTATATGATGCAGTCATCGTTTTGTAATCTCCATCGATCATCTTGATTTATCACCGTGTACGTCGCGTCACACGAATAGAAATTTGCACAGCGTTCACGATTAAAGCAAGAAAGAAACTATATACAGAGATTGGTTAATAATTGAAGGCGGTAATGAAACGATCGTCGGTATCGGGTAACATTTCCGTTCGATCTACAGAGAAGAAGGACGCGGTTCCGGAGTCGACGTCAGGATTCATCCGAACGAAATGTATGCGTTTGCGCAAGAAAGAAATTCTTTCGCTTAGTTTATATGGAATTTCAAAAAAGAGATGTCGATCTCGTATGAACGAACGAAGAAACGACAGAATGAAACGTACCTTGTGCGAGTAACGAGAAACACGACGAAAACGGCTACACGATGTCGGCACACTCCATTAAGAGGCACTGCACTGCACTCGAGACGCGTCGCAAAGCGCGCTTTTCATGTCCGACGTGACTAGAGACGATCGTCGGAGCTTGGCGCTTAGCAGAAGCGGCGAACGTGGAAAGAGGAAAGAGGAATGATCGTGTACCGTGCTAGGAAATGGGACAAGAAAAGCAACAGTAGTCGTTACGGAGAATGGGCCACGGTGACCGGCACATTAACGCGTCCACTCGGAGAGCTTCGGTTCGAATCGGGCGTGCCAGGTAGAAGCGACTGGAAGAGGTGGAAAAACTACCTTGAGTTAGGCCACGATCGGCTTCAACTACGCTGTACCCCACCAAACCTCATACCACCTTGACAACGATTCGAGCTCGATCACCGAATCGTCTTTTCGACGACCCTCTCTCTGTCGCTTTAAAAGATTCCTAAATCTTCCTCGATTCTCCGTCTGCTTACGATTGTGACGTCATTCGTTGCAATGCACTTACTCGCGTACGTGCAACCTGTTGCGATTCGCTGCCACCTATGGTCCTCTTCCGTCGTTTTCGACCGATTCCCTCTTTATCGATCGAAACGTTCGCTCCAAATTCGATTTTAACCGGTTCTCTCTCGCGCCTATTCGGGTAACACAGGCAAAATGAATCGCTTACATTGAAAATATATTTTCATTCCATACGAACTTCACATGAACGTTGTACATACATATACTGTGATTTCTTTAACTCGTAACATGTACATATTAATATGCAAAGTATTGAAAATTCCAGCAACAATAACAACATTGGCGACGTCATGCGTATTATGAATTAACGATTTCATAAAATCATTTCTATATATAAACATGATTCTCCTTTTCTTCTCCTTTTCAACGAGAACGACACTTTCTCCTCAACCATCTATCTTTTTTTTACCAGCATTTCAAGTGGTTCTGTACTAAAATTATAGCAAAGTACATATCATGCTACCTTGTTAACGACTCGTTCATTCTAAGAGCAACGAAAACCACGATATTGAGCAAAACGTTTAAAATAATTTTTAATTTGATCGAGTATAAATTATATGATCGTACAATTCTTTGTAACGTAACGCAACAAATCCTGATAAATCCTATTGCATACGATATAATGAGATAATTGTAAAGCCTAAGTCTTAATAAGTATATAAATTAGATGGAGTACAACACGTACACGTACATTTATATATATTTCGAAAACGATCAAAACATTGACCGCGGGTATTGATACGCAGAGAACATGGAAATTAATCTGGAAGCATGTATTCTTTTAACAACGTACAAAGTATTGATGATAATATGCTGCGACTTCGTAAGTTGTTCGAAAATCATATGGAATAGACATATTTCAAAGTGAATATTAGTTCATTGTGATACAAACTATTGCACCAAATTATAGTTGAACATTCGTTTAAAATGCAATCGTAGTAGTACTTTGTGACAATAAATTTCATTTCTCTCACCGCAACTACCTTTATTATTAGCTACAGTAGAGAAATCAATGTTATTTGATACACCGTTCCAATCTAGTAATAGTAATTACATTCTGGTACAAGGTATGCATTTTCCTATTGAATATAATCGGTGTATAGTTGGAAACAACGATGCAAGAAATTTAATTAAAATACAAACGTTGCGTTTTCTCGTTGTAACTTGATACTAAGATAAATATCATTGATACGAATAGTATCGTAACTGAAATACCGTTTTATATTTCATCCAACTGATATATACTATTTCTGCATAACTTGTACCTGTTTTTGAACTATCTATTAAGAAGTCGATGACCGAAAATCAAACAATTTTAATGACCAGTTGGTTTCCTATTAGTGTCTTATAAGAAGTTAAAGTATTTAAATAATTAGAAATACGATAAACAGAACGACTAGGAGCTATGACTTATTTGTAAATTTCTTCGCCGTTTCAACAAATTTTTAACATATCTCTTCTAAAAATAGTAAAACCACCTGTTTAATTTAATTCTTTTTGTTTAAAATAAAAGTGTCGTATGGTATGGATAATTTTCCAATAGTTATATTTTACTCTTTAGCAACAGAAATAATTCATTCGTATCCATCGCGTTATTTGTATGAATTTTAGCATCGTTAAAATTACTCTTCTCTATATTTTGATTCAAAATAATAATTCGTTGTAATAAATTGTTGACATAGTCTACCGATTCATACTTTGGTCGTTTTTAAAAAAGTGATTGCACAAAGTAAGAAATGTTAAAAAATATACTAATATACATTAGATTCTTAATAAGTTATCCTGTTATCCCTTTTTTTCTGCTGAGAATGATATTTGCAAGTAAAGTATGTTTTAGTGATTTTATAAACGAACTGTTTCGAAATCGTAGAATGTTTCAATATTATAGAACTTTTTGTACAAGAAGCAAATTCTGATCTCACGATTACAAACATAGGCTTCGGATAACGAATCTTTACACTGAAATATGGTAGTAGGTTTCTCTTACATCTTACGATTTGATTAGTTTTGTTAGCTATAAATTAACATGCCTGGAAGTTCACTGTAGAAGTGCGGAGATATCCCAAATTTTAATAAGACGATCTTGACCGATCGTCAATAATCTTCGTCTGGATGCATCGAGATCCATTCCGACAACGTTATGCTTTGCATCGTGAAATGATGCTAAAGGAGTTTGGCTAGATAACAAACGCATTCAATGATTAAGATAATTGCCTTGCATGTGTAATAGATAATAAAATTTCATCCGCTTACTTTGCAGCTTTAAGTTGAATGTAACACGGATCACACACTCTAACTTCAAACTCAAAACCCATTGCTGGTATCGGTATTCGTTGAGGCGTACACCGTGCGCACAACGCACGACCGCAATGGCGACAATGATGTTGTCTCAAACCCAGCTGTCGTTGATCCATCATTGCTTTGATATTCCAGAAAAATGGTCTTCCACAAGCCTAATTTAAATATAATATCGATATTAGATAGTGAAAATGGAAAATTGTTATATTAACCTGTTGCTTTATACCTGACATGTGTCAGACTCTACCCATGATGCAGTTTCTTTTCTATTTGCAGCCATATCCCAACATACTATCACCCCATCTTCTCCTCCAGATAACAACACACGTTCAGCACTTGCATAGCACAGTGCTGTTACCTTGTTACTAGAAATATATAAATAAAATTGTAGAATAGAAAACCTATTCAGAAACATTTTAATTAATAAAGTGGCTTACTGATGTCCCTGAAGTTCATATGCCGTACCCTGACGTCCACCAATATTCCATACTATGATGCTTTGATCAAAACTACCGGAAAATAAAAGCTGTTTCTCAGGATCCCATGCTAATGTATGAATGCTTCCTGTGTGTGCTTTTAATGTAGTGATTAATGTAACACCATTAGTATCTAACTTTAACATTGCTATTTGTCCTGAATAATCGCCAATAAATGCATGTTTTGATTGTGTGTCAAATCTAAGCGAGTTAAGGAGATTTTTAATACTGATTACGGATTGTTGTAGAAATACTTATCTTTAACAACCAACAGATACACTATGTATAACTTGTCATAGAAAAAGGATACTGCAAGGCAGTATACCATGCATCTGTTTGATATGATCCCAATTTTTGCCCTGTTTCTGAACAATGTAATTGAAACATTTTATCTCGGCCTATGCTCAGAACCCATTCATAATTCGGGGCAAATATTACACCAGTGACTCTTGCTTGATGTGCCGCATATTCGCGCATGGCAGTCATTCGATTGTAATCTTGTTCCAAAATAAATTCCTAAAAGTAAAACCTAACATATTCATTCTAAAATAAAGGAACCGTTAATGACATTATAAAGAACTTTTATAATACATACATTTATAGTTCCATTTTCCAAACCAACAAATAATTGTCTAGTTTGGACACAGTAATTCATAGATGTTGCACCAGCTGCCATATACTGACAAACGCTGGGCCAATATTGGCCCGAATCGCGTTTCAGCCAAACTCTAACCGTTCTGTAAAAGTTTTAATAACATTAATTGTATAAATTTAAATTTTGAATTACTTCTTCGGTAACGTGCAATTATACAAGAACAGAATTATTTAGTTCAACGAATAACTTTAAAAGAAAATTTAATTCATCAAAAAAATAAATTAATATACCTGTCATCACAAACACTAATTACACCATCTTCCCGCGGTATAATGATAGCCGCATTGACATCATCATTACATCCTTCCAATTTTGACAAAAGTACAGGTTTTCGACTAGTGCTGAATTTATCATGATTTACACCAGGAGCGGGTTTTATCTCTGCTGCCATTTCAACTTTTAAAACGTAGTATTCGAAGCAGACTTCTCATTTGACAGTTGTCGGACTTCGATGTTAATCAAAGTTTATACACCTTACGAAGGCGGAAGGTTGGACTTTTTAAGAGATTGTGGAGAACCTATCGGCGTTGTTCGTGTTATTTGTCACAAATCTTCTTTGCCTTCCTTTTCTGTTCCTCTTTATCGACTGTTACATTACTTGCAGACGTGACAATTCTATTATACGTATCAAAATATGGGTCAATTAATTACATAAAAGAAATAAAACAATGTAAACTAATTTATGTAAGTGATAACGTTTCTATCTGGCAAAAACCACTGTTGCTGCCAACTTTTTTCTTTAGAAACGCAAAAAAGAAATTTTATTTATTTATTTATTTATTTATTTTTTTTAATTATTTGCATATTTTCCAACGATTTAACTATGTTATAATAACATGGTTTAATTTGCATTACATTTTGTTACAATATATTCATTTATTTGAAATTTCTATTGACATTTATCGACCCTCATTGTTGGTGGATATTATCCATTTATCAGTGAGATGGAGCATTTTACAAGAAAAATGATGGACGGAAAACACAAGCTCAAGTAATGAATAACACATCTCTGCTACTGTTAATTTATGTTACTAATTGTCCGACGTTATTTATATAAGTATGGGATTTGTTTTCGTTATATAAATTTATCGATATTGATAATATTTGAGAAAATATTTCTTTAATGCGATAATACCATTATGGCAGGAATAAAGGTAACACATGACAGTACAATTAAATGCTTTATTTTATTTTAAAAATGGAAGTATGAGGTTTTTAAATAACACCAGATTTTTCTTAATATTAGGGTGACACTAATAAAGATAATAATTTAAGAAGACAAGGTTCGTTTAGAAAATTATTGCCACTGAATACCAATGGAGATTCCCAGTTGAGTATGTCTGTGAAAATGATCGATAGGCCGACCGTTTCGCAAACTAATAAGGAATTTGCAATTTATTTGCAAGAGTATAATATTTTATCAGAATAGTAAGATACCTTTACTGTTAGATGACTACATATTATCATATATTTTTATTGAATAAAAAATGATATTTTTTTTCTTCATAGCAACATGTTGTGCTCGCAAGACCTAAAGGGCATTTATGTAATACCTTCTGCTCAAAATTCTTTATGTAAGTAATACACACAGATGGAAGTTAATTTTTCATTTTGATACATTTTATGTATGAGAGGAATCGTGTTAAAATTATTTAGGCCAATTATCAATTGATTCTTAGGTCTTGCTTGTCCTGACTTCGTCTTATATAATGGTTTCCATGTAAATATGTGCATGATTTATTGTTTGCCACATTTTCTTATATTTAGGTTCCTAATGAACATTTTTTAAATCATAGTTTATCATTTTATGTTAGTGTGGTTTGGCGTACAGTTTGTTCGACAAGGAATTTATCAAGGAGGAATCTTTAGATTTAATATTATGTTACCTCAAACTTTTCCAGATGGAGGTTGTCCTGTAAGGTTTTATTCTCTAACATATAGTACTTTACAACTTAACTAAATGAATTTAATTGCTTTAATTAAATTTCAGAGAGTTGTATTTCAAACTCCAGTTTTTCATCCTTTGATTGATCCTGAATCTGGAGAGTTGTGTACAACATGGGGTTTTCCTGAATGGAGAAAAAGCAATAGAATTTGGCAACTGGTGCAGTACATAACAAAAATATTTACAAAAGTAGACATTAAAATGAATGCTGTAAATCAAGAAGCATTTAACTTGTGTGTGCACAAATTATATGTTATAGATAGTTAAAATTGAGTTCAGCTATACGATGTGTTCTTTTTTTTATATATTGCAGATTGGAAAATAACTTTGAAGCTTTTAGAGAATGTGTAAAAAAATGTATAAGAGAAAGTTTAAACAAAGTTTACGATCCACCTCCAGTTGATGATCCTCATTATATTACTTTTAGCCCATACGTCGGCGAGCTTTATGATTCAATTAAACAAGAGATTTATCAATCCAAGGTTAGAAATATACGTGTAAATATTGTTTAGATCTAAAAAAGAATGTTTAATGAAAATATTACATGATTTAGGATGAAGAAGAAAACAAAGCACTGGGTTTGTCCTGGGTACAACCGGGTTCTCTTCAACCATTCTCAAAACCTGAAGTAAGATAATAATTTTAGATGGTAGAACGCAAAATCTATATACGTCCTTAGGAAGTAAGAAAATTGTAAATTTTACTTATGCAGGGGATAAATTATAATGTATTTTTGTATGTTAGAAAGATGATAAATTTTTCATTATTTTGCGATTAATATTGTTTTTTACACATGTATGTATAAAACTTTATAGGAAGCATTTATAATACTCTTGTATTTAACTAAGTTAAAAATATATTCATTAATTTATTGGTTGTTACACATAATACGGATATTTCTTAAGACTAAAATTAAGAACATGGTAAATAAACGACGAGAGATGATGTTAATAGCATTGAAAGGTGTTCAGTTCAGATATTGAACTTTAATTATTTATTACAAGTTGTAAACTTTATGATTCTACCGCGTCTAATTGTCTAATTATTCGAGCTTTGGCGGTCGACTAAGTGAACGACACCTATATGATCTACGCATGCGTAAATACAGTATGTCGTTCATGCGTATGCAAGCAAACATGTTTGAATATAATTATTGGTATTAATAATATCATCGTTATTGTTATTACAGCCATTTGGTTATAAATGATAATTAAATACAGTTTCTTACTATAACTGTATATTATAAAATATATTTGTAATGTAGTTGAAATTTATTATAAACGATTTTCTGAAGTGGAGGCGTTACCGTAGCATTGGTTATCATGCGTATTGGATCTTAGGCGTATGCGACAAGTATTCATGAATCAGTATCGTGTATTTCATGATAAATATAAAATACGATAGAATATATTACAAGCGATAGTGCCGGAGTATTAGATGTTGTTTATATAGTGTCTTATTTTTTTTTTAAATATCTCATATTACTTGTTCGCCGCATTTTAAGATTATGAATTATAATTTTAACCTTTAATGACAAGCGTACAGTTGTGGGTAATTGACTTGGATCTACATCAAATGAATTAACACGCTTTTGTTTTTCGAATGCTAATTGTATAATAAATCTTAAACACACTTGTAAGACAATACGAGCCACTTACTTTTATAAAAAGTAGTGAAAGATTTAAAGTAATTTAATTTTTTCTCTACTATGCGTTTAGTTATTTGTTTGTAGGTTAAGGGCGGTCTCAATTCGCATATAATTTACAAAAAAGGGAAAAAAAAACAATATTGAATGTGTGTATTTATTATAACTTTATACCTTTAAAAGGGTGAGGTAATGTTTCATTTGTTTGGAAAATATTAAGGTATTTGGATAATTATTTGTAATTTATTTATTCATAATAAGGTCATGTTGACAGATTGTACGTAATTTATATTCGTATTGTCTTCCATTTAAAATATAATTGCATAATTTTTTAAACTTTCTATATACTAATCTGTATCCTATGTGTTTGTTTCAGATAACTTAAGAAATATCAGTATGCAGACAATAAAATGCGTTGTGGTAGGGGATGGGGCTGTGGGTAAAACTTGCCTCTTGATTTCATATACCACAAATAAATTTCCCTCTGAATATGTGCCTACAGTTTTCGACAATTATGCGGTAACAGTAATGATAGGTGGCGATCCATATACGTTGGGATTATTTGATACTGCTGGTAAGAAATTAATTTATATTTATGGAAAGACCTAATTCCATTTGATAAGAATGAAGTATTAATGCTTCTTTATGTTATAGGACAGGAAGATTATGACAGACTTAGACCTTTAAGTTATCCACAAACAGATGTATTTCTGGTTTGTTTTTCAGTAGTGTCACCATCTTCTTTTGAAAACGTTAAAGAAAAGGTTGCGCATCGTATAATTCATCTGCCACTAAAATGGTATTATAATTACGTTTTAAACTGCTCTACATATTGTATTTCAGTGGGTACCAGAAATAACGCATCATTGTCAAAGGACTCCTTTTCTACTTGTTGGAACTCAGATTGATTTACGAGACGATGTTGCGACTATCGAAAAATTGGCAAAAAATAAGCAGAAACCGATATCGGCGGAGCAAGGTGAGAAGCTGGCTAAAGAATTGAAAGCAGTAAAATATGTGGAGTGTAGTGCGCTCACGCAGGTAAGAACGTGCATTGCCGGTATCAGCTACTCCTTTTCTACTATTTCAATAATAATCTGGAATTTTGAATGTTATAGAAAGGATTGAAGAACGTGTTCGACGAAGCAATTTTAGCTGCATTGGAACCCCCAGAACCGGTGAAGAAGAGGAAGTGTGTACTATTATAAAGAGAGTAATGATTCGGAGAGAGGAAGAGAGAAAGTGAGAGATACATGTTCAAAAGAGGGAAACAGAACGATGAATAATAACAGCGAGCGGCGAATTTTATACGTAGTATAAAGCACTGTTAAACAATTCGAGATTGTGCTTATATATGATTCTCTTTCGGAAAAAAAAAAATATTAATCTTCGAAAACTCGTCGAGAGCCGCTAATATTACAGCGCGACAACTTCAACAGTTTTTCTTTTTCATACGATCATACTACAATCGCGATTACATTCCACGCAACATCAAATTTTTATCGGCTTTCCGAGATTTTTCCTCAAACGAATGCTGCACAAACGTTTTCTAATTCGTTAAGCTTTGCATTGAAAATTTCTACGTATTGCGTACTGTTGTTCTACGAACATTATCGAAGAAATGTATATCGTGTAAAACTTGTATCGAAAAAGTTGGTGCTATCTTGTGTTTCATAGATCGTCCTGACGGAACGAACGAAATGCGGATTACAATAATCGTTGAAAGGAACAGGAATCAAAGCTTTCAGGAAAAGAAAATCAAAGTGTTCGTTTTGTAATAATGCCGAATCAATTGTATCCTTCTAGCGAAACCAGTATTAGAGATTTTTTCAACGTATAGACGTACGATACACTATAGGGTGGCGTTATTTAGATATTTATATTTCCGATTGCACCGAACGAGAACACGTTACCGATATTTCTTTTTCTCGAATAAATTTTGCAAATACTTCGATACACGCAATAACATTTTTGAAATTGTAAGGCGGCAGCTACGTCGAGCAGAAAATTTTCGCCGAAGCGCGTTGCTTTCATAGACTTTTCACACCTGATTTTGTACATATCAGCGTTCATTGGTACGATAAGCGAAAACGGAAACGAAAACGAAAAGGAAAAGGAAAACGACTGAAAGGGAGATGGTAATAACCGGTATTTATACTTTGTAAAATTCGATCGTGCTATACGCAAGGTACGAACGATCGTGTAAGATCGAGTGCAGTGTTCGATAGGTAGTAGAGGCGATTAGGCAAGCGAAAGTAATGGACTGGTCGAAAGTAGCGTCGGGCTCGTTCTTTATCGCTCGAACGCTTACTTACTATTTATTGAACGAACATAATTGTATTATTCGGTGAACGAAGAACCGATGCCTAACGTTTTAATTTTCTTTTCTTCTTTCGTAAACTTGATCGTTACGCAAACTGGATAGGCGTGTGCGCGCGAGCGAGCAACGGATCCTTTTCATGCGATTCGAATGAAAGGATCCGTTTGATCTGCGACCGATCGATTATGACACACGACGGTGGCATATCCAGTTTAAGAGAGGTGGCATTTATTAACACTGTACGTGTCACGATATGTAGACACAATCGTATTACGAAATATTCACATAAATATATTTATACTACGCATAAGGATGTTTTATTTGTTTCTGGACGTGTAACGTTCCAGCCGTGGAAAGGATCGGAATCGACACGCTCGGTTTCACGTTTCACGTTTCATCGTTCCGTGGCTTTTCTCGTTTAGAAAGTAATGGAGATCCGGAAGGTATGCTCTCGGTATTCTTTGGCTTGGAATCGGCACGTGCGAACGGAAATGTGGGGTGCAGAGAGACAGAAAGGAAGACGGGATGCAACCGAGGATCGTCCACGTACATAGTTTGCCCAGCGAGGTTCGTGCGAACCATTCTATCTTTTATTTTTCTTTTCCCTTTTCTTTTCTCCTCTTTTCCTTTTATTTTCTCCCTCTCTGTCCAGCTTCGCCTCCGTACGCTCGGTTTCCTCGATTGCATTGGCTGTGCAGCGTTGCGCCTTGTGGTTACTTCAATTAGGTGGATTCGTGGTTACGTATCGACGTACTGGAGCAAGTTGAGCAAGTTGAGCACGCCGACACAAAAGGTACCACCGGTCACGGACTCATCACGGACGTGCCTCCGAGCTCCCTTGACATTATCGTTAATCACCTCGAATCGATTCTCGTTCCATTCTCGACCAGAGGAAGGGAAAGAGAGGCCAGGTATGCGCCAATCGTGCAATTTCCTCTGTAATCGAGCGCGAGATACCACCGCCGACCAATTATATTTAACTAACAATTAGCCGAAAGTTTGCTTAGATTTTCAATGAAAAGAAGGAAGGAAGGAAGGAAGGATCGTTGGGGGGATCGATGAAGCGCGACGAGCGCGGTAATTCCTGGAATTTTAGTGACGTCACTAAAATTCCAGGAAGTGGCACGAATACCTCCTAGCGAATTCCAAATCTGGAATTCCAGAAATTTTCGGGAACCCCTTTTGCGAAACCAAGATCCAGATTTTGAGAATGCACCCCATTTTGCCAAGCAACTTTTGTACGAACACATTTTTAATAACTGCAACTCCTTCCGAGATATCCTGCTATACTCACTTAAGTGGAGTATGTTACTCTGGTCATCATTCTCTAGGGGGGCATGCCCCTGGCGCACTGCAACGGCGGCACCCGTTACTCCGACGTATACCTGGTCACCATTCTTAAGGGGCATGCAGACGAACGTTACATACTAATCAACAATTGATCATAACGCATTACGTACTTAGAATTTTGCTGTAATAGTTTATGATTTTTGCTTCTATTAGTCAATGTCTATAAAGATAGTACAAACTTTGTAAATAGTATAAATTCCTAAAAACAGCATCGTGAAATAAGAATTTTGTATCAGAAGAATATGATGTGCCAGGAGTTATTCGTGCCACTTCTTGGAATTTTAGTGACGTCGAATTCCAGGAATTTTCGGGAACCCCTTTTGCGAAACCAAGTTCCAGATTTGGACTTTATCGAACTCAGAATACCAACATGTAGCACATCGTTGAATTTGTCTCGGTGCATGCCATTTAAAAAAATTACATTGACCTTCAGATCTCCTCTACTTACGCACCCAGAAGAAAATAATTATTACCACATGATGCACCCCATTTTGCCAAGCAACTTTTGTACGAACACATTTTTAATAAGTGTAACTCCTTCCGAGATATCCTGCTGTACTCACTTAAGTGGGACACCCTGTATACCAAGCACGTTTTATAAAACAAGTTGACCACCTGGTGGTAGCCGCGCGGGGGGTCCCGAGCAGCACGTTGACACAACTCATTTTTACGCGGTGTCCCACGCATGATGGGCGGCCCTGCTCGTCCGCGCCGCACCACGCCACACCACAGCACACACCACGGCACACACCACGCCGTGTTTATGCTGCATAAACTTCCTTTACCATCGCTAGTCTGACTAATGGCGCGAGATCTGTTTCGAAGGGCTGCTTCCACGATATCGGCGCATCCTCTTCCTCTTCTTCTCTTCTTTTCACAGAGATACCATCGCTTCTTGAAGATTCTATCGCGAGTCCTCCCTTCTCTAGACAGTTTTCCTTATGACTCAACGAATTCACGAATTTCGAGCCCGAGAAAAACGAGACCGAGTTTATTTGTTTGATTCGAACGGTAACATTTGCGAAACGAACCGATCCGTTCGCCTACGTTATATGTAGGTAATTACTCGCGGTAGTAATCGTCCAGGTAACACGATATGATAGGTAACTTGATACACTGTTCTCTGCGAATTAGAATTACACGTGCCGCCTTCGTAGATAGTTATTTGCCATAGACTTTACTCTTCCTTTAACTAGTGCGCTCAATTTCGTCGAGCGCCGTACAACATGGCTAATTTAGTATCGTTCACGTAATTATTATGGTAACCGATAGAACGAGACGTCTCTTACGCTATCGAAGAATTTGACGATGGAATACTTTTGCCAAAAGTTAGCAAATTTCGCGGCAAGGGTTGGAAATTTTGTCACGCAAGCCCATATGGGATTAAAAAGTGTTGCGGTAGTGTTTTTGAAGGATGGTTCGATGCCAGGGTGGTTACAACGATTCCTAATCTTTAGTGGTTTCCGGTAGATGTTGAAAAGCAAACGGGAGACCGACTCGAGAGGATCCTGCGGTACGCAGAAGCGCGCACCGCCGAAAAACAGTCTCGACGGCGCTCGAGTGTTCGTGTTCGTGGTTTCTGGTATCTAGCCAGCCATAAGTTGGACGATAACGCGATGGATAAGTGGCACGTGTCGCTTACGCTTCTTTCTATCCGTTGGACAATGTAGCTTTTAAAAGAATCACCGTTTAAGATCCAGTTTGAAGCTAAACCAGACGCTCGGGCCGGGTCGCCTCTTAGCCTGTCGCTTGTCGCGAGAAATTACGCAGAGCTCGAATATTTTTCTACGTCAGCTTCGCGTATTCCTGTCTTTGTTTGAAAAATTGTTAAATATATATGAAATTCAACAACTTTATTCACCTAAGAATATAAGAAATTAATGACAGATTCGTTACACCGCAAAAATAGACTGAAATATTTATAATTAGTTAGATAATGAAAATATTTTGTAATCGTAAGAAGTAGATGGAACGTTGGAGGGTCTGGCTCGAGAGGGATACTTTTCATAATACCGTAACGATAATAAGCTGGCGACGAACGGAGTTAAAAGCTTAAGGAGCAAAGAAAGATAATTTGTCCGTTCACGATACATGTATTATAATAGAAGTGAGTAAGATGCGAGCTACCGACTCGTCTGGTAATGGGCAGTGTAGTGGAACTCGTTAATAGCGATGGGTCGAGCAAGCAGGAACGCAGCATTCTTTGAAGGAGGATTTTATGGATAACGGTGGATCCGAGCAGCACGCGTTCGTATGTAATTTTACGATGACCATTCATTTGGCCCGAAACCGATAGGAGAGCTTTAAAATTTGTTCCCGGAGCATCCGGAAGGGATGGTTGCGTAACCGTCCTCGAATCGCGGAGAAGGGTAAGGTCTCGTGGGGACGTTTCCCACGTATTTATACGTTTTTATCCAAAGTTTCGATTTTCAGCTGGTCAACGCGATTTACGAGAATCGTGCTCGTCGGGATTCGCCTCTCGATATCGCATTGAAATCGTTCGCGAGATTAGGGTCGTGGCGCAAGTAGAAACCAGCAGGAGAAAGAGGAGATCGAATAATCGATAAGAGGACGGAAAAATTGGGAAATAGGTGTGTATGTGTATGAGTGTGTGTGTTTGTTAGGGTGGTCGGAAAGGGGTGGTGGATGGACAGGGCAAAGGTAAGAAGCAGAAGCCGAGAGAAAGACACAACGTGGGTGGCAACAATAGCTCTTTCGAGCGGGCAGATTCTGGTGGCACGACAGCATATTGTACGAGCACGGTTTGAACGTGATTGATCACCGTCGGTGATCGCGCGTACACGCGTGTGCACTACATCCGCGCGCACACGCACACACGCACACACTGCCTTCCTTTTCCATCCTTAACGAGGGACGCATGCTCGTTTAACGTGTCCGGTTGACAACGGACCGATCGTCGTGCTTGTCCTCTTAGTCGCAAGTCAGATCTGGATTTTCGATGGAGGCTGAGAGAACGATGGGGGGTAAGATGCGTCCGATCTCGGCCGAGGAACGTTTTCCTCCGCTTTTACAACCAGCTGAAATTTCACTAGGACTCGCAAGGAAAGAAAATTGGGCGTTATTAGACGATCTGGAAGGAGAAAAAGTTTGTAAGCTCGATGAGGAATCGAGGGACACGTTCGATTCGAAGAACGATGGGCGATTCCTTTCTTGGACGGGCAACCGGTACCGCTTCTCTTTTTTTTTCCGTCAGAAAATCGCTCGACAGCGCGAGGGTAGAGGCGGCTCATTTCAATACAAATTGTTCGGTGTTTGCGTATAGGACGGTACCGCATGTCGCAGGAAGAACGTTGCGTCCCCTGCGCCGTCATTACCAGTCCCTCGGCGAGCGATCGGTAGCGTCATATGGCGAACTCTGAGCGGACGTTTAGCGTAAGTAGCGTACTTACGCTTCCCGCGGGGCTAATGCCTGGACCGCTCTGCAGCCTCGTCTTCTATTATTCTTCGACCGCCGCGCCGCAACAGATAACTTCAACCCTTTCAACCGTTTCAAAATTCCTCTTCGATCGCGGGCTAGTCGAGAAACGGGAAGTTTTGCGTAAACGACAACACCTCGCGATCATTGTACAATACAACATTTTCAATGGTAAATTTGATCCTAGATGATTGTAGATTGAAAAGGTTCGAAAAGGGTTGAAACATCAGCAATAAGACTGTTTGAAAGTTCTTTCCATCTCTGTACAATACGTAGATGCGTTCGGATTGTAAAAAAGAGAAGAAAAAGGGGAACGGTTCGGTGATAAAGTCGGTAGCGTTAGGTAGAACACGGTAACTCAAACGCGATTACTGACGCGAACGCGGAAAAGGAGGGTAAAAAAAGGGAGGAAGGGGCCGAAGGGAGAAGGTCGGCGAATGTCTCATCAGGCTGATAACCCGAGAGAAGAGAGGAGAGGAGAGGAGAGGAGAGGAGAGGAGGAGAGGAGAGAGGAGAGGAGAGGATACGCGCGTGTCGCCCACTCACGGTGATTGCTGCCACCAGGTTTGTTCCTCGACCCCTCTTGTCACCCCTGCCGCGATCGTTGCTTCGTTGCTTCATCGGCATCCCCACCGTGCCGCTTATCCCCGCTCTCCATGGATTCAAGCTCCCACCAGAAGTCCCCTTCATCCCTACTATTCCCTAGCCGCGACCGTTCGTTCGACCCTGCCTCCGTATCACCTTCTGGCTCTCCAGCACCCGGATTGTCCACCCACGGCCACCTTCCTTCTCTTTCTTTTTCAACCACCCACCCTACCCTCGACGCCCATTCTCGTTCTTCCTTCCTTCCTTCCTTTCTTTCTTCCTCGATTTGACTTTTCAGCGTAAGAGAAACAGGGAGGCAGCTACACTCGATTAGAAGGCAATAGAGGCGAGAAGCTGTCGTTCGTTACCCCCCCACCGAAGGTGCTATCGGGGTTGAAAGCACCGAACACGATATCCTGTCGATACCATTCGGCAACCGGCGCTCGCAATTAGTATGCTTCAGTTTTACACACGAAGAAACAGTGTTACTTTTAGAAAATTTGTTGATTCGTCTGATCCGGAAATGAAACGATAAAGCCTTGTAATCTACTTCTAGCCTGTCTCTCGGTTTACAAGTATGGACAAGAAGCTCGAGTCTTGTGATCTCGCGGGCTCACGGAGCGGCAGAACGAGGCGCGTAAGCGCGTGCACGAACGAGCAGGTAAGCGAGCACCGGGCGATACGTTTGTTCCGCAAAAGTTACCGTTCCCCGGGGATCTTGGATCGTCGTCATAAAGAAGATTGCTTCTGGTCGGTTTGCGTGCGATTAAAGCCTGCGTGCTCGGCTCGCGTTCTCGTTGCCCGAGTCGATCTTTCCTCTGGCCGGCAAATTGCTGGCAGATGACGGCCGTTTCTGGTGCGCGCGAGCGCGATCGCGAGCGCGAGGAAAGGCAGCGGTGGCGGTGCAGCGGCTCGAAATTTTCACGATTTGTCGTAGCGCGAAATCGAGATCAAGGTCCAGCGGTTGCGGCCAAGAGCTCGATATCCGGTTGTAGCTCGAAGCTGAAAAGCGTAGGGGAGTTAAAACGCGATCCAATTTCTCAGGCCATTGAGTGCGGCGACTGCCATCTGTCTAACGGCTGGCCCCGTGCTTTTTACAGGCGAACCGTGAAATGCGCAAACAGAAGGTCCGGACCTCCTTTACATTTTAATCAAATCATTTCTCCGTTACGCGGAGTCGGCCGCCTTAAAGGATCTCGCGAGACCGAAGGGTTTAATTTCTTTCCCTGGTTTCTCGTTTTCTCGCCTTTTCTCCTCGCCTCGCAGCCTAGAAGGGAGGAAGGGTGGCAGAGCGGCGAACTGCGAGCGGCGAGCGGCGAGCGGCGAGAGGAGAACGGAGGGAGGCGACGAGAGGCGATCCGTAACGCGTCGCTCTCGAAGCTCGCCGGGATCAATTTAATTTCGTTACAAATAGCTACAACCCTTTGCTTCCCGGCTCCCGTGGCGGGCACGTACGCTTCCAATCGGTTAATGACTGTTTCGAGGATCGATCGTTCGCCGAGCGAAAGCCTCGAAATAATCATCATGGTTTCACCGTAATTGCTCCGCGGGAAATGAGAAATAGCTCGCTGCAGCGGCGCGGCGAGGCGCAATTACGCAAAAATTAGTTAATTGTTCGCGAGTAGCTGCGCGATCGTAGCCGTAGCATTGAAAGCACGATCGAGTAATTGAGCCGATTTGCGTAACGCGAATCCGATAACGATAACTACACGTTTCTAAGCCGTGAGGAACCGTTGTCTGTGTGCACAGTAATTAGCCGTACGCGCGTCGAGCCCAGCTTTCTTTTCCATCTTTTTCATCTTTTCTGTCTTTTCTATCATTTTCTCCTCGAGGAATCGAGAAACACGGACAACAGAGACGGAAAAGGAACAATGTTCCGTCTCGATGCAGACGCGTAGCTGGAAAAGTTAACCGTCTGTTCTGTTTTTTTCTTCTTTTTTTCGTGAGAGAGAGAAAGAAAGAGAGAGAGAGAGGGTGAGGGAGAAAGCGGGGCTGATGTACGTCTAGTTCGGATTGATATATGTCTATCTCCGTGAGGTCGGTACGTATGGATTTTACGGCGCGTAGCTGTCTGCCAGGGATGCTTGATGGCGGCCGTGGAAGCAGATTCATCTTTGGTGTGAATTGGCCAGGGCTAAATAAAGCTGCTCCGATGAGTCTCAGCGGGACCCTCGCCTCACCGCTCGATATACTCTCGCCTCTTCATAGATAATTTACCGGCCACGGAATCGTATCGAAGATGGATGCGACTCGTTGATGCGAACCGTCTCGTCGCGTCTCTTCTCGATACGCGAGAATCTCTGTCGGGATCGTTCGCGATAATGTTATTGAAATAACAGCTTCCTGTAACCGGTGCAATCAGTTATTTACGCGTCGCGAATGGACCTTTAATACCTATCCAACCATCGGTCTACAGAAAATAAAACGGATTCGCGGCTCTGTGGTTTCGCGGCGCCGCGAATGGCATTAAAGACAAGGAACTTCCTGATTAACTTTAGTATCAAAGTAAAAGTTTTCGGCGCGTCTTACCTCTTGCCGTTTTTTACTCTCTATTTGTAGAGCGGTCGACACGTGAAACGTCAAACGAATCGAAATAGGGAACGAGCAGCGAAATCGTGCGAGAGCAAGATACGTAGTTTTCGTCAAATTTGTTATCGTTCAGTTTCTCGACGACGTGGAACGGGAAGGAAGAGCCCTGAAGAGGGGATTAGAAAAAGATAAAAAGGCGCGCGCAAGGGGGTGAAAGGAGGAGGTGGGTGGAACAGAGGCTACGTTGCTTTCCAACGAGAGATACGGATCCAGCAGGGAGAAAGAGAAAGAGTAGGAAGGGGTTGGAGGAGCAAAGGGGTGGAAGAGGGTAGGCATAAGGGGGTCGATAAAGTAGCGATCGCGCACGGGACTCAATTACACGCTCCGGCGCGTCTTCTCTCTCTCCCTCTTCCACTCTCTCTCGCCTCTTTCGCTCTCAATACTCATCCCTTCTCTGATGTATCTGCTTCTGTTCCGCTCAGCTCCGCTCCGCTCTGCTCTGCTTCGCTTCGCTTTGCTCTTCTCGCTCGACCGCCATCGGCACTCCCGCCCCCAAGCCCCCAAGCCCCCAAACCCCCAAGCCCGAGCCGAAGCCGAAGCAAACCCCTTCTCCACCTCCTCTATCTGCTTTTTCCAGCTACCGTTCGCAACCGGTTCACCCCTGAACTCCTGCCATCCCCTGGGAAACGTTCAAGGGACGGCTACACGCTCGACTCGAAGCAGGAAATCAGCCAGACGACTCGACACGGCAACGCTGTTCCTGTCGCGAGTTTCTCCGCGTGATTCGATGCCTCTACCAATTTCTCCCCGTTCTCCGCTCTATCCAATTTTTCCCTTTTACACAACTTTTCGCGATACGCGATACACAAACATTATATACATTATTTCGGCACGATTATAAAAAGTTGCTCGCGATTCCTACGGAGATGGAGGGAAAGGTTATCTGCGCGGAGCTGGGGTTGCAAATTTTCCGCTTTTAGCATCGTTTCGGCCACGAGACTGGCAGATATCCTGTTAACGTTCGGCAAAGTCGATCTGGTAAATCCATCGCCGCGAATTGACGTTTCCACCGGGCGTATTTCAATCGTTATAATCGACAATCGCCTAGTCGGATAAGCATATCCGTGTAACGAACGTTTACGAGCGTCGAGTAATTTAATGGTTCGTGACCAAGGCTGTTTGGCTCGGTTCGAATCGTTTCCATCTGGGAATCGATCGTTTCAATTATCGTGAATGCATTCAAGGAATCCCCGTGACCGGTTTGTTCCATTGTATCAAAATCGTGAGCCGCTTCCTTCTTCCGTTCCCATCTTTTCGAGAACGAGAAATCTCGAGAGTATCTGTTAGCGAGGCACGAGACGAGAAAACGAGCAAACGAGCGAACGAGCGAAGGAGCGGAGAGGAAGAGAAAGAGACCGGGTTCCAGTAGAGGTAAAAGCGGATAGCCGTAGAGGAGGAAAGGGAGAATGATTCAGTAGTGAAATATGTTAGGAGGTCGGCGTAATGCCTTTCTTTCTCCCCCTTTTAAAAATCGAGTGTATGAAGCCAGCCAGACAATAATATTTCACATGCCGCGAGGCTAATTGAATGCTACCACGGTAGTTCTGGTCCTTAGCAGGCCCTCGGGAGTTCTCGCCTTCTTCACCCCCCACTTTCGCTTCCCGTCTCTCTCCTTACACCGTTCCATTTCCGTTTCGTTTCGTTTCGTTTCCTTTCATTTCGTTTCGTTTCGTTTCGTTCAGTGGCAGCGATTCAGCGTCGCGCGGGTCCCGACGTCAGGGCCCGTTCTCCGGCTCTCCTCTTCGCTCCTGTTTCATCTCTTTCTCGCGCGAACGAAGGATTCCGGAGCCGCCGTGCGAAAGGACAATAATTAACCGGCGGTTAGTTTACGTCGCCCCCCGTGGTTTCAGGCCTCTATACGCGCCTACCCACGGCTCTCAAAGGGTTCCCAACTCGAACCGATCTCGCTCCTCTGAATCGTGCTCGTCGAATTTTCACCGACCCGTCTCACCTTCCGCCTTTTCATATTTTCTCTTAACTATTCGCTGTGATAACAAGTTATCGAGCCTTATGCCTGGATCGAGTTAAATTCGACGAGATTTAGGCTCGGTAATTATTTCAGAACGAGTTAGTTCGTTTTGTAAAGAGGTGAAATTGGAGGATGAGCATAAACGCGTAGAAAAGCGTGTGCATCGTCAGCTTTCCTGGAGAAGAGTAGAATGGGGCGACTCGGTGAACCTTGGGAGCAGAGGAAGGATCGTTTGTCGTGGTCGAGGAGGATCGCGGTTGGGAACGTTTCGCCAGGCTCGCGGCTCGAGATTCATAAATACGGCTGTCCGTAGGTGTAGCGAGCGAAGCGGAGTCACACCTTCTTATAATTATTAACGGGACAAATGAGCCAGGTCCTGTAGCTCGTATACAATACGAGATTGGCTACGGCGATTCGATTCGCTCGTTTCTCGATTCACGACCGCTCGGGCCCGTTCGCTCCACTTTCCATCGCGTCCTCTCCTCGTTCCCCATGAGAAATGGCGAATTAAAGAAAACAGAACGAACCTGTCGTCTTCCGATCCCGGAAGCCTCGATTTTATTCCTCTTCTTCTTCTTATCGTTACGCTAAAGACATATTACAAAACAAAGTGGAATAAAGCTGATAAACTAGAATTTATATTGAAAGAATTCCACGTAACAAGGTGAAGGAAAAGGAATTTTATTGCATTTATACGTCCAGTATTGCCGCATCGAAGGGATTAAAGAAGACTTTGTGATTTTTTATCTTGCACGAGGTGAAAAGGTTCCACGATGCGTGTCGTTCGCCGATTGATTTGTGGCCAGCGAAGTATGGGCGTGGTCTGGCTCTTGGAACGATAAATACCTGGACAAGATTTTCATCTGGTTAGAATTCGAAGACACCTGCTGCTCCGAAACCTTTTCACACGCTGACTCGTACTAGGCTAGAACGGAGGTTTGCCTATTGTGAGTAGCGCGCGGGTATAGGTAAGATGCGGGAGTCTACGATGTTATCGAACGGCTTTGATTCGTCGACGAAATCACGATCGTAATTATTTCCAGGAAAGCGAACGAGAACCGTTTCGAGGAAAGGAAAGGTTGGGGAAGGGGGATGAGGGGTTGCGAGGGTCGATGAAAACGAGAGGATCGTAATAAAGTGTCGCGAGATGTAGCGAGGGGGGACGGAGGCGGCGGCGGAGGTGGAGGCGGAGAAACGCGTTTCTTTCGAGGCTGGAAGGTGTGTGTTTTTTGGTTATCGGCAGCGAACGGGCCGATTATAATTGTAAATGCTACCATAAAGCAAGGCTAATGCCGGCAGGAGAGGAAATGAATTGGCACGTTGGGGTTAAGCTCCGCGCGGAATCCGCGGGGGGTCCCGGGATGAGAGCGCAGTCACGGCGAGCCTCGTGAATGGTCCCGAAGAATAACGTCGGGCCCGAGGGCCCAACTCGGTCATTAAGTTACGCGTGGCATTAAATCATCGTTGCTGTCATCATCCTCGTTATCTACCGCCTCCGTCCCGCCACTCCCGCCTTCTTTCCACGGTTCTTTCCTGCGTTCTTTCCCGCGTTCTTTCCACCGCATCGGTTATAATCGTAGCTGGCCGCTGCACCGTATCGATCGGTGGACAGCTCTCGATCGACGCGATCTCGATTAATCTCTTTCGCGTGCAATTACCAATCAATTACGCGACGTCTAGTCGATAGCAATCTTTTGCTCGATTTTGCGATTTTTCGAAACAACGAGACTCGTCGAGAGGTAAAAGAGGGGTCAAGCTAAGTCCGAATCGTGGGGGCCAGCAGGATCGTTGGAGCGTGTAAGCGGGAGAAGCGATCGGTGTATGCGTGGTTGGCGCGTTCCTCCGCGGGGGGTACGTCAGTGTCCCCCGGTGTTAGCCGGTTAACGTAAGGTTAGGCCATTCGTTCGTATCGTAGCTCCCTCTTCGTTTCTCTCGTTTCTCCGGTTTCTCTCGTTTCCAGCGTCGGATCGCGGCGTGGAAGGCTTCTTCGCAGCCTGCCGGTCACCGCATTCCAATCTACCCGTCCTCTTTTTTCTCCTCATCTCTTTACCTCTCCGTTCCAAGTTCCGAGTGGCCACCCTTCTTCTTCTTCTTCTTCTTCTTCTTCTTCTTCTTCTTCTTCTTCTTCGTCTTCTTCTTCTTCTTCTTCGCGTCCACTCGTGTACCCGGGCATACGTTGCAGGCCTTCTTCGAGCCTTCAAACCTCCTGACACTCTCGTATACCGCTGGTATCATCGTAGTTGGCTGCAGCCTTTAAGCTTTTATCCCTCTCCAGCGGTGAAGATAACATCGGCTCGGTCCTCTTCTCGGCTCGCCAGCATTTAGAATAAGAGAGGAGACCCCACTGAGCGAAGCACCGCGGTGGGTATTCCGGGTACAACCTGCCACTCGTCAGCCCACCCTCCTTAGCGCGCGCTCCTTACACCGTTTCTTTCTCTTTTCCACCCAACACACACGCTTCCACCCTTTCCCCCAACCTGTCATCCTTTCTCTCCCTCGCTACCCACTCTCGCGCCCCCTTCGATCGCGACTCTTGTAAACGACCAGATTCGTCTCTACGCTCGAAACTCTTTTGCTACCAGTCTCTTTCTACCGAGCTTTGATTCCCTCTCTACCCACACCTAGAGAAACCGAGAGATGATCGTCCGACCGAGCAAACAGAATGTACGATCAACCGGGCTGATACGGAACGTGGTAGGTACCAATCTGAGAGAAAAAGAAAACGGCTCGCACAGGATGCATCCTTGAAAGGAACCTGACGTATTCTATTAGGACTGATATATCTCGTGCCGACACGTTCGTTGATTCCACGTATTTCCTTGCCAACCTTTCTCGACCGTTCTCCACCGTTCTCCACCGTTCTCCACCGTTCCGTTGCCATCTTTTTGCACAAACGAAGTTCGAAATTCGAAATCCGACCGACCGATCGTTCGATTCAATTTAGCAAACGTACAATTTTCACTCGGGTGACGTAACTTGAGCCTTCTCGACGCTCCTCCGAGTTAGATAATCATCTAAAAAGACGCTGCTCGCGCATCGACGAAAGAAAAACCGCGAACCGCGAACGAAACGGTGAAAGTACGAAGCGCGTGAAATCGTTAATTGCACGGTGATTGATCGAATCTTGCGTCGAAGAGAAAAAGGATGTTGTTGGATCGGATGGGAAAGAAAAGGATCGCCTCGTCATCGTTTGTCAGCGGTGAGCTCGGCGAGCGCGGCGAGCGCGGTTTTCTGAAGTAGCTACGCGTTAATGTTGTTTTCACTGCTACCGTATAATCGTTGGCGGGCGTGTAGCGAGCAGAAAAGCTTCTTTCGGAGCGGCTACGTCGAGGATGTTCTTCGGCGATGTTTAAAGAGGCTTACAACGTGGATAGGTCGAGTGGATACGAAACACTTGCCGTGCCTGATGCAGCCAGGAAAACACTCGAACCAGTTCACCCTAACGAAAACACTAATTTGCCTATCTCCATTTTTTCTTTTTTCAAGTCATTCACGTACGTTTCAATCCTTCGATCTCGCTACTACTACTACTACTACTTGGACTACATAAATTGACAAAAGGAATAAAAATAAATGGATTTGTTAACTAAGCTTTCTCTTTCGGTTGTCAAAGTATATCTGTGTGAAAAACGAAGTAAGGAAAATGAAGGTTGTTCGAGAAACAGGAGGGTTACAGGATTGTTCGTGTCGTAAGGCCCGATGGAGGATCGTATCGTATCGAATCGAAGGGAATTGGAGTCCGAACGGTGGTCGTGTTTAATTCAACGTTTGTCCTCCTGTTCAGTCCGGTGTGCCTTGTGCAATTTCTGAAACGTTACGTGGTGGTGCGTACGTGATGGTTCACCCGGTACGCGGCTAATAATTCCGGCGTTGTATCACCTATCGACCTAAGTATTAGGCGGCGACCGATATAATGACGTATCTAAGGCGAAATAGGAGGGTACAGAGAGGCCGCGGGAACGGGCGTTATTACATGCTATTGGGTAGCTAATTTGAATCAATTTACTTTAGGTGGCCTCTCAGCGCACTTTCTTAACTCGGCCTCGCGTTTAGCGAGGACGTGATGCCGCGCGCCACGTCGCATCGCGAGTTATTCGAAGAATACAGCATCCATCGATCCGTACCTTTATTCGCCGCTTTTATCCTCCGAACGTTCCCTGATTTTGATCTTTCAATTCGCCGTTTTCGTTCGTTCCACCTTTCCGGCGGGTGACTTGTTTCGAAGGAATAAAAGGGTTGCGCGAATTGCATCGGCGACAAATAAGGGCGCGCGGAGTTTCTCTCGGAGAGAAGGATCGTAAAGTTTCGATTTCGCACGGTCGTCGATCGAATCTGTATAATCCGTGGATTAGAGGCGACGCAATAGGAAAAGAAAAAAAAATCGCGACGGCGATTTCATTAAATTCTTCACGCCTTTTTCTTCCCCCTCGCCCCACTCGACACTCGTAAATCTTCCTATCGAGGGATTTATTGCCATCGAAATCGGTTTCTCGATCGCGTCCAACGACTTATCGAGCTTACTCGCAATACTCCCACCCACTTATCTACCCACCTACCTACCTGTCGATGCAACACCCGAACCACCTACCGTCCAATGCAATTTGCCTTATTTCATCATTTCTTCTGGAAACGTTTGTCTCCTAGTCATTCTGTTTTTCTTTTACCAGCGATTTCAGCTACGTTTAACTTATCTGGTCGAAAGAAATTTGTAAATTTGTGTCGAGCGTAAAAAGGGATCGCGTAGATAAGGAACGTAACAGCGTTACGGGTGCATCGCGTCCACGAAAAGATTCAAAAACGAATGGGACGGCGAAGGGTGGCCGGCACGAGCCGAGGGTGCGTACGAGTCAGCGCTCGTCCACGCTTCGATTCTCCACGGGGATCGGGATCGGGATCGGGGTGCTGCGCGCCGTTTTCTCGCTCGTAAATCAAGGATTAAATCGGATGCGTGTAATTCGCAGTAGTTTTAATCGTAAACAGTTTAATCTCGGTCGGGCGGGTAGCTCGAAATCGGCCACGTCAAAACAAGAGATTCTTCACGGGTTTCTGAACGCGTAACGTCCTCGTCGCACGCGCCCTTTCAAACCGTGGGTATCCTCTTCTTTTTCTATTAATCGAATTTTCATCGGGGATTCGCGTCTCATCCGAAGCTCGTTCTCGTTCAGCCCTTTCTACGTTCGATCGCAATTCATCAAAAAAATACTGCCTTTGTGATTTTGGCTTTAATAAACTGAAACTTAAGATTTAATTCCTTTATCTAGAATATCGGGTAGGTATTAGCGAAACTGGACAGGCTAAGAAATTCCGATCGATTAGATCGAGAGGACAAAGTCGGAGGATAAAGTCGACGAAATTTTTACGACCCGCGTCATCTGTTGAAACGGCAGCTACCGGTCTCCCTATAAAGTAGCTCGTAAGTTTATTACGATCGTTATTAGACCGATGCATTATATCCTTGCCATTTATTGCCGCGATATCGGCAGTCAGGATATTGCCAGGAAAGAAATGTATTCGTTGCACGGCCTCCGACGGTCCCCGAATATATAACCTCCCGGTTCCAGTGAAAAACTAAAAAGCAGCTTTTTCTTAAGTTGTCCTGCAATTGCTTTCCGTCGAGCCTCGTGTCCAGACTTTTCTAACGAATTCCGTGCAACAATTGCAAGAGTTTCGAAAGTTTATGCGGCTATATAAAGCACGTGATACAAGCTACTTTGGGAGGCAGGCTGACTCGCGTTCTCCGGTCCCGGTGCTACCCTTTCACGGGGAGGGTATTCGGCGACATATGCGTACGTGCGCGAAAGCAATATGCGGGTCGAGGGTGGAGGGCAGAAAAGCGAAACGGAATGGAACGGAACGGAACGGACGGAAGAGAGTAGAACGGAATGAAACGAAAGGAAGGAGAAACGGAGCAAGGAGGAGGAATAGAGGAAGAGGGCGGCCTTTGAAACGGGATAGTCCGGCCACAGCTTGCGGGTATGCGAACCTTTCGAGAGCACCCCACGAATGTTAACGCGCCGCATTAACTTCGTATTGGTTAGAAACGCGAGCACCGGCAATAATTCTGATAACGCAGCATGTTGTCGCGTTGGCCGGCATACCAAATGGCTGCCACCGTTCCGTTTTATATGAAAAACGTCTTCCTACTTTCCTTTCGATATTGTCCGCGTTTCGCTTTGTAAAGTACGCGACTCGAAACCGCTAAAACTTTCATACGTGTGTCGCTTTTCGTCGATCGTCCGTGGATCCGAAGCTGGCCGTTTCCGAGGGAAATTTCTCCGGCGTAGCTTTTACCTTGGATAAGGGGAATCTAAACGAGCCATACGCAGTAAAAATTCGCGGATACTCTGGCGGAAAAGGGGACGATATCCTGGAACGTTACACGGCCGTAAATGTAACGGCAAATGGTGCTCGCTAATAAATTCGCTACGTAGCGAGTTTCTTTTCGTGAATTGTCTCGGGTCGGGGAAGCTAGGAAAAAGCTGGAAAGGTGAGGAAAGAAAAGCTCAGGGGTGTAGAGTTTGTCTCGGAAGAGCTTTATCTGGCGTGCTAGCGTGCGAGTGTGCGAGTATGCAGAAGAACACACGCGTTAGGAAGGTAAGAAGGTAGCTCGTAGCCAGCCAGGAAATCTATCTCGCATCGGCTCCCTTCTCCATCGCCAGGACCTTTTGCACACCGCCCTGTAATCATCGCCAGTCAGTGGCGGCGGCCGCTAATTATGTTTCATAACACTTCTTACCCCCACTACCTAATATCCACTCCCTTAGGGGCAGCTCATCATTTATTTACATCATATTCGTCCCGAGGGATAACGCAACGACCTCCACGCCACGGTTAGGTACTTCTTTTCGTTCTTTCGTTCTTTCGTTCTTTCGTTCGCGCTTCCATTCGATTCCGTGTGATTTTTCTTTAAATTCGCTCGACACGTTTTCCTCTTGTGTATTATAATCTTCTTTGATAACTTCGTTAAGCAGGTATTTGTCTGTGAAAGCGTTTCCAGAGCAGCAGGAGTTTCGGATAGAGAATGGGTCGTTAACGAAAATCCGTTAAGAGACGTTCGGAAAATCTGAGACAAATCTAGATTTGGGTAAGTAGCGTCTAATAGGCGGTTGGTGGGTCTCGATCGATTTCAGGATTACGAGGAAGGTTCCGGCTGCCAACCGCGATACCGTTTCGTTCAGTTCGTTTCCGTTTTCTTCTCCGCCGTTTGTCGTGGTTGTCGAGAATCTGGAAGAGGGGTCGTTTCCTTCGCGCAGCCGGTAAATTGCTGGCACTTCTGCGGTCGAGCGATTAAGTGCTTTCAAGCGATATCCTCCGAGAAAATTGGCAAGCTTTCGACCGAGCCGAGTTTTAATTAACCTCCGTCTTTCCACGAGGTTCTTAGGGAGAGCTGCCTGAACCCTACGTTTCACGGAACTCGCGTGAATTGTGCATGTCAGAGAAGAAGTCTTTATTATCTTATTTTTTTCTCGCGCCAGATCTTTTGTTCTCTCGCAATCATCGCTTTCGGAGCTTTCGTTGAAATTTGACGGTAAAACGAGCGTACGAGCGTACGAGCGTACACGCGTGCGTGCGCGTACGAAAGGGAGGTGGGAGGGAACGGAGGTGCTCGTCAAAAAGGTTTTCGCTGCTCGATTTCCAAGCGTCTCGATCCGTCACGCGAGCCGAACGCCGAACGGCGAACAGCGAACGGCGAACGGCTCGCGTTACCCGGGCCCTTTCCTCACGATATTATTAAATATCGGCCTGCCATTCGGTATCGAACACGTCAAAATAAAGGGGTAAAGTTGGTTTGGTTTACGGCCGCGTAGCGCATTCTGGTAGCCGTCAATCAAGCGACCGCTCGCAGAAAATGAAAGCGCCGCGCCGACTACGTAAATATTCTCGCTACCTATAACCAATCGAGCCTCTGTAACTGGCATTTACCTTAATCGCGCTGTGATATCAACGTCGGATAATTTTCTTTCGCAATCGACGATAAAGCTATGACTTTATTACCGGACAATTCGATACGCGTACCCGAAGAAATCGCGGTAAGCGTAGGCTCATCCCGCGAGCGACGCCAACTTTTTACACTAAATCTGAAAATAATGCGATAACGATACGCTTTTAATTTTTTAAGAGGTACACTTCGATTGAAAACGATACTTCCGACGTAACGAAAGAATAAGAAAAAGCATAAAGGACGAGCGTATCTGAGCGATAAGTGGGAGCGATTAGACGTAGCCGGTTAACCGAATAGGTAGGAAACGGTCGCGACGAGTGTGTCGCGCCGTATCGATTGAACGTTCGAAGGATCGGCAACGTCATCGATCAGATTCGGAGGATGGAGGAAGCGAGATGAACGAACGGTTGTCACGAGCATCGAAAGACGGGAATAAGTGCCGCGTAACCGGGCGGCGATTTGTCCGGATCAGCGTCAGCCTAAGCAGATTACCAGCACTCCCCAAACGAACCGGCAACCCCGACAAGGAAACGCGGCGATCGGATCGAGTCCAAACCACCCGGACTCCTTCGATACACTCCAGAGTGTGTCTCCGTTTCAATGTTCAATTTCCCTACTTATCGTTTATACTTTGAAATATTTGAAATTCGGTTTTCGGTGAGATTTCACGGTAAAACGAGGTTGAGTTAGAATTTGAAAGAAAACGACTGCACG
This sequence comes from Anthidium xuezhongi, assembly GCA_022405125.1. Taxonomy (NCBI): domain Eukaryota; kingdom Metazoa; phylum Arthropoda; class Insecta; order Hymenoptera; family Megachilidae; genus Anthidium; species Anthidium xuezhongi. Next base: position 9,096,935 of record CM039640.1, read on the forward strand.
CGCGACGACCTGGCAAGAAGCATGGCGCGTCTGGTTTCCGGCAGCCGTAATTCGTATCGTTGATACGAACGGTAGGTTGCCAGGGGGTATCATCGATGCGGCGACTGTGCTTTTAGCGACTAAATATATCTGCGCGTTTAACGATTGCGCCGGCAAAGAGGCAGGGCTCGAACGAATTTAAACGATACACGATGCCGCGTGGCCGCGTCGCGTCGGCTGAAAGGGAACCACGTCTGCTGCTTTGACGCGATCCTTTGAAGTGGTTTCTCCTGGACCGCGAGTATTAAACGGATTCACCTGATCATAACGTATTCGACTATGCGCTATGTAGAAAGAAACCGCCGGAAGCTTCGAAACGACCGGAAGCGAGGTCGCCGTGGCCGCGGCTTTTCCTTTGACGCCTCGCTCGCGGTACAACTAGCCTTTCAACGAGCCAACATCGCGACCGCTTCTTGTAATTTGTCGTCGCAATCTCGTTTAAGCGAGTTCAGCTTCAACTTCTTCAGGAATGTCAACGCTCGGCTGCGTCGTTGCTTTTTATTCTCTCGAGTGGTCGTCGTAACGCCAGAAGAAGCTGTCCCTAAGATTGATTCTCGTTGACAATCTCGACGGAATTTTATTCCTCTTATTCCTCGTTTTACGGTTCGTTACCTCGCGAAGGATCATTGGAATAGCCAAAAATAATTTCGAAAGCGAACCATTTGAATAAAAAGTGAAGCCGGTTTTTCACTGCGTTCACTTTTTAAACGACGAAGAGTTGAAACGGTGGACGTATTTGATCGTAGATATTAATAACGCAGATAATTCGAGCGGAATATAGAGGACACGCGCGGAAAAGGAGAGACGGAATCGGAATCGGATTCGGATTCGGATTCGATCGAGCGAGTTAAAATTGCGCTGGAGCTTTTCGAAGCGTAGAGGTGTAAGAGGAGAGAGAAAGAGAGCTGGCGCGCGATTTCGTCGGAGCGGAACCAATCGGGCCGTTCTACGTTTTCCGCCTTATTTCTGCCGCGTATCTGCCCGAGGATTATAATGTTTATCTTTCGCGGATAATAACGGAATTGAATCGCGTGAAATTTCTAACTCGTAATAATATCGCGGCCCGTTTTTTCTACACGTTAAACCGTATAATTACAATAATCCGTGGATGGATATCGGCGCGCATCTACGGCTACCTACGTATTTAGCGCGCAAGCCAATTTCCTGCTTTATTATAATAATATCCGGAGCAATCTGCCTGCTGCCCACCTCCCCGAGCGTACACTCGCTTACGTCCTCGCGTGTTTTCGACCGTCTATTACCGCAGGTACGCCGATCTCTCGAGTTTTCGTGCCGAATTTCATCCGCTTCCGCTTCTCGTCGACGAGTGGCCGACGGATTCGAAAAAACTCACAAGAAATCGATAAGGGGTTCGCGGCGGTGTTGGCGGTGGCGACGGCGACGACGACTCGAGAAGGAGGAGAGGAAAGGCGAGATCGTAAAGCGCAAAACGTAGCTGGAGGCGAAACGGGGGAGAATAATGGAGCGGCGAGGGAATTTAGGGAGCAAAGCGGAAGGCAAGATTCTGAGGCGATCGAGGAAACTCATAGGCGAGCTTCCCGAGCGTCTCGAAGCGTCGAAACGCAGCGTCTCCGCCCACCTATCGACCACGCTGCACGTCGAGAACGAGCAAACGCAGAAACGACCGACCGACTAGACCTAGTGCCCAGCCTTGCCGATCGTCCGAGATCGTTTCAAGTTTCGCCTGCGAAACGATAAATTGCTCGAGCAGAGTGGTACAGCACACACAGGTGAGGGGGAGGGATAGGAGTGGCAAAGAGGAAAATGGAGAGAGGAAAACTGTGCTCCCTGTCAGCGATTGCCCCCTCTGGTAAGAAAAAATGGCTGCTGTCGAGGCTGGTCGCGCACCAAACCACCCTCGTCTGCGTAAGCCGTGGTCCGCGTCGCTCCGCGAGAGGGCTTTCGAGAGTGGAGGAGAAACGGGAGGGCCGGCGCGATGCAGCGCGTCGAAAGAAACAACCTGGTCGGGAGAAAGGAGGACGAGCCGATACAGGAGGCAGAGGGGTAGACACGTACGATTCGCACGACAACCACCACCATCTCTGTCGCCTTCGTCAGCGTCGTCGACGTCGTCGTCGTCGTCGTCGTCGTCGTCGTCGTCGTCGCCGTCGATTGCCACCACCACCACCACCACTACCACCACCACCACTAGCACCGCCATCGCCGCCGTCGTCGCTAGCCACCATCGGCGAGCGAGCGGCACCACCGGCGATGCCCACGCTCGTCGAGGCTCGCGTTGCTACCATTAACGGCGACGTGGCCTGCCAGTGAAATCGGTAACTCTTGGGTGGTGTGGCGTGGAAAGGGAAGGAGATGGAAGAGCGCAAGGAGGCCGCGCGAGAACGGACGGACGCGGACGGACGCGAAGGTAGCGGCACGTAGAGTAGGATGTACGCGCGCAGAAAGACAGCTGGCTGCCGGTTGGCGATCCCGATCCCGATCCCGATCCTCGTAGTGGCGCGGCGGAAGAAGGACGGAAGCGGTAATAAGGTGGTTGCAGGGTTCGGCTCGCGTTCCTAGGAGGAGAGAGAGAGAACGGGCGGAGTCGGGTGCTGATCGTTCGGGCGGGACTTGGCTGGAGGGAACCCGCCTACCGAGGCCGGGACGCCTCGTCTCCCTCTTCGGGCTGTCTCTCAACCCCGACGAGCGTCGAGCGTCGAGTGGCGCGCGTTCTCTTTCCCGCCGCCCCGTCTTGCCGCGCCGCACCGAGTCCGCTCCGCGTCCCTCCGCGGGACGCGGACGATCGGGCTCTGCAGAGAGAGCGAGAGAGCGCGAGAGCCGTGGTGGGTCGGGGGTGGGGGCAGAAACGAGAAGCCGACCGCCGGTGGCGCGGGTCAGTCTGTCGGGCAACCGGTCGCTCTCTCGTTTCGCGTTCTGTCCGCGCTCTCCGCTCGACTCGAGCGCTCTCCACGCTCTTTCGGAGCCGATATACGTCGGCGACATACAACGCGACACCGCGACACCGGTACATCGCGATATCGCGACTGCTTTGTTTCTCGATCAAAAGTGACCGTTTTCATTTGGTGGCCGTGCGTCGGCCGCGAGCGCGAATTCGGCCTGTCGCGGCGTGTTGACGCGCGACGATGCGCGCGCCGCGAATTTCCGGCTAACCCGCGACGCCCGATCGCCCGGCTGTACACTCGCGAGACTCGCGGCCGGTATTCCCTCCGTCTCGATCTCGGATCGGTCGCCGCCGCGGGCACACCATTGAAACCGCGACAGCCTCGAGGAGGATGCGGAGGATTCCGCGTCGCAGCGTCGGCGAGGTTGCGATCCTTATCCCCGATACCAGTCGTCCGTTCGCCGTCCGATAATAAGCGTCCAGCAGACAGTAGAGGATCCGGGCAGCAGAGCGCGGGGTGATGTTGCTGGAGTCGTCGCGAGGTCTCCCCGGCAGGAAGAGAAACGGATTGACCCTGTCTTCGTTCGGAGGTGGCGGTGGCGGTGGCGGCGGCGGAGGTGGAGGCGGCGGTGGCGGAGGTGGCGGCTGCGGCGGCAGCGAAGAGGACGACGAGGAATCTCGACATCCGTTTCTTACGAGGAAAATGCAGAGCGAGGGCACCGCCGCCTCCGCGGTATCCACCAGCTTGTCGTCCGGTTGCACGCGTGACGACGCCGACGACAGCTCCAGCCCCTCGCCGAACAGCAGCCTCTTGAACAACTTGAACAACAACTGCAACTCGAACCGTCAATGCGCCACCGACTTTAGCATCGCGGCCATCATGGCTCGAGATTCGCGGCAGCAGCAGCAGCAGCAGCAGCAGACTTCGTCGTCGCCATCGCCGTCGCCGCAGCAACAGCAGCCGTTGCAGCAGCAGCAGCAACAATCGCAACAGCAACAGCCGAGTCAACAGGCGTCGCATCATCATCGACAATTGCAGCAACAAGCCGTCGGCGGTGGCAAGCTGCACCAGCACGGTGAGTCCTCCTCCTCCTCCTCCTCTTTCTCTTATCTCTGGTTGCTGCTCCCAGGAAAAGCGAATCGTCGAGATAACGGCGTCGAGTTGCGGCGCGCCCTTTTTTCTCTCCGTAGCCCGCTTTTTTTTCGTATCCCCGCTAACGACCCGGCTCCGTTCGCCCGCTTTCGTTTCTTCTAACGAGCAAAAAAGACCTGGCGAGAAAAATATTCTTTCGGGAGGATCGTTTCTCGCCTCTTTCCAAGATAATCGAAGATAATCGGTTCTCTACGCTCGTCGGTGCCTTCCTCGTCGCCCTCCGCGTCGCCCGCGAAAGGTCGTTGTCCCGGTCAGAGCCGAGACTGTTGAACGCGACCTTCCGAGAACGCGAATAAAGAACCCAAAGTGGATAAAGAAGAAGAAGGAGAGAAAAGGATTGGCCGGTTAATGAATTATTTAGCGGATAAGGTTGTCTGAATGAAGCGGCGTGTGGTCGTGGATCCGGTCGCGTTAATTCGCGGCGGGCGAGAAACGAGCGTTTCGCGCGACCCGAACGACGCGGCCCGGCTAGGCTGAGGTGTCTCATCGGAATTCTGGAAACGAGCGTGGCTGCTTCGGCCAGCCAGCCAGACGTCCGAACGAGACTCGACGGTGTTTGGTTTCATCATCGCGTATCTTGGACGCCCGCGGCGAATAATCGCCCACGAAGATTCTCCGTGGACGAAATTTACGGTTGGCCACGCTGCAATTCACCCACGGAAACGGACCGTCGTTCCCAAATAAACTTGGGTAAACGGCGCGATGAATCGACCAGCTTCCCTCCCTCCCTCTCTCTACTACCCTCCCTTCCATCCCCAACCCCAACCCTCCTTCCCTCCCTTCTTTCCTTCCTTCCTTCCTTCCTTTCTATCCCTCGTGTACGTGCACACGTGTGTTGGACACGCGCGACTACTCTCCTCCTCCACCACCTCCTTCTCCCTTCTCCCTTCTCCCTTCTCCCTTCTCCCATTCCTCCTGTTCCTCTTGCTCCGCTTCCCCGCAGTGCTCTCTAACCGGCAGGCTTTGCGCTGGAAATTGTTAAATAAATCGCTAATCCGAAACTCGCCTCGTGACTCGTGCATCGACAACAAACTATCCATCCCCGTCCGCGAGCTCTGCTTTTCGGTAACGCGTCACCGGCTATCGCGAACCCTTGTTCGCTCCTCTTCCACTGGTCGCGACGCGACGGCTCTTTCGGTAGCTAGTCGTCGATTTCTCGAGTCGGGGGACACGCCGCCGCTCTTTTTCGGGGACGAAGAAACGGAAGAAAGATTTCACGACGCGGCGGAGCGTAAGGTTTCGTTGGAACGTCAACCGTGATAAATAGCGAACGAGTTCGACGGACAGATTGCCTGCGACCGGTCGCGGACGAAGGAATCGGAGCTTGAGAACGTCCGTTGGAAAACGAGCGGAAACCCTAACGATTCTCACCGTCCTTCCGGTAACGTACGCCCGATTTCTCCCGTTTTCAGACTAGGTGAAAACGTTTCGCTGAGAACGACCGTTTCACGTTCGCGGTACACATATATCTTTTTCGCGATCGACAGGATCGAGTGGTCTGCATTCCCTGAATTTGCGTCAAACGAGATTCCTTGCGACGATAAAACGATAAGCGACGTTGATAATCGGCCGAATACGATGATTATCGATAGCGGTTCAATCCGTTGTAATCTTTCGAGCGCGAAAATTGGAATCGCCGTTCTCCTTGCGACACTGCTCGCTTCCTGAACCGATCGATCGGTAGGCAAAGTTTTAGTTGGCAACGAGAATACATGCGTCAGGATCGGTCACCGAAACGTGGCGATATGGTTCGTTCAGCCGGAATTGCACAGTACGGAGCTGCTCGAGCGAGACGGATCCGCTCGGAGGCTTCGGCGACGTAGCTTTTCTCTGGAAAAGCTCGCGAACGTGGACAAACAGAGTCCCCGTATTCTAAATGGGACTACAGAAGGTCGCGTGGGAATGCCATCGGAGGCGATCGACCGAACGAACGGACGAACGAAGCAACGAACGAAGCAACGAACGCCTCGTCATGGCCAGATTAATTTACGTTTCGCGAACAAACAAGCTGCCTCTTTTAATTACTTGTCGACAGATTGATCGATCGACCAGAGTCTCTGTGTCGCAATCAGATAACGCGTTAATGCTCCGCGCAACCGGTAGGTAGGCAAACGCTAATTTTTCTTCTTACGCGTCGCGCAGCCTTCTCTTTCCCCCGTTTCATTCCAATTACGAAACGGTGCGAGCGCGTTAACGACGATTATGCGAGCTGGAATTTTTGCTTTCACGCGAACGATTCGTGAAAAAAAGATGCACGGCTCGAGATAATCGAGAATTCGACCGATTATCGTGCCCGATACGCGGTCTACCGCGTATTTTCAAATTTGCCCCTGTTTCCCGCTCGTATATTTGTCTGCGCGAGAGCAAAGGAACCGACCGCGTAAATATCGCGATATTCGTCGACGAATATGAAACGCTAGGAACATTTGAAGCGCATAGAGGAGAGAGAAAAAGACGAGGACGAGAGTGTCGTAGATCGTGGGAGGAATATTAGCGGAGCGACTCGTTTCAATCTGTCCTGGTTCGCGTCTTTGATCCGGTGCGCTGGCGCGCTGTCGCCCTGGCGTGCATTCGCAATCGTAACTCACTTGACGAGGCCGCTCGTAAACTCGCCGGAAAGGAAGCTCGGACTATCCAGCAAACGCGAGGCGTCGCGACGCGACTCGTCATCCGTTTCGTCAGTCGTTTAACACCGCCGTTCGTTGCGTCGAATAAAAATACGCGGATGACAGACCACACATAGCGGCCACGCTCTCTGACCGGCCAATTAGCCGCTACACGACCGCGCCAAAATTCTCCCTTTAAATTTAAATAATTGCTCGTGTTTTCGCGCCTCGCCTCGCCTCGCCTCGCTTTTACGCTTCAACTATACGCTCTAGTCTCTCTATTTCACGATCGGTTTTGTTTCTTTTCTTCTTCGTTACCGTCGTGTCGCGTTGCAAAAGAGTTCTAGTCAGTTCTGCACTCGACTTTTTCGCATTGCACTCGCAATGTACTTAGCACGTACTTTCCTACCAGCGAACTTTAATCTTGCAGCTTTCTGACGAATCAATTATAAATTTTGCACCTGCACAGACAGTGCATGAAATTTTCTCCCATTTGCTTCGAGTTGGTAGGAGCTCTTTATTTAAAACGAAACGCGAATAATTCTTACGATATTTTATAAAATTGTGTGCAATCATCGCTTTCTCCGTTGGCGATGGCTCGTCTTCGGAAAGCAACGAAAGCAAGGGGAGAAACTTATTTTGATTTACGCCGCGCCAGCAGCGAGCGTTATTTAAAATCGATCGATCGTTTCGCGTTAACTTGGCCGATAAACGATCGCGTAAAGTAATTCGCGGTTAAGAGCACGGTCGTTCTCCTTTATCTCGCCGAGGCGTCCACGTTGCCCGGAGAAGAATCCGTTTAACGAGCAAAAGTAATTTTTAATCGCGTCCTGGTAAGCGAAATCGAGGCAGGAAATCTCGCGCGAGAATAGCCGCTAAAGCTTCGGATATTTGTTATTAATCTGTTCGCGATAATTCCGAGTTATCGGTATTTGGGCGCCGGGACTTTGCACAACGAGGCTGATCGTTATTTTCCTATGGCTTTCGAGTCGCTCGAATTTTCATCCCCCCAGCGATAACGCAGCAACGCGCACCGCGCACCGCCTTATCGTTTGGGCGTACGGCTTTATAATTTCACAAATCGCTGCCGCTCGTCCTGCCTAACGATTAATAAGGCTAATGCGAAACGGGCTTCGATCGTAAGTGGATAATTATCCTTTTTAGCGGCGGGTGCCGCGGCGCGGCGTCGTCGTTATCTGGTTGCGCGACCAGCTCGCTTCGAACGAGAGAAATTATAGCGGAACGCGTTCGGTTCCGGTATCGTAGGTTCGGCGTCGCGCGAAACACGGAGCAAACGATCCTTGAAAATCGCCACGGTTCGATTAATTACGCGACCGTGTTTCAAGAACGCGTCTTCTTCTCGGAAGTCGAAAACAACGTGCACGGGGAAACGTTCGATTCGTTTGTCCCTGTGACGGGTGCGACGGGTGCAGCGGGACTAAGCGGGGGGTAAGCGGAGGGCATCGCGTGATCGCGTTTACGCAACCGCGAAATCGGGACGAGTAGGTCGCTAATTATCGAGCGAATGAGATTCATTGTATCGTTGGATGGAAAGGTTTTTCGCAAGAGAGAAGCAACGGTTGGCGGATGGCTCGCGTCGCAGCGCATTAGCCGCGAATTACCACTGTTGCGATAACGGCAATTTTCTTTCCCGACGATGCCAGCTTTAACCGCAAACCATCCTCCTCGACGATCGTTTCTCCCTCTCTCTACCTCTCTCTCTCTTTCTCTTTCTTTGTGCCTTCCACTTACCGCTCGTGGCTGGAAACCTTTCAATATAGCAAGATATTTACGAGATTATCCGCACGCAACTCGAGATTTCCTTCTGCCTCGGTGACCACGATTCGACCAATTAATTATCCGCTCGTATCTTTATATTTCTTCGATCGTTTCATTCGCGGTAGGTAGGTAGGTAGGTAGGTAGGTAGGTAGGTTGGTTGGTAAGGAGGTAGGGAGGCAGGGAGGTAGGTAGGTAGGTAGGTAGGTGAGTAAACGGATTGAAGAAACGGCGAGCCATTCGTTATTAGCCGTTTATCCGCGCGAAACTCTGTCGGCTGGCTGTCGAGTTCGGGAAAAAAAGAAAAAAGAAGACGACGAGGAGTTTCTGACAAACGACGGGTCCTTTTCGGTAGCCACGCGTTAATTTCGTGTCTTGTGTTTCGTTCGCGGTTTAAACGAGCATCCTCGACTCTGCATTTCAGAAAGGGAACCGAGCGTGTCAGGCGTGGTACGTGGCGCGGCGGTGATCCAAGAGCCGATCGTCGCCGAGGACGACCCGGAGACGGACGACACTGGAAGCACCAGCGGCAAAGCCGCCTCCCCTGTCAATCCTCTGCTCCAGGAACGCTCAAACTGCGAGGAACTGAGGCACGTGGTCTGTCATCTCGAGACGAAAGACTTGTGGGACAAGTTCAACGAGCTGGGCACCGAGATGATCATCACCAAGACTGGAAGGTAAGTCGGACAAATTAAAAAGGGTTGTTTGCGGTGTGTCGGACGAGAGAGAAGGATAAAGAAAAAGGGTGAGGCTCCTTCTCTCGAGCACGAGAGCCCCTTGGGTTGTGAAATTCAATATTCGAGCAGGGAACAGGGACGCGAACAAAGGTGGAATTACAAGGCGAGAATTAAAAGAAATACGAAAAAGGAGGTGGTAGGCGCGGTGGCAGGCGGTCGGTTAAATTGCTATATCGAGGCTCGGTCAATTAGTTGAGCCTGGCGTGGCATGGCGCGGCATGGCGCGGTGCCGTGCCCTGCCGTGGAAACCGAACGAGCTTACACGCCGGTTTATAAAGGTCCTTGAGTAGAGCGGTGGCAAGCAGTGGCAAGCGGAGGCGCTAGCCGCTCCGAGAGGGATATCGCGTCTCCGCTGGAATCCGCTCGGAGGCCTTCGGGGCCACCGCCCTAAACCTTTCGCCGAATAATCACCTCGCTTTTCCTCTTCATTTCCCATTTTCCATTACCTATTTCCCACTTCCCATTTCCCATTTCTTCCACTGCTTATCGCTTTCTTCGTCTTTACTTTTACTTGACTATTTGTTTGGAGTTTACGCACCGTGTCAAAAGTAGAAATGTAATTATTGCCTTCGAGATCTTCTAGAGAAAAAGCTGTAGGCGAACGCAATTAAGAGAGGAAGAGGAAAAAAGGGAAAAAAGTGTGTCGTCGGGTCGACGAAATGGAAAAGTATCGAAAGGTTCCGGTGTCGAAGGATGAGAGGGAAGAAGAGGAAAGGGAAGGGAAGTGACGCGGCGGACGAGCGCCTAATTGCCCGCCACGATGGCAACATCCGTGCTCCTCCTCGGCGTTAGCACGTTCCCGAAGGGGTTCCTCTACCCCACTGCGCGCTTACTCGCGCGTCAGTAATTAGATCTGCGCCGCGACGCTGCTCGTCGCTGCTCGAAACTGCTCGTCGCACCCTTCAACTCCCTCGTTCCTTCGATCTTGCCGCGAGCGACGCTTCGCCACCGCCGCCGCCTTCGCCTTCCGCTTCTAGCTCCCTCCTCCGACACCACCCCCCTCCCCCCTCCTTCCTCTACCCCGCCGCCCGCGCCTTATTCGCGGAGAGTGAGCTTAAGGGCAGAACTTCCCCTCCTTTCGCCCATTGTTCTTTCCTCCCTTCGCACGGTCCTTCCACCCTCGTCCTCGCCGTTTCGCGTCGCGAAGTGGGCGTGAACGTTCGCGAAGGAGGGAATCGCGTCCAGGAGGGAGTTTTAGCGGGATCGAATCGACGAAAAACTGTTCGTCGATTTTCCGAGGCGAACAAAGTCGTCGAGATTCGAGAGGGAAGTTTTTCAACGGCTAAGAAACGGGTAAGGGGGTAAGGAGTAAGGGAGGAAGGGGATAAGAAGGTGGAATCGAAGAGGCCACCTTCTCTCGCGAGGCGAGTTCAATTCATTAACAAAGGACGGCTTGATAAATAAAAGCATTACTCACGCTCGTGGCGCTGGCGGGATGAATGCATACCGAGTCGACAAGGACCGAGGAGAAGACGTAGATAAGATCGGCGGGTGTCCCCGCGTTTTAGTGGTCGAGCAGCGGGGGGCCCGACACGGTATTAATGTTTGGCCTCCGAGGCAAAACATTCACGCCAGGCCCGATCCTCTACCCCCTCTGTCTCCTTCTTACCCCTCGTCACCTTTCTCCGTTTCTTTCCGTATATTCGCGAACGCGGGCGTCCCTACGATTTGCCACGATTTGCCACGATTCGAAAATTTCCTCGCCGATCGTTGAATATCGTTGCCGTTTCTTGCCATCCGCAGGAGAATGTTCCCGACGTGCAGAGTGTCGTTCAACGGGCTGAAGGCGGACAGCCGGTACGCGGTGCTGATGGACATCGTTCCGGTGGACAACAAGAGGTATCGTTACGCTTATCACAGAAGTTCGTGGCTGGTGGCGGGCAAAGCGGATCCCCCGGCACCGGCTCGTCTCTACGTGCACCCGGACTCGCCTTTTACGGGGGAGCAGCTTCGAAAGCAGGTCGTGTCGTTCGAGAAAGTCAAGCTGACCAACAACGACATGGACAGACACGGACACGTGAGTATCTAACGCGTTTCTCGAGTTTGTCGTCGTGTCGTTTAGTTTCGTTTCGTTTCGTTTCGTTTTCTGGTGGCGGCGACGGCTGCACGGTCCCTTAATTCATCGGATGACTGACGTAAATAGGAACTCCGATCGGGCCTATGCTCCTTCACGGTACTCATTTTGTATTCAAGGTGTTACACGCTGCCAGACGAGGGCAAAGTGATTCTTTTGTAATGGTTAGCGCGCGAGGGGTGGTAAGGGAGGGTTAGGAGAGCGACAAAGTGCTTCTAATTCGTACGCTTTTTCTTCCATCGGAATGCCTGGGTATCGTCGATCTATCGCGCCGCTCAACGGGCTATACAACTTAGACAGAGACGTAGGTCGAAAGGTCCGGTCCGGTTTCGGAAGAAGCTGCGTTCCGTTTTTCGCCTTTTCTTTTTTTTCCCCCGACTTTCAAACAGTCCGTCGGTAGCGCGATCTCATTGTAAATTTTGCAAAATTCGGGGCTGGAAAATCGATTTGCGTCGCGTATATTTCGCGTTACGTTCGTTAAATTTACGAGCGTCTGTTCAAAAGTTTAAAACGATCATTCGCGTCTGTTACAATAATAACGACGACGACGACGACGACGACGACGACGACGACGACAATGACGAGGACGAGGACGAGGACGATAACGACATGCGTTTATTTGCGAAAGCATCGTCGAAGACGGTGCGCTGTAAATCTACCGATGAATCGCAACGATTTGCAGCTGGTGTTGAACTCGATGCACAAATACCAGCCGAGGATCCACCTGGTGAAGCGACCGGACTCGGGCACGGCCAAGCCGATTACGGACCTCGAGAAGGAGCCTCACAAGACCTTCATATTCCCGGAGGCGATCTTCACCGCTGTCACCGCCTATCAGAATCAACTCGTAAGTGTGCGCCTTGCCTTGCCTTGCCTTGCCTTACCTTGCCTTGCCTTGCTTTGTTTCTCTGCCTTCGAACACACACCCCTTCGAGCTTCTTCCACTATTTTTATTTACCGCGTGCCCTCGGGACCGCTCGGCCTCATTCGCCGCGGATAATCGTTTCCTACGCGACGATTCAATTCTACAAATTGCCCTTCCCCTCCGTTCCGATTAAATTAGCAACGATCCTCGCCCGTTCCTCTTCGTCTTCGTCCTCGTCCTCGTCCTCGTCCTCGTCTTCGTCTTCGTCTTCGTCTGCTTGTCCGGCAAAGCGGCGATCATACATTTATCTTCGCCGCGTTTCTTCTCGCGTTCGCTTTGCAGCGCGAGAACGTCGAGCGGTATCGTATTTTACGCTAGTCGTTTAGAAGCGACCGCCTCGTGTGTGGTCCGGCTCGCGGTCGTTCGCATTCCACGGGCGTCGCGATGCCTCGCGAAACTCCTCTGCTCCGGTTCGCGCTGTTCGCGCAGTTTGCGCTTCGAGACACGATCGGAATTTCGGCGTCCGCTCGCTCGAAGCTGAGAAAAATCGGAGATGCGCCGTGTCGGTCGTTTCGATGAAGGCGATCGAGTCGGTTCAAAGCGCTAACGGGTGGTCCAGTCGCCAGACCCTGCCTCCTCGTCGTCATCGTCGTCGTCGTCGTCGTCTTTGCGACGAGCACGGGTACGATGCAGCCGAGCCGTTGATGACGATGATGAGGTGCGAAGAGACGACTTGGCAATTACCTCGAGTCAGCTCGCTCCTTGTTTCCGCTTTTGCCCGTCCATTTCGTGTCCTTGCTTTCTTTGTTCTCCCGGCTCGCCTCGTTATCGTCTTCCTCGCTTGGTTTTTTTTCCTCTCGTTTCCTCTGTGTCCGCCGGCTTCTGGGACCGGTCGGGAAGCGAGAAAGCGAGAAAGCGACGAAACGCGAAAGATCTCGACGAGTGTGTCGCAGGTGCGAGAAAAGAAAAGGCGAGAAGAGAGCGAGCGTAATGTCCGTCGATAACTCGGAGGAAATTGTCGCGTCCGATGGTTTATAGGAGTTGGCGGGTCGGGTATCTGGTCGTTTAGCGGGCGGTCTGGAAATTCATTCGTCGCGGTTCGCGCCTTTCCCGTCGCTCGTCGTTATCGCGTTCAGCGTTGCCTTTCGTCTTCTTTATTGGCATCGTTGTCCTGCTCGTCGCGTCGTCGACGCCGAGGGACGCGCTCGTTTACCAGCCAGACCGAGCTTTCCTCCTTTCTTTTTCTTGCCCGGACCTCCGCTTCCCGTGTACGAACCGCCGCATCGCGTCGCACCGCGCCGCAGCGTATCGTTGCGGACGCTTTTTGTCTTCCTCTTGTCGCTCCTTTCCGAGTCTCGTAACGACCACTAAGACAGACTCGATCCGTCTTTCTCGCTCTCACGCCTCATAATTCATAACCTAACTGCCGTCCTCCTTCCCTCTGGCCACGCTCCGCTCTTGCTCCGCTCTCGCTCCATCCGCTCTGCTGCCTCCTTATCGCCGACCGATGTTTCTCCCTCTTTCTCCGTTTCGTCGCTAATCGTCCTTCTAGTTGTCGCGATCGTTCGTTATCCGACGTTCCGCCTCTTTCCAGGCTTTTCCACTTTCGTGATTTACCAAATTATTGGAACGCTCTCGGTTTGCTTCTCTGGGTCGAGATAACGCCGCGCCTCGGCGGAGATAAGCGTGGCCGCGCACGATCGAATCGGTAAAAGGGTTTTCCGGCGTTAGATTAGAGAAGGTAGGGAAGCGACGAAAACTTCACCGATGGCTAATAAATAGGCTTTGCGAGGCCTGGACGGGCGCCAGCGGCCCCCGAGATTTCGCCAGTTTCGATGAAAGTTGCAACGCGCTCGGTAAACCGTCTAAATCGTAATCGCGATCGTCGTTCTCGCGCTAACAAATCGTGGCTCGTTATCTTTCTACTTCGCGCTCGTATACTTTGGCTAATTAGCTGCTCGAAGCCGAAACACGGGGGGGCTAACCGTCCGCCGCGCCGCGCCGCGCCGAGCCGAGTCGTTTCACGTTTCGTGAATTCTTCCGGAGGGAAGAAGCGCGCTTGTGTGCGTGCGTGTCACAAGAAGCCAAAGTTGCAGGGACATTCGAAAGAGGAGGAACCAGAAGAGAGGGCGAAGAAGGAGCCGATGGTTTTAGTGGCTGCAGGCGTCGGCGTCGGCACGCTCGAACGAAAGAAAACATAAATAATCGCGTTCAAATGAGACAGAGACGCGACAGAGGGAGAGGAGGCTCCCGTGGAAACCACACACGGCGGCTGCTCCGCTTCGCTCTGCTCCGTTCTGTCCGCCACTGCCCGTCCCCATCCGTACGCGGTTCTCGCTTTTCCAGCGAGGCTAGTTATCGTCGCGCAAACGTCGACGCGTCTACGAGAGGAAAAAACGGAAAGCGGAAAAGGGAAAAGGGAAAAGGAAAAAGGAAGAGTGACAGCGCGCAAGCGACACTAAATAGCGGCGCTCTCGGTGCCGCTCCGAGCCGAGCATGGGACCCTTTCTTCGATGAACGCGTCTCTATTAAATCTATTATTAGTAGCGGGCCGGGTGCGAAAGCATCCCTTTCAATTATCTACGGCTTCATTTCGCGCAGCTTCTGCGGAGGGAGCGAGCTCCGCGCATCCGAGGGACTCGAGGGAACGCCAGCTCCGTTTTTCCTCGCGAGTTTAGCCAGTCGGGAAACTCGACGCGTACGTGTCATTGTTTTTCGTAAAATTTTTTTGATTTAAATTTGCTTAATTAGTTAGCGTGGAGCAATTATTTTTAAAGTAGACGGCGAAATACAAAAAGTGCGTTACCCGATGCTCGTTCGGCAGATTGGAGCGCGTTGAATCGAATGGGACACGCGCGAAACGAACGGACCGCACGCTAACCGCGGATTTGCGAACGAAATTCGCACAAACGAAATTCCCCCGTGTCGAAGAAACGGTGTGATCGTTCCCGCGAGAGAAAGGGAGTAAAACGCGGTCCATCGATTCCCGATTCTCGTGGACGGTCCGCAGCTGGACGTAATTGGCCGGCCGTCCTTCGGCCGGTTACACCGATCCGTGGCTTTGTTCGGCTCGTGTAAAAAATTACTTTGTGCCCTGAAAGCAGATCGCGCCCTTTCAATGCTCTCGTACCGCGGGAACCCGCGAGAATTTCACGCTCGAAGGTATCGCGTGACGATCCTTCTTCCGTCCGTCCGTTCGCTCGCGGAGAGATCGAAACGTAACGTAACGGAATGGAACGAGCCAACGACCCCGATGCCCGCGCCACAAAAATCTCCCCCTTTTTTTTCCTCTCGCGCTTCCATCGGTACGCGGAGTAAAATATCTGGCGAAGCTCGTACGATTTATACGCGCCGAGGACGGTTTGGCATCGAAAGGGAACGAAGGGAAGAGATTTATCACGGCGTGGTCCGCTCGCCGCGCGTCCACCCCGGATCGGTGTAAATCGGTCTGGGAAATGGTCCAACCGTTCGGTTGGCCCGTGTCAGCGAATCGTATAACTCGTATCCTCTCCTGTCCTGTCTCCGAAACGGTCTCGCGTTACCGATATCGAGAATCGCTTCGAAACGGCCGCGGTTCGCGAATCCGACTCCAAATCGGTTCGCGAGCGAGATGCAAAAGGAACCGCACGATATCAAAGAGGAAGAGCGTCGCGTAAAACAGTGAGCCGCGAGTCGATTTCAAAGACGGGGAGCGTGGCTAGCGGTTCCTCCTGTAGCTAGATACGACCGATCGTAAAACGACGAGACGAGACGGGAGTAGAGGAAAAAGGAAAAAGGAAAACGGAAAAGGGGAGAAGGGGATGGACGAAGGAGAACGCGGTGGAAGTTGTAAGTAGCTAGATGCGCGCGAGCTGGAGCAGGAGGACGCTGACGGCGGAGGTGGGCCAGATGTTTGGCTAATGATGTCAGCGGAATCGTAACTAAAACCGAGGCAGCTTCGAGCTTAGCGCGGCTTAGTCTCGGCTTTGAAGGAAAGAGTCTTATTACCAGGCTGCACGTGCTGCTCGTGAGCGCGAAACCGTAGGGTAATTGGACCACCCACTCGACACCGAGTCTGTCGTCGTCGTCTCTCTTTTTCCTCTCGTCTCTAGTCTCTCCGTTAACCACTCCATCTCGGCTTTCCCTTCCCAGACGGGGACGTTCCTTCCTCGGCTCCTTTTGTCGAACAAATAAACGTCCGCGTTGTGTGGCTAATCGTTCGAAAAACTGTGAAACGCGGCTCGAATCTCGGCCAATTCGTTTGCGGAAGCGACGGGAAGCGGCTTGTCGCCGAGACGACTTTGTAAACGTACGAGCGGAGTTTGATCGGAGCCACCTGCGAGTTGGTGGCGCGTCGTGGGTGGGCCGGGAGCAGCGCGACCACGGGTAACGCGAAACGGGCAACTCGACTCGCCTCGACTCGAAGCCGACTTAGGGTGGATTTCCAGCACGGGGGGATGCGTCTCGTGGTCGTTCGAATCCCGAACGTCGTTTCGCGTTTCAAGCAAATATCGAATCGAATCGAATCGAATCGAATCCCGCCACCCTAATAACCCCCGACTACTCTCCGCTCTCCATCGTTTTCCGGGCTTCTTCTAATTTTACGAGCCGTTGACTCTCGATCGATGGAACGAACCGTTTCGAAACAGCCGGCCGTTTTCCACTGTTTTCCGCCGTTTTCCGCCGCCACGCGTCGTTGCGTGATTTTCCAGCGTTTCCGTTACCAATGGCGGCCATGTGTCTCTCTGTTGCAGATCACCAAGCTGAAGATCGACAGCAACCCGTTCGCGAAGGGGTTCCGGGACTCGTCCAGGCTGACCGATTTCGAGAGGTAAGCGCCGGCGATCGGAGCTGGACCGTCGCATTCGAAACGGTACGAAAATGCGTAATCGAGCAGCTTCCCTTTCAGGGAGACGATGGAGTCGATGCTGGCGGAACAGCAGACGCTCAGGTTTCCTCATCGACTGCCGTTCGAGATGGAGCAGCTTCAGGCGAGCGCGGTGAGCAACCTGAGCCTCGAGGAGAAGGCGTTGTGGGCGGCGCGGTCTCAGATGCTTCTTCGGGCCGCGGCCGCGGTCGCGGTCAGCCCGTATGCCCAGTTGGTCGGCCCCGCGGCTCTGGTCTACCCCGGTGCCTCCTCCGCTGGCACCAGCCATCAGCAGCAACAGCAGCAGCAGCACCAACAACAACAACAGCAGCAGCAACAACAGCTGGGACACCTGTGGTGGGCGTCCTCGATAGGACCTACCCTGTTCGCGGCCGCCCATCACCAACAGCAGCAACAACAGCAACATCAGCAGCAGCAACAACTGGCTGGCTCGAGTTCGCAGAGCCCGAACGCGGGTCCAGCGGCGCCTCGACCGCTCTACCCATCGGCCCTGGCCCTGGCGCACCATCGATTCTCGCCGTACCACATCGCCGCCGCTCCAAAGTCCTCCACACCCCTCGGGACCTCGCTCTCGCCCTCCAGGAGAGCTACGCCCTCGCCGACGGACAGCCTCGGCCGAGACGCTCAGGACTTGTCGCCCTCGTAGTCGGCGATCAGCGGACCGATCACAGGACACTCGTCGCGTCCCGCTTCGTGAATCTCGGGACCACTGCTGCTGCCTTGCTCGATCCTAGCGACGAAACGGAACCTCCTAGCTGGCGTAGCCGGAACCTGCTGTCTTCGCAAACGACAAGGGACGCGGCCCGCGAAATCTCGACACCTTCGAAACCAGCCATTGTACATAAATACGTCGCGGCGTTCGAGCACCGCGCCTCCACGCATTCTCCGACCTTTCACTGTATATAGGTATATATATATATATACACACACAAAAATATATATATACATATACACACTTACGTACGTACGTACAGATTCACGAGCCCCGGCCAACACGCGCTTCGCGTTCGTGTAACATAAGTTGTATATTTCGTATCATGACTTATCGTTATTTATGTTTCGACTCCGTACTCGACGCGGGAAAAGCCGGAACCGTCCTCGCGACGCTCCGCGCGACGCTCCGCGAGCCTTTTCCGCGATAGCTTAATCGACGATCCGCCGGCGCGGCGGTTAGCGTTAGCGTAGACCGTTATATCGTTGATGCTTGTGTTGTCAAGATGCATAGAATATCGCCGTACAAGCTGTTCCCTTGTAAATAACCCCTAAATAAACTCTTGTACTGAGCCTACTCGTTTCGTACCTTCTTGTTTCCTCTTAGCCCTTTCTCCAGCTTCCTACTCGGAGCAGTGGCTGGAACGCCGAGATGTTGGATCGAAACGTCGACGGATCCGTTTGGTTAACCGAGTACAAGGCGAGGCGTTTAAGCTGCATCGGCGAGCGGTCAACGAGGCCTAGGAGGATTAAGCGGGCATGGGAATCGCACTCGCGCCACGAGCAGAGTTTCTTCAACGATCTCGAGGAGTAATCGTCTAAATTGGAAAGCTTTTTTGACGTTTGTTTTTTCAGAAACGGCAGCAAAAGGGAAAGGAGGGAGCAGCGGTGGCGTTTCAACGCGAAACGAAGGCATTATAAAGCCATTAGCCGATGATGGTCGGCGCGGCTTTGACCGGCTCTCTTCGCGTGCGAACGCGCGCGCATCGACGCTCTTTATTTGAATACACAAAACATTAACCTCCTCTCCTTCGGCGACGAGTTTCCTCGCCTTCGACCGGAGTACCACCGAATTTTTACCCTCCTCTCGCTCATTCATCTTCTTCGTTCCGTGCGCGGTGGCATCGCGGTTCGCGACGCTTCGCTTCTAATAACAGCTTGCCCGACCGACTCGGGACGAGTTCGCCGCGTCCGTTAAATCGCTAATTACCCCCGTACAAACGAGGGAAACGGAACGAAACGGAGCGTAATAGGGAAGAATCGAGGAAAAAACGTTCAACGATGGAGGACGAAGCTGCTCCCCCCTCTCCTCCCTCTCGCCGTTCGTTCGTTGGAAGGTGACGGCGAAACGCCCACTTCCTGGCCGATTCTCGGCCGCTTTATTCAGAAAAATCTTTCAGGAAATAAAAAGGTCAACTCGCGTTGCCGTGTCGCACGCGCTCCAACGAACGACGAGCGCGAAAACAGAAGCGGAGAGGCGGAGAGGCGGAATAGCCGGCTCTCGCCTAATTTGCTCGGTAATGTCCCGGCGGGAATTAACGAGCAGCAGAGCGAGCTAGTACCTAGTCGGCATTAATTATGTCCGCTGCCACAGGTGCCAACAACTCGATTATCAGATCTCGATCGGATCCCGATCGCTCGTTTAGATTGCGCCGCCTACCGCCGACCGTTCTCTTTCTTCGTCTCGTCCTCCGCCTTCTCTCTCGACTTTTCATTTTTCCCAAAGCGTTTTCGCGCGGACAAGTTTGCTTCCGGAAAGCGCGGAAATTCGCGGTGGAGAGGGAAAATCGAACGGATCCGCGTAAAAATTGGCGTGGTTGGTGCGCGGCGGTGATGGAGACGGCGGTGGAGACGGTGGTCGCGGTAGGGGTGGAAAAAAAAGGGCTTGCCGCGAAATAAAATGGCGGTGGCGAGGATGGCACCGGTGTATCGATTGGCTCTCGAAACGCGACGGCGAGACGGCGACGTAGGTGCGAACCACAGGGCATCGTTTCGCGTGGGTGGTTCCGCGCTGCCAGCCTCCGCTCCATTCCGCTCTCCTACCTCGCTAAAGCGCCTATTAATTGATTGAATTAATTTGCCAATGCGCTCGCAACGAGCGTGCCGGGGATACCGGGCCCCCGTGCGCGAATTTTCCCTATGACCGGCCCGGCCGCTGGTGCGCCCTCGAAATTCGATAACGAGCTTTAGAATCGATACGCCGCCCGAATTTTCTCTATTCCGCTCCGATACGCGAGATTAGCGACGCGCGGTAGGTCGAGCAGGCGAAGGAAAAAAGCAGCTCGGGTTTCGCTCTCGCGATCCTCCGGCCACTTTATTTTTAGAATTTAGGATTTTAAAAGAAATTTGAAGGCTTTTCGAGAGGAATCGAAAGCTGGACAACCGACTCGCGTGGCTGTGAAAACATTCGGACGTTTAACAAGGGGATTACGCGAGAGAGCAAACGCGATCGGTTTCCGGAACCGTGTCCCGGGGTTAAATCGTCTTTTGAGAAGTGTTTGAATGGGGAAGAGGAAGAGTCGTCGATCAAAAAGTCGACGTTTCCGAGCGGATTTCGGCCGGTACCGTTGACAGTTTCGAAAACGTTTCCGCGGACAATGTCGAACGAGGCTCGAAAGACGGAGTCGATCGACACGGATCGTCCATGGTTAGGAGTTGTCTAAATATTTGGAATCGAGTGGAATTCGGGTGACACAGAGGAAAACGCGCGACGAGTCCGTGACGAAACGCTCGACTGCAGGTGGCCTACAGATGCCAGGGGATTACGGGCTTTATCCCCCAGCGGGATATCGATCCCATTGTAGTCTGGCTATGAAGCGGACGAGTAGAGTGGAGTACGGTCGAAATTCTCGTCCAGTCCCGTCCCGTTCCGGACCGTCCTCTTTTCTCGCACGATTCTTCGCCAACTTGCTTCAAAGACTTTCCTACGACCCTTGTTGGAGAAACATGCATCCAGATTAAACATAAGGACGGCACGGAAATTACCAAATAGAGTCAATCGGATTAAGAAAAACACTTACTATAGTTATCTTGAAGAGAAAAACTTGTTAACGACATTACAGTTTTGCGTTGAACGCGTTCGAGAAAGAACGAGCAGGAGGATTGGCATAAATGGAAAATTGAAAAGAAGGGGACGGAAGCTGTCCCGTTCGAGTTCGCGTCTAATTCGAACAAGTGGCAACGTAACAGGCAAATGAAGTTGGATGTAACTTTATTAGCGGTAGGCGGCGAGCGGCTGCGAGGGGAAGGGAGAAAACCGGGAGCGGGAGAAAGCCGGTCGACGTTTCTTTTGGGAAATAAGCTGTCACGTATCGTTGGTAAACGCGAGGGGAGCTCGCCCCGTGCACACAGGGGGAATAACGGATTAGACCTCGGTTATTCCTCGAATCGAAATATTATTCGTTGTCCCGCGTTGTTCCCCTCTTGTTCCCCCGTTCTTGGGCTCCCGGTGGCCCGAGCCTTCTCGCAATCCCTTATTCCAGGGGCTAATTTATTCGCGAGCCCCGTCGTAAAGCGTCTCGATAAGAGACGAGCCGCACATCGAGCCGTAATTATCCGGCGATAAATCTGAAAAAATTTCATTCAATTAAGACGGACGTCGGTCAGGATGTCGCGTCGATCTATCTTGCGCAAACATGGTCGAGAATCGATCGAGAATCTCGGCGAGGGAGAGGAGGAGAAAGCGTTTCGCGGGCAACGCGGAGAATCGAAGAATTCACGTGTCCGTTACAGTTGGAAAGGCGCAAACTATATCAGGAAGCGGTGCAATTGTCTTGTCGCGAGGAGACGAGCCGTTTGCCCGAGGTGTGCGAGCCTCGGCACGCAACCAACAGGAACCCGATAATTCACGGGCCCACGAGCCTCCGCTCGACCCGTCTCTCCGCGCTATCTCTCGAGATCCTCGAGTCCTTCCACGACGCTATCGACGAGAGTCGACCGAACATCGAAACTTTTCGCGTTTCGCGTTTCGCGTTTCGCTGGTCCGAGCTCGCGTTATCGCGAACGCAGCGTTTCGAGGTTATTGCTACGTAAATTACGAGCAAACACAGGAGGCTAGGCGTTTCGGTTTGCTTCGCCTCGGTAATTAACCCTTTGCGGACCAAGCACCTCTCGGTTTCACGGTTTCACGGTTTCACGGCTTCACGGCTTCACGGTTTCACGCGGTATAATATAAATAATAAAATAAGTAATACAGTTGTCCCCGTAATACAAGTGTCGAGAACACGGTACAACGTTTCCGTGTTTCTTTCGTTTCGGAAAGTCGGAAAATAGTCGGCCATCCTGTTGAGAAAGGTTCGATGAGACGCTGAAACGCGAACGCTTGGCTCCGCATCGCCGATCGGATGCACGTAATCGTGCCCGTTGTTCCGCTATCGAGCAGAATCAACGCGCATCACGCAACGTTAATTTGTCTTCGATTGCCCCGTCGAGCTTCGTGGCGTGGGAGACCTCTCTCTTATCCTTCTCCGTCCTCCTACCTCTCCCACCCTCTTCCTTCCAGATCGCATCGTCTCCGTCGATCGAGATTGACGTCCCCGCGATCTCACCCTCGACCCCGTCGCACGCACCGCGAGTTTCCTCCGCTCGATCATTCGGAAATTCTCCAACATTTTTACAACTTCCCATAAACAGTTTGTGGGAATTTGTAGGAACTTGTGGGAAACGAGGACTAGAGGAATCGATTAAGCGCAAAACTATTAGGTTGCATCGTTGGTTAATTAATTTATTCGGTTTCGGTGCGATCGGATGGCCCGGTTTCGGCTATAAATTTCAGTATTTTTTCGAGGATCGTCGATCCGCCGTGGCGCATACTCGCACGATCGTAGCCGTTGGGTCGCGGGGTCCCGATCCCAGAGGAGGAAATTCGCGGAGAAGGTTTAGCGGCTCGACTCGCGGAATATCGCGGGTCATCATCGTTGGGCGGCTCCTCGTAAATAACCTTCGTTTCGATGTTAATCTGCTGCTCGAATCGGATCTAATAAGCACGGAGCGGAGGCATAGACACCGCTCGCTAATCGTCCCGAGTCCCAAGCTACGACGGCCAGAAACGAAGAATCGAAAAACGGGCCGGGGTAAAGAAGAGGGAGCTCGAAAGAGGAAGAACGGGGAAGGAGGCAAAGGGAAAGGTGGAAGAGGTGGAGGTGAAGGAGGGGGAGGAGAAGAAGAAGAAGAAGAAGACGGGCCTCTCGGCATTGTTCGCGGCCGCTCGCTCGTGACTCGTGACTCTTGCGACCCGGATGACCCCCAGCCTCAATTACCTCGGACACATCCGCCCGTCTGCCCTCTCGCGCCTCCCTTCTTCTACTCTCCTCTTCGACATCCGTCCGAGTTTCGTTTCTTCGTACCACCAGCTATTTGCCTGTTTCTCGTATCCGTCCTCCTCGTCGAAGCAACGATACCGCGGAATTCTCGTTCCATCACCGCGCCGCGCGCCGCTTAATCCTTTGGCTACGCCAGATCTGGACGCACGATTCTACCCCTGACTGATCATCCTACGCGCGGTTCGTTGTCGTTCGGATAAATGATCGTTGGGAAGGTATTTTCCATCTAGCCACGCTAAAACTACCAGATAAATCAAAACAACCTGCTTCGTGTCTCTTATTTTCAACGACAAAATTGATGTAGCTGCCTTTATCGGAACGGTTGTAGCGCTAACTTTTTCTACGCTACAACCGTTTTTCACGGAAAATGCTACTTAACTTTTCGAACGAGCACGTCGGCCGATTAACTTTCGATAGGAAAGGGTGTTTGCGGCCCGGAGGTGCTGGACCGCGGCGAAGAACCGGAGGAACGGAGGAGCGATCGCTTGGTCGATGAGCGGGCCGATAATTAGTCGAGTTATCAGTCTACCTGGTGCTATCCCGGTTCCATCTACAAGCGTTCGGAATCCGAATATGTAGTCGGCGCTGCAGCGCGGCGGCGCGTCGTCGCATCGTAAAGAAGTGGTCGCACGCCCTCCGTGACAGGAGCGTGGCCACGCGTGTCCGCCGCGCTGCTAACTTTATCGCCTCGGATAAAGATCTTAAAGAGGTCGGTAAACGAACGGGGGCCGCGTTTCGTGCCGAACCCTTCGATGTCCCCGCAACGTCTTCGTTTGCTCGCGTTTCAGTAATTTTCCCGTCGAACCTCGATCTCTGCTTCGTTATCGCGTGCAACATCGTCGAGGATCGATGCGCTCGCGGGACGTGGATGGAACGAAGCGAAGGATGGACGGGTGGACGGGCGGACGGACGGATTAACAAGGGAAACTAATCCTCGAAAGATCCCGAGCGATCTCTGGCCGCGGCCGGAGATCCGCCCACCGAGTGCAACGAGGATCAATGCGTCCACTCGGAGAAACTCTCGAGGTTAGAGTAACGAGAGTCCGTGGAATCTCGGGGTCAAAGGGCGAAGGCGCTCGATATCCGAGATCGCCGAGATACGCGTCGCCCGATACTCCCCGCGAAAGCCACCAGAGGGACATCCGCTCCACAGTATTATTCGTCTTTGTTGTGTAGTCGCACGATGCGCAACCTGTCCCGGTTAAACTAAATTCTTTTAGTTGAAGGGATAAAAAATAATTTTGAAACGGCAGCGAAAGCGTTAACTCGATACGACACGCGAGCGTAGTATGTCAGAAAGACGTCGAAGGGGACTGGAGTAGCAGTAAATCTCGATCCGTGAAAATGATCGTTAATTAGCCGGTTGGAAAGGCGCGCTAACGACTGCGACGACTAGGACGACTAGGACGAGTACGTTCCGGAAGTGTCGACGTTCGCTCGTTTTCCAGGAAACTTTGACCGGGATGCCTAATTCGTGTCTGTCCTCGCGCGATCGTCGGCTCGCGAATCATCAGCCTAAGCGAAGTATAATTGAGGTCGTTAGGAGCAGCAGGCTGTCGGTTCGTTTGGTGAAAACGGTCGTACCCTTCGCTCGTCGAGCCGCGACGATTGAGTTTCCTCGAAAATCAAGCGTTCGAAAGGTTTCGTGGTAGAATCGATGAAAAAGGCGGTCGCGATCGGAATCGAGACAGGTGCTGGAACGTTTGGCAACGCGGTGCCAGGCCGCGGGCGATTTAAAAGCCGCGCGAATTACAGGCTTCGCAACCGAGATTATTCTCAAAAAGGAGAACGAAACGAAACGAAACGAAACGAAGCGTTGCGAAAGGAGCGCGAGTTTCGAAATCGGACGGCGACGATAAATTCGTCACGGGGTCCCAGTTAGGATCCCCCCTCGATTAAAAAGCAAAGAGTCGTTGAATAGTTAAGAAGAGGGAAGCGGAACGAGTTGTTTCCATGGAAAGGAACGAGGAGAAAAGGGAGGTTTTTCGCGGTCGCGTGGCGGGACGCGGTGTTACCATAGCGACAAAAGGCGAATAAGAAGGAAAGAAGGAGAGCGCGAAGGGTGGATTAGGGATAAAAGCGTGCACTGATCAGAGATAAATGTAACGTAACGTAATGTAACGTAACGAGGGAGGAGGCGTAGCTGGGATGTTGGCAAGTGGCGTTTCTATTGTGCGACCGACCAACCGACTCGGCCCAAACAATTTGTCGCCGCGTGCCACCGGCAAGACGAGCAGCCCCCTCGTGTCATCCCGCCTAGCCGACCGATCTCTTTCACGGGGTTGTTTGCGGACCCTGTGGGCGTGTACGTGTCATCGTACATGCGCGTCTCCGCTCTTTTATCTCTACCCGGTCTACTCTGCTGCCCGCGTACACCTCTCGGGGCCAGGGGTCGAGTGGGGAATATTCGCCCCCCGATCGTAAACTTGCACCCAACGCGACGCTCGCCACCCTTTCAACCTTCTTTCGAATCGACCACCGTCCGGACAGATACTCGTTTTCTGCGCTGCATCCAATCGCCGACCCTTTTCTATTATTTTTGGATAATCGACCTGTGGGAAACGTTTCGTTTACGCGTTAAGCGTTTCAGAGAAGCCTCCTTCCAATAATATACCACCTTGACTTGAAAATATTTGCAAATCTCCCGGAAAGCGGTGTCTCGTTACGCCAATTTCCTTTCGATTTAATTCTCGATGCCGCTCGGTTTCGTCCTAAGGTTTGACGCGTTAATGCACGTACACGCGAACGTAGTACGATCGAGTAGTAAAAACGGAACGGAACGGGAAGGATGGAGAAGGAAGAAAAAGAAAGGGAAGGGGAAAGGGAAAGGGAGAGGAAGAGCCTCGAGACAAAACGATTGCAAGGCAATTAGCTTGATTGGAGGCATCGAGGCATCGAAGCATCGAGGCATCGACGCGGCACCATATCGAAACGTTAATTAGCACGTAACGATTTCGCGTGTGTACGGTGACGCAAGGTGTTCCTCGATTCAGCGCGATTACAGGGGCTGGCGCGGGCTGTGGATGACTGTGCACCTCGCTCGTTATACGCGCGACCATGACTCCGCTGTTCGGGCGGGCCGCTCTCGCCGTGGCTCTCGCAGCGATGCGAGAGAAAAGAGGTTTTTATCGAAATCGTTGGAATCGATATTTACGGAAAATCGAGCGCAACGGGAACGCGGAGCGGACGGACCGTGGGACGACGGGCGAGAGAAGGAAACGGACAATTAAGCGGGCAACGCGAGTAGGTAAACGGGCGGAAGTAGCGCCTCTGGCGACTACTCGGGCACCGCCTCTGGAAAATAACGAAAAAATGAAGGAGGAAAGAAAACGGCACGCTCGTGCAGGATACGTATGCGTAACCGGGAGGAGGCAGGGAGTCGAGAAGGGGGAGGAGGAGAGGGATAGGGAGAAAGAAACAGCGACGAACCGACAGATGGCTCCCACGCCGAGCTAACCGACGCGACGCGGTGTGGCGCGGCACCTTGATTTGTGGTCGAGCATTTTTCAAGCCATTTGGCTCGGCCGCCTATAATTTCCGTCGGTGGCCAAGCGCTCCTGCCCTCGCGTGTTTTCCTGCCTTCTGTTTATTTTCTTAACGGCCGAAATAATAAGCCAGGCTAAGCCTCGCTACGCCACCGAGTAACGGCCTGCCTACCTCTTTGCGCGCATTACGCGCGTCCATGGAAATCGCCCCGCCGCGCCGCGCCATATCTTCTCTTCTCCGTCTTCCACCAAATGGTCCGCTCGGCGACGGGATTTCAAAATGTTCGAAATTTTCGATCGCGACAGCTGCGACGTCGCTTCGCTTAGCGTCGCGGCACGCGACGAAAACGAGCACTCTGCAAAATTGTTTGAAAGTCGAGGAGCCGCGTGCCGCGTGCCGTTTTCGTAATCCCAGTTTCCCTCGCAGACTAATCGGCTCGATCGCGATGTTTTCCGAGGGGGCAATTTCGAGCGAGCCGAGTCAAGTGTCGGCCGCCGTCGACGCTCGCCCGACACCCTCCCTCTGCCGCGACACGTGTCACGAGCTCGGATTAGAGGCGCATCCACTGGAAACGGACAAATTTCGATCGATTCTCGTCCCCGTCGATTAGATTCGTCGAATAGAACAAGCACAATTATTCGCGGCGAAATTCTGAACGGACATCGAGCGCTGCTTCCCGCCGCGCCGACCGGTTGCGCGTTAAATAATTCATCGGGCGGAGAAGCGAGCTCTTTGCGAGCGAGCAAGGAAAAGACGGTGCTCTCGAGATCGTAAACATCGATACAGAGTATCCGGTGGACGATTCAATTTGCGAAAGGGACGCGAAACCGCAGAGTCACGTATTTCGTATCGGATTAAGGTGGTCCTCGGGTTCGCACAGGACGCGCAGGGCGCGCAGGACGCATTGGACGCGTCGGACGAAATCTCGATGGTAGCGTAGCAATATCTTGGAAAGCCAAGATCGCCATGATTGGCCCTAAACGCGGGCCGACGTCGCTGCCAATAAAAACGGTGTCATCTGGGACGAGATGGGTCGAGCCGGGACGCACGTGCCCGTCCGAAATGCTCGATATTTATTAGCTTCGGTTTGACTCTGCGAGGGTGACGCGAGCGAACGTAAAGGGGGACACGAGGTCGAGCGGTCCCAAGGTTAGCGGTAACGTCGCGAATCGCTGAAGTCTCGCGTGGCGTCGCGGCGACGATTCGCGCGTACCAGAGGGTAAGGGGGAGGCTGTGTCAGCCCTCGATTTCGATCGCGTTCACGATATATCTTGATTTCACGACCCTTCGCATGGGTATCGGGTTCCACAGAAATCGGGAAACTCGCGCGGATTGGAAGAGCATGCGGTGCGGTAATCCAAAGCCATGGGAACCGGAGCGTCGCTCGTTTACCCTCCTCCTTTCCACGCAGTTTCCTGCTAATCAGCCGAAATTGCCACGCATCTGTAACGCGTTTCGCTCGTTAACGCGCCGCTGCACCCGCTGCACCCGCTGCACCCGCTGCACCCGCCGCACTAGCTTCGGACACGAAAACGCCTCGTTCCGATCCGCTTTCACGTCAACTGTCCTCGTCGATTTCGTACGCTCCTTCTGCGACTCGAGTCTCGTTTCACGCTTCGAACAGGAAACGCGGACAAAGTTTGACCGGCTGGACCGATCCGTGAGAGGTACAACCCCCGAAAAGCCGGGCCACACACAGTCACGGACACGCCTCGACGACCACGAAGAAGCTATACGAACATAGAGTGGCGTGCTATTTAACAGCCCTTAGCGGTGATTTACTGACACTGCTCGAACACGGGGTGGGCCTGCACGCCGAAGCTCGTCGAACCCGTGTAACGCGAGGGGCTAGACGATCGAGTGGCTGCGTGTTCCTACCTATTTTGGCTTCGTTAGGCACCCACCTGCCTGGACCACCACCGATTAGACGTCCCCTCTTGCCAAAACGCTCACACTTCTCCAATTACGCGACTTTATATTAATAGATACGATTAATAAATTTATAAAGATAACGATCACATGGAATTGCAAGTGTTTGAAAATTCTGTAGAAAATAAAGAAACAAAAAACTGTGCAACAGCTTCGCAAGAAACAGTTTTGCTCGGTTCGAAAGAAATGGAGCGCGTTAAGGGAGGGTTTCTATAAAGCAAAGTTGATCGAGGCGGTATAGAGGCGCGTAGGCACGTAAGCGCAAAGGGGCGAAGGGAGCAGCTAGGAGAGGCTCGGTTGTTGGCTCGGCCGCGGCCGGTTGGGTCTGGGCAATCGCGTCGGAAGAGGATCTCGCCGACAAAGCCGAAGATTTCCCGGCTAATTACTAGGAGACTAATTGAATGCCGTTCCTCGCACGCTCGCTCGGCCACCACCTCGTTTCGTCCTTCTTGTTCTTCTCGTTGCCCTTCTCGCTCGTCCCGTTCTCCTCGAGTTCGCGGTTCTCGTGCGCGGCTTCGATCTCGCTTCCTCCCGAGCCAGCTTCTCGCCACCGTATCCGTCTCGCGCGCATCGAACCACCCCTCCGCCTTACTCTATCTCTCTTACCTTCCTTTGCTCTCGTTCTCGCTTCGTCTCCGCTCGTCTCCGCTCGTCTCCGCTCGTCCGGTCTCATTCATATTCATGCGCCGGTAATAGTCTGCCGCTTGGCCGCTTGGCCGCCGGCGGACATTACTACACTTCTTGCGCGCGTTCTCGCCACCGCACCGCGAGCCAGCGAGCCAACCCACCGCCATCCTCCTCCTTCGACTCCTTCGACTCCTTCGACTCCTCTTTCGCTCTCAGCACCGATTTTTCGTCCCTTCTTCCTCTGTTCGCTTCGCTTCATCGCCAGCCAGATCCCTTTTCCTTTCTGTCCACGACCAGACCGATCCGTGAGAGATCCGTCGCGTCGCTCGACTTTCTTCAACGACTCGCTGCCCTTTCGAACTTCCAACCCGCAAACGAGCCTCTTTTACGCGATCATTTTAATAATTTAATTGATAGACGAAACTACAGTGCAAGGTTTGAACATCGAACGCCTTTTTTCTTTTTTGCTCGGTTTTATAGGAAATGAATGGATGGATAGAGGGATAGAGAAACGGAAGGGGCGCGTGTCGGGGAAATCTTAGCCGGTGGTCGGGGCGCAAATAGCGCTGTCGCGGGAAAGGTGAGCATTGTCCTTGGCACGAAGGAATCCTGTGGCGGCCGGTAACGCGGCGTGAAGTTATCCATGAAAAGAGCATTTTCGGCCATGTAAACTCTCAAATAGAGATCCTGGTGTCGCCGCGCGACAACAACGAGACGAGCCCCCAGTCACAGGCTTGTCCCCGGCCATTTACGTCGAGTTAACGGTTCGTTACTGAATAGAGGGCCTATGCTTTATCCGACGATGAAAAGATGTTTGCCCTCGGCACGCTGAAAACCGTGCGGGTACGCTCAGGGGCGTCGACGTTCTTCGGATATTTAGGCACCGTCACGTTTCTCCTAACCCCTCTCTCGTTCCACCCTCTCGAGGCGTAGATCCGCGTCTCGCCGTTGCTCGTTCGCAATCGAGTTACCGATCGTTTCGCGCGAATAGCAGACAGACTTTTGTCCGAAAGGTGTCTCGATCGAAGGATCGAAGCGAAAAGTGGCAGCACGGGGCGATGGGGCAATGGGGCGACGGGGCGACGGGGCGACGGAGCGAATCGGACGAGGCTGAGTCGGTCGCGAAGAACACCCAGGGGGTCGATGGGGCGCCCAGGGGTGCGTGTCGAATCGAGGGGTGGTTTTTGTCACGCTGACCGCAGCCAAGAGTCAACATTCGACGCAGCGGGCGTTGTCCCAACGATCCCAACGAGCCCAACGAGCCCAACGAGCCCAACGAGCCAAACGAGGATCCCCGAGGATCCCGACAATGCACAGCTTCCTCTATCCGTCGACGTTCGGTCAAATCTAAATGTTCCTTTCGAAAAATGGAAATAGACTGGCCAGGTATTATTTAACAGAGAAGAGAAGAAAAAGAAGAAGAAAAGAACGCGATTGTGCTCTCGTGTCTGTTGTTTGTTTTTGAAAACTGTTTCTGACATAATATTGTTTTTTGACAAAACACGTATTAACGCCGCGAGGTGTTTAGCTCGAGTCTAGGAGGGAGCGTGTATCCGAAACGGAAGCCAGTTGGCGAACGTGCGGGAAGAGGAAGAAAAAGAGGAAGGTATTTAGGCGGTTAATCCGTTTCGGAGTTTGGGTCCGGAAGGGTGATCTTCTTTATGGGATTTCGTGGGTAATCTATGGCGGATCGAAGACGCCGCTCCGCTCCACTCCGCTCCGTGAAACGGTGCTGCACCTTTATCGGATCCCGGAGATTGCGCAATGCAATTTAGATCGATGATTTAGATCGACCGGCAGCGATCGATATCTTCTCTGCCGAACGATTTTCTCCGCGCTACGTGGCTCCTCTTCCGTCACGCGGTGAGAAAGATGTCGAAAGATACCGCCCCGCGAAACTTGCTCTTCCTTCTGCCTCTCTTTCATGCTTTTCATCCTCTCACGATCCCCTGCTTCCCGTCAAACTTTATAAACAGTCTTAAATTCCGCCAACGAGAACTACTCTGTAGTAGTATCGTGACTCTACGTTTATCTCTTTATTTCACGCGCTCGCTATTCGACTTTTTATTGTACGCTTTAAACAATTAATATCGTGGAAAGATTTTGCAAACGATGACAATTTCTGAATAAGTCCTGTGAGTTTGACAAACTTGTCAAATTGGTCCACTTTCGACAATATTTATCCCATAGATAAATCGATCGGTAAGTCGTCGATCAACACCCACGCTCGCTGTAATTCCTCTACAGGGGTAAAGAGTAACGAGAAGCATCGTCGAGGTCGTAGGTCGTAGATCGTGGATCGTAACAGGTAGAGAAGATATCGTGGTCCGTTGGTGGGGATGGATTAGGTCAGAGTGACTGTAAATAAGGAACGAAGCGGATAAAAAGGAGAATTTATGGTGAAAATATTTGTGCCCATTCCCATGCTAGGTAAAGCATCGTCGTAGGCGAGGGTGGCCCATTGACGGTTTTGTTGAAAGTTTCTTCCATAAATCCCGTTCGCATTGTCGGACTTTCAAGAGGAAACCCGCAATGCCATTGTGACACGCCTTACGGACTGCTGTAAATAATAACCGCCCCCTCGTCCCCGTCGTTTCTCGCCTTCTTTCACGATCTCACCTCTCCGTTTCGACCTCTTTCTAACCAAACCAGCTTCTTCCTCCTCCTCCTCTTCTTCTTCTTTTTCTTTTTCTTCTTGTTCGCCTGACTTTTGCTCTTTCCTCTAAAACCTATCCTCCAACTTTTGAACCCGTAACTGGTACCGTGGATTTCTTCGATGGAAGAAAAATATGCGTTTAGAGACATTTTGACTACTTTTCGTCCTTTGTAAAGAAACCTTTTTTTATCAAAATTCCATATTTTTTAGCGTTTTGTTACCATTCTTACATTGCCAGAAGCCTTTTCTCAGAAGTCTTGGTACCGCTTTGCAGTAAAAATAGTTCGATTACTAGTATACGCGATACTTTTAACGTCGGTGCAAGCAGAAGGAAAATTGAGCGAAGAAAACGTGATTGCGCGGCGACGAAGCGGGCAGCTTGCTCTCGTCCAGCGAGTAATTTTTCAAGTTTTATGGTTCGAATGCGAAGATAGATTCTTGGACGGTCGAGGGAGAGCGAGTTTTCGTTTGGTCGATGATTCGAGGCAGATTTATAGTGTTGGTGCTGGCACGATGACGCAAGTCGGATCGGCGATGATCTTTCGAGCAGTGTGTAATTGATCGCGTGGCGAGGTCGGTTTTATAGCTTGACCGGGGCACGCGTGTATTCGTGTATCTAGCCGTGGATGATTTCGAGTAGAGCGAACTCGCCACCAACGATCGTAAAGTTCACGGTAATATTGAGGCGATAAAATCCTGTCGAAACGTCGTGAAATCTGTTTAACGCCCACGCGGTAATCGAACGTTTTCGCGTTTCCATCGATAGCCGAGGAAGTGAGCGAAAACGCGTCGTTGCCATTCAATACGCCAGCTTTTTTCCCTTTCCTTTTTCGAACGTTCAAAAGGATCGGAGCAGAGCGGAAAAAGGATTATCGCAAATCGTTGGAACAATCTCGCAACTAGCGAGCGAGTTTCGTGCCGCGTGAAATTAAGCTTTAAGGGCGAAACCTTTGAAACGATTAATTACAGGGAGATCGCGCGATTCTCTATCGTTTCTCCCCTGCTTTTATTCGAACTTCAGCCACTAATAAACGTCGCGGGCCACGCGTTAAACGACCACGGAAAAGCGAAAAAGGATCGCAGCCACCCACGACGACTACCGATAAAAATGTTGAAAATCTGCTTCGATCGATTATTTTCCACGTTGCCCGAGTTCATTCAAACTCGCGCAATCACGTCCGTATCGTTTGCTTGAATTCTCCGCGAATAGAGGCGTTAAGGAGAGAGAAAAATAAGAAATAAACAAAGAGGGTGGCAAAGGGGTGCAGCAGGGATGCCGAGTACGCTGGAAAGAACGTCAAAGCGGGCCTCGATCCGGACGGTCCCGCGCCTCGCTACTTACTGATATTTATTGCGGCCAGAAATGTGTACGGGCTGCCATAAATCTCCGCATTCACACACAGTTCCTAATTTACATATTCCCCGACGACTCTCTCCCTTTCTCCATCTCTGTCTGGCTCGTTCTTAGCGCGCCACGGCCGCCCCTTTTCTTTTTCTTCCGGTTCTTGCTTCGCGACGAGACGCGACGCGTCGTTTCGCATCCGCTCGCCCCTTGGAATTCACCTCCCCCCGTTGCCGCTGCACGATCGGCCATTTTTATCTTCGCTTTTCCCAATTTTTCCCGTACGCCGCCTCGAGCAACAATTTCACAGCCGATTCGACGATTTCGCGTCTGCAAACGACTTTAGGGAGTCTTCAGAGAGTGTAGATTTACGTTCAGTTACTTCAGATTCTTTATTATCCGGAAGATTCGAAAGTTACAGAAGAAAGAAAAAAGGATCGATCGCTCGGCGTTTCCGCGGGCAAGAGCAATCATGAGAAGGAAAGGGATCGGGAGGTTCGAAGGGGTGGAATTACGAATGATGGACATCTGTCTCTGGATTTCATTAAAATCCTTTCCATGTCCCGCGACATCCTCGAGCCGGTCCTTGGCTGGGCTGGCTGTATTCGTGCACCGTGCACCGTGCACCCGTGACTCATTCATTATTCATTCGTCCAATTCATCACGCCGCGGCGTGGTGGGATCGTGGTACGGGCTAAGTCTACGGCTTCACCGAGCGAAGCCACGCCGGGCCACCGCGCCACCGAGCCAATTTCAATCTCGAATCGACAACGACGACGACGACGACGACTCGTCCCAAGGATTAGCTTAGACGTCGATCGCGATCTTCTCGCCTCGCTCTTTCCGTTTTGCTCGGGGAACGAGAACTCGAAGCGGAACGAGGCGTGAGAAAACGATTCCTTTCGGCGAGATCGAGTCCCGTGTACCACGTGACGCGCATCAATGCGTTCGAAGGATGTACTTGCTCGTGTACGAAGGGGAAGGCGAACTCGGTTGCACGAAGCACGAAGCACGAAGCACGAAGCACGAAACACGAAGCGATGGTAGTGGCGGCGGCAAGTACGGTGTTGGCGGCGACGGCAGCGGCGGGTGGAGCGTCTTCCCGAGTGCCTCGTAAAATGGAAATCAATTACATCTACGCTTAACCACTTAAACTGGTTTCGCCACGGTCCTAAAGCCCGTTTGCTCGTTGCGTGGCGTGGGGACGAGCAACGCGTATGGTCGGTACTACGAGTCTCGAGGAACGAGCCAGCCAAACAGGGAACAAGCGTTGCTCCACCGCTTCGGAAGAACAAGGAACAGGATAAACGGCTACGTTACGGAGCAGCCGGTGAACACCGCTAGGGGCCTCGTCTCCTCCCTCTTCTTCCTCTTCTTCTTCTTCTTCTACCTCCACCACCACCACCACCACCATCTTCTTCTTCTTCTTCTTCTTCTTCTTCCTCCTCTTCTTATCCTCTATTTCTTCTTTTCGCTTCTCTTCTGTTCGTCGGTTTGCGGCGAGCCGCAGATCATTCGTATCAACATAATTACAAGCTCGGGAGCCGCCTCTCTGTTTCTCTCACCTCGCTCCACCCATCACGACGTAACACACGATCGCTTTCGCGCCCCGCTGAAACCTTCTTCGTCGTCTTCTTCTTCTTCTTCTTCTTCTTCTTCATCATCTTCTTCTTCGTTTCAAACACGTCGATACAAACGCGTTCCGGTACACGATACGCCTCGTGTCCTCTCCAAGAATTCCATTATCCGAAAGATCGAAACTCGTCTCCTGGTTTATCGATAAACTTTGGAAAAAATAAAAAGCAGAAATGCAAGAGGGGAAGGTTGCGATTGCCGTGGATAAAAGGCGGATTGTTCGCGATCCTCGAGCGGGTGCCGAAGGAACGCGTGGAGGGGTCGCGAGGCGTTAGTCATGGAACGAACCGGCATTAAAGGCGGCCGCGTCTAAAAATAATTGCTCGTTGACAGGCCGTGAAACGAATTTATTTAATTTCAGA
This sequence comes from Anthidium xuezhongi, assembly GCA_022405125.1. Taxonomy (NCBI): domain Eukaryota; kingdom Metazoa; phylum Arthropoda; class Insecta; order Hymenoptera; family Megachilidae; genus Anthidium; species Anthidium xuezhongi. The sequence goes on from CM039640.1 coordinate 9,131,985, forward strand.
TAGGTATAACAGAATTACACGGCAGTTGGAGGCGCGATGAAGCCTGGCTGGCTGGCGTGACGAGCCACTCGACGAGCACCAGCAGCCCGTCGTGCCTCGGGAAACACCGGAGAGAACCCGGTTCACCAGATGATCCGGCTGAAACAGATCTACCTACCTACCTACCTACCTACCTACCTACCTACCTACCTACCTTTCTACCTACGACCTCTCCTTCCAATACTTTTCGAAATGTATCGACTTCGTTTGATCACGGGTCCACGGTGCAGGGGCAGGGATGCTGGAGGAACAGAAGGTAGAAACGCATTAATGAAAACTCGTTTATTTGTATCGGTGCTACATCGTGAATAGGGCGACGTTAACGCTACTGATTCGCTACCGGTAAAAGATTGTATGTACAATGTCGATCGTCTCGAAGTAAGACGCGTTCAATACTATCGTGGTATATGTTACAGCTATACACGAATCGTTTCGTGCCGTTTCGTGCCGTTTCGTGCCATTTCCGTTCACGTACAGACGTATATGTTACAGATTCGCAACGTTTCGGTTCGGTCTATGTACAAGTTGTTCGAACTCGACGCGAACGCTTTGTTCGTTCGAGTATTCGAGACGATAGGGTCTACGATTACATTACGCGGACACAGAGAGCCAACAAGTATGGGACGTTTCCCTAAAGCTAGAAGAATTACGAGAACTTGGGACGTCGGTGAACGCTTTCGAGCGAAATTCGCTCGCTAACGCGTATCGGTAGAAGAAACCGAGAAAAGGGTTCCCTCGACCCGAGGCGATTCTTTGGCTGCGCCTTTGTCCTCTTCTCGCTCGAAAGCGCGAAACGCGAAGGAGGAGGAGGAGGAGGAAGAGGAGGAGAGGATAATTAAAGGCGAAGAGGCGCGAGGATGTAACGCTAATTGGGGGTGGAAGGGCGAGGCCTGAGAGGCGGCGGCGTGCTGGCGGGTGAAGGATACGGGGCGTACCTGAGGGAAGGAGCTGTTGCCGAGGGTGGCGAGGACCTACGCGAGATGATCGCAACGGGTGGCGGCTGCCACGGCCAGGGCAGGGTGGCTGGATAAGGAAAGGGAGCAGCGGCCGCGGTCGCGGGGTACGGGGAGGAGGATCCGGTCACGGTCCTGGTCCCGGGATGCGCCTGCCCCACGCTTCCGTACAAAAGCGCCGTCGACGGTGTTAACCACGGGGACAATGCGTGGGCGCCGTTCTCCTGTTGCGACTGCTGCTGTTGCTGTTGCGATTGTTGCTGCTGCTGTTGTTGCTGAGCACCGAGCGCGGCGGCCGTTGCAGCCGCGGCTGCCGCTGCAGCCGGCGACGACATCGCCAAGTGCTCGTATAGCCTGACCGGTGCCACGCCGCACCTTACCAATTGTTGCTCCATCAACTCCATCGGATCTCTGAAAGCAAACCATAAGTCGCGACTTCGATTATTAACTCTACATTGTAGAAAAATAATATTTTAAGCTTTGTCCGCTTGAAACGTTTGCGATCAAAACAGTACCTACTGCATACAGGATTCTGAGGTTATATCAGTCAATAAACGTTTAAAGGGGAAATCGGTCGAGATGTTATCGGTATACTTGGATCGCGCTCCAACGAGAATGAATCGATGTAATTTCACGCGTCTCTAAAGAAGAAGAGAGACGTCGCGTCGGAGCGGATGTAACGGAGGAAGGATGGGGCTGACGATCGCGCGCATAATTAAGACGACGCGACATCTTTCTCATCGACGTCCGGGGACGTTCGATCCGCCAGGGACACTGACGCGATGGATGATTTGGTGCATTAGACGCCAACTTAATTAGGGTTAATTACGAACGATTGTACGCTCGGGACGATCGCTCGTCGCTTATTGGCAGGACGCTAACGAGCAGATTATTGGTCGATCTCAAATGAAAACACGTCGCGTCGCGTCTCCTTCGTGGCGTTCGCATGATACTCGCGATAATTAATGATCGGTATCGTTGGGAAGTCGTGGTGGCCGCGTTGCATCGTCATTTCCTACTTTCGTAATTACGGCGGGAGGCGGGGGCACGGGAAGGGCTGCTACGTAAACACCGTGCGATTATCGGCCGGACTATCTCGACGATTAAGACCTCATTGTGATCGTGAACGATGACGGCCATTCTTTCTTTCGTTCTTTCTTTATAGTGTATCGCGGAATTTCAACGCCGAGGAGTGATTTCGTTTGAACAGAGGGACCTCTCTGTTGCGGAGAAAAGACTGGGCGATCCCACCCGCATCGCCCCGTACGAGAAAACGATCTCGATGGAAGAGCGTGGTTTGGTAGGATCCGGGAACGTCGAGTGGTTGAAAGAAAACCTGATACCGGCTGCTGCTTGGATAATTCTACGATGATACCTCCTATCGATCATCCGGTTCCTCGAAAGTCCGGGGAACCTACACAGATTCTCTTTCACGCTCGCCATCCTTCGTTCCTCGGAATCGTCCTCGAGTTCTTTCTTCTCGAACAAGACCGAACTAGGATGTCTCTGCTCGCGCGTATTTTCACCGTTTCAAATTTTCGCAGGAATAGAAAAAGAATGAGAGAAAAATGTTGACTAGGTGTAAGAAGAAGGAGGTAGAGGCAGAACCAAGGGTGCAAAAGGAGGAACAATGGGTGTTATCGGAGTGTCGGTTACCACTCGACTACAGCGGTTCGCGCGTAACGCGACACCAACTGACGCAGAGCCGCGGTCGGCCCGGGAGAACTAGAGGAGAAGCGTTTTATGCGAGCCGAGCGGAAACGTGAATTCTGGACCACCGTGACCGCGCGAACAACAAAGAACGAACACGGAAACGTGGCGCGCACCCTCGTTAACGCGAACAGGCCAGCCAACGATCCTGTAAACGAGCGTATCGGCCTCGACGTCGACCGTCTTCCGTTTCGATTACAATTACACACGATTAATATATCTAGGATAGAGGCTGATAAGCACGGGTTAATATATGAACGTTTACAAATTGTAAAACGTTCGCGAACCAACGCGATCCGCATAAAATCGTGCAGTTTGTAACCGTGAGCCAAAAAGGAAGCATTCATCATCGCGATATCGAACGGTATCGAGCGGAATCGACAGCGGTACTCGACGACTAATAGAGTTTGGCCGTTTGACAGCGATATTTCAAAAGAACGAGAAGAGGAATGGCGCGGCGCGGCGGTGTGTGGTCCGGCACGTTCGAACGGACCGGACGGCGCGCCGCGGCACCGAGGCACCGATTAGCCTCAGGCCCCCTTCCTAATCCCTCACTTTTTTCAGCCAGGACTCGTTTTCTTTCGCCTATTCGCCTTTTCGCGTCTTCTTCCTTCTTCCCTCTCTGTCGCTCCCACCCCGAAACGAGCCACCCTTCTCCAAACGGAAATCGCGTAAGGCCTTCCGTCGGAGATGGGAAGTTAGCGATATTCCTGAACAACTGCATCCTCGATCGGTCAAAAAAAAAAGGTACGAAATATATGTTATATCCTTCCGCTCATTAAATTTCAAATCCTCGTGTACGTACATAGAAGTAACTTGTTTCTTCCTAGATTAATCTTTATTAACCCTCCACTACTCGTGTATACTTTGCTTGTCTTTTGCTTGCATCTTTGCGTGTTTGCAGTTACGCCGGCTGAGTCGCGGAACCGGTACGAAGAAAATGAAAAGGGATACCGAGCGTTACAGAATAGTTACAATGTTATATTATCGTTTCATTCGAACAGATAATTTGTAGTTCGAATGCGAATGCGATGTTCGCAACGAAGTCGATGGGCATCGTACTCACGGGACCGTTACAAAATAATCGTCATGGGGATAAAAGCAATCAGAGGCAAAGTTAAAATATTCTTTGAAGTTGGGCGTATCGATCGAAGAATATAAAAAAGTGAAAAGATAAGCGTAGCGCTTGCTCGTTACATTGTAGGTTGGATCTGTGTAGAAAAGGCGAAACGGAAATGACGTAGCCACGGCCAGTCGAAGCGAACTGTGTACGCGTTAACACCGGCTGTAACTCAGGACTGGGCGCGACGCGACGCGAAGGTCCGTACCCCGGTCGTCCTTGAATTACGTTTCTTAATGTTTTCATAAAGCTTCCTTATGTACAGACAATAAAATCCCTAATTACAGTCGTTCGTCAGCGCGGGAGATGGTCCCGAGGCGGTCGCCTATTACTATTTCTGCTACGCCAGTCCGGGCCGAGCCTCCTCTAATAGTTCCGCCAACCAATAAATATCGCTCGTCGATTCGACGAGTCTGCGTTTTCCACGTAATGGCGCGGTTACGCTCGAAACGTTCTAATTACCGGCCGCCGCTGTTACCTGTTCAAATATTAAACCTTTCGACTTTCGACTTTCTTCCAGGCTGGGGCGGAAGGCAAATTCCCTTGTTTCTCGGCAGATTGCGTCGAGGAAAATATCGAGAGCGGTTTTTCCACGGAGCGGCGAGAAACGGTTTGTGGTAGGATGCGAGCAAGCGATATTAGCGAACGAAGGGGAGGCCGTGGAACGGGGAGCCTGTTATTCTCCGCCTACCCCGAGGCTGACACAGGGCATTAGGTAAGTGGTAGATAATAATAGGTTACACCCCACTGATGGCCGAAGGTAGTCGATCGAGCGACGCGGCTTCGTTCGACTCGTACCGATCACCCTCCTCATCCTCCTTCTCTTTCTCTTTCTCGTTCAGGAACGCGTCGCACCCCCTTTCACCGAAAATCTTCCGTTTCTTGTTCGGCCGGCCAACGTCGGATCATCGATCAACGAGTATCCGTACTCTTTCAATTAACCCCTTCGGGACCACGGCTGCTATATTCTTTCGCCGAGTGGCAACCTGAAATCGTAGCAAATTCTCGGAACCCTTAATCTTGTCCGCGGCAAGTTCCACTGCACTCCTTCAAAAGACGCGGAAGTATTTCGAAATCGCGCGAACGATTGATAGCTCGAATGCCTTCGAAAGGGTTAATATTTAATATTAACGTTACGTTCATATTCTATTAATTCCCATGATATTATTGGCTGCACACCATTCGACGGAGATTACCGTAAGGACTTTGCGGAGGTGTTATGTAGCGGTAAATGCGGGGTGTCGTACAACCGTCGCTTTGCAACACCGGGCGTACGTTTAGGATCATAGTCCTGCTGGAAACGGTAATTGCTACCCGGCCGCGATTTAGCGCCACTCAATGACAAACGATCTCGTAAAACATTCAAACGTGTCCCACGTTTTGTTTATAATGCAGTTTGGAAAAGCAGAACCTCCAATATAACCAATCGTCAACCTTCTTGCCGTTAAGTTAAGGAAAGCGTGCGAGTACACGCATTCGTGGAAGCACGAACGGAGCACAGATTTGGCAGCAAAGGAGTCGTGATCGAGAGGGTAGGAACGTTCTCCCGACTCTTATCCCCCGTTCTTGGCCCCAAAAGGATTAAATTCCAGAGCGGTCGTTGCGCGGAGGAAAGTTAGGAAAGCGAATGAAAAAGCCACGGGATCGAGGGACGGAAGGAGAGGGAAAGAAGAGGAAAGAAGTCGAAGAGAAGGAATAGGGGGGATGGGTAAATGAGAAACGAGCGAACGATCGCACTGAAATACGGGTAAGAAGAAGATTCGAAAGAAGTCGAAGCGAAAGGAAGGATGGGAGGGTGGTGGGGGGGCATCAGTGCGAATAGAAGGAAGAAGAGAAAGGGAGAAAGGCTCGGAGAAAGAGCGAGTGTAACAGTGAAGAAATTAATAGCCATAAAATATGAATAGAAATTAGCAGGTTCGGGGTGGCGTGACGCGTTTGCTCGCTCATTTCCTTTCGGCGCGTTGAAAAACAACAAAACAACGCAAAATACGGTCGAGCCTGTAATTTACCCGGCTGCCGCCGCGCCGCGCCGACCCGTCCGACGCGCGATCGAGCCTTCTATCTCCGTGTGCGTTTTAAAACGCGCGCGCCTGTGTGTGCGAGGAAAGCGAACGCGCGCGTACGGCGAGTAGCTCGCGAGTGTGAGTGGCCGGCTCGAGAGGAGAAGAGCGTGGTGCGTCTGGTGCGCGAGCGAGCATCGCGCGTACCGCCGCTCGCCGCTCGCGGCTTGGCTCCATCATCGTCGTCGCACGGTAGGTATGGAAGGTAATGATCCGGTAATGACCCTGACGCGTTGGATACTACCCACACGAGACTCGCTGCTACGCGTACGAACGATTTCGTCTCCTTCGGAATATTTAGCCCCGGTGCGCGCAACACCTTCGTCTCGAAGGGAGATTTCGTTTTCGCGTTTTAAACGGGCCGACGCGGCGCGGGCAGTTATTAGGTTCGCGCGCGGTGCGGCGACCAGAAGCTTTCGCTCTCCCTCTTTGTTCTTCGAAGACTGGTCCATCTGGCAGTTCGGCTAATGGAGCAGAGCGAAAGAGGACTCCGTTCGGGTATCGGTTAGAGGGTTGCAAGGGTTCTGTTTGGCGGACGCGAAACGGTGGATAGCAGAAAGGCAGACCGAGTGTCGGTCGGGCTCGGCCGAGGATGCTCCGAACGGCGGGGCAGAAAGAGAAGAGAGGAAGGCCGAAGAGTTTGCGAAGAAAAAAAGAGGAGGAAGAAGGCCGAAGCGGCAGCGGTAATGACAGGCCGTCCGCTCTCGAAGCTAATATAGATGAATGCCCTGCCCTCCTTGCCCTCCGGAACCAGCGAACAGAAGAGAACCTGGAATCGCTCTCTTTCCCGCCTCGCCATCCCCCTCACCATCCCCCTCACCGTTCGACCGCCTCGCATCTTCCACGTCACCCGTTTCTCATCTTTTTCTCGTGTTCGCGACTGTCGGCAACCGAGGCAACTTTCGCGCCCCAGCTTCGGCTCCGTTCGTTATCAATCGAATGATAAATTCGAACGCGAAGCTCGCAAGGTGGAACCGACAAAGAGGAGCGAGAGCGGGTTACCTTTCGAACGTTTTTCGCGGACGTCTGTACCCGGTGTCGAGGCAATTTCGAGTTTCTCGCGGCAGCTGGCCGTAAATTTGGAGCTGCGAGGCAAGGTCAGGCGGGCTGGGGCGAGGCGGGGCACGAGGGAGCAGGCGAAATAAGGAGAACGGGAGACGCGAAGCGAACGGAGCCCGGTCGAGCCACGTTTTTATAAATGGTTCTTAAATTTTCGCAGTTACCGTAATATCTTTATAACAACGATTTCGTGGCTTTTTGCGGCCACGTATGCGAGGAGCACGGAACCGAGCACGGAGCCGAGCCTGGACCGAGAGAAGGCGCGAGGGTGAAGAAGGCTTCGGGTGAGAGCAAGGGGCGAAAAGGAAAAGGACGAAGCGCGAGAGGGGGCAAAAGGGCCGGAGGGGCATCTATCTATCAGCGGCGGCGTGAAGTGGGCGGGAGCATGCGCCGTATTGCCCCGTACGGCCGCTCTCTCATTAACTCCGGACGCCGCCAGAGCCGCATCCGTGCAGCCGAACACGACTGCTGTAACCAAGACCCGCGTTGCTCGCGTTCCTTCCTTCCTTCCTTCCTTCCTTCCTTCCTTTCTTCCGATCGATCGATCCTTTCATTCGATCTTACACGCCCTCCGTTATCAGCCGTGATACCAACGATCCTCGGCATCGCGAAATGTCGCTTTCTCCTCGATACCAGAATCCTCTCCAGATGCTCGAGCCAGATAACTCGCTTAACCCTTTCTTTACCACTTGGGAAGTGGTTAACTTGTTAGTCAACCCTTCGAAGGAAATGGCAAGGAAAATCCTGGAATCGAACGAAGAAGTATGCGCGTGCAACGCGTGCAACGCGTGCAACGCGTGCAGCGAAACGCGCCACTATGAAATGACGATGCAAGATTTTTCGTGATCTCGGTTAGGCAGGTGCTGATTTAAGGAGGGTCGCGTTAGAGGCTGGCCAGTGATTTCGAAACGATCGCCTCCTCCAAACTGCCGTGTCATTAAAGTGGTCGCGATCGGTGAGCACGAAAGGTCGCGTCAAACTTCTCTGACCCTTCTCGTTCCGTCTCCTCTTCCGTTTCCCCAGCTTTCACGTTTCTCGAAAAACTTTTGAAAGCTCGAACAGGGCCCCTCGAAACGCCCATGATTTCTCGGAAGCGCGTCCAACTTGACCGAGCGCATTAACCGAGAGAAGGACTTTCCGCTTGAGCCCCGACACGCCTCCGATTTGCACGTGATTACCGGTCAACCCGAGTGCTCTCCGACTAAACTCGATTTTCAAGCAAATTTCAAATAAGTCAAGCTAACGTTAACGTTCATTTGGTATCTTGCATTATTACCTTCTGTTTCATCAATTAGATCTGTGACACTGACGGTCAGCGCGTTAATAGTAATATCGTTAACGTTAACAACCGAAGGCGAGTCGACCGCTTTAACGCTCTTTACTAATTAGGAATTAAGTGGACATCGAGAGAGAAAATATCCATGGCCGAGGGAATCGGTCTAATTTAAAATTACGGCCACGTTGTAAGCGTCAACGAGAGCGGCTTAATTAGATCGGCACAGTTTCGTCGGCAGTAAAATCTTTTACCTTACTGCTCCATTATGAGCCGACAAATTATTTAATCGCATCGGTTGCACGATCCCTGAAAAGCAGGTGTTTCGCAAGCAGCGGGATCGTTCGCTTCGATGAACGAAAAGGGGAAAAAAAGAGATAAATAAATAAATATACTTGTACAGCGTTGCACGTGTGTGTACGAGAGCGGCTAAGGGAACACGTTTCGAGGCCCGATATCGTTTTCGCGAGGCAAAAGCATCGGAGGAAGACGACTTTATTGGGTAGCCGTTATCGATTCTCCGGGCAACGCACACGGCCTTTCTCTCTCTCTCTCTCTCTCTCTCTCTCTCTCTCTCTCTCTCTCTCTCTCTCTCTCTCCTCCCCTCTGTCCCTCTATCCCTCTCTTTTCCCTCTACACACGCCGTGTACCCTACACGCTATACGCGTTCTGGCTGCCATTTGCATAAAACCTTGAAGCGCGATCCGGATATCGGCCGGCCACGACGTTAACGATATACTAGTGGGCGTATTTGCAGCCAAGTAGCCACCCTTTCTACCCGTTAATCGAACGTCAAACGATCGGATAATCGTCTTCGAAACGACTTTCAATGTTAACATTCGCGCCTGTAAATATTTTACGCTCGCTTTATCGTCCGACACGACAAACGATCGTTGCCGAAAAATAAAAACGACCAAAGGTCAATCGAGGCTGGCGCGCGACGAGTAATTACCGCGTCAGGTAACCGTTTACCGAAGAACTTGCAAATTTGCCGCTTATAAGGCTCGTTTTAAGTTGCCGCGTTGGTAATTGCTTCGTGGTATCGCGGTATGCGTGAATTGCGAAACTTCAACGGTCGGGGTAGTTTTGAATCTTAAAGCGACCGATTACCAACTATCGGACGACAGAGTTTGTTCGCGGTTATAAGACGCTCGAGTCGTCGGGTAGATTCGAGAACAATTCCGGAAAGGTGTCCTTACGTAGCCGGCCCGATAACGAAGTGAGTCGTCCGCGTCCATCTGGCAAGATTAATCGAGTTATCGGGGCGTTAGCCGTCGCCTTGAACGATAATCCTTTGACGGGGCGCGCGTACGGAGCCGGCGAAAAAAACGAAAGAATTCTTTTCTGTCACGCGTGTATCCGCCCTGCTCGTAAACGCGAGGAGGAGAAGGACGCGAGAGCAGGTGCATCGTCATTCACGTAGATAGACGATCGTGGATAAGTCTTTGGAATCGAGCGTTTGTAAGCGTTCGTGCGAGCACGGGCATATTCCATATCGGAAGAGCAACGCCTCTCCCTCTTTATCCGCTCTTTCTTTCCTTCGACATTTAGCGTTGTATAAATTTCCACTTTTAACGAGATCTAAGAGATCGCGCGATAATTCGGCCCGCGCTATGATTAAGGTGCCGACGTTATAATGGCGCGTAATGATCGAGGCCCCACCGCTCTGCTCGGTTCGAGCTGCCACGGCGTGCCGCTCCGCTTCGAAACGTTCAACGTGAGCTCGTCTTTTACCTACCTATCGAAATCGGTCAGCCTGGACGAGTCGCGGAAACCTTTGGCGAACGGGTTGCTGTCGATCTTCAGCTTCGTTATCTGTAAAATAATCGACAAGCTATTCTGTAAAAGAAACTACCTAATAAACAGTCTGATTCGTTACAGCTAAACCTATAATCAACACTTTACTCCGTGATTTGAATGTTCTACCTTTACAGCGAAAGGAGTAATAATAGTATCTTTAGAGCTACATCTACTTTGAAATCGCAAACAGTTGTCTACTTGGAGAATCTCGTTTTTTTCTCTGTTTCTTTTAAATTAATCATCCGGTTCTGGCTTACACCCAAAAGTCCCGAACAATCTCGTGTTTCTAAGCCGACTTCGTTGTACTCACCAGCTGATTTTGATAGGCAGTAACCGCGGTAAAAATAGCCTCGGGAAATATGAAGGTCTTGTGCTCCTCCTTCTGAAGGTCGGTTATGTGAAGATTATTGTCGTCCGTGTGCCGGCAACGGACCAAATGTATCCTCGGCTGATATCTGTGCATCGAGTTCAGTACGATCTGAAAACAGAAACGAACAAGTTCACAATCTTGGGAACGAAACGGAAGCGGAACGACAACGGCCTAGCACGTGTTTCTTCTCTACTCTATGGCTACTTATACATACAATCGATAACGGAAATGGAGCTAAAGGAAAGAACGCTGTTCCTACATCTTGCTGGCGACAACATTTATTCGTGCCTTCGACACTCGCGTGTACAAGCAATAAATAAAAATATTTCCTTTTTTATTTTCACTATCTATATACTGTCAATTATTTCTTTAAGGTTCTGGTTGGATCATGCCGTGATCGGTATCCATCGTTTCCGAAGGTTAACTCGTGAAGTTTGTGGAAAGTACATAAGACTTGGCGAGCGAAGAATGAAAGAAGCCGTGAAATCGTGAACGTTAGTTCGTGGTTGAAAGTTTTCACGAACGGGTCTACTATTTACGAGGTTGAGGCAAAGTTGTACGTAGCGGTGGGCAGAACGACGCAATAATCGATGGAACCGGAACAGAAGTCGCGTATCGATTTCCTGTCTGAAACAATGTGGCACGATGAAACAAATTTCTCGCGTATCGTGTGTCGCGCCACTCGAACCGTTTCGTTTCGCGGCTCGAGCGCGAGACCGTTGCAAATTTTCCAGGTAAACCGTCAACTTCTTTTTTTTTTTTTTCTTCTCTAGCACAAGTTTCACGATTACGCGAACGTGCACGGGTTTAATCGATAGGTTTGCTGTCGCGAATTGAAATCACAACGCTCGTTTCACGCCCGCTCCATTTCTATCCATCATGTCACAGTGACATTAACTTCGAGAACGAGATTATTTAAGAAACACACGTACGAAGGATCAAGAAACTAAACCCAACGCTCGCTCTAATCCCCGTTACATGTACATTCGCGATATTAACCTTCTGACGTGCAATTTATTTCGGATTAGTTTCGCACACAGGTCGAAGACTGATTAATTTGTACAAAATTTCGCTCGGCTACCGTTCGAAAATACGTCGACCGTCGCGAAACCTTTCCTCCACCGAATGCAGTTTGCAATTACTAAAGATACGAGAACGTTACCTTTCTTTCAATTATTTCCTGATTAATTGTTAACGACCGATGCGATGGCAAACGCGTTCAAACAAATGATGCAGCCTAGCTAATAACATATTATTTTCTAAAAAGAAAAAGATACATGGCCTGCAACGAAACAAATTGAATCCAATTTATCTCTTTACTTCATATTTTGCGATCATTTCATCAGACGCGACACGCACACCGCTCGCGTATTGTACGCGGTGCGCGTACAATACGGAATGCACGTATCTTTGCAATTTCTTTTTCTTCGCACGCATTCTGGAACAATCACATATCTCAAATATAATACCACTGTTTAGTGGACAAGCGAACACGCGGCCAGTACGCACGGTTACCGGCACCCATTGTTACTTTGCCGTACGCGTCAAAGTGCAAAGAACGATGATATTTGAATTTTCGTATCGCGACACTCAACGCGACACATTTTTCAAATAAATGAAAAAAAAAGACGAAACCGATGAGAAGGTTAAAGGCCTATTCGAGGGACGAAATTCGCGTGGAGAAAAACGGAGGCGTGCGTTTCAACCGCGTTTCACACCTACGGCTACGTCCACGATCGCGATGCCCACCTGATAAACCTGTCGTGAACGTATCCAATCAGATAACTTATTTCGTTGTCCGCGGACCACGGTGTGAAACGAGCGAGCCTACGTGCTACGACTGAAAACTTGTTCACCTGACTCCGATTTATACACCGAGAAACTTCAAAAAACGACACCTTCCACCCGGCTAATTGTCGGACGGGGCAAGGCGCCTCGATAAACTTGGCTATTCGAATTCTTCCAACCGACAATTTTCTACGATTCTGAAAAAATTCGATTGTCCAATATGAAAATGGCGCTGGAAACAAGGGGAACCAGAACAATTTTGAAACCTTCCAACGAGAATATAATAAAATATTCAACGTTAATGTGGAAATGAGTAGTCAGATAACCGGTTATTGACACAAGGATTTAAAGAAAGAAAGGGGGAAAAAGAGAAGACAGAAACCGAGCGTTTATATCTGGCTACTTGGTGAAAATTCGTTACCGTTATTAAACCGAAAGATCGTTAGGAGACCTACGGCGGCGTGCATCCTTGGAACGCGTTATTAAATGGGATTTTTATTAGCGACAAGATTATCGCTGAAAATATATCTCCGATATCTGCGGCTGGGATCGCGCGCGTTAACACGCTGCAAGACATTCCCCGACACGAATATATTGGCGTGCCGTTGCACGTACAAGCGTACGCACACGAGCTCGCACACGCGCACACTACTATGAAAAAGGGAATAAAAAGAAGAAAAAAAAAGAGGGAGAAGAGAAAATTGCGCGCGTACAACCTGTCCCCAATCGCGTGAAGCGAGGCTCGTCGTTATCGCGTTATTCGATAATTAACTAAACGTCTCAATTTTTCGTAAACGAGCCCGGACTGTCTTCCCATCGAGCGTGACTCGATGATATTCAACCTTATTAACTTAACTTACAACTCTACCTATCTCCTTTCCCCTTCTACGAAAATTTATTCGAGTTATTGTTACGATCACGCTATCCTTTGATATCTCGTTTTGTTTCTCAAAATTTCAACCACCTATTACGGCTGGAATCGGCGTTCGTTTGGATTTCGTACAGTAGTGTAGCGGCGTAAGGTTGTAGAGTGGAGAAATCGAAGAAGCCGATCCTGTCTGATCGTCGAACGTTGGCAATTTGCATCTGACGATTTATCAAACAACGCGGCATCCATGTAATACACGTTGATAGCAGTATTACACGAGGGATTTATAGTCGATTTTCTTGTTTAGCGGACTCGGCTCGACCGATAGTTCCCGATCGAACGAATCAACGAACCTTCCTTCTTGTTCCACGGCTCGGATCTCTCCTTACCCCGGATGGAAATGTCCCCTGAACGCTTTTGTTACTTAATCCGGCTACGAGAGGCGACGCGACGTCGACCGCTCGTTTCTCGCTCGTAATTTATTTTTATAACGCGAGATTATACCATGAAATTAATATCCCGATACGTGGTTGGCCACCAAGCGTTTCCTCCTCTTTCGTAACGCTCCTTTACCGCGAGTATTTATCCTTACCGTTATGGATGCTCTTACGCAAAGAATTATTATATCGTTCCCCTTGTTTCGCCGCGATTTTATGCCCCTTCGATGGGGATTCTTCGGCCAGAGACGACCAACGATCTAACCGATAAACCGAGTCTACGTGTAACCGTCGATAATTATAATTATAAACGTGCAACTTTTCTCCAAGTTATTGTACTTTTGAAAACTGTACTTTGCCCTGTTCCGCAACCATTTTATCGGCCCGATTATTATTAACGATTATGCTTCGTTTAATTTTCGCGAAACACAAAAGTTCTCGCGCAGCGCGCGTTACGAGTCAATCAATTTTCTCTACAATAAACTACCGATCAACAGTATCCAGGTATACGAAATTATAGAGTCACCGTATTAAAACACACCGTGCCACGCATGGCTGCTCTACCGTAAGGTTTATTAGAATTAAAACCACCATTCATCAATGTACTGTACGAAGTACATGGAATTAAGTGTATCAACATCGAAGAAATGAACGATTCATAAAGATTTTAATCGTTCGCGGACGATCGACGATTTCGAAACAGGAATAAAATATTAAAGATCAATCGAGAGTGATTCGAAGAAAACGTCAACGTTTTAAATTAATTTAGCGACATTCCGACAGGAGTGGCGCGGGGAGTCGTTCGTATCGTAATCAGGGGATAAAAAATTGGGCATCAAAGTGTCGAATGCCTAACGCTGGTCGTCAAATTGTGAATGAAATTAACCTAAGGCAATTACGTAGCCATAAATCGTGTCTGGTTGGTAGCGTGGCAAGCAGATTCTTCTCCCTTCTCCGGAGAAGGAATTTTGTAAATCGTGACGGTTGCGTTGCTCGAAAACAGACGATTCGATTACGCAACTCGCCTCATAAATATTCGATTGGATCGGTGGCAGAGACGGCGAGAAGACGCTGAGAAGACGGTGCAAGGACAATTTTGAAACGGGTAAGATTAGGATTGTGTGGTAAGCGTACAGGATGCAGCTTCGTTCTCGATGATGGTTACAAGCGAAGAAGAAGAAAGAGGCAAAAGTGACGAATTTAATCCGAGTCCGGATAACGAGCGTACGCGGGGTCCCTGTGGTCCCCGTGGACCGGAGCGTAGCTTTCCAAACGGGCAACTTTATGCCCGTGTACGATTATAGGTGTCTGGGATCCCGGGGTGCCCCTATCCGTTTTCTCTGCACCGTTGGACGGTGGGACACCCCACTGCAACCTGTCAGAACTCCAATTTGCTCTACTCTGTTCGCTTTCTGTGTGCCTGTATGCCTGTATACGTGTAAATGCCACCGTACCCACACGCGAACACACCCCACGATCCACTCGTAAACCTCTGTTAGATGATACGCCGTATCCTCTTCACCCGTTACCTTTTTTACTTCGATTACGTTGAGTAATTTATCCGAAACCGTCCAGCTACTCTCGTCCTATCATCCTCCTTTCCACTTTCTTTTTACTCGATACGGTAGCTTTTTTCCTTCGTCGCTCATCACACTCCCCAATGGTAATATCACGTTTTTCAAGCTTGCGGTTAACGCTTCGACTCTGATAGCTAGCTTACCATTTCTCCGTGCCGCTAATCACCAGTCGCAACACTTCTATCCGTCAAAATTCGAAAATACATCGAACCCACCCTTACCTTCTTACGAATTAATAATTGTTGGCTGAAATGCCGCATCCGCATAACTTTTCGTTGAATTCATCAGCCCTTTCCACGGTTACGGCTCGCTCAGGTATTTCTTCAGGAAACCTAATACTTGGCGTGTCAGGCAAAAAGAGGATTTCTCGCGAGATCGTGAGAACCATCATTTTCCAGCTACCTTCATTCCAGATTCAAGAGGTCTATTCGTTTATTCAGACGACTGCGTTCTTTTTCCTTTTCCAGCAAGAAAGTCCGAAGAAAAGTTTCATCGAACGCCCTACGCCATGAGTCACTATTTTTAACGACGTCTCCTGCACGCCAACATTTCCCACAATATTTTTCAAGAAAAATATTACAATTATTTTCGGTGTGATAGTTGGTTGAATGAAATTAAAGCAACGTCGTTTGGTCAAATACAATTATTTAAATGAACGTTTAGTAGAAAGCGGCGTCACGCTTGAGCGTACGTTTTAACCCTTTGACTTATAACGTCGAATCACACTCCTGCTGTGGGTAGCGGTCTGCTAATTAGTTATCGTCACGTTTCAATTTGTGAAACGATTAAACAAGGTTTGCGTATAATTTATCGTACAAGATTATGTAATAGATACCAACGACGGAAAAATTTCTAAAACCGTGCGCTATTTTATTCTGTTTGATAAAAAAAAAAAAGAAAAGCGGATAAAGACATTAGTTTGTAGCGAACGCGGTTAAATTTATGCGTAATGAAAACTATTTAAAAGAGTTATTTTCGATAAAGTAATAACGAGCGAGTAATTAATACTTTGGCTGGCTCGAAGCGAGTTAGTCGCTGCGCCCGTGTTTATTCAATTACACCGTAAATCCCGATCGAGCATTCGCCGTCTCCCTTTCGGATGTATCATAAATCGCGTTTAATCTCGATGTTATGGCTGACTAAAGCTTCCTGGCATCTCAGGCGTTACAAGTGCGCCGCGTTAAGAAATTATTAATATCCATTGATTCCAGCATTCCCTCCGCCTGGTTGCTCCTACAGTATCGTTCAATACTTTTTCCTCCTTCGACTCCGAGATTTTGATCAGAATTTTCTTCCCCGTTGTCTCGCTTCGACTCGATCGAACAAAAGGAAATTCGAGTCGACGTCGCGTCGAAATTGGCCGAGGGTAGTTTGGATTTAAACGGGAGAGAAATATCCCGCAGGCAGCTCGCGGAGCGGAGGATTGGTGCCGTGGTGCCGTGGTGCCTCGATGCTGTGGCCGTGATCGCAGGTGGATGGCTGCTTTTGGACCACCGTGTAGTAGCCAGCACGCAGGCGGGGGTCTTATAATATCGCGTCATACGAAACGATGAAATAGTGGCCGTAGCGAAGGAATGTTCCCTACCACTTGAGTCGTCGAGTTGAGTTGACTGGCGTTGCGTGGCTCTCCCTCGACCCGCTCCGCTCCTCTGCTTTTAACCGGTGTGTCTGTTCCTCGATGCTCGCCCGTCTAGCTCGCTCTTTCTTTCTTTCTTTCTTTCAAACCTTTTTTCTTCCCTCGAGTTTTAACACCGTCAACGTTACACGCTGCAATTTGGCTGAAAATTTCGCCATTTCCCGTGATACCGTATCGGTGAACCCTTGGCGGGATAGTAAAATCGATAATAAGTCAATCGATGGCAACGAGTAAAGCGCGAAAAGGATAGGAAAGGGTAGAAAGGTGAGAGCGAGTTGAGCGGCGATCGGTAGTCTCACGTGTTCGCGAGATCCGTGTCGTGTTTGCAAGCGTCGATGCCGTAATATCGCGACACGGAGAGAAAGAGGAAAGGAGCGAGGGTATACACGAGCAAAAGGTAAGGGAATCTCAAGGCGGAGAAGGGAAGACAGGCTGGGTAGAAGAGATTCAAAAGGTGCTCAACGGGCCCAGGCGTGGGCTACTCGTGATCATCATGACAAAAGCTCCAGGCAAACATCCATTCAATTTATTAGCTTATAGGCACGCCGTCGTGCCTACTATACGCACCACCTACGACAACTACCACCAACCGCCTATAATGCTGCTAACATTATGGCCAGTCCGCGAGCGGACGCGGACGGTTCGCGCGAGCCCTCTCTCTTTCCTTTCTCTTCCTTTCTTTCTTCCATACGCGCTCCTGCTCCTTTACCCCGTTACTCTCTTTTGCCCCATACGCTCACAATTTTTACGGCGTTAAAGTTCTTACGGCCACGATATATTTCAACGAGCGAAGAAAGAAACGGACTCGATTCTATTTCGACCGCGTTCCAAACACTTCTCTTTACCGAATACCGGACAATTTTTCCCCGACCGGAACCCCGCCAATCCCATGGCAGTCCATGGATTTTCTCGCGAAACAAGAAAAACATTGTAATTTACCTCGCCTCGTTTATTCCGCGACAAAGCTGGCAAATAGAAACGTTACGAGCGCGCAAACGTTTCCGTCCTTTCCAAGGAAATCCTTATTAAAATTCCATATCCATTGGATTAGTCATTTCATTTCTGGACGATGGAAAGTTCCGCGTACGTTCGATAGAAAATTACAAGAATCGCGCGACCGTCGAAGGGTCGAGATAAAGGTTTAAAAGAAGGCGAAAAAGATTATTACGCGGGTAAAGGACTCGTCCTTTGACCGTTTCACGGGGAACGAATGTAACGTTCAGGCTCGAGCGTAATTAAAAGGAAACTAAGGGAGAAGGACAGGGTGCAAAAGGATTGGTTCGTCATCGATCGACTGGACACGAGGACGGAATATTACGTTTCACGGGCTGACAGCTTCGACGCCCACGATTAACGAGCAACGTTGATGATAACCACGCCCACGTGGCTTTGGTAACGTCGCGTATCCGTTTTACGAGGCCATTTTCGGTGCGCGCGAACGTCCGAAATCTGGTCGTCAACGACGTCCTCGATGCTTCGAAGCAGAGCGAAACTGCTCGATCCCGGCCCGGTGAAAAACGACACTGTAATCCGTGAGCATTGTCCACGTCGTTGGCACCGGTCGTTCGTTAAATCGGCCGCCTTATATTCCACAAACTTACGCGCCTTCCGGCCGAACGACACCACCTCTACGACCTACCACTCGCCAATCTGTGAATTTACCGATAAATCCTTTCCCGCTAAACGTCCCTTCGATCTCTACCTTTACAACTATTCTTAAGCTATTCGCTAATCCTTCTATGTAATATCTTACCGTTCTACCGTTCTAACGTGCCAAACAAAAACAAAAAACACACAAACAATCGATTCGATACGTGTCGCGTCCCGTGAAATTTCAGATTTACACCAACCAGACGGAGATATTACGTTCAAAGTACTCGTTATTCGATCGTTCCGCTATTCAAACTTGCTCGTTCAAACAGATCTGTAAAATCTATTTAAATACAAGTACAGAGTGGTACCTATACGAATATCTTATTAATTAAAAAATTTCCAGCGCGTTTCGTTTGGTTTCGTTAGACGGAGTTTAGCGAGGCAGTCGGCAAAGGACGCGTGAAACGGTGCTTGTTCGTCGAAACAAAAACGAGCGTGGGTACTGTTGTCCCCATGATCGATATTTGACCCTTTATGCTCCAGTTTACGAGGGTGCACCCGAGCGAGCCAGCGATTAACCACGAGATTTCTTACCTGACCGTGTTTGTCCATGTCGTTGTTGGTCAGCTTGACCTTCTCGAACGAGACCACCTGCTTTCGAAGTTGATCCCCGGTGAACGGCGAGTCCGGGTGAACGTAGAGACGAGCCGGTGCCGGGGGATCCGCTTTGCCGGCGACCAGCCAACAGCTTCGATGATACGCGTATCGGTATCGTTTGTTGTCCACGGGGACGATGTCCATCAGCACCGCGTATCTGCCTTCCGATTTCAATCCGCTGAACGACACCCGGCAGGTGGGGAACATCCGTCTGAAACACGAGTAATCGCCCATAAAAGTCTTTAGGATTTAAGCGACACGTTTTGCATAATATCAGCGGCTATTTAATGAGCGTAAATTGCCTCCGTTTAGACAAGTCTATGGTTTAAAAGCTTGTCAGATTTTCGGATAAAACCCACCGTAAGAAACGGTTGTCGCTTACTTTAAATCGAATGGCATATTTTGCAAACTTTTCCCATTTGGGAAAATTTGAATAGCGCTATGCGTATACAGCAAACTATGCGACAAAGGATTAAGAGTCTACAACGATGTGAAGCAACTTTCAAAATCGATCGTAATCTATCGAGTAATCAACAATTTGAAGTTGTCCCGGGTCTTAAAATCTTCAAATTTGACGTTTAACCTCGAGGAAAAGACGACTCGATATCCAAACAATGAGAGAGGGTGAAAATTGACAAAGCATTCGGCGCCATTTAGCAGAAAAAATAAAGGAAAATGCGAGGGAAATAGGAAGGTGGTTCGGAAGGTTCTTGGAATGAGTGGGTTTTCGGTCGAATCCAAGGCAGAGCCGCGTCTAACTAGCCAGCTTGATTGAAAGGAGCGCCCGCAGGCCTTTCAAGCTTCGTTACGAGCGAGTCACCCTTGAACCTCGTTATATGCAGCCAACTTTTCAACACCTTCGGCGTCGAGGTGCACGCGCCGCACAGATGCACCTTTTCGTTCGCTTCGATGCATCCGTCTCTTCTGCGTCTCCTCGAGCCCTTCTTTAACAACATTTACCACCAAATTTTCCGGTAATTTTCTTTCACCAAGCGAACAAGGATGAATCTACCGCGACGAGCCGAGTGTCCGGGACCCTGCAATCCTCGAAATCGAACCTGCAGATGGAACTGCATCCAGAGCATCGCGGCCATCATCGACGAGCTTCCTCCCTGCATCCGCATGAGGCTGTGCGAGGAGGATTTGCTAGCCGTTCTCGCCAAAGCTCATTCGACCGGTGGATCCGAGGCGAAAAACGTAGCGACCACTTGCGAAGATATGCCCACGGAATTGACGTGCTCGCCCAACAAACAGACATCGATGAAAAGCGGAAGACCAGGCGGCGGGTTTCTTGCGAGAAACGTTTTATCCGCGGAAGCGAAGTATACTCAGACGGCTACCCACGGAGTATGCACCTTTCGTGACCTCATCAGAACACAATTTATGCTAGTAAAAGGTGTGATACTGCGCGTAGCTCGTATGCTGAATTTGATGAACGGGTCACCGGTTTCTTGCTGCATGATCAACGCGAGCATGTATCTGATCATTATGTTCCTACTGGCCCTGTTCGCGTGGAACAACCCCACTTACCAGGTCTTCCTGTCCACCCAAATCTGCGGTATTCTAATCATGTTGAGCTGGAGGATCTCTGGAACCGTGTTATTCTAAAGGTATGCAACGTTCCACTCGCGATCAAAACTTTCCAAGCCCTACTCTCGATCCTATTTTATTGAAAAGTAACGAAAACGGAGCGAAGGTTGGACGAACGCGGGTTCCTCGACATCGAGTTTCGACTGCTGATTGGCGGAGCGAGCAGCAGGGATAAACACAGCGTTCACGACACGTTGAAAGTTGTGCAAAGAGAAAAAGAGCCACGGGATAATTACACGGCCACCGACGACGCGATTCCGAGCAGCTTAAGATACCAGGTTGGGTTAACAACGATCACGTTGAAAGCCACGAGGGCAACAAATCGTGAGATCGCGTTCATTGAAAGAGGCTCGGAGCGGAGACCGCAAAGCCCGTGATCGTTTTAAAGTCATCGACCGCAAGACGCGATTCATGGACGAACGAGCTTTCGATCTACCCGCGATTCAACAACGATACCACTCGACCAGGAAACTCGTTTAACGCGTCGTCTACCGCAGGGGTTACCGATCACCGCTACCTCGTATTTCTTTTTTTCTTTTTTTTTTCTTTTCATAAACGAAAACACAAGGTATCAAATCGAAAGCCTACGTTTGCCGCTTAAAAAATTTTTTTTAATGGAACGATTGGTAGAAATAAACCGTGAATAAGGTTGATATTAAGATAATATGACGAGGTAGCAAATTGAAAGCGAATCGATCGTCATCTTAATACAGTTAACGCGTCAACCCTTCCTCGAGGTCCAAGCGTGCATATAAACGGACAAATGGAGCGCGAAATGGAGCGCGAAATGGAACGAAGAAGGAACAAGATCGTTCGTTGATACGAATTTCTGTTGAACACCGATCGTGACGCGATAAATCATCGAGGAAATTACCCATCCTAAAGGGTCGTCTCCCCTCTATCCGGCACGAGTGGGAATACGTTCGAACGACTATTAAGCATCGATAGTAAGTCAATCGAGTGTTCCCTCGATCCTTCCCCGTCACCCTAATACGCGTTAGCCCGCTAATCCTGCTCGATACCACCCTTATCTTTACAAACAATCGTTGAGGGTCAATTTCTTCCTTTCTGAAGTAACGTTCGCGAAATTTGCAAAGCGTTCGGTTATTCGGAATATATCACGGCTATGTATCTAATTTGTAGGAGTTATCGGAGCCAGTGTTCTCTATTTAAATCGAATGAAATGAAAACGATAGAGGAACGAAACGCATGGTAAAGGAAAGCTGCTTTTCTCCGTCTGATTCCGTTTGCCCGCTCGTTCTACTGTATTTCCCTGTCAAATTAGGCAGAAACAAACAAGCCCTCCATGGGCCGTGGCTAACGAGCCCATAATCGCAGGAACACCTCGACCCCAAAGCACCCCGACGAGCCCGAGCCACCATGGCCACCCGCGTATACGTAACGTACGTACACGAACACACGAACGAACGTTGTACGCGTGTGTACGTACATCTGTTTGTACGTAACAGTGGCGCGGCCGAGTTTTCGGGGGTCGGAGAAACCATCAGGCCCGAGGACAGACAGAAGCGGCAGGAAGGGCTGCTACGCAAATGGATTACGGAAGCAGTGGATATTATAGCGATCCGAAAGACCATCCGAGTTACTTAAATGTTTGTCGAGCTAACGACTTCGCAGCGGCCAGGCGCCAGGTGTTGTCCCTGTTATAATTATGCCTGTGGCGCTTTTCCTTCGTGCCGGCCATCCTCGTCCACGGTCTCGTGTACGAACACGGGATTCTATTAGGAGTTAGCCACTTTTCTTTATTAATATTTTTACTTCCACTTTTACTCGAACAACCTGACACACTTGGAACAGCTTTATACATCCTCGAAGATAGTTTTTTGCCGATGCACCAAGAACGCACCAAAAAGGGATCTCTGACCTTTGCTACCAATCCACGAGGAACTGAATCGAGATGGGACGGTAATAAATAGACCGAGAGTAGTTTCCAAGATCCTTTCTCGTCAGCAAAGTCCGGCGAGTTGTCGGTGTCCAGAGTTCTCTGGTTCCCTGTGTTTTCGTTCCCCGTTGCGTTCGTTGGTTGGTTAGTCGGTTGGTTCCCTCTGTCCTGTCGTGTTTCGCGATCCGTGTACGTTCTCGCGTAACGTGCACGTTCAGGCTGGCGGTCGAGGCACGCGTGAGTGTATAATGTAGGTTGCTGGCACCTTGATGAAGGGTTCGCGTGACGAGTACCCTCTGTCTGCCGGTATCCTGTCTCGCTCTCCGCTGACCTGCTCGTCCACACCTTCTATTCTGCCCCGTTGCCTCGCCATCCACTCTCCTCTACTTAAACTTTGAAAAATATACGCCGTGCGACTTTCCCTCGAACCATCCAGAATCCTGCCGGAATACTAGCATTCCTTAGGGAAGAACTAGACTCGGCATTCGTCTGCTATTCAACGGTTAACCCGATCCGATAATTTATCTGCTTGCCGACGGACGATGATTTTCAAATTAGTTTCTTTTTTCGATATTTTTTTATTCGATGTACGATGCTGTATATTCTTCCCCCAGGCGATTTTCCTTAAGGCTGGTCGGTGTACAGGATGATTTTAGCTCGAAAGCGTTGACACACGGGTGGAAGGCTGATGGTGGAATAAAAATAAGACTGGAGGAGGTCAGGTGGATCGAGGTTCGACGAAAACTCGTTGATTACACGTTTCGAAGCGAGAGACCGGCTCTCCTCGCGACTCGCTCTAAACCAAGAACGGGTCCTTTCCTTAAAAGTCTCGGGAACGCGTATACACCAGCCGACCGTTCCTTCCTTTCTTCCTTCCTTCCTTTCCTCCTTCGATTCGTGTTTGCTCGCTTTCTTTCCTTCTTTCTTTCTTTCTTTCTTTTCATCGGGAATGACGTCGTTCGGCTTTGCACGCACGAAATTGGCTTTGTTCACGATATTGAAATCGAGGCCGTCAGGGAGTAGGCACCGAATCGAAGAAAGAAAGAAAGAAAGAAAGAAAGAAAGAGAGAGAGAGAAATAGAAGGGGGAGTAAAAAGTGGCGAGTGCCAACGTGGGAAAAAAGAGGCAGCGAGCCTAGTCCTCGAGGAAGAATCAGAGGAGTGTATGGTGCTGGCACCCCGTAGGGCCAGACAATTCCACCTGATTGGTCCGAATTCGTATTGTCACTCGACAGACTGACGTTTTCGTTCAGCTGGGATTTCGTGCCAAGTTTCTCGTGCTAACGACGCTATTCGTGCATCGCCACGTTCTTGATATATCGATCGTGCTCGCCAACGTCACCCCTTACCGACACGCCCCGAAATTTTTTCCAAATTTTTCTTTCCTTTTCCTTCGCTCCGACTTTTTTTTTTTAAATCTTTTCTTATCAAACTGGGAAGATAGTGAAAGGTGGCTACACGCTTAAGATGGAACTGAAACTCTATCTGATTGAGAAAAATAATAATTCTACAGCTATCGGGAATAAGAAAGAAATTCTGAAATAAAGTACTAAAACGCGATTAAGCGCGAGTTGAATCGATCGCGGTTCGAGAATAGAACGAAGAGGAAATTGAACCGGGGACAATGTTAGACGAGGCTCCCTTGCGTCCAAATATCATCGTAATTTCGACATGGTCACGCATCCTTAGAGGCCGCGCAGCTGCGGCCTCCGCTACGCTCCGCTTTATTAGCATACCTATAAAAATGAAGGTACACGCGCGCTCCCGCTACCGCTACCGCGTGTTCCGTATCCACAATACGGGGGCACAAATTACCGCGATAAATTACACCGAAAGCTCCCTTAAATATCTCGTAAAACGCCAATCAATGAAATCCATTAGTTCGAGTACGTCCACTCGAAATGCATTCGTATCTCTCTTTCTTTATTTCCGTTTCTGTTCGGCCGGTCGCAATTTGCCGGTGACCTGAACGCCGACGGGATTACCAAACGAGCTAAAGCTTTTTAACCGTGCGGTGACAATTTCCGACTTCCAATTTCGAATTTTCAAATAGAAACGTCACCGTCGTTATTCGGAGTAGCGGCAGAAAAATCTCATCGACAAAATATAACGACTCGTTACTAATTATTCAAAGAGTTTGTCAATTATTAACCCTTCGCGATACAATATATGTTTTCAAATATTTAACTTGTTACTTTCGACTTGGTGACCCGAGTGTTCGAGCGTCGATAATTAACGATCACGAGAGGGTAATCGTGGTGGCGTGGCGGCGTAGCGGCCGGTAATTACGGCCGAAAAAAGAATTCCCTTTTCCCGTTAGCGGGGTGAACGCGTTTTTCGTTCGCCGCGCCTTCCAATTCGTTTACACTTGGCAAATCGAGGCAATTATCGAAGTCGTAACTCCGACGAACGGAAAGCAATTTACCCTGGGACCTCCTCTCTTCGATCGTTCCTCTATCGTATTCCCTCTCTCCCCTTCTTTTTAAAAACCAACGATTATTACCTCGAAATATCGTCCGGTTATGCGACAAATATGTACTAAACGGGCAAGCACCGTTATAATATTAATTTTCCCCTCTGTTCTTAAGTATCGTGTAAAAAGGAATTAACTTTTGTGTTTGCGTTGCAGACTGCCTGTTTCAAGATTCGGCCATCTTCGTCCGCAGCTGCGCGCGCGACGCGAAACCGCTCGGCTATCGGTCACGGAAACGGACCGATACGACACGCCACTCACCTTCCTGTCTTGGTGATGATCATCTCGGTGCCTAAGTCGTTAAATTTGTCCCAGAGCTCCTTGGTTTCGAGGTGACACTCGACGTCTCGAAGCTCGTCGGAATTGCAGCTGGTCCTGAGCCGGTGTTTCCGTTCGTGCTCGTTGTAAGGGTCCTGGCACTTTCTCGTGGACGACGATCCGCTCAGATCGTCCGGCACGCCGTGTACCGGCCCGTCGTCCACGCTGCTGCACTCCTCCACGTCCACGTCCACCTCCTCGTCCTCCTCGTTACCAGACTTTTCCGTCCCCTCGCTGTCGCCCTCGCAGTTCTCCACCTCGTCGTCAGCGAGCAACGCCTCCTCCGTCACCACCGTCGCCGTCGCGACGATATTCACCGGGGACGTCCGCGTTCCTGAAACATCGCCGTCTGTCTTTCGTTTACGATCCGTTTTTAACAAATCGATGATAACCGAAAACGGGGAAGCACGCGAGCGCCGTTTTCGGTCATTAAATAACCGTGTCGTCGAAATTGACTGGTACTCTTTAGTCGGAATGGAATTTGGCGGGGAAGGAAGGGCAGCTGAATTTTGGCACGGTTTAAAGCGGTGAAAAATAAGGACGAAATCGAAATCGTAATCGAACATGGTGTGTCGATTTAAATGGGGAACCGGGGACAGAGAGAAAGAGAGAGGCGGGCGGGGGTAATTAATCGAAGCGACCGCGCATCTGCTACGAAGGTGGCGCCTAATTAAACCGTCAGATTTCAAGAAAGCCAATCCACCGCGCCAGTGTACACAATGTTAATTGCACCAGTCACGATACCGATCTGTTAATTTGTACTATTCCGCGCGAACAATGCGTCTTCCGGCCCCGTATCTCAAATTGGATCCGCGTCGCGAACTGATACCTCGTGTGCGTTTACGCACACTCTACCATCCACCATCCCGAGCGCGTGTCCTGTACGAGGAGAAAAAAAAATCATTTCTCTACAAAATCAATCTTTTTCTTCGACTTTTCCATTCTTTCTCGAAACGAAACCGTTCACGGCTATTGAGTAATATTCATGTGTCTACTCGTTTCCATATTTTTCTAGAAAATTTTCAAATAAAATGTCGAGATATCGAAACATCGATGGCCACTCGTTTGTCCACACAGGGGACGAAGAACATAAATTTGACGGAATTTAAATTAAAAGGCGAAACGGTGGTCAAGGAGATAGTAAACGGAGACTGATTACAGGGGTGGCGCGGAAATGGAACCGAACGGTAGCTGGACGAGTTAAAAAACACAGTCGAAAGGAACGCGCGGAGGAAGAAAAGAAAAAGAACGGTCCTGCCCCGTTAAGAGGATTGGCTGACGATCGCGACAAGAAGGCAGCAATTTCGAGTCAGTCACCGTTCTAAAAGCATACGGCATACGGCATACGGCATACGGCTAACACGGTATCGTGTCGCTCGGCCCGTTTCCGAAACGTTTCCTTCGACACACTGCTGTCTAAACCGGTTTTCCGTCAAATTTTCGCTCGTAACTTTGACACCCGTGACCGTCGACCAATTACTTTCACCGTTTCGTTGCCACGCTTTCTGCTCAGCCTTCGTTTAACCCTCGACCGCCGCGCGAGGGGTCAATTGCGACTTCGCCTTATCAAACGCGTACCAGCGTATTTCAATTAATTCGCCGACAGCCGTCCTTGTTACGCGTTAACTGGTTTTCAGCCTTTCACGTAAATATCACCGCGTTCCAATAAAACAGTTAAATATAACCGAGTTATTTCTAAATGCGCCAACCAACTGTTTTAACTTCGCATGGCTAAAGTACCATTTCTCAAAAATATATTACAATTCGAATATAAATATATTCGAATAGGCTCATTGTTTGACTCGACAACGAAACAAACTTAGAGCAACGTTCGCGAAACTAGTCAATTAATTAAATAAATTCCAATGTAATTAGAATTACTCATAAGTATCCTGCTCGGTAATAATAGTCTACGGGGATTAATGAAAATCAGAGAAAAGTGATTTATATTATCAGGTTTCTTTTGATCATTAAAGTTCGTCGGTTTCTTAATTATTCCAGCTGCGTGAAAAATGAGTCATTAACGACTAAAGTCTCGCTAATTGCTTTCCAGTCAATAGCTGCAGGCATCGAAAAGTCTACTAATAGGCTTATCGAGCGGCTACCGTGTACGCGTCAATTTCCCTGTTTGCACATTTTTAACCTCTACTGATCTTTTAGCATCGCGTACGTGACAGTCGAAACCGTTTTCAAATAATACGAGTGCTGCGCGAGCAATACATTTCGTTTTCCGTTTACAATACTCCAACATTGTTATTAACCTGTTAAACACGATTGATAACCGGTCGTATGAAAACTCACACACGGATTGAATATTCATTGAAATTACCGCGTTGAATACCGCGTGAAATGTAGAATTTACGGCAAATCTTTATTCTAAGAATTCCGACGCTTAATTATATGCTCGTTCTTGGCGGTGTTGTTTTGATATCAAAACGCAGAATATCTTTGTTCTGCAAAAAAACGACATTCGACGCGTTAACCCTCGAACGGAGGGCAGAATCTGGGTCGATCGTGAGCCAACGATATTTCTGTTCAAGTTAAATGCAGCAATTTCGAAGGAGGAAAATATGAAAAATTGAGAAATAATATTTAAGGTAATAGTGGGAAATGTAGGGAAAATTTCAAGATAAATCGTCGTGGTCTGTACTAGTTATTTGTTAAACAAGGGTTAAACACGAATGACACGGTTAACGTTCCTCGACAACAATGGTCTACCGATCAAGGAAACGTCGCGAAGGAAACAAAAGGCAGAGGTAGCGAGCAGTCGGTCGGCCAAGAAGAGGAACAACGAGGACGCGTTAAAAACGAAGCGGAGTTAAGAACGGGCGAGCGAGTGCATCGCGTGCATTTCTCGTTGCTTGCGTGCACTCGCATCTGCGTGCACGTACGCACTCACGCACGCCCTGCCACTTGTCCTGCACCAACACACGTACACCTTTCCTTCGCTTTCCTCCGCTCTACCTTTCGTTCGCGAATAACCTTAACAATAATAACGCGCGATTTCAAAGACGAGTAAACGAGCGAGCTATCCGATCGCGAACGGACGAGGGTTGATCGCGGCTACGTAAGTGTGCGAGGACGAAAACGCCGCGCCTCGCCGGTTCTCGTGTAACAGATGAAATTCCACAATTTCCTTATTGAGCCATCAAGCAGGACTGGTTTCGCAAAACGCGTGCGTTGCTTCGAAACAGCCGGTCGACAACAGTGTGGCCATCGGGGAAAGCCTCGTGTTAAAATTAACACCTCGCCCGTGTACGTGCGTGCATGCGTGCGTGCAATACGCGCGTGTTGCCTGTGCTCTCCGAGCTCGAACCTTCTTTCGCGCTTTTCATCTTCGAATTCCTGTTCGATTCGATCGTGTCAAAAGACAATTTCTCGCAAAATCGCTCGTAATGGCCACGTAAGCGATCCGAGAAACGTAACGACGACCTTCGAGCGTGCGCGTGTGTGCATTAATAAGGTTGTGTAACGACACGCGACGCCTCGCACCCGCAACTACCTTGCCGTTCGTTTCAAGCACCGGATGGATCGAGGATAGTCACGATGCTACGTGATCGAATCTGGAACGGTTGCCGAGTCTATCAAACCGGAAGCGCCGATTTCGTAACTGTTTCAACCCTTGGATCACATTGGCGAGCCACCATGAAAAATTACTCTTCGTTCAAAATCGCATCAGTTTTTAATCAACAATTAGTCGCACGATCGGTTAATTACCTAAAATTCGAAGGAAATTCGAGATGCTGCAAGCTTGAAACGAGCACCACTAATTAACTAAGCATCGAAGAAAACTTTGTAGCAAAATTTGATTTTGTAATTCTTTTATTAAACTTTTAAACGGACACCCCTATTAACACAGAGAAAGAGTTGGGTGCGTTGGATGCGTTGGGTTCGTTGGGGATCGAGATTTTCGCAGGTCGGACAAAAGGAAGATCCGTGAGGATGCACGCCTTACCGGAAGCTTTCCGGGGCCAACAGAAGGAGTTGAAGGTTTTTGGGCGTTGGTGCGCCACGAGGTGGTCCCGTGTTCCATGATCTTAAGGCAAGAAGAAATATGACCGAGCTACTGACGTCAGTTTCCTTTTGCCACGACCGACAGCCGACCACCCAGAATCCTGTCACCACCCAGCCGTTCGAAGGACGTTGCTCAAAAGGATCGAGACGCTACGAGCCGAATAACGATCGCGTTACACGACTTGACGCGCTTCTTCTTCTTCTTCTTCTTCTTCTTCCTCTTGCTACCCAACGTCTTCGTCCCTCTAACTTGCCAACGGCTCGAACCGGAGAAATGCGAGCGAGATTACGCGGAACGAGATTATATACTCCGGAAGATCGAATCGAATCGGGTCGAACGACCTTCGAGCAGGATTTGACGCGTTCCTTGCCGGCTGAATTTTATTGTTGTGTCACTTACAGCGCTTCGAATACACTGTCGCGCATTGCTCGTTCGGAAATACACCGATATTCCACCATTTTTATAGCCGCAACTTTTTAACCGAAACATTTCAGTCTTCAAATGTCTTATAAACACCTTTCCAAAAGAGTATTTAATTATTTATTATTCATCCCTGGAGCTTAACGCTAATCTTTGCACTAGTTCGAACTGTTTAACCGCGTTAAAGAAGAGCAGCTTATCGCGTTCCAGGAATAAAGTAAAACGCGAGCGAAAAAAGGAGAAAATCTTGCAAAGTCGTGAAGGCAATTATCTCCGGCGTTACCAATCGAATAACATGATTAGTAGTTAAAGAAAAGAAGGAAGTCGCCGTTTCGCTATCGAGTTTGATCATTCACCGTGTTATTAATGTAAATTCTTTGGATGGTTATTGAATGGTGGTTGGCCATTGAAACAATCATCGGTGGACGCGGGCAATAAGGATCCTATGAATCTAATTGAGGCTGTGGCTGGCGGTATTTAATGTTTTCCAGCTCGGCCAGCGTACACGGCAAAACTTGTTCTCGGGAACGATTAAGAATCCCGAGATTGCCACGGGAGCTGTAATGGCGTCGTTAAGTGCGCTAATGTGATTACCGGCTGAAAGCACCGGACGAGTTCCCGAACGCAAAAACACCGACCAATTTACCTTCCCTTGTAGAAAAATCGCTCGTTCGTGAGAAAGATACTTTTTCATCCGAAAATGAACCCGATTCTTGCGTCCAGTCCGGTAATTTACCCCTCTTTTCGACTCCCGACCATTACACTCCTTCCATTATTATTTTTAACTCTTAACCACCATGCTTTTAAAACTCAAAATTAACTCGCTGCATTTTTAATATACAATTTATATCTTTTTACCTTCGCGTATCGGAATGTTCGAATATTTCTAATATAAATGATAATGATAATTATTCAACGAATAATATGTATCCAACTTTAAGTAGAAAAGCTATGAACTGAACTTAAATACGGTTAATAGATCACTTCGAACGACAATTAATTTTCACACGAAAACGAGTTTCACTCGCGGTTAGTAAATCCAGATTGGTGTCGATTTAGTATCAGAAAGATTCCGATATTCCGTCAAACGACGTTCATCCGTAATGAGCTTGATGCAAGAAGAAGGGAAAAAGAAGGAAAATCGAGCGAGGAGGATACGGTGGTAGACAACGAGATAGCCTCGGACTGTTAATTCCGGTGCGAACAGGTAAAATTTACGCGCTATCCGTTGGCAACAATTAGTCGCTTATTTTCTGCTCGTCGCCTCTGCTCCCATTTCGGACGCCAATTATCATCTTAAGCCAGGGCCAAATGTCTCTCTCTCTCTGTCTCTCTTTAAACCAAATAGCAAATACTATTTTCACGCGTCGCCTAATGTATCACGAATTTGTAATTAAACGGACAGCGGCCAGTCAACGCTTGAACTAATGGATCTCGAGAGATGCTTTGCTCCAACCTAACCACCGCACAACCACAGAACCGATGCAAACGAATATAGAATTCGTTTAACGATTCGTTACACACGTATCGAACAGCGGACAAAAAAATTAGGATAACGATTCCTTTGCTACAAATGCGGGAAATGTAATCTCCTTTTCTCATATAACTGCAATATCGTAGATACTTTTATTATATAAAAAAAGCACTGTGGGTATATTATATTTTAGTTTTTTCGAGAACGAGTTAATCGGCGTACAGGGACCATCAGGGTGCACACGTTACTCCATCTTTTCTTATATCTTTTTTCGTTTATAGGAAAGAAGAGAGGTTTATCAAGAATCAAGTTATATACCGTCGGATAGAAAACGTTTCACTGCGAGTTGTCGAGTTCTAAGAACACCATCCTACCGAGAAGTGGGATTTCGAATAGTTTTTTTATAGTTGACCCTTCTGCGAATCACACGCTGTCCGGAGGTAAGATTTCACAGGTAAAATTTGGTGAAAAGTAAAGAAACGTATGCGATTGGTAAGGTATCGAACGAGACGAAATCGAACGGAAGGTTGGTCCCGAGAAGGGCGAACAAGTGTACGCAGGGGGAGGATATTGGTGGATGAAAGAAACGAGAGAAAGGGTAAATGGAGAAAACTTACGATGATCGAGAGCAGAATCAGCGACGAACGCTTTGCCAGTTGGACATTCCAAGCTGGTATTAGCGGTAGCGGCGGCGTTGCCAATGCCCTGCAGGTGGTAATGCCCGAAGGACGGACCCCTGGGCGCCATGATGGCCGCGATGCTGAAGTCCGTCGCTTTTCCCCTTTCCCCCTTTGTAGGCATCCCTTCACGGTCGACGACACTTTGATTTCTACGTTTTTCTTTCTTTTCGTTCTTCTCCTCTATCTCCTCTTCAACGTCTTTCTCTGAACGCGCGAACGCGATCACTTTTCGTTCTCCCCTCGAGATACGATATTATCACTATCGATATTCTCACTCGCGACGAGACCCGTGTTGTCAGTTCGCTCGTTTCGTCAACGAATCCCCGTGAACGTCGACGCCGCGACGAGCAAGCACCTTCGCCGCGCTTTCCATCGGCTCTTTTCTCGGAGAAATCGGCTCGGTTTGCTCGAACGATGTAAAAGCGTATTTCGTGACGCGAAAAGAAAAAATCGGAGGATCCGTCGCGATCGGCGTTAGCAACGGGATGCTGCTCCAAAACGTACTTTCGAGGATAGAATCGGTTCGACGCGACGCAGAACGAACGCGTCTGCGCTGCTCGACTTCCCGAACTCCACTGGGCCGCCGCTCCTCCTCCCACGCGCACCGCTCGCCCCACCAACCGAACGACGGCAACGACGCTCCGTTCGGATCGCGAAGTCCCGATAACGACACCCGAACGCTCCCGACGTGCCACGGACAGAGAAGGAGAGTGCGCGCGTCGCGCGTCGTTCGGCTCCCCTATCGGGGGGCGTTACCTTTGCACGGCCTCCTCGACCGATCGAGGCGGTCGTCTCATGCCGCGATTCTACGAGCCACGGTCACCCTGGGGTCACGTGACGCGTACACCTCGCGCCAACGCGATACCCAACGACGCGAGACAAGGGCGGCCCGACACGCGGCGGCGCCTCTTATCCTAGGCCACGCCTCTCGTTAACCACCGTCGCGCTACCTTCGACCATCGCCGCCGCCGCCGCTGCTGCCGCCGCCACTGCCGCCGCCGCCGCTGTCGCCGCCACCGCCACCGCCACCGCCACCGCCTCCGCTTCCACCACCTCCGCCGATCGCGGAGGTATCTCGGAGGCACGGTGGTCGCGCAACGACGAAAGGGAGATCGATCGACCCCCTCGTGCACCGGATGGCCGGCGTTTCTACGTATCTACGTATGTACCACGCTTGTACATACATTGGCGTAGCACCTTGCTCCTACCTAATTTTCCCACCGAATACGCCAGCCTCTTCCATTGTTCGGCTAATCGTTCGATCGAAACTCAGCCCGTACTTTGCCGCGTTCCTCGCAATTTTCTCCGGACAAAGGTATCGAGCCATTCGACGCGTATAACGAGCCAATTGCCTTCGAAAATATGCTTTTAAGATAATTTACTCGTCGCTTAACGACGATCCGGTCTTCTCGCATCCGAAACAAGGAACGCCGCATCGTCTCGTGGTGGGTCGCGATTACGCCATTGGCGCTGGCTCAGCCGTCGCACGATATATACCCGCAGCGGCTGCTAATAGAGGCGTGCTCCGCGTCGGGTCAACTTTGCATCGCGATCGGCCGGCTCGAGAATTTATTTAAGCCCGACGACGCCGTGAAAAATCGCGAAAACGGCGAGGCTCGTTTCTGTTCGATTGCTCGCGATACCCGTACGCCATTTTGATTCGGTGCTTTGGCTTTGTAAGAAAAAGGAGGATAAAGGAGAGGTGAGTGGCTAAAAGGAAGGAAGAGTTACGAGGGCAATAAAGACCGTTGGAGACAACTAAGAAGACGTATACCGATCGATCAAACGTCAAAAGATTCGGGTTGTCGGTTTCAAGGAGCACGATCGTGTTTTACCGCATTGGTCGGATGTTGCGGAGCGAGGGGAGATTTACGGCGTGCGTTTAGGCACTTAGCCGGTCTACCCAACCAGCCCTCCCCTCCCCCTTTATTATACTAATTTCTCGGCCATGTCAAAATACCTATCGTGTACCGGCCTCCTGAATTCTATTCGACACGCTGGGTGCCTCCGTAGTCGACCGCATAAAGGATCCCATCTCGTATAAAATATGAAGATCCCGTCTCTCTTGCTCTCTTCATCTTTCTTCCTTCCTTCCTTTCGTCCTTCTCCGCTTCAGGTAGCTGAAAAGACGCGTCCTGCTCGAGGAGTCGTTCGAACCGCAGGAACGAGAGTCGTCCCGGACCCCCCGTTTCCTTTGGCATTCGAATGTTTTTAAGGCGGTTGCGGATACTCCGAGGTGTCACCGTCGCTTTTCAAATTCGTCACCCGTGGTGAAACTCGCCGTTTAACGAGCTACCACTGTATCCACTTAAACCGAGTTTCCCGTGTAACAGTCGAGCCCCGAAACCTTACCGAAACTCCCCGCTATCTCTGCCCGAGATCGAGCCAACCGATCGAACCGAGCCGAGAGACAGCTAATAAGAGATAAAGAATCGCGAAAGGGAGTGGTGTGAAGAGACGGCAGGACAACGATGCAACGTACAAGTACACGAAAGTCATTCATCATCGAAGAAGAAGAAGAAGAAGAAGAAGAAGAAGAAGAAGAAGTTAGGTGTGCGGTCGTTGTTG
Organism: Anthidium xuezhongi; assembly: GCA_022405125.1. Taxonomy (NCBI): domain Eukaryota; kingdom Metazoa; phylum Arthropoda; class Insecta; order Hymenoptera; family Megachilidae; genus Anthidium; species Anthidium xuezhongi. Next base: position 9,166,362 of record CM039640.1, read on the forward strand.
GTTAGCGGCGACGGAGCAAGGTAGACGGCTGGCCCACCCACGCGGTGCGCTCGAATTCGGTGGCTGGCTGACTTTTCCTGCCGACCGATTTCCTTGCGTAATTGTAATCGCGATTAAAACCGACGAAAAAAAAAGCCGGCAAAGGGGACGGATCAGAAGGAAGACGGTCGTGGTAAAATCCATCGTGGCACGAGCTTCTCGGCTCGTCGAGTGGCATCTGGAGAGGGTAAATACACGATTGCTTTTCGTTCGTAATAATAACAAGAAGATTGCCGGTTCGTGGCGGCGATAACGAGAGGACGATGTCGAGGGAAGCAGCAGACGAGTGGTAAACACAGAAAGCGACAAGGAAGAGTTCACCGGGTGTTTTCGGTGAGAAGGAACATTGTATATGTATACTTGTACCGGCTACTCGAGAGCACGGTCGATGGTTTGGTCGATCGTCGGCCAGTCAAGAGCGTCGCGGCGCCAGTCTTCTTCGTTCTTGAACAAGCCCCCGACCAATTCCTCTCTCGTTCCGCGTGGAAAGCGTAAACTAAACTGTCTACGCTACGAACCTGCATTTTCACTGATCTTTGCAGCCACTTTACCGTTTAAGAGCGGAGCAGAGGCCGTCGCGACGCAGAACCGTCTGTCGCGACTCGCGATTGAATTTTCTACCGCTTTTCTCCTTTTGCGTGTGCGCGAGCGACAATCATCGAAACGAAAGCAGATACCGATCGGCCGGAAAGGCCGAGAAAGAATCTGTTGCTCGCGCTTCACAAGTTCCGCTCGCGCACACGCGAAGCGTACATAATGCGACCACATGCCGCGCGCGACACATTCCTCCTCCACATTCCTCTTTTTTCTTTCTTCTTTTCCCCTACGCATCAGCCTGGATTACAATGCGTGGGTTCGAGAGTAGCCAGACGAGGAGGATAAAAAGAAAGGAGGGGGCAAAGAAGATGCGTGACGTTAGAACACGTGTAAGAGGCAGGACCCGAAGTAAGCGTATATACTCCATGAATAACCCATGTCGGGAGAAAACATGCTCGGTCTCGTGGGTGTGTTCCTGTTGCCTGTTGGTAGCTTAAACCGATGCCAATTCTCGAAGCGTGTCAACTCGAACGAGCACGAGAACCCGTTCGATCGGCTCGTGATACCACCGCCTCACCCCCCTCGGAATCGACTCTGTTCGTTCGTAGACCTGGCCACCAGCACCGGTTCGTAGGCTGCTAGGTATTATCCAGTGACAAATCGAAGCTAATTATCGAAACGACGCCCCATCCGAGTACTAGATTTTTTAAGTTGATCTTTCGTAGGCAAATATTTTTTCACACTTTCCACACGACGAAAATAAAGACGTGGTAATCGATTCAACGACCCAGATTGCCCACGAAGGACTGCTGTCAACCCTTTAATGCATGAAACGATATAACATTAAAATTGGAGAGAAAATAATTCGTTTTGATACGATTTCGATCGCGCAAAGTGGAACTGCTTTCCGAAGTAATGAAGTAGGAACGCGATAAACGGCAAAAGTGTAGAAACGCGAATATTAGCGTTATCGATAACGATCGCGAAAAAGCAATCGGCACGCGAGCGCGTTCGTGCCCGAAGGAAAGCGTGGAAATGTATGCGCATCGAAAGTGGACGGTGTTGCCAGCAAAGAGGGAAGAAATTCGTATATCCAGCTCGAAGCATGTTTGTTTACCAGGTCTTACCGACGTTTCGCGAGTTCTGCCGCCGTATCGAATCGATATATCACCCTCCGCTCCCAACGCCGCAATCTAAGGACGCGTTAAACTCTTTATTATCCGCTGGTTTATTGTTCGTTTGCCTGTCAACGAACACGCGCACGCTCCGTTCAACTTCTTACGTTGCCAGTTAAATGTTTCGTTTCTGCTGGATTCAGAAGGGAAACGTTCGATTTTTTCGGAACTTTTCGAAAGATTAACACGTTCACTGTCCACTGTTTAAAGGTAATTTCTCTTGGCGACGTGTTAAATTATTAGGTAGAAAAGCATGCTCGTTTCAGACACGTCAATCGTCATTCTTCGACGATGTATACAAACTCGAACGCGTCGTTCGAATAAGTAGCTTCTATTCGAAATGTCCTACTACCTGCTCGGAACGAATGCGTTACTCGTGTCAAGGTTTACAAGATGCTTATCCGTGTTCGCCGCCGTCCGGCCCGATACGGGCCTCGTAAAAGCGTCGCTTATAGGAAACCAGTTTCCGTGTCCACGGGTGTTAATTTACTCGTTTATTAATTATCTACACGACTCGAGCTTCGTAGCTCCGAAAACGAGAAGCACGAACGACGCTGGGATTTTTAGCACGCTCGATTCGTCTCGACGAAACCATCGCGGCGAGCAAGAGTTACGGGACGAACTCGTCCAAATTCCGAGGAAGAAAAAAGAGGTGACTATTAATTACGGGCCAGACACACGAACGGACATAATGAAGTCAGCATTTTATCGCCGCTACCGGTAGTAAGTTTGTTTCGGAGGAAGGAACACCGAACACGACCAGGAAATATCGGAGTTGTAAATTCCAGGGGAGGAAGATAAAAATCTTCGGGCCCAAGACGCTGGCCCATTTTCACGGTATTTCGTGGCTTTACGAAGGCTCGTTTAACCAGAACCGATGGCTCTCTCGCGACCACCGGATCACCCCCCAGATCACCGACGGATTACGTATCGTACACGTGCGTTTCCAAACTGATACAAGCTGTTCCTGTTTTCACCTAGATCTCAAATTTAAACACCGTCTTTCCTTATCTTTCCGCGGTCAATCGACCACCCCTGCGCTACCAATCCTCCGCTTCAAGTTCCCGAAAGAATTTGCAAAGTTCGTTGCATGAAATATGCAAAATGTTTTTCGTAGGAAAATTGAATTTCGTTTGCGGGTTCAGCGCGCTCAGAGAGGCTGATCGGTCGGAAGGGTTTGTCGAGAGGAAAAAATAAATCCGCAGACTTTTCCTCGATTCCCGCAGAGTGGCTGGTTAGCTGACTCGCGAGCGAATCGCTCCAAAGATATATATTTATTTATGCGCGTATTAGTATTTATGTTGGCTACGTGGCTATACACAGGTCGTGGCACCCCGTGGCTCTTAGGCGCGGATGCTTCAACTGGTATTTGTTATTCTAATGTCGCATTATATATTTGTTTGGGGGCGTGGGCGGGGGAAGCCAAAGTGTGAAACACGTTGTAACGCGTAGCCGGTCCTCCTGGAATTCCATCCTGTCGGTTCCGGGCCTGACAGCCCTCTGTGTCCGCCTCCTCGAAATGCCCCGTGAAAAGCTTTTCGTCGATACCAACGAGATTTCTTCCCTCCACCGACAACCACTACTCGATCAACACAAAAGATCTCGTCGACGTTTCGGTCCACCCAACCACCGGCTCTGGACAATTTATTTCTCTACGAACTTTAACGCGTTCTTCACCGGTACAAGCAAGTAACAATCAAATTTTTCTGAAACAAGAAAAGAAAACTTCCAGCGGGAAAAGTAGCGAAAACTGGTGCTCCAGATTCGTTTGTTCGCTGGCAGCGCTTTCCTCCGGTTTTTCACCCCCTCGTCACGTACGCCCCGCGGTCTCCTCTCGGCCGACATCGAACGGTCGCTCTGGGACCCTAATCGAAATGACTTTTTTAATTGGGAAGACTTATTTAGTCGTTAAGAGGGACGACAACCCCTCGAATTTTAAGAAGGAACGATCGTTTCTCCGTTTATTCTTGGACGGCGCACGACGCAGAGCGCACCAGGTGGATCGACGCGACGCCGGGGAAATAGGGTCAAAAGTGGAAGATGCTCGAGAGATTCGGGCAGGAATATTGTGTCGCGGCCCTCCGTGAATATTAATCGAGTCTATTAAATAGAGGAAAGCAGGCGTATTCGCCGGTTAATCGAATAAGAAGCGACCGTTCGTTTGTCGCGGCGAAAAGGTGAGAGGGGAGAGGGGGGGAATGGAGGATGGCGGTGAAGCAAAGTGTATGGACGGCCGAGGAGGGCGTACGAGGGTGGTTACGGTTAGAGAAGGGATAATGAGCAGGATGAAGAGAGTATCGGCATAATTCGCGCTCAAATATTGCTCGAAGAGTGTAGAGGAAGGAGAGGGGAGAACGGAAGGCTGGCGGTTTCTGGGTAATTTCATAATTAGCAGAAGGAGGGAGGCAAGGGCAAAAAGCAAACTGCTGCAAGTTCCATTAAGCCCGGAAAGGAAGCTCGATCGAACTGGAACTATTAAAGAGAACCCTCCGAAAATTATAAACGCGCTCGTTATCCTCGCGATCTATAACGCGCTCTTGCCTCGAGCGAGAAAGCTGACTTACGACACGATACTTTTCCTTCTTTTTTCCTCTTTTTCCTCTTTTTCCTCTTCTTTCTTTTTGTCGATTCCGTTTACAAGATGGAAAAGCAATTTCTTCGCGGGAGTAAACTTCCTCGAGGTGGGCGTTCGAGGAATCGAACGCGAATTCAATTTATCGTCCATCGAACGCCATTTCTTTTTAACGAAAATGTTCAATCATCGACCAGCTACTACTTTCGCACGGAATTAATTAACATTTTCACAAGTTAGTTTCTCTTCATGTCAGGGACGCTCTATTCCGAATTTTTGTTCATTGCGTTGAATGTACAAGCTACTAAAGAAAAAGGTATCGTGGAAATTTCCTCGAACCGAGGAAAATGTTTGGCCGCGAGTCGGTCGCGCGTTGGAAAGAGCAATAAGACGGAGTAAAATTTACTTTGCGAGTCTTCAGCCCCTCACGAAGCGACTCGTAAATCTGTGTAAGGTCAACGGGATGGGGGAACCGGGGAAAGGTCGGAGGTGAGGCGCGGAACGGAGTCACCCTCTTTCGAGATTGCTCTTCGAGCGGGACAGCTCGGTCGATAAAACAATTGCCGGGGGGATAATCGGCATTATTTACGCCGGATTCTCTGCTAGATAGGATAGGGTGGTAGGGTAGTGGAGAGAAGGGGAACAGAGGTGATCCGCTCGAGGGAAAGGGAAGAAGAGGGTTGTCGTATCACGGGACGGAAAGTACGCTGGTTGCAAACAGAAACAAGCACGGGTGCACAAGGGTAGTTAGGTAGAAAAGAGAGAGGTCCGAAGAAGATCTGCCGGCAGTTATAAGCGTAGGGTGATCTCGTGCAGCGGCTTCGTCGGCTTACAGCTTATCCCACTGATCCGCCCTCGCCGTTAAATTGCTCCCAATTAGATACGTCACTGGATCTCGATGTCAACCGACTATACAAGCCCGCGATCTCTCCCCCGGGACCAAACGCGCACCGCTGCCTAACCCGACAACGCAGAATGCACCTCGTTTTTTTTTTATCGTGTCTCTATCTTCTCGACCTGCCACCGAATATATAATACATGGGCGCTTCTTATCGCGCGAACGTTCGTCGATCATTTTTCTCCTACGTTTCTAATCTGTTTTTGCTTCGTATCGTTTCTGTGTTGCAAGATAACTTTTGTTTCTAATCAATATTACTTTTAAAGGAAATCGAAGGTGCCGATAGCGCGTGTTGCGCTAATATTACATTACGGTCCCGATATCCCCTAAAAGCCCAGTTAGTATATCCGGCAATGATCGGGATATCCACGGGGAGAACGAAAGAGCTGGAGCGAATACCGTGTCTTTAGAAAAGAAGATTGGTCGCTAAGTGGACGCGCGATGCTCCGTTTGCCGAAAATTATGCGGCTAGACTCTAAGCGGTGTAACGCGGTACGCATTGTCGGCGTCGAGTCAATTTGGATGACAAGCGATTACAAAGAGGCACGCGAGCAGCCGATTAGATCTGTCATTTCGGCGAATCGAGGGGGCAGGGGTTGCGGTTCGATCGTCGTTCGGCCAGCGCATTTTCTCGTCGATCGTTC